>CP125978.1:24944450-25544450 GCA_030063025.1 Avena longiglumis | reverse complement strand
GGCCGGCGTCGGTGACGGAGAGGACGTGCTCGATTCCGGCGGGAGAGGGCACCCCAGCAAGCGAGCTTCGGTGAGGAGGTTCCTGGCGAGGAGGCGGAGCTCTAGAGGCAGCCGTTAGGGCGTGCAGGACGGCGGGGCAGCCTGCCGGCGTCGGGGGCGGTTGTGCGCGCGTCGGTGAAGCAGAGAAGTGATGGGGAAGGGAAGAAGAAGAGGAAGGGCTAAAGGGTTATAACCAAAGGACCTTTAGTCCCGGTTGGTGGCTACAACCGGGACTAAAGGGTTATACGTCCCGGTTGGAGCCACCAACCGGGACCTATACTCCAATATTTTCAGCAGACCAAGGGTTGGCGCGCAGGGGGTCTTTAGTCCCGGTTGGTGGCTCCAACCGGGACATATTCTGCTTCAAAAAATTCGGTATTTTCTCTGTTCTCGCTTTATTTTTATTTTGGGGTTTAAATTTGTATTGTTTTTTAAATGATAATTAATTTGGAATTTAGAAAAACTTTAAACATAAAAAGTGTTTGGATTTGAATAAATAATTCAAAACCATTTTCTGTTTTAAAAAATAATTAATGTAACCATTTAAAATATGAACCATTTACAATTAAAAATGAATTAACTTATATTTTTTTAATATCAATTTGGAATTTAGAAAACTTTAAACATAAGAAGTGTATGGATTTGAATAAATAATTCAAAAACATATTCTATTTTTAAAAAATAATTAATGTAACCTTTTAAAATGAATTAACTTATATTTTTGAATATTAATTTGGAATTTAGAAAAATTTTAAACATAAAAAGTGTTTGGATTTAAATAAATAATTCAAAAACATTTTCTGTTTAAAAAAATAATTAATGTAACCATTTAAAATATGAACCATTTTCAATTAAAAATGAATTAACTTAGATTTTTTTAATATCAATTTGGAATTTAGAAAAACTTTAAACATAAGAAGTGTATGGATTTGAATAAATAATTCAAAAACATATTCTATTTTTAAAAAATAATTAATGTAACCTTTTAAAATGAATTAACTTATATTTTTGAATATTAATTTGGAATTTAGAAAAAATTTAAACATAAAAAGTGTTTGGATTTAAATAAATAATTAAAAAACATTTTCTCTTTTAAAAAATAATTAATGTAACCATTTAAACTATGAACCATTTACAATTATAAATGAATTAACTTATATATTTTTAATATTAATTTGGAATTTAGAAAAACTGTAACATAAAAAGTGTTTGGATTTAAATAAATAATTCAAAAAAGGTGTTCTCCATACGAATGTACACACACATGCATAATATGGGCACAACATCACAAACTATGCCGTGATTCAGCACATAACATCGGTCATTTGGACCGAAAGCCATGAAACCTCGAACATGATAGGTCATTTTGTGAAGGTTTTTTCGAAACATGATCAATATACCAAGTCTGGTATTTTTCCTTTCAACTATGTAACATAATATGACACCACGCGAAGGATTTTCATTGTTCAGATTTTTTTTGAATTTATTATGCCCGTTTTGAATTATCTGAATTTCTAACTATGGTCGAACCGGTGTGCATGAAGATAGGGGACGGGCATCGTTAGAACTTGCATTGGATCTCTGAAGAAACCACATATTGCGAGTCTAAAATGATTTTTCAAAAATCACAGGCGATAGATCATGTACTGTAGTACAAACCGGACCCACTTCCTACCGATTCTAGAGCATTTGTCCTTTTACCGGGATGGACGAAAAGGTTTGAGATGTACCGGTTGGGAGATAGTCCATGTAAGGTGGTCTAGTATTTTAGGAAAATAGGACGGTAGCATTCGAAACGGCATTTTGGTGGTTACTTCACAAAGCGACCCGTTTGCGCTCGGAAAATGGAAAAGGGCTTTTCCGATGACAAAAGGAAAACTTCCTCCTGCAACATTGTTCTCCATACCAATGTCCACACACATGCATAATATGGGAACAACATCACAAACTATGCCGTGATTCAGCACATAACATCGGTCATTTGGACCGAAAGCCATGAAACCTCGAACATGATAGGTCATTTTGTGAAGGTTTTTTCGAAACATGATCATTGTTCGGCACACATTTAGTCCCGGATGTAGTCACAAACCGGGACGAAAAATATTTTCCGCCATTTCCCACCTCTTCCCGCCAAGTTTTCCCACCCTTTCCTTTCTACTAGAGCTTTTAGTCCCGGATGTAGTCACTAACCGGGACTAAAGATATTTCCCGCCATTTCCCAAAGCTTCACGCCAAGTTTTCTGGCCCTTTCCCTCTATATTTTGGGTGATCGTGTCATGGATATCCACACATCCACACCTTCCTCTCTTAGAACAATGGACAACGCCTACTGGGCCATTCTGACCCTCGAGGAGACCGAGGCCAGGCGCCCAACTACCCTTGTCCACTGGGTACCGCCGGCTGGATGCTGAGCGCTGGAGGGGTTCCTGTCCCTCCTGTCCCTCAAGGTTCCGCACGCCAGGCGGCCATCACAAACCACTTCTACCACGAGCTCACGCCGGAGCAGCGGATGGATCCCCAGTGGGATCCCGACAACTACGACACCTGGAATGCCTTCTTCGCTAATAGGCGAGAAAGGGAGCACGCCAGTACGAGGTGATGGCCCGCCAGGTGAACCACAACGAAGTCGGTCGTAAATGCGTGGTGGGCGAACCGTACTATCATCAAGTGATGCGCTACATCGCGGGAGACCATCTCGCCACGGTGCCCACGAGTCCACCCGCCACAGCCCCACATCTGTCCGGCGGTAGCATCGTCTTCCAGAGACCCTCCCACCCGCCGTGAATCCGAGGCTGGAATGGCCCCGTATATGCCATGGATGGGCTGAGGATCCCGGAGTGGCGGTGTGACGATGACGATGATGATGACGACGATGAAGACCACGAAGCTGCGTACTATAGGACTAGGCATGATTATGACTAAAGGCGGCTTTAGGCCTGAGTGTTAGCTAGTCCGGTTTGTCGGTTTTAATATTAATAAATGTCTTAAGTGTTACCTAATAAATAGAGGGAAATGCCTATATAAAGAGAGGTTCATATTTAGTCGGTTGGAGAAACCAACCACGATGAAGGGATTGGCAGAGTGGGCGACAACACTAATAATAGGGGTGAGTGTCGACATTATGTCGTATGGCTTGTACCTTGTCCCGGATGGTGTCACCAACCGACTAAAGATGAATTTAGTCGGTTGGAGACACCAACCGACTAAAGATGAGTCACTAATAATAGGGTGAGTGTCGACATTATGTCGTGAGTGTCGACATTATGCCGAGCTGCTTGTACTATAAATATGCATCCTTGTGAGTCCAGTCCTCCAGCCAGTTTGAGGCATCTCCAAGCTGGTTTCAGAGAGCGAGGACACCACTACGGCCAGTTGGGGAGATGCCGAGCCCAGTCCTCCGCATCTCCGAGAAATGTCATAGAGGCACTCCCTAATATGTGAAATTAGTTAGCTCCGAGGCGTATTGATCTAGTTAGTGAAGTTACAAGCTCCAAGATGGTTTTCAAGAGCAGGACACCATCATGGCCAGTCGAGGAGATGCCGACGGAGCCCAGTCCTCCGGCATCTCCGAGAAACTGGTCATAGAGGCACTCCCTAATATGTGAAATTAGTTAGCTCCGAGGCGTATTGATCTAGTTAGTGAAGTTACAAGCTACAAGATGGTTTTCGAGAGCAGGGACACCACTACGACCAGTTTCAGGGAGATGCCGACGGAGCCCAGTCCTCCGGCATCTCCAAGAAACTGGTCATAGAGGCACTCCCGGTCCAGCCACAAAACGGGACTAACACTCAAGACATTTATTAATACTAAAAGCGAGACTACAAAACCGGGACTAAAGGCCACAAACCGCGAAAGATATCCTTCGGTCAAGCCACAAACCGCGAAAGACATGAACTAGAGTTACATAATATGAGCATGAACTTCTTGGCATATGTCATTCCTTATGACCGCTTCAGACGTAACCATGGAGCATCTTCTTTACTTAACGGAATGCTTGGGTCAGTTTTCACTGTGAAGGGCGAAATTTCATCAAACTTATTATAATCTTCTGACATGTCTGTCTTGTCCTCGATTCCCACGATGTTTCTTTTCCCTGAAAGAACTATGTGACGCTTTGGCTCATCATATGATGTATTCGTTTGCATATTTTTTCTTTTTTTCGGTTTGGAGGACATGTCCTTCACATAGAAAACCAGAGACACATCATTGGCTAGGACGAATGGTTCATCTCTATAACCAAGATTGTTGAGATCCACTATTGTCATTCCGCACAACTGGTCTATCTTTACCCTTCCCCATTCAGGTTGACCCATTTGCGGTGAAACAAAGGGACCTTAAAAGAGACTCCATAGTCTAGTTCCCATATCTCCTCTATGTAACCATAATATGTGTACTTTTGTCCATTCTCGTCTATTGCATCAAAGCGACACCACTATTTTGGTTGGTGCTCTTTTATCTTGGGCGATCGTGTAGAATGTATTCCCATTTATTTCGTACTTTGGAAATTCAATACAAGAGAAGATGGTGACGCCCAACAAGTATAGCTGATCTCCAACAGTGGTGTCATTCAAGAGATGTGTCCGCATCCAACCACCGAAGACTTCATGTGTTCATCTGTAATCCATGATTCAGCTTCCCGTGTTTTTGAGCGCAATATTCTTGTGTTCCTCGATATCTGGAGCCAAGGTGGAATTATGTAGAACTGTAGTGTTCTTTAGTGAAAGAATCCCGTCCCTACATATCATTGCTTTCTTTCCCAGTGGTTTTTCCACTTAGTCTTCCCTCATGCCATGAGTCGAAACACCAATCGCTTAAGGTCGAATAAAGTCAACACAAAACTCAATGACCTCCTCTGCTCCATATCCCTTGGAGATGCTTCCTTCAGTCTAGCACGGTTATGAACATATTTCTTTAAGACTCCCATGAACCTCTCAAAGGGGAACATATTGTGCAGAAATACGACCGAGAATGGCAATCTCTTCCACTAGATGAACCAGAGATGCGTCATAATATTGAAGAAGGATGGTGGGAACACCAATTCAAAACTAACAAGACATTGTACCATATCCTTCAGAACCTTGGCAGAATATCTGGATTGATTACCTTCGAGATATTGCATTGAGGAATGCACAGCTTCACAATGGGTACCGAACATTTTCGGTAGAAGCCCCTCAATGCAATCGAAGCAACCGCGTCATAATCACGTGATACTATGAGACTTCAGGTTTTGGAACTTTTCTCTGCCATATTTATTATCCCTTTATATTAGATGAGAAGCCCGACGGCACCTTGATACCGTAAAGGACTTCAAAAAGATTTCCTTCTCTGCTTTGGTAAGAGCATAGTGACACGACTTAAGTGACGCCTTTATCCGTCTTGTTATCTGTATGCATGTTCTTTGGGTCTTTCATAATTTGTTGGTCCTCCGTGCTTGGTGTATCTTTTGTCTTCCCATACACGCCTAGGAATCCTAGCAGGTTCACGCAGAGATTCTTCGCCACGTGCATCACGTCGATTGAAGAGCGGACACGCAGGACTTTCCAATATGGCAGCTCCCAAAATATAGATTTCTTCTTCCACATGGGTGCGTGTCTGTAGCGACGTCGTTCGAACTGATTGACCGGGGACCGTTTCCAAAGATTACTTCTATGTCCTTGACCATACCAAATACATCATCACCACAGGGAGTTCAGGCTTCTTCCGTGATCGCCTCACCTTTGAAATGCTTGCCTTTCTTTCTTACGGATGATTGGTGGAAGAAATCGTCTATTCGCCAGTACACAACCTTCTTGCATTTATGCAAATATGTACCTTCGGTCTTATCTAAACAGTGGGTGCATGCCTTATATCCTTTGTTTATGCATCACGAAAGGTTACTAAGAGCAGGACAATCATTGATGGTTACGAATAACAACCCTCGTAGATTAAATGGCTCATGTTTGTTCTCATCCCACGCACGTACACCTGGTTTGCCCCACAGCTGTAAGAGTTCTTCAACTAATGGCCTAAGGTACACATCAATGTCGTTGCCCGGTTGCTTCGGGCCTTGGATGAGCACTGGCATCATAATGAACTTACGCTTCATGCACAACCAAGGAGGTAGGTTGTAGATACATAGAGTCACGGGCCAGGTGTTGTGACTGTAGCTCTGCTCCCAAAAGGATTCATGCCATCCGTACTTAGACCAAACCATAAGTTCCTTGCGTCACCTGCAAAGTATGGGAAGTCTCTCTCAATTTTTCTCCACTGTGACCCATCAGCATGGTGTCTCAACTTCCCGTCTTTCTTACGGTCTTCTTTGTGCCATCGCAACAACCTGGCATGCTCTTTGTTTCTGAACATGCGTTTCAACCTTGGTATTATAGGAGCATACCACATAACCTTAGCAGGAACCCTCTTAGGAGGCTCTCCCTCAACATCACCAGGTCATCTCGTCGATCTTATACATAGCGCATTGCATACCGGGCATTTATCTAAATTCTCATACTCCTTACATGTAGAGGATGCATTCATTAATGCATGCATGTATCTTTTGCACATCTAATCCCGGAGGAGAGAGTCTTTTTTGCTTTGTAGGTACTCTCGGGAAGTTCGTTATGTTTTGGAAACTTGGCTTCATTATTTTCACATCTTTTCAAATGAGGAGTCGGTTAGACCACACTCGCCTTCCATCGCAACAATTCCGATGTGGTACCGAGCTTTGTGCTGCCATCTTCACAATTTGGGTACAACAATTTCTTATGATCTTCTTACATGCCCTCTAACTTCAACTTCTCATTTTACATTTCACGGTCTCGCTTTGCATCGAAATGACCCTACCAAGTTCATCACCCGGCTCATCGATGCCCGTTCTTCACCTTTTCCTCTCCATTGTCTTCCATTGCGTATCAGTATTAGGAAACATATGATGATAGTTGTTATCATCATCTTCTTCTTCACCATCTTCCATCATAACCCCTCTTTCCCGTGCTTGGTCCAGCAATTATAGTTGGGCATGAAACCTTTCATAATCGGTGGCGCGAATGATTTTCGAGGAAGAGTACTCCTTGTTGTTCGACATTGAACACATGGACAACGATAAATCCATTCTCTTTGTTTGCGTAGCCACATCGATAAATTTATCCACCTTTGATATACCGGCTACCCGGTCAACGTACATCCATTCCCGACCGTTCATACGCATCATATAAGTAAGTTTATAAAAACAGGACATCATAAATAGTGAAATAACCAATTCACACCGACACATGAATTGTATCAATGACCTAGAAAAGATAAGATTGCTAACCTCGATCGAGGAAATAAAGAGGAGAAAGCTCAAGTCGTCTCGTACACCTTCTATATTTTTGTTCTATGAGAAATTCAACGGATTTTTCACTCAAACATTTCAACAAACACCTTCAATGCATGCATGAGAAAAACTAGCACACCCCTCACACCTTACACCATTCGAAAAAAGCAGTGGGCGGAGAGGGCTGGGCGTGCATTTATAGAGGCGGGGTCTTTAGTCGGTTGGAGCCGAATCGGGACTAAAGGTGCACACGCCACGTGGCTGTGGCCAAACCTTTAGTCGGTTGGTGGCTCCAACGGACGATTCTCCCCAACCGGGACGCATGCCCTGGCCCGTGCCGCTCCAACGGAGCGTGCGGCATTAGTACCGGTTGGTGGCGCAACCGTGACTAATGCTCCGAGGGGTCGCGAACGGATGGCCCTTTTTCCTCTAGTGTCCGCTGCTATTGTCTATAAGTTGTTGAATTCATTGTCTACATGTTCGGTTTTTTAGTTGTTTAGTTTGGAACATGTAATTATCCTTATTATGCAGAATGAAGATGCTGGAATGTAAAACAACAAGAATCTGTAATATAGGGTTCATTGACCGAGATAAAGTGCATATATCCACGCTAAGGGATAACCCCGAGGAGACGGAGGAAAACATTCTAAGGTTTCTACTGGAGCAAAATTTCTCTGACCACATACTGTTTCCTTACAATTTCAGGTGAGGGTCTTACTCTGTTATACACATTCACTTTTGATTAGTCGATGCTAATAAGTGTAACTGATGAGTTACTGATGTATATATAAATGTTTGCAGCTTCCACTAGGTTCTTCTAGACCTTCAACTTGATAAGAGAAGAGTTGATGTCATGGACCCATCAAAGAGAAACCTCAGAGATTTCCACAGCATGCAGGACATGCTCCAGAAGTAAGTTTCGTGCTATATCGGTCTCTTTTGTTGATTTCCTGAGATATCAGGTAATGAATAACTCATTCATTCATTTTCTTTGTTGGGCAGGGTTTGGATCCGGTTCAAACGCGAGGTTACGTGTATTTAGTGAGAAGCTGACGTTTAAGACGGTCTCGGTAAGTAGCACGTGATATGTCCGCGCATCTCTTTACTTCTAGTTTCAATACAATAATGATGCTCTAGATTATTATTTTGATCGAATTCTATACTCGTAAAGTGCGTGAGGCAGTCACGGGGGTCGAATCTATGTGGATTCTATGTTTGCGAGTTCATTCGCACGTTTACCACCGAACACAACGATTATAGAGTCGACGTAAGAAATGCATTCACACCATCATTTTACTTCCGTCACCTTTTGTTATCATGATTGATATTCATATTGATCTCCTTTTTCTTATATATAGTTCGAGAGAATGCGGGATCAACTACTACCAGAGCAACTTGTACTAGCAATTGCGGAGGATCTGGCGGGATTTATTTTCAAAGAGATCATAGATGATGCCGGAGAATTTAGTGTGAATAGGCGCTTCTGATCTCCATGTAATCAAACTATTTTGTGCTCTAGTCCCGGTATTTTGTGATCTCCATGTAACTATGTAAATTGTATATATTTGTATGCTCAATTTCGTAATACAAGTTATCTTATATATATGCAAGAATGTGTACGATATGTGGTGGCGTACAAATATTTAAAATCCATTTTTAAATAAAAAATAAATAAATAAACAATACAAAATGAAACCTCTGCCGCGGCAGAGAAAGAGCACAAAATGCTGCCGCGGCAGAGAAATCACTAGTCCAAGGTAATGCTCTGCCACGGCAGAGAAAATGCATAAAATGCTGCCGCGGCAGAGACCCACTAGTCCCGGTCCATAACACCAACCAGGACTAGTGGGGGTGCACCCTGAGCCCGCGGCAGCCACGTGGACACCCACTAGTCCCGGCTGGTAACTGGGCTGGGACTAGTGTTGGGCCTCTAGTCCCGCTTCAAAAACCGAAACTAAAGGCCCTTACGGCCCGGGACTAGAGGCCCTGTTTCCACTAGTGACACCTGTACCAATTACGACCAGTCACCAACAATATTTTGGGACCATTTAATACAACTTGCCCACTAATGCATGTGCATGCACATGTTGTTGCTATGGGTAAATGGATCCCATTGTGGTCCTCGAACTTGCCCATAAAACATGCACATATCCTGTCAGGAAAAGATGAGTTCGTGAAATAATCAATTGGGACCAGCATATACGAGTACAGATCTAGAGCAGTATATGTTGGTCTTGCCACCGCTACTGGTACAGAGCTGCTACATATGTTGCTGCTATGGGTAAATGGTACCCTTTGTGGTCTTGGTCAATATTATACTTCTTGTGATATCTTGTCATATTTCTATGACTAGAGCGGTGGAAGGAAATGATCTTTAAGATTAAACATGGATTTTTCCAAGAATTATTAGTAAGTACTAGGCCCTTCTCTCCCCTGGAGTATGGCTGCCAGATGATAGTGCCAAGGCATTTCATATTGAAATTGTGTGATTAAAGAATCAACAAAAATAGGTAATCTGTGTGTTATGGTGCTTGTCTAGGTGCAGCACATAGCCAAAACATGTTTGCACCATTCAATTCGCTTTATGAGCATTGGTTAGGCGGGTATTTTATATAGGCAAGTTAATGGCATGCACAAATAGTCTTGCATTAAAATGTTGAAACCACCAGCAGCAGAGCAGCTACTTGTTTGGGGTGCGACATAGTAAGACTGCTCACACCACACACACATGGTGTACATCCTTGCCATTGTAAGATCTAATTGGAATAAATGTAAAAATAAATATAACCTAGATTGTATGCAACGTCTATAAAAAGTTAAATATGATAGACAAATGGGTGGGCATAGCAAGGACGTTTAACTCAGCATAAAGCACATTTTAAACATAAAACTTGAAACAGACGATATAGAATTCATTGAACTTCAAAAAGTTTTACATAGGTGTTCGAGAAAATCCTAAACTAATCGAACCCAGCTTCCAACTCCAGGAATATGAACCGATCGTCATCGTGGGGTTCCGGTTTGGAGCATCCTAAGGAAACATTGTCATCTTTGTGTGTTTCTTCAGGAGAACCAAGGCAACAACTCTATCTTGCTATGGCTCCAACTTTGAGGTCAGCGACAACTCAAAAGAGGAATGACGTTGGTGCATGTGAGGGCGAAGGCCATGGCTAGATGTCATAGATGTGGTAGCGGTAGTGGCGTGGAGAGGAAGAGCTAGGATGCAAAGACAATAGGGAGAGGATGCAATGACAGTATGGAGAGGAAACTCTCTTGTGGTCAACATGATGCTTTTAATAATTTCAGCATTCACTGGTAAGAAAGTCATATGAAGATTCTCCGTGTACCACGAGACTAGTTTTGTGAAATAAATAATAGATGCTAGATGGGCAGGTGAATTATAACCGGGGCCATCCACCAGTACATATCTGAATCTGATCCATGTTGATAAGATAAGTCAATGTTAGGAATTATAGATCCACCATAGGTATAGATCTATAACACATCCATGAAAATTTAACGGTCTCGGCAAATACATAACATCCTAAGCATATGCGTTTAGTACAGATCAATCAATCGGTGGTAGAAAATACTTGCGAATTATTGATATAGACCAGATCTCTAATAAATAGTGAAGCAGTGACAACAAATACGTGAGCACCCAGTAGTACAAGACTTCAAAGCACTAGTAGAAAACAGGCCATCCGTTCGCGTCCCCTCAGAGCATTAGTCCCGGTTGCGCCACGAACCGGGACTAATGCTGGCACGCGTCCCGGTTCGAGCGGGCACGGGGCCCGGAGGCATGCGTCCCGGTTGGTAAGGAGGCATACATCCACAAACCGGGACTAAAGGTTGGGCGTCAGCCACGTGGCGTGGCACACACCTTTAGTCCCGGTTTGTGTTACAAACCGGGACATATGCTCTCGCCCTCTATAAATGCAACGCCCTGGCCCTCTGCCTTCACTCTGTTTTTTCTTGGTGAAAGGAGTGAGGGGTGTGCTAGTTTTTTCCCCTATGAATGCATTCAAGGTGTTTGATGAAATGTTTGAGTGAATGATCCCGTTCAATTTCTCATAGAACGAAAATATAGAAGGTGTCCGAGACGCACTTGAGCTTTCTCCTCTTTATTTTCTCGATCGAGGTTTGCAATCTTATCTTTTCTCTATCATTGATACAATGCATGTGTCGATGTGAATTGGTCATTTCACTATTTATGATGTCCTGTTTTTTGATAAACTTACTTATATGATGCAGATGAACGGTCAGGAATGGATGTACGGTGACCGGCGCGTAGCCGGGTATATGAAAGTCGTGGATAAATTTATCGATGTGGCTACGGTAAAAAAAGAGAATGGCTTTATACGTTATCCATGTGTTCAATGTCGGAACAACAAGGAGTACTCTTCCTCGAAAATCATTCGCGGTCACCTGATTATGAAAGGTTTCATGCCCAACTATAATTGCTGGACCAAGCACGTGGAAAGAGGGGTTATGATGGAAGATGGTGAAGAAGAAGATGATGATAACAAATATCATCATATATTTCCTGAATACAATGATACTGCAATGAAAGACAATGGAGAGTAAGGAGGTGAAGAACGGGCATCAGATGAGCCGGCTGATGAACTTGGTAGGATCATTTCTGATGCAAAGCGAGACTATGAAACAGAAAATGAGAAGTTGAAGTTAGAGGGCATGTTAGAAGATCACAAGAAATTGTTGTACCCAAATTGTGAAGATGGCAGAACAAATCTCGGTACCACACTGGAATTGTTGCGATGGAAGGCAGAGTGTGGTCTAACTGACTCCTCATTTGAAAAGATGCTGAAAATAATGAAGCCGAAGTTTCCAAAACATAATGAACTTCCCGAGAGTACCTACAAAGCAAAGAAGACTCTTTGTCCTCTAGGATTAGATGTGCAAAATATACATGCATGCATTAATGACTGCATCCTCTACGCGGTAAGGAGTATGAGAATTTAGATAAATGCCCGGTATGCAATGCATTGCGGTATAAAATCAGACGAGATGACCCTGGTGATGTTGAGGGAGAGCCCCTCTGGAAGAGGGTTCCTGCTAAGGTTATGTGGTATGCTCCTATAATACCAAGGTTGAAACGCATGTTCAGAAACAAAGAGCATGCTAGGTTGTTACGATGGCACAAAGAAGACCGTAAGAAAGACTGGAAGTTGAGACACCCTGCTGATGGGTCACAGTGGAGAAAAATCGAGAGAGACTTCCCAGACTTTGCAGGTGACGCAAGGAACTTATGGTTTGGCCTAATTACGGATGGCATGAATCCTTTTGGGAGCAGAGCTACAGTCACAACACCTGGCCCGTGACTCTATGTATCTACAACCTACCTCCTTGGTTGTGCATGAAGCGTAAGTTCATTATGATGCCAGTGCTCATCCAAGGCCCGAAGCAACCGGGCAACGACATTGATGTGTACCTTAGGCCATTAGTTGAAGAACTCTTACAGTTGTGGGGAAAACCAGGTGTACGTGCGTGGGATGAGAACAAACATGAGCCATTTAATCTACGAGGGTTGTTATTCGTAACCATCAATGATTGGCCTGCTCTTAGTAACCTTTCAGGACAGACAAACAAAGGATATAAGGCATGCACCCACTGTTTAGATAAGACCGAAGGTACATATTTGCATAAATGCAAGAAGGTTGTGTACCTGGCGAATCGACGATTTCTTCCGACCAATCATCCCGTAAGAAAGAAAGGCAAGCATTTCAAAGGTGAGGCAGATCACCGGAAGAAGCCTGAACTCCCTGCAGGTGATGATGTATTTGGTATGGTCAAGGACATAGAAGTAATCTTTGGAAAGGGTCCCAGCGGTCAAGCAGTTCCGAACGACGTCTCTACAAGACATGTACCCATGTGGAAGAAGAAATCTATATTTTGGGAGCTGCCATATTGGAAAGTCCTGCGTGTTCGCTCTTCAATCGACGTGATGCACGTGACAAAGAATCTTTGCATGAACCTGCTAGGATTCCTAGGCGTCTATGGGAAGACAAAAGATACACCAGAAGCACGGGAGGACCAACAAATTATGAAAGACCCAAAGAACATGCATACACAGAACAAGACGGATAAAGGGCGTCACTTAAGTCGTGCCAGCTATGCTCTTACCAAAGCAGAGAAGGAAATCTTTTTTGAAGTCCTTTACAGTATCAAGGTGCCGTCGGGATTCTCATCTAATATAAAGGGGATAATAAATATGTCATAGAAAAACTTCCAAAACCTGAAGTCTCATGACTGTCACGTGATTATGACGCAGTTGCTTCCGATTGCATTAAGGGGGCTTCTACCGGAAAATGTTCGAGTACCCATTGTGAAGTTGTGTGCATTCCTCAATGCAATATCTCAGAAGGTAATCAATCCAGAGATTCTGCCAAGGTTACAGAAGGATGTGGTACAATGTCTTGTTAGTTTTGAATTGGTGTTCCCACCATCCTTCTTCAATATTATGATGCATCTCCTTGTTCACCTAGTGGAAGAGATTGCCATTCTCGGTCCGGTATTTCTGCACAATATGTTCCCCTTTGAGAGGTTCATGGGAGTATTAAAGAAATATGTTCATAACCGTGCTAGACCAGAAGGAAGCATCTCCAAGGGATATGGAACAGAGAAGGTCATTGAGTTTTGTGTTGACTTTATTCCTGACCTTAAGCCGATTGGTGTTTCTGACTCGCGGCATGAGGGAAGACTAAGTGGAAAAGGCACGCTGGGAAAGAAAGTAATGATATGTAGGGACGGGGATTCTTTCACTAAAGCACACTACACAGTTCTACATAATTCCACCTTGGCATCTCCGTATATCGAGGAACACAAGAATATTCTACGCTCCAAAACCGGGAAGCTGAATCATCGATTCTGAGATGAACACATGAAGTGTTTCGGTGGTTGGATGCGGACACATCTCTTGAACGACACCACTGTTGGAGATCAGCTATACTTGTTGGCCGCGACACCATCTTCTACTGTATTTAATTTCCAAGGGTACGAAATAAATGGGAATACATTCTACACGATCGCCCAAGATAAAAAGAGCACCAACCAAAATAGTGGTGTCTGCTTTGATGCAATAGACGAGAATGGACAAAAGGACACATACTATTGTTACATAGAGGAGATATGTGAACTAGACTATGGAGTCTCTTTTAAGGTCCCTTTGTTTCGCTGCAAATGGGTTAACCTAAATGGGGAAGGGGTAAAGATAGACCAGTTGTACGGAATGACAACAGTGGATCTCAACAATCTTGGTTATAGAGATGAACCATTCGTCCTAGCCAATGATGTTTCTCAGGTTTTTTATGTGAAGGACATGTCCTCCCGACCGAAAAAAAGAAAAAATATGCAAACGAATACATCCTATGATGAGCCAAAGCGTCACATAGTACTTTTAGGGAAAAGAAACATCGTGGGAATCGAGGACAAGACATACATGTCAGAAGATTGTAATAAGTTTGATAAAATTCCGCCCTTCATAGTGAAAACTGACCCAAGCATTCCGTTAAGTAAAGAAGATGCTCCATGGTTACGTCTGAAGCGATCATAAGGAAGGACATATGCCAAGAAGTTCATGCTCATATTATGTAACTCTAGTTCATGTCTTTCGCGGTTTGTGGCTTCACCGAAGGATATCTTTCGCGGTTTGTGGCTTGACCGGGACTATATATAAGGGGCCTTTAGTCCCGGTTTTGTAGTCTCGGTTTTTAATATTAATAAATGTCTTGAGTGTTAGTCCCGTTTTGTGGCTGGACCGGGACTATGAAGAAGTTGTCCCGATTCGTACTTACCATTAAGATCTGATCTCCAAACGCACGCGGTCACATATTAGGGAGTGCCTCTATGACCAGTTTCTTGGAGATGCCGGAGGACTGGGATCCGGCGGCATCTCCATGAAACTGGTCTTAGTGGTGTCCCTGCTCTCGAAAACCATCTTGCAGCTTGTAACTTCTCTAACTAGATCAATACACCTGGGAGCTAACTAATTTCACATATTAGGGAGTGCCTCTATGACCAGTTTCTCGGAGATGCCGAAGGACTGGGATCCAGCATCTCCAAAGGCGGCCGTAGTGGTGTCCCTGCTCTCGAAAACCATCTTGTAGCTTGTAACTTCTCTAACTAGATCAATACGCCTGGGAGCTAACTAATTTCACATATTAGGGAGTGCCTCTATGACCAGTTTCTCGTAGATGCCGTAGGACTGGGCTCCATCGGCATCTCCCTGAAACTGGCCGTAGTGGTGTCCCTGCTCTCGAAAACCATCTTGGAGATGCCTCAAACTAGCTAGAGGACTGGACTCACAAGGATGCCTATTTATAGTACAAGTAGCTTGGCATAGTGTCGACACTTACGAAATAATGTCGACACTCACCCCTATTATTAGTGCTGACTCGTGTTTTGTCCCGGTTGGTGTCTCTAACCGGGACTAAAGTTTTATCTTTAGTCCCGGTTGGTGACACCATCCGGGACAAGGTACACGCCGCACGACATAATGTCAACACTCACCCCTATCAATAATGCTGCCTGGCCCAGCCTGCCGAAAACCCTCCAAACGGGACTAAAGATGAACCTTTAGTATATTGAAAATCCAAACAATGAAAATCCTTCACGTGGTGTCATATTATGTGACATAGTTGAAAGGAAAAATACCAGACTTGGTATATTGATCATGTCTCGAAAAAACCTTCACAAAATGACCTATCATGTTCGAGGTTTCATGGCTTTCGGTCCAAACGACCGATGTTATATGCTGAATAACGGCATAGTTTGTGATGTTGTTCCCATATTATGCATGCATGTGGACATCGGTATGGAGAACAACGTTGCAGAAGGAAGTTTTCCTTTTTGTCGCACGGAAAAGCCCTTTTCCATTTTCCGAGCGCAACAAAACGGGTCGTTTTGTGAAGTAACCACCAAAATGCCGTTTCAGAATGCTACCGTCCCATTTTCCTAAAATACTAGACCACCTTACATGGACTATCTCCCAACCGGGACATTTCAAACCTTTTCATCCATCCTGGGTAAAAAGGACAAATGTCTGCCGAATCGGAAGGAAGTGGGTCCGGTTTGTACTACAGGTACATGATCTATCGCCCGTGATTTTTTGAAAAATAATTTTTAGACTCGCAATATGTGGTTTCTTCAGAGACACAATGCAATTTCTAACTATGCTCGTCCCCTATCTTCATGCACGCCGGTTCGACCATAGTTACAAATTCAGAAAATTCAAAACGGGCATAATAAATTCAAAAAAAATCTGAACAATGAAAATCCTTCGCGTGGTGTCATATTATGTAACATAGTTGAAAGGAAAAATACCATACTTGGTATATTGATCATGTCTCAAAAAACCTTCACAAAATGACCTATCATGTTCGAGGTTTCATGGCTTTCGGTCCAAATGACCGATGTTATGTGCTGAATCACGGCATAGTTTGTGATGCTGTTCCCATATTATGCATGCGTGTGGACATTGGTATCGAGAACAATGTTGCAGGAGGAAGTTTTCCTTTTAGTCGCACGGAAAAGCCCTTTTCCATTTTCCGAGCGCAAAAAACGGGTCGTTTTGTGAAGTAACCATCAAAATGCCGTTTCAGAATGCTACCGTCCCATTTTCCTAAAATACTAGACCACCTTACATGGACTATCTCCCAATCGGGACATCTCAAACCTTTTCGTCCATCCCGGGTAAAAAGGACAAATGTCTGCCGAATCGGTAGGAAGTGGGTCCAGTTTGTACTACAGGTACATGATCTATCGCCCGTGATTTTTTGAAAAAATCATTTTTAGACTCGCAATATGTGGTCTCTTCAGAGATCCAATGCAAGTTCTAACGATGCTTGTCCCCTATCTTCATGCACGCCGGTTCGACCATAGGTAGAAATTCAGAAAATTCAAAATGGGCATAATAAATTCAAAAAAAATCCGAACAATGAAAATCCTTCGCGTGGTGTCATATTATGTGACATAGTTGAAAGGAAAAATACCAGACTTGGTATATTGATCATGTCTCAAAAAAACTTCACAAAATGACCTATCATGTTCGAGGTTTCATGGCTTTCGGTCCAATTGACCGATGTTATGTGCTGAATCACCGCATAGTTTGTGATGCTGTGCCCATATTATGCATGCGTGTGGAGATTGGTATGGAGAACAATGTTGCAGGAGGAAGTTTTCCTTTTTGTTGCACAGAAAAGCCCTTTTCCGTTTTCCGAGCGCAAAAACAGGTCGTTTTGTTAAGTAACCACCAAAATGCCGTTTCAGAATGCTACCGTCCCATTTTCCTAAAATACTAGACCACCTTACATGGACTATCTCCCAATCGGGACATCTCAAACCTTTTCGTCCATCCCGGTTTAAAAGGACAAATGTCTACCGAATCGGTAGGAAGTGGGTCCGGTTTTTACTACAGGTACATGATCTATCGCCCGTGATTTTTTGAAAAACTCATTTTTAGACTCGCAATATGTGGTTTCTTTAGAGATCCAATGCAAGTTCTAACGATGCTCATCTCCTATCTTGATGAACGCCGGTTCGACCATAGTTAGAAAATCAGAAAATTCAAAACGAGCATAATAAATTCAAAACGAATCCGAACAATGAAAATCCTTCGCGTGGTGTCATATTATGTGACATAGTTGAAAGGAAAAATACCATACTTGGTATATTGATCATGTCTCGAAAAAACCTTCACAAAATGACCTATCATGTTCGAGGTTTCATGGCTTTCGGTCCAAATGACCGATGTTATGTGCTGAATAACGGCATAGTTTGTGATGTTGTTCCCATATTATGCATGCATGTGGACATTGGTATGGAGAACAACGTTGCAGAAGGAAGTTTTCCTTTTATGCACGGAAAAGCCCTTTTCCATTTTCTCCGAGCGCAACAAAACGGGTCGTTTTGTGAAGTTACCACCAAAATGCTGTTTCAGAATGCTACCGTCCCATTTTCCTAAAATACTAGACCACCTTACATGGACTATCTCCCAACCGGGACATCTCAAACCTTTTCATCCATCCTGGGTAAAAAGGACAAATGTCTGCCGAATCGGAAGGAAGTGGGTCCGGTTTGTACTACATGTACATGATCTATCGCCCGTGATTTTTTGAAAAAATCATTTTTAGACACGCAATATGTGGTTTCTTCAGAGATACAATCCAATTTCTAACGATGCTCGTCCCCTATCTTCATGCACGCCGGTTCGACCATAGTTAAAAATTCAGAAAATTCAAAACGGGCATAATAAATTCAAAAAAAATCTGAACAATGAAAATCCTTCGCGTGGTGTCATATTATGTAACATAGTCGAAAGGAAAAATACCAGACTTGGTATATTGATCATGTCTCAAAAAACCTTCACAAAATGACCAATCATGTTCGAGGTTTCATGGCTTTCGGTCCAAATGACCGATGTTATGTGCTGAATAACGACATAGTTTGTGATGTTGTTCCCATATTATGCATGCATGTGGACATTGGTATGGAGAACAACGTTGCAGAAGGAAGTTTTCCTTTTTGTCGCACGGAAAAGCCCTTTTCCATTTTTCGAGCGCAACAAAACGGGACGTTTTGTGAAGTTACCACCAAAATGCTGTTTCAGAATGCTACCGTCCCATTTTCCTAAAATACTAGACCACCTTACATGGACTATCTCCCAACCGGGACATCTCAAACCTTTTCGTCCATCCCGGGTAAAAAGGACAAATGTCTGCCGAATCGGTAGGAAGTGGGTCCGGGTTGTACTACAGGTACATGATCTATCGCCCGTGATTTTTTGAAAAAATCATTTTTAGACTCGCAATATGTGGTTCCTTTAGAGATCCAATGCAAGTTCTAACGATGCTCATCTCCTATCTTGATGAACGCCGGTTCGACCATAGTTAGAAAATCAGAAAATTCAAAACGAGCATAATAAATTCAAAACGAATCCGAACAATGAAAATCCTTCGCGTGGTGTCATATTATGTGACATAGTTGAAAGGAAAAATACCATACTTGGTATATTGATCATGTCTCGAAAAAACCTTCACAAAATGACCTATCATGTTCGAGGTTTCATGGCTTTCGGTCCAAATGACCGATGTTATGTGCTGAATAACGGCATAGTTTGTGATGTTGTTCCCATATTATGCATGCATGTGGACATTGGTATGGAGAACAACGTTGCAGAAGGAAGTTTTCCTTTTTGTCGCACGGAAAAGCCCTTTTCCATTTTCCGAAAAGCGCAACATGCGTTTGTGAAGTTACCACCAAAATGCTGTTTCAGAATGCTACCGTCCCATTTTCCTAAAATACTAGACCACCTTACATGGACTATCTCCCAACCGGGACATCTCAAACCTTTTCATCCATCCTGGGTAAAAAGGACAAATGTCTGCCGAATCGGAAGGAAGTGGGTCCGGTTTGTACTACATGTACATGATCTATCGCCCGTGATTTTTTGAAAAAATCATTTTTAGACACGCAATATGTGGTTTCTTCAGAGATACAATCCAATTTCTAACGATGCTCGTCCCCTATCTTCATGCACGCCGGTTCGACCATAGTTAAAAATTCAGAAAATTCAAAACGGGCATAATAAATTCAAAAAAAATCTGAACAATGAAAATCCTTCGCGTGGTGTCATATTATGTAACATAGTCGAAAGGAAAAATACCAGACTTGGTATATTGATCATGTCACAAAAAACCTTCACAAAATGACCAATCATGTTCGAGGTTTCATGGCTTTCGGTCCAAATGACCGATGTTATGTGCTGAATAACGACATAGTTTGTGATGTTGTTCCCATATTATGCATGCATGTGGACATTGGTATGGAGAACAACGTTGCAGAAGGAAGTTTTCCTTTTTGTCGCACGGAAAAGCCCTTTTCCATTTTTCGAGCGCAACAAAACGGGACGTTTTGTGAAGTTACCACCAAAATGCTGTTTCAGAATGCTACCGTCCCATTTTCCTAAAATACTAGACCACCTTACATGGACTATCTCCCAACGACATCTCAAACCTTTTCATCCATCCGGGTAAAAGGACAAATGTCTAGAATCGGAAGGAAGTGGGTCCGGTTTGTACTACATGTACATGATCTATCGCCCGTGATTTTTTGAAAAAATCATTTTTAGACACGCAATATGTGGTTTCTTCAGAGATACAATCCAATTTCTAACGATGCTCGTCCCCTATCTTCATGCACGCCGGTTCGACCATAGTTAAAAATTCAGAAAATTCAAAACGGGCATAATAAATTCAAAAAAAATCTGAACAATGAAAATCCTTCGCGTGGTGTCATATTATGTAACATAGTTGAAAGGAAAAATACCAGACTTGGTATATTGATCATGTCTCAAAAAACCTTCACAAAATGACCAATCATGTTCGAGGTTTCATGGCTTTCGGTCCAAATGACCGATGTTATGTGCTGAATCACGGCATAGTTTGTGATGCTGTTCCCATATTATGCATGCGTGTGGAAAGTGGTATGGAGAACAATGTTGCAGGAGGAAGTTTTCCTTTTAGTCGCACGGAAAAGCCCTTTTCCATTTTCCGAGCGCAAAAAACGGGTCGTTTTGTGAAGTAACCATCAAAATGCCGTTTCAGAATGCTACCGTCCCATTTTCCTAAAATACTAGACCACCTTACATGGACTATCTCCCAACCGGGACATCTCAAACCTTTTCGTCCATCCCGGGTAAAAAGGACAAATGTCTGCCGAATCGGTAGGAAGTGGGTCCAGTTTGTACTACAGGTACATGATTTATCGCCCGTGATTTTTTGAAAAAATCATTTTTAGACTCGCAATATGTGGTCTCTTCAGAGATCCAATGCAAGTTCTAACGATGCTTGTCCCCTATCTTCATGCACGCCGGTTCGACCATAGGTAGAAATTCAGAAAATTCAAAATAGGCATAATAAATTCAAAAAAAATCCGAACAATGAAAATCCTTCGCGTGGTGTCATATTATGTGACATAGTTGAAAGGAAAAATACCAGACTTGGTATATTGATCATGTCTCAAAAAAACTTCACAAAATGACCTATCATGTTCGAGGTTTCATGGCTTTCGGTCCAATTGACCGATGTTATGTGCTGAATCACCGCATAGTTTGTGATGCTGGGCCCATATTATGCATGCGTGTGGAGATTGGTATGGAGAACAATGTTGCAGGAGGAAGTTTTCCTTTTTGTCGTACGGAAAAGCCCTTTTCCATTTTCCGAGCGTAAAAAACGGGTCGTTTTGTGAAGTAACCACCAAAATGCCATTTCAGAATGCTATCGTACCATTTTCCTAAAATACTAGACCACCTTACATGGACTATCTCTCAATCAGGACATCTCAAAGCTTTTCGTCCATCCCGGGTAAAAAGTACAAATGTCTGCCGAATCGGTAGGAAGTGGGTCCGGGTTGTACTACAGGTACATGATCTATCGCCCGTGATTTTTTGAAAAAATCATTTTTAGACTCGCAATATGTGGTTTCTTTAGAGATCCAATGCAAGTTCTAACGATGCTCATCTCCTATCTTGATGAACGCCGGTTCGACCATAGTTAGAAAATCAGAAAATTCAAAACGAGCATAATAAATTCAAAACGAATCCGAACAATGAAAATCCTTCGCGTGGTGTCATATTATGTGACATAGTTGAAAGGAAAAATACCATACTTGGTATATTGATCATGTCTCGAAAAAACCTTCACAAAATGACCTATCATGTTCGAGGTTTCATGGCTTTCGGTCCAAATGACCGATGTTATGTGCTGAATAACGGCATAGTTTGTGATGTTGTTCCCATATTATGCATGCATGTGGACATTGGTATGGAGAACAACGTTGCAGAAGGAAGTTTTCCTTTTTGTCGCACGGAAAAGCCCTTTTCCATTTTCCGAGCGCAACAAAACGGGTCGTTTTGTGAAGTTACCACCAAAATGCTGTTTCAGAATGCTACCGTCCCATTTTCCTAAAATACTAGACCACCTTACATGGACTATCTCCCAACCGGGACATCTCAAACCTTTTCATCCATCCTGGGTAAAAAGGACAAATGTCTGCCGAATCGGAAGGAAGTGGGTCCGGTTTGTACTACATGTACATGATCTATCGCCCGTGATTTTTTGAAAAAATCATTTTTAGACACGCAATATGTGGTTTCTTCAGAGATACAATCCAATTTCTAACGATGCTCGTCCCCTATCTTCATGCACGCCGGTTCGACCATAGTTAAAAATTCAGAAAATTCAAAACGGGCATAATAAATTCAAAAAAAATCTGAACAATGAAAATCCTTCGCTTGGTGTCATATTATGTAACATAGTTGAAAGGAAAAATACCAGACTTGGTATATTGATCATATCTCAAAAAACCTTCACAAAATGACCAATCATGTTCGAGGTTTCATGGCTTTCGGTCCAAATGACCGATGTTATGTGCTGAATAACGGCATAGTTTGTGATGTTGTTCCCATATTATGCATGCATGTGGACATTGGTATGGAGAACAACGTTGCAGAAGGAAGTTTTCCTTTTTGTCGCACGGAAAAGCCCTTTTCCATTTTCCGAGCGCAACAAAACGGGTCGTTTTGTGAAGTTACCACCAAAATGCTGTTTCAGAATGCTACCGTCCCATTTTCCTAAAATACTAGACCACCTTACATGGACTATCTCCCAACCGGGACATCTCAAACCTTTTCATCCATCCTGGGTAAAAAGGACAAATGTCTAGAATCGGAAGGAAGTGGGTCCGGTTTGTACTACATGTACATGATCTATCGCCCGTGATTTTTTGAAAAAATCATTTTTAGACACGCAATATGTGGTTTCTTCAGAGATACAATCCAATTTCTAACGATGCTCGTCCCCTATCTTCATGCACGCCGGTTCGACCATAGTTAAAAATTCAGAAAACTCAAAACGGGCATAATAAATTCAAAAAAAATCTGAACAATGAAAATCCTTCGCGTGGTGTCATATTATGTAACATAGTTGAAAGGAAAAATACCAGACTTGGTATATTGATCATGTCTCAAAAAACCTTCACAAAATGACCAATCATGTTCGAGGTTTCATGGCTTTCGGTCCAAATGACCGATGTTATGTGCTGAATCACGGCATAGTTTGTGATGCTGTTCCCATATTATGCATGCGTGTGGAAAGTGGTATGGAGAACAATGTTGCAGGAGGAAGTTTTCCTTTTTGTCATACGGAAAAGCCCTTTTCCATTTTCCGAGCGCAAAAACGGGTCGTTGTGAAGTAACCACCAAAATGCCGTTTCAGAATGCTACCGTCCCATTTTCTTAAAATACTAGACCACATTACATGGACTATCTCCCAACCGGGACATCTCAAACCTTTTCGTCCATCCCGGGTAAAAAGGACAAATGTCTGCCGAATCGGTAGGAAGTGGGTCCGGTTGTACTACGGTACATGATCTATCGCCGTGATTTTTGAAAAAATCATTTTTAGACTCGCAATATGTGGTCTCTTCAGATATCCAATTCAAGTTCTAACGATGCTCGTCCCCTATCTTTATGCATGCCGGTTCAACCATAGTTAGAAATTTAGAAAATTCAAAACGGGCATAATAAATTCAAAAAAATCCGAACAATGAAAATCCTTCGCGTGGTGTCATATTATGTGACATAGTTGAAAGGAAAAATACTAGACTTGGTATATTGATCATGTCTCGAAAAAACCTTCACAAAATGACCTATCATGTTCGAGTTTTCATGGCTTTCGGTCCAATTGACCGATGTTAAGTCTTGAATCACCGCATAGTTTGTGATGTTGTGCCCATATTATTCATGCGTGTGGAGATTGGTATGGAGAACAATGTTGCGGAGGAAGTTTTCCTTTTGTCGCACGGAAAAGCCCTTTCCCATTTTCCGGCGTAAAAATGGGTCGTTTTGTGAAGTAACCACCAAAATGCCGTTTCAGAATGCTATCGTACCATTTTCCTAAAATACTAGACCATCTTACATGGACTATCTCAATCAGGACATCTCAAAGCTTTTCGTCCATCCCGGGTAAAAAGGACAAATGTCTGCCGAATCGGTAGGAAGTGGGTCCGGGTTGTACTACAGGTACATGATCTATCGCCCGTGATTTTTTGAAAAAATCATTTTTAGACTCGCAATATGTGGTTTCTTTAGAGATCTAATGCAAGTTCTAACGATGCTCGTCCCCTATCTTCATGCATGCCGGTTCGACCATAGTTAGAAATTCAGAAAATTCAAAACGAGCATAATAAATTCAAAAAAAATCCGAACAATGAAAATCCTTCGCGTGGTGTCATATTATGTGACATAATTGAAAGGAAAAATCCCATACTTGATAAATTGATCATGTCTCGAAAAAACCTTCACAAAATGACCTATCATGTTCGAGATTTCATGGCTTTCGGTCCAAATGACCGATGTTATGTGCTGAATAACGGCATAGTTTGTGATGCTTTTCCCATTTAATGCATGCATATGGACATTGGTATGGAGAACAACGTTGCAGAAGGAAGTTTTCCCTTTTGTCGCATGGAAAAGCCCTTTTCTATTTTCCGAGCGCAACAAAACGAGTCGTTTTATGAAGTAACCACCAAAATGCCGTTTCAGAATGCTACCGTCCCATTTTCCTAAAATACTAGACCACCTTACATGGACTATCTCCCAACCGGGACATCTCAAACCTTTTCATCCATCCTGGGTAAAAAGGACAAATGTCTGCCGAATCGGAAGGAAGTGGGTCCGGTTTGTACTACATGTACATGATCTATCGCCCGTGATTTTTTGAAAAAATCATTTTTAGACACGCAATATGTGGTTTCTTCAGAGATACAATCCAATTTCTAACGATGCTCGTCCCCTATCTTCATGCACGCCGGTTCGACCATAGTTAAAAATTCAGAAAACTCAAAACGGGCATAATAAATTCAAAAAAAATCTGAACAATGAAAATCCTTCGCGTGGTGTCATATTATGTAACATAGTTGAAAGGAAAAATACCAGACTTGGTATATTGATCATGTCTCAAAAAACCTTCACAAAATGACCAATCATGTTCGAGGTTTCATGGCTTTCGGTCCAAATGACCGATGTTATGTGCTGAATCACGGCATAGTTTGTGATGCTGTTCCCATATTATGCATGCGTGTGGAAAGTGGTATGGAGAACAATGTTGCAGGAGGAAGTTTTCCTTTTTGTCGCACGGAAAAGCCCTTTTCCATTTTCCGAGCGCAAAAAACGGGTCGTTTTGTGAAGTAACCACCAAAATGCCGTTTCAGAATGCTACCGTCCCATTTTCTTAAAATACTAGACCACATTACATGGACTATCTCCCAACCGGGACATCTCAAACCTTTTCGTCCATCCCGGGTAAAAAGGACAAATGTCTGCCGAATCGGTAGGAAGTGGGTCCAGTTTGTACTACAGGTACATGATCTATCGCCCGTGATTTTTTGAAAAAATCATTTTTAGACTCGCAATATGTGGTCTCTTCAGATATCCAATGCAAGTTCTAACGATGCTCGTCCCCTATCTTCATGCACGCCGGTTCGACCATAGTTAGAAATTTAGAAAATTCAAAACGGGCATAATAAATTCAAAAAAAATCCGAACAATGAAAATCCTTCGCGTGGTGTCATATTATGTGACATAGTTGAAAGGAAAAATACCAGACTTGGTATATTGATCATGTCTCGAAAAAACCTTCACAAAATGACCTATCATGTTCGAGATTTCATGGCTTTCGGTCCAATTGACCGATGTTAAGTGCTGAATCACCGCATAGTTTGTGATGTTGTGCCCATATTATTCATGCGTGTGGAGATTGGTATGGAGAACAATGTTGCAGGAGGAAGTTTTCCTTTTTGTCGTACGGAAAAGCCCTTTCCCATTTTCCGAGCGTAAAAAATGGGTCGTTTTGTGAAGTAACCACCAAAATGCCGTTTCAGAATGCTATCGTACCATTTTCCTAAAATACTAGACCATCTTACATGGACTATCTCAATCAGGACATCTCAAAGCTTTTCGTCCATCCCGGGTAAAAAGGACAAATGTCTGCCGAATCGGTAGGAAGTGGGTCCGGGTTGTACTACAGGTACATGATCTATCGCCCGTGATTTTTTGAAAAAATCATTTTTAGACTCGCAATATGTGGTTTCTTTAGAGATCTAATGCAAGTTCTAACGATGCTCGTCCCCTATCTTCATGCATGCCGGTTCGACCATAGTTAGAAATTCAGAAAATTCAAAACGAGCATAATAAATTCAAAAAAAATCCGAACAATGAAAATCCTTCGCGTGGTGTCATATTATGTGACATAATTGAAAGGAAAAATCCCATACTTGATAAATTGATCATGTCTCGAAAAAACCTTCACAAAATGACCTATCATGTTCGAGATTTCATGGCTTTCGGTCCAAATGACCGATGTTATGTGCTGAATAACGGCATAGTTTGTGATGCTTTTCCCATTTAATGCATGCATATGGACATTGGTATGGAGAACAACGTTGCAGAAGGAAGTTTTCCCTTTTGTCGCATGGAAAAGCCCTTTTCTATTTTCCGAGCGCAACAAAACGAGTCGTTTTATGAAGTAACCACCAAAATGCCGTTTCAGAATGCTACCGTCCCATTTTCCTAAAATACTAGACCACCTTACATGGACTATCTCCCAACCGGGACATCTCAAACCTTTTCATCCATCCTGGGTAAAAAGGACAAATGTCTGCCGAATCGGAAGGAAGTGGGTCCGGTTTGTACTACATGTACATGATCTATCGCCCGTGATTTTTTGAAAAAATCATTTTTAGACTCGCAATATGTGGTTTCTTCAGAGATAGAATGCAATTTCTAACGATGCTCGTCCCCTATCTTCATGCACGCCGGTTCGACCATAGTTAAAAATTCAGAAAATTCAAAACGGGCATAATAAATTCAAAAAAATCTGAACAATGAAAATCCTTCGCGTGGTGTCATATTATGTAACATAGTTGAAAGGAAAAATACCAGACTTGGTATATTGATCATGTCTCAAAAAACCTTCACAAAATGACCTATCATGTTCGAGGTTTCATGGCTTTCGGTCCAAATGACCGATGTTATGTGCTGAATCACGGCATAGTTTGTGATGTTGTTCCCATATTATGCATGAGTGTGGACATTGGTATGGAGAACAATGTTGTAGGAGGAAGTTTTCCTTTTTGTCGCATGGAAAAGCCCTTTTCCATTTTCCGAGCGCAAAAAACGGGTCGTTTTGTGAAGTAACCACCAAAATGCCGTTTCAGAATGCTACCGTCCCATTTTCCTAAAATACTAGACCACCTTACATGGACTATCTCCCAACCGGTATATCTCAAACCTTTTCGTCCATCCCGGGTAAAAAGGACAAATGTCTGCCGAATCGGTAGGAAGTGGGTCTAGTTTGTACTACAGGTACATGATCTATCGCCCGAGATTTTTTGAAAAAATCATTTTTAGACTCGCAATATGTGGTCTCTTCAAAGATCCAATGCAATTTCTAACGATGCTCGTCCCCTATCTTCATGCACGCCGGTTCGACCATAGTTAGAAATTCAGAAAATTCAAAACGGGCATAATAAATTCAAAAAAAATCCGAACAATGAAAATCCTTCGCGTGGTGTCATATTATGTGACATATTTGAAAGGAAAAAAACCAGACTTGGTATATTGATCATGTCTCGAAAAAACCTTCACAAAATGACCTATCATGTTCGAGGTTTCATGGCTTTCGGTCCAATTGACCGATGTTATGTGCTGAATCACCGCATAGTTTGTGATGCTGTGCCCATATTATGCATGCGTGTGGAGATTGGTATGGAGAACAATGTTGCAGGAGGAAGTTTTCCTTTTTGTCGTACGGAAAAGCCCTTTTCCATTTTCCGAGCGTAAAAAACGGGTCGTTTTGTGAAGTAACCACCAAAATGCCGTTTCAGAATGGTATGGTACCATTTTCCTAAAATACTAGACCACCTTACATGGACTATCTCTCAACCAGGACATCTCAAAGCTTTTCATCCATCCTGGGTAAAAAGGACAAATGTCTGCCGAATCGGTAGGAAGTGGGTCCGGGTTGTACTACAGGTACATGATCTATCGCCCGTGATTTTTTGAAAAAATCATTTTTAGACTCGCAATATGTGGTTTCTTTAGAGATCCAATGCAAGTTCTAACGATGCTCGTCCCCTATCTTCAAGCACGCCGGTTCGACCATAGTTAGAAATTCAAAAAATTCAAAACGGGCATAATAAATTCAAAAATAATCCGAACAATGAAAATCCTTCACGTGGTGTCATATTATGTGACATAGTCGAAAGGAAAAATACCAGACTTGGTATGTTGATCATGTCTCGAAAAAACCTTCACAAAATGACCTATCATGTTCGAGGTTTCATGGCTTTCGGTCCAAACGACCGATGTCATGTGCTGAATCATGGCATAGTTTGTGATGCTGTGCCCATATTATGTATGTGTGTGGACATTGGTATGGAGAACAATATTGCAGGAGGAAGTTTTCCTTTTTGTCGCACGGAAAAGCCCTTTTCCATTTTCCGAGCGCAAAAAACGGGTCGTTTTGTGAAGTAACCACCAAAATTCCGTTTCAGAATGCTACCGTACCATTTTCCTAAAATACTAGACCACCTTACATGGACTATCTCCCAACCGGGACATCTCAAACCTTTTCGTCCATCCCGGGTAAAAAGGACAAATGTCTGCCGAATCGGTAGAAAGTGGGTCCGGTTTGTACTACAGGTACATGATCTATCGCCCGTGATTTTTTGTAAAAATCATTTTTAGACTCGCAATATGTGGTTTCTTCAGAGATCCAATGCAAGTTCTAACGATGCTCATCCCCTATCTTCATGCACGCCGGTTCGACCATAGTTAGAAATTCAGAAAATTCAAAACGAGCATAATAAATTAAAAAAAAATCTGAACAATGAAAATCCTTCACGTGGTGTCATATTGTGTGACATAGTTGAAAGGAAAAATACCATACTTGGTATATTGATCGTGTCTCGAAAAAACCTTCACAAAATGACCTATCATGTTCGAGGTTTCATGGCTTTTGGTCCAAATGACCGATGTTATGTGCTGAATCACGACATAGTTTGTGATGATGTGCCCATATTTTGCATGCGTGTGGAGATTGGTATGGAGAACAATGTTGCAGGAGGAAGTTTTCCTTTTTGTCACACGGAAAAGCCCTTTTCCATTTTCCGAGTGCAAAAAACGGGTCGTTTTGTGAAGTAACCACCAAAATGCTGTTTCAGAATGCCACCGTACCATTTTCCTAAAATACTAGACCACCTTACATCATGGACTATCTCTCAACCGGGACATCTCAAACCTTTTCTTCCATCCCGCGTAAAAAGGACAAATGTCTGCCGAATTGGTAGGAAGTGGGTCCGGTTTATACTACAGACATGATCTATCGCCCGTGATTTTTTGAAAAAAATCATTTTTAGACTCGCAATATGTGGTTTCTTCAGAGATCCAATGCGAGTTCTAACGATGCTCGTCCCCTATCTTCATGCACGCCGGTTCAACCATAGTTAGAAATTCAAAAAATTCAAAACGGGCATAATAAATTCAAAAAAAATCCGAACAATGAAAATCCTTCGCGTGGTGTCATATGATGTGACATAGCTGAAAGGAAAAATACCAGACTTGGTATATTGATCATGTCTCAAAAAAACCTTCACAAAATGACCTATCATGTTCGAGGTTTCATGGCTTTCGGTCCAAATGACCGATGTTATGTGCTAAATCACGGCATAGTTTGTGATGCTGTGCCCATATTATGCATGCGTGTGGAAATTGGTATGGAGAACAATGTTGCAGGAGGAAGTTTTCCTTTTTGTCGCACGGAAAATCCCTTTTCCATTTTCCGAGCGCAAAAAACGGGTCATTTTGTGAAGTAACCACCAAAATGCCGTTTCAGAATGCTACCATCCCATTTTCCTAAAATGCTAGACCACCTTACATGGACTATCTCCTAACCGGGACATCTCAAACCTTTTCGTCCATCCCGGGTAAAAAGGACAAATGTGTGCCAAATAGGTAGGAAGTGTGTCCGGTTTGTACTACAGGTACATGATCTATCGCCCATGATTTTTTGAAAAAAATCATTTTTAGACTCGCGATATGTGGTTTCTTTAGAGATCCAATGCAAGTTCTAAATGAGCCATTTTTCTGCCCGCCATTTTTTCCCGGCATTTCTCCCGTCATTTCTTCCCGCGGTTTTTCCGGCCAGTTCTTCCCTCCAGTTATCTTCCTGCCATTTCTCACTATATATATAGGGTTGGCCTTCATTGTCATTGCACATCTCTAGACTCATATCTGCAACCTCATCACTCTTTCCCATGACTTCCACCGTAGCACTAACTCCCAAGGAGGCGGAGGCGCTTTGCGCCTCGAACTACCCCTGCCCGTCGGGCTACTATGTCCCCGTCGGCTGGATGCTGAGCGTCGGAGGCGTGCCGGTTCCTCCTGTCCCTCTAGGTGTGGCGCGTCGGATGGCCATCACGAACCACTACTACTTCGAGCTCACGTTGGAGCTGTTGGAGATATGCCCTAGAGGCAATAATAAATGTAGTTATTATTATATCTTTGTGTTTATGATAAATGTTTACATTCATGCTATAATAGTATTAACAAGGAAACATTGATACTTGTGTGATTTGTAAACTTAATTTGAAGTCCCTAGTATAGCCTCTATACTTCACTAGCTTGTTGGTTGATTAAATGATTGTGGTTTCCATATCATGAACATTGAGATGTTATCAACAACAAGATCATATCGTTAGGAGAATGATATGGTGGACATACTCCTATTGATAAGCGTAGCATAAAGATCAAGTCATTTCAATAGTTCAATTGCTATATGCTTTCTGATACATAGTAACCTAATTCCTTCTACCATGAGATCATGCATATCACCTTTACGGATGGATGCTTTGATGACATCAAACACCACACCGAATCGGGTGGCTATAAAGGTGGCATTAAGTGTTCGGAAAGTATTGGTTGAAACACATGGATCAAGAGTGGGATTTGTCCATCCACATGACGGATAGATATACTGGGCCTCTCGGTGGAATGTCATCCAATTGGCTTGCAAGCATGTGACTTGGTCACAAGGGATCACATATCAGGAACGAGAAAAGAGTACTTATCTGTGAGTTTGAACTAGGTATGCAGAGATACCGACGATCATAACCTCGGATAAGTAAACTATCGTGAGACAAAGGGAAATTGGTATCGTATGTAAGTGGTTCATTCGATCGCAAAGTAATCGTAGAAATATGGGAGCCATATGAATTTCAGATTCCTCTATTGGTTATTGTTGGAGAAGTTTCTCGATCATGTCCGCATAATTCACGAACCGTAGGGAGACACATAAGGATTCGACGTTGTTTTGAGTAGTTATGGTATTATGAGAAAGAGACCGAATGTTGTTGAGTCTCGGATGGGATCCGGATATCACGAGGTGATCCGGAATGGTCCGGAGAATAAGATTCATATAAGGAAAGTCCGTTTGAGTTCGGGAATGATTAGTGTTTTCATCGAATGTTCTAGAAGGGTCCGGATTGTCCGGCACTCCGGGGGGAGGGTACATGAATGTGTCATTGGATGATTGCATCATGTACTAAGTGTTCTTGCTGTTCCAAAAACATGAAAGTCAAATTGGCAGTTTGAAAGTCAAACGGCTAAAACAGGAAACTGTGGGAAACAAGCAAGAGGAGTTGGAACCAACTTGGAGGAGGAGTCCCACTCCTCCAGGCCGGCGCCCAGCCCTAGGCCGAGTTGGGGAGGGACTCCCTCCCTCCCCTGGCGTGCCTAGCCCCTCCACCATAAAAGGAGGGGCAGGGCTCCTCCTTGAGACACACAAAGTTTCCACCTCTAATCTCAGGTTTAGAGCCGTTTGGTTTAGAGCTTCTAATTGCTTTAGCCTGCGGTTTAGAGCCTTCTAATTGGTGTGTCTAATCTCTAGACCACTAATAGCCCTCTCTCATAATCCACCATACTCGCTCCGGCTTAAGGCGAAGCCCTGCGGGATCTCCCCTCTACTTCCGGTACCACGCCGTTGTGCTGCCGGAATCGCGAGGAGAGTGCTACAACCTCCATTTTCTTGGAACAAGGGAGAGGAAGGTCTTCGTCGAGTACCGAACGTGTGACCGACTGCGGAAGCGCTGCCGGAACGCAGCGCCGGAAGGATCGTCTACACGATCTTGAGATCGGAAAGAGTACGACTACATCACCCACGAGAATCCGCTCTCGTTAAACACTTTGGAATCTTCGAGGGTAAGTTATTCCATCGACTCGTTGCTACAATCTAGTAGATAGATCTTGGCTTGTTTGTTTGTATGCGATAGAAAATTTTGTTTTCCATGCTACGAACCCTACAAAGGGTATCAGAGCCGTGTCTATATGTAGATCTGTTGCACGAGTAGAACACAATGGTCATTGTGGGCGTTGATGCTTTTATTGTCGATTGCTTTTTGTGTACTTTGCATCTTGCGGTATTTTGGGATGAAGCGGCCCGGGCTAACCTTACATGACATCGTTCATGAGACTTGCTCCACGCTTAACATGCAACTTGTATTGCATAAGTGGCTTTGCGGGTGCCTGTTTCTCCTAGCATAGTTAAGATCCAATTTACAACGGGTAATCAACAATGCTAGTATCAATGTTGTGGTTCTTGTTCGTAAGTTAGAACGACACTTATTGAAAGCCCAAACCACGTAAAATATGCAAAGAAAGTAGAGGCGTCTAACTTTGTTTTGCAGGGGTGTCTGATGATGTGATATGGCCATGATTGTGATTATATTTGATGTATGCAATGTTCCTTATTGTAAGTTGGCAACCGGCAGGAGCCATATGGTTGTCTTTAATTTATGTTAAGACCCGCGTGTCTATTCAAAGTAGTTGTAATAGTTGAAGCCGGTGGACGACAACCATGGTGAAGCGTCATTGACCTTGATGCAATGCCGGTGATGATGGAGATCATGTTCGTGTTTGAAGATGGAGATCGGAAGCACAAAGAAGAAAGGCCATATCATATCACATATTATGAATTGCATGTGATGTTAATCCTTTATGCATCTTGTATTGCTTAGTAGACGACGGTAGCATTATAAGATGATCCCTCATGCACATGAATTTCAAATCATAAAGTGTTCGCCCTTAGTTAGCACCGTTGCTAAAGCTTGTTGTTTCGAAGCACCACGTGATGATCGGGTGTGTTAGATTCTGCAAGTGTATACAACGTGAGCAATCCAGATTTGCTCATGCAGAAACTAAGGTTTGATCTTGACGAGCCTAGCATGTACAAACATGGTCTCGGAACACGGATTACCGAAAGGTAAAGCATGAATCGTATAGTAGATATGATGAACATGATGATTGTTCGCCATTGAAACTATATCAACTCTCGTGATGATCGGTGTTGATGTAGTGGATTTGGTTCGTGTGATCACTAAAACAATGTGAGGGATGTTGTTTTGAGTGGGAGTTCACCTAGTTTAATTTCATTAATTAATTTGAACTCAATTTGTCATAAACTTAGTCTAAACTATTGCAAATATGTTGTAGATCAATGGCAGCCCCTACCATCAATTTTAATGCGTTCCTAGAGAAAGAAAAGTTGAAAAACAATGGAAGCAACTTCGCGGATTGGTTCCGCAATTTGAGGATTGTCCTCACAGCTGGTAATTTGACCTATGTGTTGGATGCACATTGGGTGACCCACCGGTGATGCTTCCGATGAAGTAAAGAATGTTTACCTCGATCGGAAGAATCAGTACTCCATAGTTCAGTGTGCTATCTTGTATGGTTTAGAATCGGAGCTTCAGAAAAGGTTTGAAGAGTCAGACCCATATGATATTGTCGAGGATCTCAAATTGATTTTTGAGACTCATGCGGCAATTGAAAGCTATGAGGCTTCTGAAAAGTTCTTTAACTGCAAGATGGAAGAGGGCAGCTCCGTTAGTGAGCATGTGCTTAAGATGTCTGGGCACGCAAACAAACTTCAAAGCTTGGGTATAGTGATTCCTAATGCTTTGGGAATTACTGCGTCCTCGATCACGCCACCAAGTTACAGGAACTTTGTGACGAACTACAACATGCGTAACATGAACAAAGAGTTGCGACTGTTTGCTATGTTAAAGTCTGCGAAGTGGAGATCAAGAAAGAGCACCAAGTGTTGATGGTCAATAAGACCACCAAACTCAAGAAAGGCAAGTCTAAGCAAAGGGACACTTCAAGAAGGGTGGTAAGAAAGTTACCACGACGAAGAAAACCAAGGCTGGACCAAAGCACCGAAAGTGCTTCTTGCAAGGGAGAAGGTCATCGAAGCGGAATTGCCCAAAGTACTTGGCGGATCTCAAGAACGGCAACATCAAGAAGAAAGGTATATCGATATACATGTTATTGATGTGTATCTCACTAGTACTCGTAGTAGTGCTCGGGTATTTGATCTTGGTTCGGTTGCTCATATTTGTAACTCAAACGGTCTTTGCGAATAAACGAAGCTAGCGAAGAACGAGGTGACAATGCGCGTGGAAGCGGATCAAAGGTTGATGTGATCGCGGTCGCACGCTACCTCTTCATCTACCATCGGGATTAGTTTTATACTTAAATAATTGTTATTTAGTGCTGCGTTGAGCATGAACATTATATCGGGATCTTGTTTATTGTAGACGGTTACTTGTTTAAGTCGAGAATAATGGTTGTTCGATTTATATGAGTAATATGTTTTACGCACATGCACGTTTGATAGATGGTCTATTCTTATTGAATCTCGATAGTGGAAATACACATATCAACAATATTGAGGCTAAACGTTTGAAATCAAGCGATAATTCGACCTATATGTGGCATTGTCGTCTTGGTCACATTGGAGTGAAGCGTATGAAGAAACTCCATTCCGATGGACTTCTTGAATCACTTGATTTTGAATCACTTGAAAGATGCGAAGCATGTCTGATGGGAAAAATGACTAAGACTCCATTTTATGGTATGATGGAGCGAGCTACGGACTTATTGGAAATCATACATACTGATGTGTGTGGTCCAATGAGTGTAGCATCGCGCGGTGGTTATCGTTATGTTCTTACCTTCACAGATGACTTCAGTAGATATGGGTATATCTATTTCATGAAACATAAGTCCGAAACTTTCGATAAGTTTAAGGAATTTCAAAGTGAGGTGGAGAATCAACGTAACAAGAAGATTAAATTTCTACGTTCTGATCTTGGAGGTGAATATCTAAGTTACGAGTTTGGCGAGCATTTGAAGAAATGCGGAATACTTTCACAATTGACACCGCCGGGAACACCACAGCGTAATGGTGTGTCCGAACGTCGTAATCGAACTCTCTTAGATATGGTTCGTTCTATGATGTCAGTTATAGATTTACCGCTATCATTTTGGGGTTATGCATTAGAAACAGCCGCATTCACTTTAAATAGGGCACCATCTAAATCCGTTGAAACGACACCGTATGAATTATGGTTTGGGAAGAAACCTAAATTGTCGTTCCTTAAAGTTTGGGGTTGCTGAAGCCTATGTAAAGAAGTTACATTTGGATAAACTTGAACCCAAAGCGGAAAATGCGTCTTCATAGGATACGAAGGAAACTATTGGGTATACCTTCTATCATAGATCCGAAGGCAAAATCTTCGTTAAGAATGGATCCTTTCTAGAGAAGGAATTTCTCTCGAAGAAGTGACTGGAAGGAAAGTAGAACTCGACGAGGTTGTCGAACCTTCTCTCGAATTGTGAGTAGCGCAAGACCGGAAGAAGTTCTGTGGTGCCTGCACCAATTAGAGAGGAAGCTAATGATGATGATCATGAAACTTCGGTTGAAGTTGCTACAGAGCCTCGGAGGTCAACGAGAACTCGTACCACTCCAGATTGGTATGATTCCGTTATGAGTGTCATGTTGGTGGACAACACCGATGACCCCGAGACATATGAGGAAGAGATGATGAGCCCAGATTCCAATAAATGGCAAGAAGCCATGAAATCCGAGATTGGATCCATGTACGAAAACCAAGTATGGACTTTGGTGGACTTACCGGATGGCCGGAAGGCTGTCGAGAAAAAATGGATTTTTAAGAAGAAAACAGATGCTGGTGGTAATGTTACTGTCTATAAAGCTCGACTTGTCGCAAAAGGGTTTCAACAAATTCAAGGAGTTGACTACGATGAGACTTTCTCACCAGTAGCGAAGCTAAAGTCTGTGAGGATTATGTTAGCAATCGCTGCATATTATGATTATGAGATATGGCAGATGGATGTCAAAACAGCATTCCTCAATGGAGATATTGATGAAGAGTTGTATATGATGCAACCCAAAGGTTTTGTCGATCCTAAAGATGCTAACAAGGTATGCAAACTTCAACGGTCCATCTATGGATTGAAGCAAGCATCCCGAAGTTGGAATCAACGGTTTGATAAGGTAATCAAAAGTTTTGGTTTTATACAAACTTATGGAGAAGCTTGTATTTACAAGAAAGTGAGTGGGAGCTCTGTAGCATTCTTAATACTATATGTGGATGACATATTGTTGATTGGGAATGATGTAGACCTTCTTAATAGTGTCAAGGAATATTTGAATAATAGTTTTTCAATGAAGGATCTTGGCGAAGCAGCTTACATATTAGGCATAAAGATTTATAGAGATAGATCAAACGCCAAATATCATTGTCACAGTACATATTTGGACAAAGTTCTAAAGAAGTTTGGAATGGAAGAAAGCAAGAAAGGGTTCTTGCCCATGTTTCTAATCGACCTTGAGTAAAACTCAAAGTCCAACATCGGCGTAAGATAGAGAAAGGATGAGTAAGACTCCTATGCCTCAGCCATAGGATCTCTAATGTATGCCATGCTATGTACTAGACCCGACATTGCATATGCCGTTAGTTTAACTAGCAGATATCAAAGTGATCCAGAGTGGATCATTGGACATGATCAAAACATCCTTAAGTACTTGAGAAGAACTAAGGATATGGTTCTTTCTTATGGAGGTGATGAACATTTCGTTGTTAATGGTTACACCGATGTTAGTTGGAACACCGATCCGGATGATTCTAAATCACAACTGGATACGTATTTATTTTGAATGGTGCAGAGTTAGCTGAGGAGTGCAAAGCAAAGAGTTGTGGCGAGATCTTCAACTGAATCGGAATACATGGTCGCTTGGAGGCTTCACAAGAAGCGATATGGATGAAAGAGTTCATTACAGAGCTGGGTGTGGTTCCAAGTGTCTGGACCCAATGTCTATCTCTTGTGATAACATGGGCGCCATAGCCAATGCGCAAGAACCAAGGTCACACAAGAAGTCAAGCATATCAAGCTGCGTTTTCACGCTATTCGAGAACATATCCAGGATGGGGATATAAAGATTTGCAAAGTACACACAGATCCGAATGTGGCGGATCCGTTGACTAAACCTCTCCCGAGGGCAAAACATGACCAACACCAAACTGCCATGGGTGTTCGGTATATTACCATGTAATCTAGATTAGATGACTCTAGTGCAAGTGGGAGACTGTTGGAGATATGCCCTAGAGGCAATAATAAATGTAGTTATTATTATATCTTTGTGTTTATGATAAATGTTTACATTCATGCTATAATAGTATTAACAAGGAAACATTGATACTTGTGTGATTTGTAAACTTAATTTGAAGTCCCTAGTATAGCCTCTATACTTCACTAGCTTGTTGGTTGATTAAATGATTGTGGTTTCCATATCATGAACATTGAGATGTTATCAATAACAAGATCATATCGTTAGGAGAATGATATGGTGGACATACTCCTATTGATAAGCGTAGCATAAAGATCAAGTCATTTCAATAGTTCAATTGCTATATGCTTTTTGATACATAGTAACCTTATTCCTTCGACCATGAGATCATGCATATCACCTTTACCGGATGGATGCTTTGATGACATCAAACACCACACCGTAAATGGGTGGCTATAAAGGTGGCATTAAGTGTTCGGAAAGTATTGGTTGAAACACATGGATCAAGAGTGGGATTTGTCCATCCACATGACGGATAGATATACTCTGGGCCCTCTCGGTGGAATGTCATCCAATTGGCTTGCAAGCATGTGACTTGGTCACAAGGGATCACATATCACGGGAACGAGAAAAGAGTACTTATACATGAACGAGGTTGAACTAGGTATGCAGAGATACCGACGATCATAACCTCGGATAAGTAAACTATCGTGAGACAAAGGGAAATTGGTATCGTATGTAAGTGGTTCATTCGATCGCAAAGTAATCGTAGAAATATGTGGGAGCCATATGAATTTCCAGATTCCTCTATTGGTTATTGTTCGGAGAAGTGTCTCGATCATGTCCGCATAATTCACGAACCGTAGGGAGACACACTTAAGGATTCGACGTTGTTTTGAGTAGTTATGGTATTATGAGAAAGAGACCGAATGTTGTTCGGAGTCTCGGATGGGATCCGGGATATCACGAGGTGATCCGGAATGGTCCGGAGAATAAGATTCATATAAGGAAAGTCCCGTTTCGGAGTTCGGGAATGATTCCGATGTTTTCATCGGGAATGTTCTAGAAGGTTTCGGATTGTCCGGCACTCCGGGGGGGGAGGGTACATGAGTGTGTCATTTAATGATTGCATCATGTACTAAGTGTTCTTGCTGTTCCAAAAACATGAAAGTCAAATTGCCAGTTTGAAAGACACACCGCTAACAACTGTGGGAAGCAGAAACTGTGGGAAACAAGCAAGAGGAGTTGGAACCAACTTGGAGGAGGAGTCCCACTCCTCCAGCCGGCCCAGCCCTAGGCCGAGTTGGGAGGGACTCCTCCCTCTCTGGCGCGCCTAGCCCTCCACCCATAAAAGGAGGCAGGCTCCTCCTTGAGACACACAAGTTTCCACCTCTAATCTCAGGTTTAGAGCCGTTTGGTTTAGAGCTTCTAATTGCTTTAGCCTGCGGTTTAGAGCCTTCTAATTGGTGTGTCTAATCTCTAGACCACTAATAGCCCTCTCTCATAATCCACCATACTCGCTCCGGCTTAGCGAAGCCTGGATCTCCCTCTACTTAGGTACCACGCTGAGCTGCCGGAATCGCGAGGAGAGTGCTACAACCTCCATTTTCTTTGGAACAAGGAGAGGAAGGTCTTCGTCAGTACCGAACGTGTGACCGATCATGGAAGCTGGAATGCAGCGCCGGAAGGATCGTCCACACGATCTTGAGATCGGAAAGAGTACGACTACATCACCCACGAGAATCCGCTCTCGTTAAACACTTTGGAAACTTCGAGGGTAAGTTATTCCACCGACTCGTTGCTACAATCTAGTAGATAGATCTTGGCTTGTTTGTTTGTATGCGATAGAAAATTTTTGTTTTCCATGCTACGAACCCCTACAGGAGCAGCGGAGGAATCCCAGATGGCATCTCGACTATTTCCCGACTTGGGAAGCCTTCTTCGTGGATCGGCGTGAGACGGCGCTCGCCAGGCATGAGGAGGATGTCCCACCTCCTCCGAACTTCAACGAGGCCGGCCGTCGGTTGTGGTGGAGCGGTCAGACTCTCCAGAGCGAAATGGCCTATGACACGACTGCCGAGTCTAGTCCCCGCCTGCGCTACCCTCAAGTCCAGCCCACTCGTACTCAGCCTTCAAGGTTCAACTACGGCGACCCCGACGACTACAGTGGCGAGTATTAGAGGTGTAGGCAGGAGCATGACTGAATCACTCCAACATTGCAAAACAAGTTCGGCCGATTGTGGCTTAATCTGGCCATGTATCTTAATTTTCAGTTCTTCTATGTAACTTTGTGTTAGTTGCGTTATGTACTTTAATTCCAGTTCTATCCTAATAAAATTTTATTTACGCCCATTATTTCCCGTCCTTTTTTCCCGCCCATTATAATATATAAAAAATATAAGTTAATTCAAATCCAAATTAAAACACACAAAACGGTTTTGAATTATTTATTCAAATCCAAACACTTTTTATGTTTAAAGTTTTTCTAAATTCCAAACTAATATTCAAAAAATATAAGTTTGAATTATTTATTCAAATCCAGACACTTTTTATGTTTAAAGTTTTTCTAAATTCCAAATTAATATTCAAAAAATATAGGTTAATTCATTTTTAATTTTAAATGGTTCATAGTTTAAAAGGTTACATTAATTATATTTTTAAAATAGAAAATGGTTTTGAATTATTTATTCAAATCCAGAACCTTTTATCTTTAAAGTTTTTCTAAATTCCAAATTAATATTCAAAAAATATAAGTTAATTCATTTTTAATTTTAAATGCTTCATAGTTTAAATGGTTACATTAATTACTTTTTAAAATAGAAAATGGTTTTGAATTATTTATTCAAATCCAGACACTTTTTATGTTTAAAGTTTTCTAAATTCCAAATTAATATTCAAAAAATATAAGTTAATTCATTATTAAGTTTAAATGGTTCAGAGTTTAAATGGTTACATTAATTATTTTTAAAACAGAAAATGGTTTTGAATTAGTTATTCAAATTCAAACACTTTTTATGTTTAAAGTTTTTCTAAATTCCAAATTAATATTCAAAAAATATAAGTTAATTCATTTTAATTTTAAATGGTTCATATTTTAAATGGTTACATTAATTATTTTTTAAAAATAGAAAATGGTTTTGAATTAGTTATTCAAATTCAAACAATTTTTATGTTTAAAGTTTTTCTAAATTCCAAATTAATATTCAAAAATATAAGTTAATTCATTTTTAATCTTAAATGGTTACATTAATTTTTTTAAAAAACAGTAGATGGTTTTGAATTAGTTATTCAAATTCAAACACTTTTTATGTTTAATTTTTTTCTAAATTCCAAAGTAATTATCATTTAAAAAACATTACAAATTTAAACCCCAAAATAAAAATAAAGGCAGGAACAGAGAGAAAATTCCTGAATTTTTTTGACAACAGGGTCATATGTCCCGGTTAGAGCCACCAACCGGGACTAAAGACCCCCTGCGCGCGCCCCTTGGTCTGCTGAAAAAATTGACGTATACGTCCCGGTGGTGGCTCCAACTGGGACGTATGACCCTTTAGTCCCGGTTGTAGCCACTACTAGGAAAACGGCTATAGGTAATCAGCACATCCGTGGCTCACATGGTTGAAGTGCCCCACGGCTAAAACAGGCGTGGCTCACCTGTGGGCAGTGCCCTACTAATAACTAGAACAACCGTGGCGCACATGACTATAGTGCGCCACAGATGTGTGTGGGCCAAGGCCCTGTTGGCCACACGCCAAACATCTGTAGCGCACTATAGTCATGTGCGCCACGGTTGTTAGGGTCATCTGTGGCGCACGTGTTCCTGGTGCGCTACGCCTAAGCGCATGCCCCCTTACGCGGGCAAGATAAGCAGATACCTAGACGAGGCGAAGCAGAGGTTCAGTGGCCTGAAGTCTCACGACTGTGTCGTGCTAATGACGCAGGTACTTCCGGTCGCACTAAGAGGGATAATGGAGGATGCTCCATGAAACGTTATTTGGCCTATGCAAGTTTTTCGACGTCATCTCTAGGAAGTCGATTGGCTTGAATCAGCTCGGAAGGCTACAGGAGGAGATCGTGGTGATACTATGTGAGTTTGAGGTCTACTTCCCACCTGCATTCTTCGACATAATGGTGCATCTGCTGGTCCATGTCGTGGAGGACATCGTACAACTCGGGCCGATGTTCCTCCGCAGCATGATGGCGTTTGAAAGGATAAACGGACACATCAAAGGATACGTTTGCAATAGGTCCTGTCCAGATGGAAGCATAGCCAAGGACTTTCTGGCCGAAGAGTGCATCTCTTTCTGCACGAATTATATAGACATCGAGAACCCTGTCGGTCTTCCCGTCAACAGACACCTTGGCAAGATCGACGGATCTGGTCACCGAGAGGGTCGTCGCATACTGCATGCAGACTTCGATTTTCGACGTGCGGACTTTGATCGAGCAAACCTCGTCGCGCTACAGCATTGAGAACTGGTCAATCCTTGGGTACAGAAGCACAAAAGGTTAATCGAGAAGAAGTACAGTGACCGGGGCATACATAGGACGCAGGGAGAAATAATCAAAGAGCACAACTCAGATTTCACGCGTTGGTTTAGGCAGACGCTCCTTGATAATCCGCGCCGCATTCTTACGACATGGAAAAGATCATATTCACCTTGTCGCAGGACCGATGCAAAACCGGTGACCTATCAGCGGTATGATATCAACGGCTACACATTCTACACGGAGGAAAAGGACAACAAGTGTGATTATCGAACTCAGCGTAACGCGTCGAATTCTACACCGATGACAACGTGAAGGAAAGATTCTACGAAGAATCGAGGAGATCTCGGAGCTCGACTACTGAAGAAAAGGTGCCGATGTTCCGGTCGATGGGCAAAGAGCGTCGAAGAGAAGACCGTATTTCACAACCATGGTTATACCGAAGCCAAATCCAAGGCCGCCCGGTGCAAGCGTGGCGAAAAATGAACCATGGGTACGGCTACCAAAGTGGACCAATGTTTTTCATTACCGACCGACAAAGCCTAGCCGTGTTATCGTGAGGAGAGGAAAAGAAACATCATCGGAATGGATGGAGCCAGCGAGCAAGACTTGACCGATCGGCGACCCAAAGATTGAAGATGACGGCGACTATGATGCAAAGCAACATACATCACAAGAAGAAAAAGGACAACCCTACCCAAAAAAGGTAGCCTGCTCGAAAGAAGAAACATTAAAGTCTGGGGCTAAATTATTCAACCGCGACAAAGAAGGGAAAAAGATTGTAACGCTAGCTCAAAAAATATTGTAAAACGCGTGGTCGAAAAAGATTGTAATATTCATGGACAAATTATTATGAAATTTAGTTATACTTTCAATCATATTTGTAACACTTTTATGACATATATTATCACTTTTGGGCATTTTTGGAATATTTAAAAGTATTTTAAAAACAAAACAAAATTTGTATGGCATGTATCACCACTTTTGGAACAATTTAAAGTATTTTTTGGAACATTTTAAAGTATTTTTAAAGTAAAAATTAAAAAGTGGAGCACCGATTCAACACAGGTGCTCATGGTTTAGAATAGAGCTAAGGGCAGAACCAGTGGGGTAAGAGAGTACTAGTGTTAATTAGTGGGACGGCCGCCCTCTTATCTGATAGTCCAACCCACACACGCATAGAACACCCTGGCCAAGTGCGCTACGGATAACCGTAGCGCACTTGGTCAGGGTGCGCTACGTGTGTGTGGGTTGGACTAGTCAACTGCGCGCGTGAGCCAGCCCTCCCATCGTCGTCCTCAGACACATCGTCCCCATCCCCATCCCCATCCCCCCATCGAGGCGCCGCCGCCGCATCCCAAGAGGAGGAGGCCGCCACGCCAGGAGGAGGAGGCCTCCACGCTAGGAGGAGGAGGCCGCCTTGCCCGCGCGCTCATTCCGTGGAGGAGGAGGTCGGTGGCGGCGAGGTTCCTGCAGAGTTGGCTCCGCTCCTCCGACGGCAAGGCGCTCTGCTGCTCCCTCCCCCTCGTTACCTCGTCCGCCAGCCCTCGTCGTCGTCATCTCCCCCTCTCTCCTCGAGCAATCTCAGAGGTAAGCTCTGCCCCTCCCCTCTATCCTTCTCCCCCTCTCTCTGTTGCAATTCATTTTCTTCCTGAATCCATTGCATCTGGTTAGGGTTAGGCTATTGTACTTTGGTGTTTGCAGAATGTTAGACAAAAATGTGCTAGTGCTTGCAGAATGTTAGACAAAAATGTAGTTTGGTGCTTGCAGGCTGCCTCGAGAAAGCATCTGTAATTATTGACAAAGATGGCATGTATATCTTTCTATATACATCCGCTAGTGACCGATGAGCGATGCTAGTTAAGTGAAGATGGCATGTATATCTTTGTATGTGTAAGACAGAGAAACCAAATGGACCGTTGATGTGCCAATTTGGTCATTTTTTGCGAGTAATTTGGTCATTTAGTCCATGCACAATGCAAATGCTTAGCAAAACACAATGCAATGCTGAATTGATGCCACCTCTTTTAATCTCTGTTGCACTGCTTGCTCTTCTGAACATATAGTATGTGGATTTAGTACTGTTGTGCTTGCAGTTTGCATATATACTATATGTCCACCCTATAAATCCACATACTGTTCAGCATACTATAGATCAATCACTCATAGGGTGGCATCAATTCAGCATTCAGAATCTATAGGGTTGATTCAGTATATATGTCACATACTGATTAATACCACATATAGTATGTTGATCTATAGGGTTCAGAATCTATAGAATGATTTGATCCTTTTGTTAGGTTTGTTACTGTGATAGTTCATCGAAAAATATTCACATTATTTTACTTATTTGCATATGGAAGGACTAAAAGCATGTGATGGTCTTGGGCCACTTAGTGCTCAAGAGTTCATGATCATCGGTTTAGAAGCATATGGTTTAGAAGCCTCTTAGTGCTCAAGACAAAAAGCATATGGTTTAGAAGCCACGAGATCTTTATGAGTCCCATTTTTCCTTAGCCTAGCTTGGAATATCTAGGTTTAGTATTGCCCTATCTCATAACTTGAGATAGTTGTTGAGTAAGTGATGGATGTAAAATATTTTTGCTAATATTATCTGTACTTGGAAGTATTGTTCGTTTTGGGCCCCTACTCTCACCTTCATGAATCTGGAATCATAATAGAGGTATCATGGATAGCAGCGGGTTGTTTAGTGATCACTAATTTAATCTGTACTTGCAAGTATTACTTTCTTGTTTAAGGTGCTGCTCTCGGCTTCACAAATCTGGATTGTTAATAGATTGTTCAGTGATCATTCTTGTGGTTACCATTTATGCTTGATGTACTGTTTGTGTGTTGGCCATTTATTCTAGTTGTGGTCCATTTTTGCATGAAACAGATTTATTATGTGCTGGTTGTGCAGTTGTGCTGGCTATACTGGGCCATTTATGCTGGTTGTGCTGGATATGATGGCCATTTATTGTGTGCTAGCTATGCTGGCCATATATATGCAGGTTCTTGTATGAAACGAGTCCCTATTTTTGCTGGAATGTTGATTAACTTCCGTTTTGGCAGAAATCGGGCACTCCTAGTTTAAGAAAATTAGCAAAGGTCATGCCGGATTTTTCCGTGCATTTAACCAATTATTTGTTTTTTATTAGTGCAAAGATGTGTGTCAACGCGAGCAATTTGGATGTTCTAAGCGCATCAGCGCTGAAGGAGAACTCAGACCTCCGAATAAACAATTGACATTCTGGGAGGCGACCCAGCGTCTAGAAGACGATGAAGAATACCATCCTTTAGAGAGCGAGGATGATGAGATGGAAGACGCGGAGGAAGAAGCCTAAGGAACGGCGGACGATGAAACCACTGATGGCGGCGAGGCACGAGGAGTGGTAGCAACCCTCCTAAGAAGAAGAAGAAGAAGAAGGACGCGCCCGAACACGGTCGGCACGGTCGGGAGGAAATTATCAAGTGAGCCCATCGGGGTTCCTTTGGAGCCCGCCTTGTCGTCAAAGTGCGGTGGGCAAGTGGCGGCGATCACCGGACAACCATCTCGATCAACACCTAGAATCTCGGCATAAATATAATGGCCACTTGCGCACACTCCTCTTGAGAAGTCTGACGCAAGATACAAGTTCCCGCTAAGTATCGAACACAAATTATCATGGGAAGTAAACAAATCCGCCTCACAAAGATGAGCACCGCCCGCCATTGGAGAACCGGATAAAGAAGAAGATCTATAAAGAAGGCAAAAGTCTCGAGGAGATCCAGAAGATTGACCCGCAGATCACCAAGATCGATTGCGGGAGTTCAAGGAGAGGTGTGAATCGAAAGAGCCCGCCGAGTAATCGGGAAAGGTCCGCAGCGATGAATATAGGTCATCACCATCTCGGATCCGGTGGATCTGAGAATCATGAGGCCAAATGGAATAAGGAGGACGAAGAGTATATATTCAAGGGGATAGAAAACCCCTTTGCTAAATTCGAACCCGGGCAGGTTCGAAACTTCATCAGGGCCCGTTACCATGTGGACCCAAAAACCAAACAACTCACCGCGGACCCAAAAACCAAACAACTATAGATGACCTTTGTGTGTGTGTGTGGACGACAAGTGAACTTATTTTGCTTATTATTATATATCGATCAATGCTTGGTTTTTTTGCTTACTCTTTGGTCCTTTGCTCAATTTGGTCCTTCTTTTTTTCCTTACTCTTTTTTCGAGAATAATGCCGATGATTGAAATGTCGTGGCACACTATATATGTGAATGCGCTACGATGGGACTGTGAGCCTTGTGATATGCACAAGTCCAGGTCTTGTGCATCCTACTTGGCTCACAGTTCCATCGTAGCATATTCCTGTGTCCAACGACCTATGTATATATATGAGGCATTCTTTTCGAGTTATTTTTGTCTTTTTCGAGAATATGCCGATGATTGAAATGTCGTGGCACAATATATATGTGAATGTGCTATGACGGGATAGTTAGCCTTGTGATATGCACAAGTCCAGGAATTGTGCATCCTACTTGGCTAACTGTTCCGTCATAGCATATTCCTGTGTCCAACGACCTAGCTAGTTATATATGAGGCATTCTTTTCGAGCTACTTTGGTCTTTTTCGAGAATAATGCCGATGATTGAAATGTCGTAGCACACTATATATGTGAATGTGCTACGATGGGATTGTACGCCTTGTGCTATGCACAAGTCCAGGTGTTGTGCATCCTACTTGGCGTACAGTTCGGTCGTAGCATATTCCTGTGTCCAACGACCTATGTATATATATGATGCATGATTTTTGAGTTACTTTGGTCTTTTTCGAGAATAATGCCGATGATTGAAATGTCGTGGCACACTATATGTGAATGTGCTGCGATGGGATTGTTCGCCTTGTGCTATGCACAGGTCTGTGCCGAACAACCTAGTTATATATGAGGCATGCTTTCTGAGTTTGGTCTTTTTGATTTAGGAGTACTTTCTATAAGTGTATCTTCATATGCGACTTTAATTATATATGTTTTTTTCAATAGTCGGTTAATTATTATTGTCAACTTATAGATGACGTGGTACGTCGTGTACAAGGGACGGGTTCCCGGAGTCTACGATGATTGGGAAGACTGCCGGAGACAGGTGCACCGTTTCAGCGGCAATAGCTACAAAGGGTACAACACTATGGCGGAGGCGGAAGCTAGATACACGCGCTATCTAGCGGGAGTTAGGACAAGGAACCGGATGAAGACCTACACCTTCGTCGCGGCGGTGATCATGCTTATCTTCTTTGGTTATTTATCCCGCGTTTGTGTCTAGCTAGTTAGTTTAGATGTCTAGGCGAGCTTCCAAGCTCTAACTTGTTCGATCGACACATGTATTAGCATGTCACCAACTACTACTTTGTAACATGATCGAAAAAATGTAACTTAGACTATGTATTCATGTATGAGACTTATCTATATGTATTTGTTTTAATCTTGTTTTTCATATTGAGTATTTATATATATAATTTTATATCTTGTATCTGTGTGTGTATATCTGCTGTAATATTGTATATAATCTGTATTGCATATAATCTGGCTCGGAAATTAAAAAAAAAACAAAAAATACATCTGGGGCGCACATGGTCTACCTTCTGTGGCGCACTACACCTAAAGCACACCATGGAAGTTTAGTGGCGCACTAGGTAGTGCGCCACAGAAGATCCCAGGGGTAGCGCACCATGCCAAACTTCTGTGGCGCACTAGGAGGTGCGCTACGTCTATCTCTGCACAACCGTGGCGCACTAGGCAGTGCGCCACGGGTGAGAGATAGCCGTAGCGCAAGGCCCGTGGGGCACTGCTAGTGCGCCACGGATGGGCATTTCTGGTGCGCCACTAACGGCCTGTTTCCTAGTAGTGAGCCACCAACCGGGACAAAAGGTCCTTTGGTTATAACTGGCTCGCCTCCTCTTCTTCTTCCCCATCTCACTTCTCTGCTTCTTCCTCTGCTTTCATCGACGACGCCGCCCCCGATCCACACGACGCTGACAGGCTGCCCGCGCCCACTGTCGTCGTCAGCGCCGCCGCCTCCACCTTCGTCTCCGTCGGCTCTTTGGCCGCCGCGCGCTCCTCCCCGTGTGACATCGTCATCCCTCCAGCCGCGCGCGCCAGCACCTCCAACCGCCGCCGCGCGTCATCGCCGCCAGCAGGTATGCCCCCTCTCCGATACGCGGGCTACGGGGTACGGGGCGGCTACGGGGCCACGTTGTCGTCATCGCCGGCGCGCGGGCTACGGGGCGGATACGGGCCGGGGCTACGTCGTCGTCGCCACCGGCGCGCGGGCTATACGGGCTGGCGAGCCGCGGGCGGCGCTGGCCACCGCCTAGGGGCGCGAGGCGCGGCGGTGCTGTCCATGGCCCAGGGGCGCGAGGCGCGGCGGCGTCGGTGCATGCGCGCGCGTACAGGGGCGAGCAGAGCACAGGGGCGAGCCCCATTTTGTTCAATTATTTTTGTAAAAACTGAGTTTTAGGCAGAACCATTTGAGGAGTATTTTGAGTATAAAAATTATTGTGTAAATTATTTTTGAGTGAATCCTTTTGCAAATGGTTGTATATTGAACCCTCTGACCATAAAAATTAACATTTGAAATAAAACATATAATTTAATTGCAGTAGAAAATATCCCATTGAATAAAGCTTTTCTAATAAAAGAAAAATAATTTAAATAACTTAATTGCACTAACTTGGTTCCAATTGGAATTCCACCTTTATAAAAAAGGATGGTAGGTGTTTGTAATGTTCAGATCCTTGTTGAAACAACATGTTCAATAAAATGATCTTGTTGCATGGTTGCATACATTCCATTATATTGTTTTGCTGATTTGTGTTGTAGTTTTGAGTGTGTGCTTTTTGCTTGATTGTATTGTTGTAGACTTTGAGGAGTGTGATATTTTCAATATCAAGGAGAGTATCTAAATATTCTACTATCAAGGCAAGTGATACTTTGGTCATCAACAGTCCTATCTTTTCTATATTGCATTAGTGATGTTTTTGTATGTGTATGATAGGACTATTATGTATATTACTATGCTATGCTACTGAAAGAACATGTTGGGCCCCCATGTTTGGTTTTGGTAATTAATGACAATCTTTATGGACTAATGTGTGTATTAAGTTGTACTTGTAGGAATTTTCCATTGGCATTTCTTGGAGCATGTGTTGACTTCAAGATAGATGAAATGAGAAGAAGATGTGTTGTGCAAGCTCAAAATGCGCCATCTATAGAAGATCTCATGTTTGATGCTTGCCATCCTCGGTGATCATGGATCGATGATGAGGAATCAAGAAAGGTATCCATCTTGAGAAGGACAAGATCTTCTACATCGATCTCAAGTGGATTACTCAAGGCAAAGGTATAATATTGATAGGTTTTCCCTTTTGCCGGTCTCATGTTTGTTGGGAGACCGGATTTAGGATAGATAACCGTACTATCAAGAGGGGCTCTCGAATGAGTAACTCGGTCACATCGTTCGGAGAGAGATCAAACCTTTGCATACTTGCATCATCATATTTGGTTATTATTTGGTCTTATCCATGTGAGGATATAGAGCTTGTGGTAATCTCCATAACAAGCTCTAGTTCATCAAAAGCAGTTCCTTTTATATCTTATTGCGTTTTGATCTTGGAGGTTTTACCGGTTTGTATTTTAGAGATAGGTAAAACCTTCCATTATTTGGTTCTTACTCATGTGAGGATTTAGAGCTTGTGTTAATCTCCATGACAAGCTCTCGTTCATCGAAAACGGATTTCATATGCATTTTCTATTACGTTTTTTATGTTGGAGGTTTTATCGGTTCGTCTTTTTGATAGAGGTTAAACCTTTCGTCATTTGGATCTATACTACCTTGCTTCACTATAATTTTTCTTTGCATGATCTTTTAGAGCTTGTTGTCCTCTTCGAAACGAGTCCAAGATCATCAAAATCGGAGTCCGGATGCAAAAGTTATGGCCGTTTTCGTTCAGGGATGACCGGTAGTACCGGACCAGGGTCCGGTAGTACCGCCCCGTAGTACCGGTCGGTACTGAATAAGGTGCGTTCGGCGACCTGGGATCCCAGGAATGTCCGTAGTAGGGAATGTCCGGTAGTACCGGGATTCGCGTTTTTTGGCTTCAACGGTTGGATTTTCGGGGAACCTATTTAAGGGGCCTTCTTCCCCAATGGTTCCCTAACCATTCTTGCAAGTTTTCCCCTCCATTTTTGACCTTCTTGAGCTTGCTTTCTCTCAATCCCTCCAATGATTCTTGCATATTCTTGAGGGATTTGAAAGACGAGATCTAGATCTACAATCCCACCAATCAATCTCTCCTCTAAGTGAGGGGAACATATTGGGATCTAGATCTTGGAGTCTTTTATGGATTTCCTCCATTGTTCTTCCTCTCTTATTCCCCATAAGCTTTTGTAGCTTTGGTGTAATTTGGGAGAGAGGGATTTGAGAACCTTTGTGGTGTTCTTGCCATTTGCATTTGGTGCATCGGTTTGAGTTCTCTTTGGAGGATTTGATTTGAGTTACTCATTGGAGCTTGTCGCTCTTGGGTTCTTGGAACCCTAGACGGTTTGTGGCCTTGGTGGCATTGTGGCCTTGGTGGCGTTTGTTGGGAGCCTCCAATTAAGTTGTGGAGAAGTGCCCCAATCTTGTGAGAGGTTCCGGTTGCCACCGACAAGTGCACCGATAGTGGAAGCGTGGATCGATCCCGTTGGGGTGAGATTCACCGGAGAATAAGGGAGGCCTTTTGTGGCGTTGGTGGTTTGATACCACCCCCTCTCCAAACGAGACGTACTCCATGTTGGGAGGAACTCGGTAAAATATCGGTCTCCCCGCGTGCCTCGGTTATCTCTATACCCGAACTCTTTACTTATGCACTTTACATTGTGATAGCCTTCGTGCTTGAAGTATTATATATCTTGCTATCACTTTGTTGCTTGTATTGCTTAGCATAAGTTGTTGGTGCACATAGGTGGACCTTAGTTGTTCTAGGTTGTGCTTAACAAAGTAAACACTAGTTTTATTCCGCCTTTGTTGAGCCACTCTAGAAAAAGTTTTAATCGCCTATTCACCCCCCTCTAGGTGACATCCGTATCCTTTCAGCTACTCCTATAGTGTTGTCCCTCTTCTTCTTCCACATCTCACTTCTCTGCTTCATCGACGCGCGTACAGGAGACGCCGCCCCACGACGCCGACATGTATTTGTATATGTATTTGTATATGTATTTGTAGTATATGTATTTGTATATTATCATATTTTTTATATATTATCATATTTTGTATTTGTATATGTATATGTATATGTATTTGTATATGTATATGTATATGTATATTATCATATTTTGTATTTGTATATGATATTAGTTGTCATAGACCCTATTTGAATCGATGTTGCACCTAGGGTTAGCCGGTGTGTCCTCGCCAGGGCATCCCGAACCTGAGGGTTGATGGATTGCCTCCTTTCTTTCCGGTATTGGTTCTTCACTTTATACACGACGCGCCTGATGTAAAAAATTGTTTTATAATTTCAGAAAATGATTTAATATTGTAAAATTCATATCTTATTATTTATAAGTCGGAAAAATACAAATAATATATCAAAATGTTCAGAAAAATGAGTTCTACCTTTTAAGCTATAATCATGCATTGCTAATCAACTTTAATGAAAAGTTTAATTAGAGAACTAAATCAACCCCTCTCATGTGTTTCTGGAGTTTCCCGAGTTAGGGTTTTCAACCTTCGGAACCCCGTTTAAATTGCCGAGCAAGTTTTAGGGTTTCATTTCAATGCAATTCAACTTGTCATATCATCATCCTTGTTTGAGCATTCGGCCTATCCCTCCTCCCCGACGGCCACAGCGCCTCTGTCTCCGTCCATCGCCAGGCGCTCCAGCTGCCCCTTCCCTTTTAGTGTGTATGTATATATTGTGTATGTATATATAGTGTGTATGTATATATTTTTATTATTGTGTATGTATATATTAGGGTTTCTATGAATTAGGGTTTATCCGTTTTGACTTATCCGTTTTTCCACCTATGCAGAAAATATGGACCCACACGTCAGAGACGAAGAAAAGGAAGAGTTGATCCAAGGTGTGATCCGCGGCGAAGAAAATTTAGATGTATCGACGTTTCTGAACAACTCCGGTGAGGGTGATCCTCTTTTTGCCGGAATAGATGAGTTGTTTGAGGTTGAAGGTGTTTCCTTCCGCGAGGGAGAAGGCGATGCCTTGTGTAATCAAGAAGACGACCGCTCTAGCAAGGTGCATGTAATATAATTAATTCATTAATTAATTATCTGCTATCTATATAGAAATAGTAACGACGATATTTCTTATTTTAGCCCTCCGGATCGAATAAATCTACTAAAAAGAGCAGCTGAGGCCCAACCAAAAAGTTGGGAGACCATGAGAGGTTCAGGATCGAAGATGTCGCTGAAGACGGCAAACCGACGGCTCCCGAAGTTGTCGCAAACAAATTTGTGGCACAATGCGGAGTAATCGTTAGGGACTTAATCCCGATCACCATTCGAAATTGGAATAGGCCTGCTGATGCGGAAGAAGAGGGAACATGTTTATTTGTCCCTAACCACGCCAAAGATTTACTGTGGAAGAGGCTCATGGTTAATTTCAAACTACCGAAGATAGAGCTGGATCCAAATGCGGAGGATCCAGTTGAGGACGCCTTAGAACATGGGAGAGCCATGGAGGCTAAGGTCAGGGAGTGGGCTTTGAAGAAGATGGCCCAGTGTTTCACCAACTAGAAGAAAATTTTGCACCTTGACTATGTCGTGAAAGACAAGACTCCCGATTTCAAGAATATTCAGTTTGAGAAGATAAAACCATTCTGGGCTGAGTTTGTGAAATACAAGACATTAGAAAAAGATAAGAAAATGTCTGCAACAAATAAGCTGAATGCTGCTAACAAGAAGTATCACCATACTATGGGGCAAGGTGGCTACAGGGCTGGCATTCCTAAGTGGGAGAAACTTGAGAATGAACTGCGTGCTAAAAAGATCACCCCAGAGACAGACGATTGAGTAGAACGTGCAAGGAATTGGTTTTACAGGCATGGGGGCACGTTGGACTCGGAAGGGAAGTGTATATATAACATACGACATAAAGAAGACCCCTTGCCAATCGAGAAGATGATAAAAGCAGTAAAGGCTGTTAAAGATGGGGACTTCATTCCCGATAGAGAGAATGATGAGCTCACACTCGCCCTTGGAAATAAGGAACATGATGGACGAACACGAGGCACAAGCGGCTCCAAACCATGGAGGACTGGGTTTCCCGAAGAGAGGAAGAAATATCCTGATAGAAGCCATCAGAGGAGAAAGGACAGGGCGCAAGTTGAAGCATATATTCAGAAAGAGCGAATGCGTATAATTGAAGAACGAATAAAGCAACAACAAGATGAAATTAACGCACTTAAAGAGCAAAGTACTACCGGCCCATCTCAGCAGCACACTGCATTCGATGCTACCGGCCTATCGGATAATCAACAAAGCAGTGTGGCTTCCACCGAGGTCCCGGGTGATGACAATGGTGCACCGACAATGGCTCCTGTTGGCTACCTAGTGGATGATATCACAGAGATGACACACTGCGAGCTACATGTCAAAGTTGTGAACATATCAATGAAGGTGGTGGTCGGCTATGCCTTAACAATTGGACCCACACCAACTTACCACTGTCGTCCGGTTCCAGAGGGCTACGCTGTTGTCGGGGTGGATGAAATCATGCCCACCTTTGAAGTTTTGGATCTTCACTACCCTGCAGGTGAAGGGGATGTGACTGTACTAGGAGACGCAACAAACGTCACCATTCTATGGCCAAAGGAATGTATTGTGCTTAGAAATCACACGCCAAGGCCATCTTCGTCGCCGCCTCACCCATCTCCAGCGAGGTCGTCGCCGCCGCGGCAGCCGTCTTCGTCGCCTCACCAATCTCCGGCGCAGCCATCGCCGTGGGAGCCATCGCCGGCGCCTCAGGATAAAAAGCGTAAGTGTACAGCTACTCTGCGTCGTGGTAAGTGATCGCCTAAACGTAAACAAGAGCCTCTTCCAAAAGCACCAAAGGTTCCTCCCAAGAGATCTTATGACTGTACTGAAGAGGAGACTGCGGCGATCGTTGATGCGGAAACGACAGTGTTTTTCGCTAAGCTGAGGCGGACGAAAGAGCCAGAGTTCCCCAGCACCAAAGAAGAAAAAGCCAGAGTGTTGAAAATTCTAAAGACTCTTCATCAACCCGAGCCAAAGCTGTCATCACACTATGAGCCTTCTATTCTCAAGTCACATGCGGCACAACAAGCCTCAAAGAGCAGTACCGATGCAAGCGAGAAATCTGTTGCCCAGCTCGGAGAACAAGCAAAACAGTCTTGCGCCCCTCTCAAGGTGATTTCCCATACCAATGTGGGGTCGAGCAAATATGGGGCCGAAGAGCAGTGATGGGGATACGCCTACTGGGGTATACTCAGCGGGACGTTTCCGACTGGCCCAAGGGCTGGCGAGTGGGCCTGCAGAACGGCGAGTGGATCAAAGCCCAGCAAGGTACCAAGCGACTGGAAGCTGAAGGCCCAAAGTAGATAGGCCCGGTCGGACTAGGTTAGCGACATCAAGTCAGAATCGAATCGGTTGAGATATGTAAACCCTAGGGAGGTGAGCCTATATAAACCTCCCTATAGAGTGAGTAGAGACACGCCCTCATACACCCAAGCGACTCGCCGCCTAGCCGAGAGCTCGCCCATTGTAAACACCTCCATAATACAATCTAGCGAGTAGGTCTTTATTCCGGGGCCGAACCGGTAAAACCTGTGTCTTTGCCCTCATCTCGCACCGCAGATGGCTGGCCGCCTTGCCCTCGTTCTACTACTCACGCCGATTAAGATCTGCCGTGACCATTCCCACGGCGATGGCGCCCACCGTGGGGCCGGTCTGCCGGTGTTCTGCGGGCGAGATCCAATCTGCCCATCAATGAGGCACGGTCGCCACCGTCGCATGATAGCGATCGGCGAGATGCTCCAGATCTTGCCGAGCTACGTCCCGGCCGCGACCCGTCACGCGACAGCGTGATCCCGCCAATCGGCACGATCAGCCTCTTCGCCGGCCTCACCGACATCATCGTCTCGGAGGACTCGGCTCGCGAAGTCGCCACCACGCGATCGGCTCTCCGAGAGCCAGTTCGCCACGATCCACCGCCGCCTCGAGTACAACTCGCCCACGAACGTGGTCGGAACTCAGCGGCCGCAGAAGATGCGGCCCTCACCGACGACGCCGACTCGGGCGACCGCGCCACTGCCGGATCCATCACCGGCCTCGTCGGGATCCATCGCCTGGTCTCCAACGCGGAAGACTTGAGGACCCTCCATCCTCGGAATCTTGACCGACTCGGTCGGAGAATTCCGCCGACCTCCATGAAGGAGCGACCGCCACGCCGCGGCTTACATGGCCACCGCACCGATCCGGGAGGACCCTTTCTCCACCCCAATCCTCCTAACTCCACGGCAGCGGAGGTCGAGGAACTCCGCTTGAAAGGCGAGGCGATACGCAAGGAGCAGGCCGAGCGCGAAAATTCCGCCTCAAGGTGTGGCACAGAGCTGTCACGCTACCACCAGCAGCCGGATCAGGTCACGTTTGAACCCCACCGTTCAAGGGCGTGCCCGAACTTCGACGACGAAATGACCCGCCAGATAGCCGAGCGCGATCTGCGAGAACGCGCCACCGGAGGAAGCGCCTGCCCCGCCAGATCGACGGCGATGGGTGCCCCACCACCACCCAACCGCACCTCCTGTGGACCAACCGCGGATAGTTGTCTCCTCACGGAGCGAGGCGAACGGCCTCCCACCGTTCTCCACCCCAATGGACAACCTCGTGGCAGCCGAGCAGCAGCCGATAGCATCACGGCCATCTTTGGCGACGCGCCGCAGATCCAAGACGTCAGGCCCTGCTTGCGAAGGCCGTGGAGCAGCAAAAGCGGCGCCGACCGCAGGCGAGTATACTCGCGTTCCTCGGGAAGTAGGCCTCAGCGGCCGCAGCGGCAAACACCCTCAATTGCCCGCCACGAGCCACTGCAGCTCAACACCGACCCATGAACGCGGCACTCTCCAATTAACGATCCCAGCGGCGACCAACTTCCGCCGCTAACGGACAACCCATCGACGCCCGCACTCACATCATCAACAACCAAAGGCACGCACGCCAGCCCGACGACTTGCAAAGACACCCTAACTAATCGCGCGATGGCGAGCCCATGGGGTCGCCGGTCGACTTGGGCCTAAGTGCCCGGACCAATGATCCGAGGCGAAGTACCCGCCAAACTTCAAGGCGCCAAAGGAGATAGAAAATACGACTCCTGACACGACCCGATGGCTTGACACATACCTCATGGCAATGGGGATCGCGGTCACACGACCTACCGCCGCCTGTTACCTCCCACGATGATGGAGGGGCGTGCGGCGATGGATCAACACGCCCCCGTGACGATCGACTCACGGGAGGAAATGCGACGCCGTCGAGCACTTCGAGTGCTCCTACACCGCGCCACCACCATCGAGGACCTGAACGAGCGCGTCCAGGACCCCGCGAGTCGACCCACAACTAGGTCCAACGGTGGCAAGAGCTCGGTAACGCGTCGGCATCCACCCGACACCGCGATCCATTGCTTCAAGACCTCGTGCCGCCACGAGCCTCTAGTCGCCAAGCTCACACGCCCGCACACTCGACAACATCCCGACCTCCTCGAGATCGCCAAACGCACGCCGAGGAGGATCCAAACCAGGAAATCGACGGCGAATCAGAGGGCAACGCCAAGACGGGCGGCAACGACGACCGACCGACCTTCTGGCGGCACCGCCTCACAGCAAGCCGCAGCCGACGGGCGAAGTCGATTGCCGCTAACGCTGGGCACGCATAACGCGAGCCCAAGAGCTACCGCCGACGGAGGGCAACGGCGCGATGGCGGCAATTACAAGAACAAGCCAAGGTTCGATCCCGCGGCCCTCCTTAACCAACCATGTGCGTTCCACAGCAGGGAAGGAAAGCCCGCAACGCACACCACCGCCGACTGCCACACCCTCAGGGAAATCGAGAAGGCACGGCACGCGCGGGAGGACACCGACAACGACCCGCCAAATGGCGGAAAATTCGGCAAAGTAGCCGGCTCGCTCCACACCTTCACAGGCTTCAACACGAAGCGCGAGAAGAAGGTCATCGCCCGCGCCGTCGCCGTCAACGCGGTGGCCCAAACAGACGTCCCCCAGTTCCTGAACTGGTCGGAACAACCCATCACCTGGAGCCGGCAAGACCACTCGCCACGCATCGAGTACCCAGGACGAGTCGCCCTGGTGGTCAAGCCCAAGGTCGGCGACTACTGGCTCCCCAAGACACTGATGGACGGCGGCAGCTCCATCAACATCCTCTACCTCGACACCTTCAGGCGGCTGCGACTCCCGCAGTTGATGATCGAGACAACCCACACCACGTTCCACGGCATCGTCCCCGGTCGGAAGGCGTACCCGATCGGCAAAGTCACGCTGCCCGTCACTTTCGGGACTCCGGCAAACTTCCGCACCGAGCGGATCGTCTTCGAGCTGGTGTCCTTCGACAGCCCTTACCACTGCGTCCTGGGGCGCCAGGCGTTCGCTAAATTTATGGCAGCGCCCCACTACGCGTACAACGCGATGAAGCTCCCTGGGCCGTGCGGCGTCATCACCATCAACGGCGACCCCGACATGGCCGCCGAATGCGAGGCCAAAGGAGCCGAACTCGCCGACGCCGTCATCGCGGGCAGACTAATCACGCCGACGAGCTCGCCAACACGCAAGCGGGTCAACCATGACGACCCCACAATACTCAAGAAGCCCAATTGAGGCGCAAACACCTCAACCTTTGAGGCCACGACGACACTCGCACCGTCCGAGCTGATCCCAGCGACTCCAGACGGTGACGATCGGGACAGCATGAGCCCAGCATAGGAAGGCGCTACCATCGAGTTCCTCCGTGAGAACAGGGACATCTTCGCATGGAAACCCTCCGACATGCACGGTGTCCCTAGGGACCTCTGAGCACAAATTAAACGCCGACCCCAAAGTGCGACCCGTCAGGAAGTCGCTACGGCCCTTCAATGAAGAACGCCGTCGAGCAATCGCCGAGGAAGTGCAGCGTCTACTCGCTGCCGGCTTCATCCGGCCAATCAAATACTCCAAGTGGCTGGCAAACCCACCCGGTCGAGAAGAAAACGGACACGGAGAATGTGTATCGACTACACAAACTGAACAGTGCACGCCCAAAGGAGATTCGTCCTCCCGGATTGATCGATAATCGATTCAACCGCGGGTGGTTCGAGTCGCTATGTTTCCTCGACGCCTACTCCGGTACAACCAGATCAAAATGGTTGTCGAGGATGAGGAGAAGACGTTCATCACGCCATTCGAGCCTTCTGCTACACCGCCATGACCTTCGGCCTCAAGAACGCCGGGGCAACTTACCAGCGGTGCATGCAAGAATGCCTCGCGAGCCAAATTGGCCGCAACATCCATGTCTACATCGACGACGTGGTCGTGAAATCCGCTCGCCAAGGCGACCTACCGCCGACGATGGAGACCTTCGCCAATCTGCGAAGGTACAAGATAAAGCTCAACCAGCAAGTGCACCTTCGGTGTACCCGCGGACAACCATCGGGTACGCTGCTCCAAGCGAGGGATCGAGGCGAACCCAACGAAGATCGACACGATCGCCCGGCTTGGCAAACCCGAGTGCTCGCGACGCCCGAAAGCTGGCGGGCGTAGCGGCTCTCGGTCGCTTCATCCCACGCGAAAAGGCGATGCCCTATACCGCCTCGATGCGCAAGAACCCCACCTTCCGGTGGGACAAGGAGGCGGACGACGCTCCGCGACCTTAAAGGTGCTACTCTGCACCACTACCGCTGCACCACCGACAAAGAGCCTATGCTGGTTTACGTCGCGGCGTCGAGCGTCGTCGATGCCGTAATGGTTGTCGAGCGACCAGAGGAAGGAAAGGAGCGCCAGCGGCCGGTATACTACATCAACGAGGTCCTCACCGAGTCGCCAGCGATACCTGATACCAAAAAGCTAGTATACGCGGTCTTGAGGCTCAGCGCGCCGCCGCACTACTTCCAGAGCACGATCACGGTCGCTCTCACCGCCACTACAAGACATCATCCGAATCGCGAGGCGACCGGGCGGGTCGCCAAGTGGGCCGTCGAGATCGGCGTCCACAACATTAAATACGAGCCACGAAGGGATTATCACAGCACCGGCAGACTTCATCGCCGGGGAGGAGGCCCAAGGCTAGAGAAGCGTACCTCCATCTTGGAGCTGCACTTGACGGGTCCAAGAACGCGGACGGTGCGGGCGGGGATAGTGTTGACTTCACCAAAGGCGACAAGCTTACATCCTCCGCCTCAATTCACGCCTGCACCAACAACATGGCTGAACACGAGGCCCTACTCACGGCATGCGAGCCACCAAGGAGATGAGCGTCAATCGCCTTGATGCTACGGAGATTCCGACCTGTCGCATAGGCAAGTCGCCGGCACCTGCGACGCCATCTCCCCTACCATGGCGGCGTACCGCCAAGAGGTGGACAAGCTGGGCGGCCACTTCACCGGCTACTCTGTCGAGTGGATCGACAGGAGAAAAAACGAGGAGGCCAACGCCCTCTCTCGCATCGGGTCGGCTCGACTCGCACCACCCGCCGGCGTGTTCCTCGACACAATCTCCAAACCATCAGTCTCTCCCTAGAGGGAGATCGACATCGGAGTCCCACTCCAACCAGAGGCAGCCTTGGTCGCACTAATCACCGAGCCAGACGACTGGACCAAGCCCTACATCGCCTACCTGGAAACCGGCACCCTGCCAGCAGACGAGACAAACGCTCGAATGATCGCTCGCCGATGCAAGTCTTACACCATCATCGACGGCGAGCTACACAAGCGCAGCATCACCGGCGTGTTCCAACGTTGCGTCCAACCGGCTGAAGGACGCAAAATCCACCACGACATCCACTCAGGTGACTGCGGCCACCACGCCGCCGCTCGCTCCCTGGTCGCCAAGGCTATGCGACATGGCTTCTCTTGGCCCGCGCACCGCGCTGTCGACATCGTCCAGCGCTGCGCCGGGTGCCAGAAGTACGCCAACCAGACGCACGTACCGAGCTCGGCGCTCAAAACGATCCCCATCACTTGGGCATTCGCCGTATGGGGCATGGACATGGTAGGCCCCTTCAAGAAAGCCCCCTCCGGCTACACCCACCTGCTAGTCGCCGTCGACAAATTCACCAAGTGGGTCGAGGCCAAGCCAGTCCGGAAATGCGACGGGAAGACCACCACTAAATTCCTACGCGAGCTCATATATCGCTACGGGTTCCCGAACAGTATCATCACGGACAACGGCACAAACTTCGCCAAGGGAGCAATGGCCGAATTTTGCGAAGAGCACCACATCTGGCTTGACCTCGCGTCAGTCGCCCACCCGGAATCCAACGGCCAGGCGGAACGCGCCAGCAAAGCATCCTCCACGGCTGAAGCGCGACTCCAAAGTACCACTCGGCGCCGCTGGATGCTGGGTCGAAGTGTTGCCCTCCGTCATCGGGAATCCGCACCTCGGTTAACGGTCGACGGATTCACTCCCTTCTTAATGGTCTACTGGCGCCAAGCAGTCATGCCCGACCTCGAACACGACTCGCTGGTCGTCCACTATCTGAGGCGCAACAGAGCTGGCCCGCCAAGATGGGCTCGACCAGCTCGGCGAAGCACGCGACCTCGCTCGATCGTTCACCGCCATTTACCAGCAAGGACTCCGCGCTACCACAGACGGGTGAAAACCCGCACTTTCCAGAAGGCGACACGGTGTTACGCCTCATCCGGGACAAGAAGGGCATGCACAAGCTCTCCTCCGTGGGAAGGCCGTTCGCTATCGGGCGCGTGCTACGGCAGCGCCTACTACCTCATCGGCGTTGGCGGGGCGGCGAGCTCGGCGTCAGCGACCATGGAATGTAAACCTCCTCCGGAAGTTCTACTCCTAGAACCCCACACATGTACTCTCCGGTCGCTATGAAATAAAAAGCGGTTACCGCAAATTGCGCCTACTCTCCATGCCTTGTGCCACTACTTTTCGTAATAACAGCGTCATGCTAAAATGCGAAGTCAACCTTTGGTACAGCGATCGGCTAAGTAGTGCGATGTAAGACCAGAGTCATTTCAGGTCTTGCGTCGTCCCAAAACGCCAATCCGGAGCCCCATTGAGTCGCCTAGCTCGATTGGTTTCTGAACCAAGACAAGCGCCCTCGCTTCTCACAGCGACCTTGGTCCTCCGCATCCTCGGCATAGCGACTCGAGCGGCTAAGTACCACGCTCGGGGACTGAATACCAGTTAAATCGCGATCGGTCGAGAAACGCCAAGTAAGAGCATGCCGGGACTCGCCATGCGTGACCCACGGGCGAGGCGGGTGGCGCTCACACCAACGCGCTGAGTCCTTAACCACCCTCGAGTTGCGCCTAGAACTACCAAGTACCACGCTCGGGGACTCGGCCACCCGACCCCGTTCGCGCATGGGAAAACGGTAAAGTACAGAGCACTCAAGGGAGTCGCCTTGCGACTGGCTCTCCGAGCTCGGGCAAGTCGACTAAATCAACAAAACACTTGATAACAACAAACATCATATCTGGTGAACCCCACAAAAGGCGGACGCTCGGGGACTAAATCAATCAATCAAAACACACAAACAAATAGCAAAATGGACACGACGTCCCATTCAATCGCATATTGCATTGTCTTATATTACAAATTATGCCCGCGTGGCAGAACTGCTGCTAACACATCCAGGCAAACTACCCTATTCTGCGAGCTTGGCGGCGACTCGCGAGAATCCCAGCGCCTCTGGATGAAGCGGTGTCGGGTTTAGCGGATACGTCGTCGGCTCACCGCCATCGCCCGGCGGAAAGGTTGCTCAACCTTGAAGTCACGATCGGCGGCTCGGGTCGATTCGCGCGACGACCGTTTCCTGGTAGGGAAGGAGGTCATCGCCCGCCCGAACACGCTCGAGTGCGGCGGCGCGCTCCTGCAACTTGAGAACCTCGGACAGGTCCACCGCCCGGTCGGCGAAGGATACCCACTCGTCACATCGTCGAAACCTCGGGAAGTGGGCGAGTCAAGGCTCGGCGCGCTCCCACGCCCGAAGCGCCGGCGTCATGAACTCAACGACCACGGCGCCTTCTCCAAATACTCCCACACCTCAGCGAGGTCACTGGGAATAACCTCCGTGGGCGACATTTCTTGAAGGTAGGCGCGGATGCACGTCGCCGAGTCGACGAGCATGCTTACGCACTCCCTCGCGTCAAGCGAGCTCGCTTCTTCTTGGCTACCAATAACACGACCTGCGAGAAGGAGACAATTATGAGTACCACGGACACCACAAACACTGGCCAGCGAAGGAAGACGCACTCACCAAGCAGCGGCGGGCGAGTCCGTGATGAAGCATCGAGCGGCGTGTGGTCGTCCTGCAGCCCAGCAATGAGGATTCCGACACCTTGCGGTCTTCCTCCGGCCGCAATGGCGGCCTTAGCTTCGCCGTTAGCGAGCTTGCTTCTTCTCGCCTCCCGATTCGCGCTCGAGGTCGGCGACCCGCTGCTCAGCAGCACTCAACGCAGATCGCACCGCCACCAACTCACCAGCAGGGACAAGCTCCTGGCGAGCTCCCTCTGCCTTCGCAGCAACAGCCTAAAGCTCCTTGTTCGCTTCTTGAATGGTGGCCAGCTCTTTCTCAGACCTGTTGTTTCAGCCAATCGCTCGCCGACTCCGGTGCGGACCACGCACATCATCAAAGTCAGTAAAAACGAAAATCACTCAGTGCCCACCCGCTAAAATTTAGCGCGCGCGCACTCGGGGACTGGCGATCACGAAAATTACTCAGTGCACACCCGCTAAAATTTAGCGCGTACGCACTCGGGGACTGGATGCGAAAGTAAAAAACGAGAAATTATAAGAATCAAGCCGCTGCTAAGCACCGACCTGATCCTCGGGGACTGGAGGTACCTGGATGGCTGCACCAAGCATGCCATGGAGTTGTATTGCGTCCACAGATGCAAGAAGTGCCGGCGTGTGCCCGTGACGTTGGTCGACTTCAGCGTCATCACTCCCTGGAGCGAGGCTCGGGGGCGCAGTGTGGCATCCCGCAAAAACCACTACTAGAAAATCGCGTTGAAGTTGTGCATTGCATCGTCATCATCATGCATTGTTTGCTAAAATTATGGTTGCAAAGCCCGTGTTGTTTTCTAAACGCCCCTCTCTATTCAAACATCAAAACCGGGTCCCCGGAATATTTTGTTTTGGCCGCTATCGGTTTGCCAACGGCCCGTTTAAATCAAATAAAAATTAAATTGTTTTAGTGGGGGCAGTCGAACGGGCCAACCCGACCCGAACGACCGCCCTTGATTTTAAAGCGGTCCACCTATCTGCCCCATCTAATCCTAAACCTACCAATATTCCTACCCACCCTTCCCAGCCACCTCACCCCCTCCTATCAGACTTCGCCACCTCAGCACTCCTCTCTCCCTCACCCCCTCCCTGCATGCCACCTCCGCCCCCCCAATCATCTCCCTCTCTCTCTCTCACCCCTCTCTCCCCCACCAGCCAACACCACTACTACAAGACGCACCGTCCCTGCCCGCGGGCCCCCCCATGCGCCAGCCACTCCCTCACCCGGTCAACCCCCTGTCCCCCGGTCCCGCCCTGGGCCCCACACCCACGCACCCCACGAACCGCTGGCCCTCTCTCTCTCTCCCCGCGCTCACGCGCTGCCCCTTCCCCCGTCTCCTACCTCCCGCCCAGCCTCCCTCTCTCCCCGCTCCGGCCACCTGCTCCGCCCCACGCAGCGCCTCCGCCACCGGCCGCTGCTCGCGCCCCGCCTCCAGACCCTGCGCCTACCTCCCCCAGGCCCGCCGCCTCCTCCGACGCCCATGAGGCCACCTGCCCGCCGCTGCAGGCGCCTCGCACTGCACCGCCCTCCCGAGCTCGACCCCTCCTCGTTCCCGCTCCGCGGAGGCCGCCCACCGACGCCTCTGCACCGCCTCCGACGCTGGCCTCCGCCAAGGCCGCCATCGCTGCCGCATCCGCTCCTCCGGCGACCACCTCCGCCGCGCGGCCTTCCCTCTGCCGTCCTCGCCCAGGCCACCCCGAGCCGCGAGCCCCTCACCGCCGGCGCCCCTCCGACCCGAGCCGGCCGCGCCTCCGTGCTCCACCGTCGCCGCCTGGCCCGCCTCCGAGCTCTACCCCAGCGCCCCCACGTGCGTCCGCCTCGCTCCGGTCGTGCCTCCCCGCTCCGGCCCGCGCGCCGACTCCGGCGCCCGTGACGCCTCCTCGGCAAGCTCACCCCACCGGCGCTCGGACCCGCCTCCGCGCCACCGCCCCGCGTGCGCCATCCCCTCCGCCGGCAGCCGCCCGACTCGCCTCGGTCTCCTGCAGCGGAGCCAAGACCGCCGTCGCGCACAGCCGCACGCCACCTCCATTGACCGTCGGTGGACCCCGCGCCTTCGTGCTGGTCCTCTGCCCGCGTCTATGTGGTGAACCTTGTTGCGTGCTGGCCCTGCAAGTGCTCTCTGCGTACCAAGTGCTGCAGTGGCTCGTGCCCAGAGTTCTTCCCGGCAAGATCTTCGCCCTCAGAGCACCAAGTAATCCACTTGAACCCCGAAGACCCGAACCCTCGCCAAGATCTTCAGCGCCGAGAACCGAGTCCGACACCGACAACCAAAGACCGTGGAACCCGACGACGCCGGAACCCCGGAACGACAAGATCGCCACACTGACTTGGGTACTCCGATGCCCCGTTCACGGAGTCCGAGGACCGATCCCGCCGTACCCGAGCGCCAAGATCGCCGTCCGGAATCTCTGAAGACCGGATCGAAAACGCCATGACCGACAACATGAACCGAGGACCGCGAATGCGACAAGATCCGCATGCAACAAGAACGACAGCAACCAGGGCGAGTCCGACACCCCGACACCGACCAAGTTCTGCTCCCCGGACATCGAGACCCCGATGCGACAAGATCTGCCCCGATACCAAGATCGACCCCAGTAATCCGAGAACGTTCCCGTCGAGACCAATCCGTCAAACCCTGGACCCTGAGACCGACCCCGAACCTCGGTTTTCCCCAAGACCGTCGAGACCCCTCAATGTGTGAACCTCTTCCCGCAAACCCTATTTTATAAACGCTAATATAAAACTTGTTGCATATTGAATTGTCATACTCGCATGCATATCTGTGGTTTGGGGGCCTTATGCCGATTCACCTAATAATTAAATATGGGGCCCATATGCGGGCAAATTCAGTCTCATATTGGCCTCATTTAAACTTGTGTAGCGAACCGGTATCTTGTCTTGCCTTGTTAAACAACATTTAAATTGCGGGATAGTTAAACAACTTGAACCATATATTAATTGTCGGAACCCCGGTTCCGCTTAATCTTGACCTAATTGCATCGCACTTTGCCACGCCATGCATCATGCCTGCATCATGCCGATCTTCTGCCGTGTATTAAATATTGCATCCGGTGCTTCTTCTAGTGTTTTGCTTCTTCGCGGATAAGGCCGTTGAGTTGATGTGAGCTTCGCCCCGATCTTCGGTTGAACCTTCGACAATGTTTTCAGGCGAGCATCTCCCCCCTTTCTACCTATCTTACTTTTATAGTCTTTATTCCCTCCTGTTGATCTATTGCTATCTGTGTTGCGATGCTCTAGTTTTCCGTACCCGATATATCCCCTGTAGCCTTATATTGCCTTGGACACACCCTATTACCTGTTGTTTGGTAGATAGTTGGACTTGCGCGTCGTAGTTGCTTGCTCAAGTGCTGATGTGTGTCGTCATATGCCACAGTTGCTGATGTATTGCCACATGTTGATGTTGGAGATGATTCTAGTTTTACTTATCGTCACTTTAATTTCTGTTTAACAACTAAAATTGAAATAAGCAGAGGCATCGGTGGGTGAAAGATAATATTTGGTTTCCGAACGCCCACTTGTGTCCCGTAAGACCCCGAGTACTTGATACCTGTTCCTTGATTTTTGCGCGCTATCCACATCCGGGAGGTATATGGGACCCCCCTGAGCCAGAGCTTGATTCAGTCTTATTTCTTGGGGCCACAAACTAGTTTGAGGTTTTATTTACGATCATGTACTTATGCCATGCTTTACCGCTTTATTTACGATTGTGCGAGGAGCACACTGTACTGTTTAGGTAAGCGGGATGTTTTCGCGGTATCGACAGTCCCCGATTGGGGACCTGCTGTCGTTTACAGCCATCGACGCAAACCTTGAGTCCGTCTCGGAGCTTGCTTACTCCGTTGCGGGTGTACTCAATGGGGTGGCCCCCTGAAATATTTCTGAATCCTGTGATTGTTCAGTCGTGAAAGCCTCGTTGGGTTTTGATTTGGTTTTTCCGAGGTTGATCGAGCGTGTGTTGCTATTGGTGCACCCCGGCCGGGTAAAACTTTCTGAAAGCCGTGTCCGCGGATATGGACGACTTGGAGCACAGTATCTCGATCATAGACAAGCATAACTAAAGTTTATCTGCTATAAATTTGACTTATAATGACTAGTAATCAGCTTCACTATAACGGAATGGCTAATTAATACTGCCCACAATTGTTTGTTTGGTTGTCGCTTGCGACAATTGTATCTGACTAGTAAGTATTGCAACTACAACGAAATGGCTGAATAAAAGTACCAACAACTGCTGGGTTATGGGTTTATCTCATGCTACCTGTACCTGATTAGTAATTGCTGCAACTACAACGGAATGATTAACTAAAAGGGCCCACTGCTTACTTTATCAGGAAGATTATCTATACCTGACTAGTAATTGCTGCAACGAAAACCAAAATAAATAAAAACTGCCAACTGTGTGAGTTCCTCGGTTGACTTCCTCGTTTGGTCTCGAGGGGGAAACACCAGGATGGGTTTGTTTGGTGATAGTTTCAGGTTGGATCCGGTTAGGTCATTCTTATCCCTCTCTGATATTCGCCAGTTGTATCGAGTCTCTATGGGTTGTTTAGTGCATGCTGCCGCTGCCGCTTCAGTCCACCATACCTATGTAGGCGAGGACCGCCGAATTCTAGCCTCGCCGTGTACTGGCCTCAGTACTGATGCTCCTTCTTTGTTTTTCTGCTTTGCCCTTTGTCGGCACCCCTTTTGTTTAAGCAGGTTTTGAGATCGATGCCGTTAGCAGGGTTACCCTTCCGGCTTGGCCTGAGCAGGGTTATGGACGCCATTGGTTATTCTTCAGGGCTCTTAGCCCCATTTGTATCTTGTCCGTAGCTGGACGCTCTATCGATTTCAAGGTGATTTGGATCTTCGAATATTATATTTGTATTCTTGACTCATGGAGTCGCCGTATATATATTTTGTTCTGTGGGTCCCATCGAGGACTGTTGTGTAATGTTATTACTTCGTTTTCCACCCGCACGAAAGTGCCTGGTGGGCACCTTTGAATCGTTTCTATGCGGGTTTGGCGAATTTTGCTCAAACTTGCATAGGTCCGATTCTGAGGTGTTCTGAGTGGTATCAGAGCTCAGCAGTTGCGATACCCCACAAGTCCAGCCTGTAGGATAACCTAGCTAACGGCCGAAGTAGAGTGTCAAAACTATTTTGCAAAATCGGTTGGATAGTTCTGGTTAGGTCTGATTTTACTCCTTACCCTCTGCTGTTCCCCTCTTACCTCTGCGCGTTTTGAATCCGCTCTCTTCTCTTTCTTCGAGTCCAGGATTTCTCGTGGTTGGGTTTCCGTCGTACCTTCAGGGTTTCTTTTTCTCCCTTTTGTAACGGAGTGCTACGGTCATCAATCTGCAACTTGTCTGTTGTGCCCTTCATCCGATCTTTCGTTCTTGAGCTCTTTATCCATATGTGTTCCTTGCCAGATATCTGTGTCGTTGAAAAACATATGAGAAGGACGAGCTTTGGTGAAGTTGGAGTATACCTTGAGCATGTGTTGTTCATGCCAATGGAACCATCGCGGAACCTAATCATTGTGTCTTCCATACGATTTTTGATGGCAACATTCCTTTGTTCCGGATACCACCTATGAAGATCTTCAGTCTAAATCTCGAGAGTTGAGTTGCTTGATTCTCCGACCCATGTACGGAGTTGATAGTTGGGTCCGGGATGGACTGATCACCCTACCCGACTCTTACTGTTCGCTCTGTACATCGAACTGGTGGATCAATGTAACTTTTCCCTCTTCTAATGGTAGTTAGAGGTGGCCTTATCGTTTGATGCCTCTATCTTCGTCCTTTGTTCTCCGGAGTGTTTCCTCGACGATCAGGAACAACGACCCTTTGTTGGTGGTGTCGCCGATTTCAAGATGAAGGATGAACCCTCGTTAGTGGTGTCGCGAGGATCTACACAAAGCGAGAAGACGCAGATCGCCGACTTTCCTTCCGGTACCATGTGGCGGATCTCGAGGGCGAGATCCATTGTTAGTGGTGTCGAATTGTGGCATCCCGCAAAAACCACTACTAGAAAATCGCGTTGAAGTTGTGCATTGCATCGTCATCATCATGCATTGTTTGCTAAAATTATGGTTGCAAAGCCCGTGTTGTTTTCTAAACGCCCCTCTCTATTCAAACATCAAAACCGGGTCCCCGGAATATTTTGTTTTGGCCGCTATCGGTTTGCCAACGGCCCGTTTAAATCAAATAAAAATTAAATTGTTTTAGTGGGGGCAGTCGAACGGGCCAACCCGACCCGAACGACCGCCCCAGATTTTTAAAACGGTCCACCTATCTGCCCCATCTAATCCTAAACCTACCAATATTCCTACCCACCCTTCCCAGCCACCTCACCCCCTCCTATCAGACTTCGCCACCTCAGCACTCCTCTCTCCCTCACCCACTCCCTGCATGCCACATCAGCCCCCCAATCATCTCCCCTCTCCCTCTCTCTCACCCCTCTCTCCCCCACCAGCCAACACACGCACTACACAGCGCACGCACCCGTCCCTGCCCGCGGGCCCCCCCATGCGCCAGCCACTCCCTCACCCGGTCAACCCCCTGTCCCCCGGTCCCGCCCTGGGCCCCACACCCACGCACCCCACGAACCGCTGGCCCTCTCTCTCTCGCCACGCTCGCTGCCCTTCCCGCCTCCTACCTCCCCAGCCTCCCTCTCTCCCGCCACCTGCCCTGCCGCCTCACACGCCCCGCCCGCCCTGCGCCTACCTCCCCAGCCCGCCCTCCTCCGGGACGCCCCCGCCAGAGGCCCACCTGTCCGCTGGCGCCTCCAGGCCTTGCACCGCCCCTCCCGAGCTCGACCTCCTCGTTTCCGCTCCCGCCGAGGCCGCCACCGACGCCTCCTGCACCGCCTCTGACGCTCGCCCGCCATCGCCGGCCGCATCCGCTCCTCCGCGACCACCTCCGCCAGGCCTCCCCTCTGCCGCCCAGGCCACCCGAGCATGAGCCCCTCACCGCTGGCGCCCTCGACCTGAGCGGCCGCGCCTCCGTGCTCCACCGCCGCCTGGCCCGCCCGAGCTCTACCCCAGCCCCACCGTGTGTCCGCCTTGCTCGCCGTGCCTCCCGCTCCGCCAAGCGCCGACTCCGGCCAGCCCGCACGCCTCGGCAAGCTCACCCCACGGCGCTCGGACCGCCTCCCGCCACCGCCCGTCGCGCCATCCTCCGCCGGCAGCCGCCCGCTTCGCCTCGGTCTCTGCAGTGAGCCAAGATCATTGTCACAAGACAGCCACGCCACCTCCATTGACCGCCGGTGGACCCCGCGCCTTCGTGCTGGTCCTCTGCCCGCGTCTATGTGGTGAACCTTGTTGCGTGCTGGCCCTGCAAGTGCTCTCTGCGTACCAAGTTCTGCAGTGGCTCGTGCCCAGAGTTCTTCTCGGCAAGATCTTCGCCTCAGAGCACCAAGTAATCCGCTTGAACCCCGAAGACCCGAACCCTCGCCAAGATCTTCAGCGCCGAGAACCGAGTCCGACACCGACAACCAAAGACCGTGGAACCCGACGACGCCGGAACCCCGGAACGACAAGATCGCCACACGGACTTGGGTACTCCGATGCCCCGTTCATGGAGTCCGAGGACCGATTCCGCCGTACCCGAGCGCCAAGATCGCCGTCCGGAATCTCTGAAAACCGGATCGAAAACGCCATGACCGACAACATGAACCGAGGACCGCGAATGCGACAAGATCCGCATGCAACAAGAACGACAGCAACCAGGGCGAGTCCGACACCCCGACACCGACCAAGTTCTGCTCCCCGGACATCGAGACCCCGATGCGACAAGATCTGCCCCGATACCAAGATCGACCCCAGTAATCCGAGAACGTTCCCGTCGAGACCAATCCGTCGAACCCTGGACCCTGAGACCGACCCCGAACCTCGGTTTTCCCCAAGACCGTCGAGACCCCTCAATGTGTGAACCTCTTCCCGCAAACCCTATTTTATAAACGCTAATATAAAACTTGTTGCATATTGAATTGTCATACTCGCATGCATATCTGTGGTTTGGGGGCCTTATGCCGATTCACCTAATAATTAAATATGGGGCCCATATGCGGGCAAATTCAGTCTCATATTGGCCTCATTTAAACTTGTGTAGCGAACCGGTATCTTGTCTTGCCTTGTTAAACAACATTTAAATTGCGGGATAGTTAAACAACTTGAACCATATATTAATTGTCGGAACCCCGGTTCCGCTTAATCTTGACCTAATTGCATCGCACTTTGCCACGCCATGCATCATGCCTGCATCATGCCGATCTTCTGCCGTGTATTAAATATTGCATCCGGTGCTTCTTCTAGTGTTTTGCTTCTTCGCGGATAAGGCCGTTGAGTTGATGTGAGCTTCGCCCCGATCTTCGGTTGAACCTTCGACAATGTTTTCAGGCGAGCATCTCCCCCCTTTCTACCTATCTTACTTTTATAGTCTTTATTCCCTCCTGTTGATCTATTGCTATCTGTGTTGCGATGCTCTAGTTTTCCGTACCCGATATATCCCCTGCAGCCTTATATTGCCTTGGACACACCCTATTACCTGTTGTTTGGTAGATAGTTGGACTCGCGCGTCGTAGTTGCTTGCTCAAGTGCTGATGTGTGTCGTCATATGCCCCAGTTGCTGATGTATTGCCGCATGTTGATGTTGGAGATGATTCTAGTTTTACTTATCGTCACTTTAATTTCTGTTTAACAACTAAAATTGAAATAAGCAGAGGCATCGGTGGGTGATAGATAATATTTGGTTTCCGAACGCCCACTTGTGTCCCGTAAGACCCCGAGTACTTGATACCTGTTCCTTGAATTTTGCGCGCTATCCACATCCGGGAGGTATATGGGACCCCCCTGAGCCAGAGCTTGATTCAGTCTTATTTCTTGGGGCCACAAACTAGTTTGAGGTTTTATTTACGATCCTGTACTTATGCCATGCTTTACCGCTTTATTTACGATTGTGCGAGGAGCACACTGTACTGTTTAGGTAAGCGGGATGTTTTCATGATCGACAGCGGTCCCGATTGGGTACTGCTGCGTTACAGCCATCGACGCAAACCTTGAGTCCGTCTCGGAGCTTGCTTACTCCGTTGCGGGTGTACTCAATGGGGTGGCCCCCTGAAATGTTTCTGAATCCTGTGATTGTTCAGTCGTGAAAGCCTCGTTGGGTTTTGATTTGGTTTTTCCGAGGTTGATCGGCGTGTGTTGCTATTGGTGCACCCCGGTAAAACTTTCTGAAAGCCGTGTCCGCGGATATGGACGACTTGGAGCACAGTATCTCGATCATAGACAAGCATAACTAAAGTTTATCTGCTATAAATTTGGCTTATAATGACTAGTAATCAGCTTCACTATAACGGAATGGCTAATTAATACTGCCCACAATTGTTTGTTTGGTTGTCGCTTGCGACAATTGTATCTGACTAGTAAGTATTGCAACTACAACGAAATGGCTGAATAAAAGTACCAACAACTGCTGGGTTATGGGTTTATCTCATGCTACCTGTACCTGATTAGTAATTGCTGCAACTACAACGGAATGATTAACTAAAAGGGCCCACTGCTTACTTTATCAGGAAGATTATCTATACCTGACTAGTAATTGCTGCAACGAAAACCAAAATAAATAAAAACTGCCAACTGTGTGAGTTCCTCGGTTGACTTCCTCGTTTGGTCTCGAGGGGGAAACACCAGGATAGGTTTGTTTGGTGATAGTTTCAGGTTGGATCCGGTTAGGTCATTCTTATCCCTCTCTGATATCCGCCAGTTGTATCGAGTCTCTATGGGTTGTTTAGTGCATGCTGCCGCTGCCGCTTCAGTCCACCATACCTATGTAGGCGAGGACCGCCGAATTCTAGCCTCGCCGTGTACTGGCCTCAGTACTGACGCTCCTTCTTTGTTTTTCTGCTTTGCCCTTTGTCGGCACCCCTTTTGTTTAAGCAGGTTTTGAGATCGACGCCGTTAGCAGGGTTACCCTTCCGGCTTGGCCTGGGCAGGGTTATGGACGCCATTGGTTATTCTTCAGGGCTCTTAGCCCCATTTGTATCTTGTCCGTAGCTGGACGCTCTATCGATTTCAAGGTGATTTGGATCTTCGAATATTATATTTGTATTCTTGACTCATGGAGTCGCCGTTATATATATATCTGTTCTGTGGGTCCCATCGAGGACTGTTGTGTAATGTTATTACTTCGTTTTCCACCCGCGAAAAGTGCTGGTGAGCACCTTTGAATCGCTTTCTATGCGGTTTGGCGAATTTTGCTCAAACTTGCATAGGTCCGATTCGAGGGTGTTACGCAGCCCCGCCGTGGCGCCTTTGGTCACGGGCGGGGAAGGTAGAGATCGAGGCACCCGCTCCAAGGGAAGTCGCTTCCTGCGGTCTAGGCAAGGAAACGCCCTCCTTCGTAGACGCGGTTGCTTCCACCGCGGGTCCGGCCGGTGCGGCCGCCGTGTCGTCAGAGACGGTGACGATGTCGTCGCCCTTGGCCTTCTTGCTGCCTTCACCGAGGCGGCGACCTCGTCCGCTTTCCTCTTACGGAAGGATCCTCCTCGCTAGCGGCGAGGTACCTTAGCCACGGTCGGTGGCCCATCTTTTCATTCGGTCCTGCGCGATCGAATCAAGAAAGACAATCGAAACAGCTATAGAAAATAGAGAAGGCCGAATGCACTCACTTGGCAACTGGGATGAAGCGTAGCCCTGTGCGAAGGCCGGCCGGTTTTTCCATCTCGGGGCCCAGTTGGCGACTGAGCCCTAGTTCCATGACGTCGCGTGCCCAAGACACGGACGGCTTCTTCGTCGTCGAGGCTGCGGCTGGTGCTTCTGGGATACGTTCGGCAGGGGCTTCTTCGCGAACCGGAGCCGCTACGGCCGGAGCCTCCTTGCGGGGCGAAGCCGCCCCAATCGGAACCTCCTTGCGAGGCGAAGTCGCCGCGGCTGGAGCCTTCCCTAGCCCAGAGGCTGGCGCGAATGGCGGGGGCATCGAGGCCAGCGGCACTTCCACAGATGGCGCATCTAGCGCGGTTGTCGCCTGGCGTCACCGGCCGAGCTGTGAGCATCAGAGCTGCTCGTCGAGTGCGGCGGCGAGGCCATCTTCGGCGGCTTCGTTTTCCTCCTCGGGGGGGCCCTCGCCTCCTTTTCCTTCTTCTTCTTCTTCGAAGGAGTGGCCTGGCGGTGCGAGGTGGTCTCTGGGAGCTCATCGTCATTATCATGACGCTCGAGGCTCCTGCTCGCTTCGATTTTGCGCTGGCGTTGCCCGCGGATCTTTCGGACCAGCGGGGCAATTTCCTCTTCGGACTCGTCCTCCTCGTCCTCGTTGCCCTTCGCGGGTGGCGATTCGCTCGTATCCTGGGCGGATTGCCCCGGGCTCTCGTCATCGGCGGGTGGGAGCCACCCTTCCACCACTTGGAACAGCTGCGATGAATACGAGACAGAGTTAGACTTACCGCGACTGCATACGCTGCGACTGCGAACAAGATAAAGAAATTACCGTCGGAGCCGGACGCCAGCGGTGTAGGGGACCCGGCCTGCATCCGCCAGACACCGCTGGTGATCTTCTTCAACGCTGGGAGATAGTCCTCCAGCTTCCACTCGTCGAGGCAGGCTTTCGTCGAGTCTCCCGCCCGTAATCGATACATGTAATGGTCGCGTTGAAGCGGAACGAGCCGCCGCCAAGCCAACAATTGTACAAGTTTATCGTCTGAGCCCTTCTTCTTCGACCACGGATGGTCCGGAGCATCTCGCCGACGACCATCCGCTCGCCGGGAAGCTTGCCGACCGAGATGGCGTGGCTCGAGGCGGTTGGCCGAGTACCGCGGGATCGCCGCCTGCCCTCCGGTCGCCTCGGTCACGTAGAACCATGACTTCTTCCAATCGCCGCTGCTTTGGCCGGCATCAAGATCGAAGAAGGAAGCTTTGGACTTGAGCTGAACGTCGCCGCCAGCTAGCATTGGGCCGCCTCGCTGATCCGTCCATGGAACAGATCTTGCCACAAGGGAAAGTAGGCCGGCAGCCCAGTAGTTTCGCAGAACGCCACGAAGATGGCGAGCTGCTCGATGTGGGGACCAGATCCGAGGGCTGGATCCGTAGGCGCAGAAACGCCGAAGAACAAAGACGTGGAAACCCTAACCCCGCCGAGATGACTGTGAACAGACGAACTCCTCTCTCGCGGGTTTGGGGTCGTTTCTCGGCTGCGAGGATACGCCAACAGCTCGCGAGGATTCCGGCCTCCTCGAAGGAGGCCACCGCCCTCGTGCACTTGGACCTGCCCATGGTTCGGTGAGAAGGGCCATAGCCGAGAGGTTGGTTGGAGGTCGGAGGATTTCGGGTCGATTGGATCAAGGAACAAAGGAGAGAGAATGCGCGCACTCGGAAGAAGTGGTGGGCAGTTGGCTCTACGATTGCCTGCCATTCCTCTTATATAGCGAGTTACCCGCCAAATCAGCGCATCGCCGATGATTACGCCAAAAGTTACTGAGTTACCTTAACGGCTAGTTTGACCACGCTGACGGTCCAACTCCAGCCATTCGCTCGCTAGGTCACTCGCCGCGATCGCGTCCGTTGGCTCGACTTCGCCCAAACGCGACTCGGTTCACGGATTTTCCTTCATACAGAGCCCGCGACGATTCGACCGATGCCTACTTTGAAGCCAGATACTCCATGCCGCCAAGAACCACTTACGCCTAATCAACGACGGCCTCGGGACTACGATGGGGATACGCCTCTTGGGGTATACTCGGCGGGACGTTTCCGATCGCCCAAGGGCTGGCAGTGGGCTGCAGAAGCGTAGTGGATCAAAGATCGAGGTACCAAGCGATTGGAAGTCAAGGCCCAGTAGTAGATAGGCCCGGTCGGACTAGGTTAGCGATTACAAGTCAGAACCGAATCGGTTGAGATATGTAAACCCTAGGGGAGGTGAGCCTATATAAACCTCCCAATAGGGTGAGTAGAGACACGCCCTCATACACCCAAGCGACTCGCCGCCTAGCCGCCGAGCTCGCCCATTGTAACACCTCCATAATACAATCTAGCAGGAGTAGGTCTTTACCCTGGGGCCGAACCTGGTAAAACTCGTGTCTTTGCCCTCATCTCAGACCGCAGATGGCTGGCCGCCTTGCCCTCGTTCTACTACTACGCCGACAAAGATCTGCCGTGACCATTCCCACGACAAGCAAGATGATCCAGAGGTAGTTACTGTACGGAGAAGCTGCCGCTGCTCAAGGTATGAGTATTGCCCAAGATTATCCCAGTTAGAGTACTTCCCGTGAGTGAAGTAGCATACAAATACCAAGACGGCAAACCTCTCACAAACCCGAGGAGGTAAATAATCTTCCAACAAAATGCGAAAAGTGCATAATCGGTACATGCATGCCACATAGGCCGGGCTAACTGGATAGTCTTGAGGTTACAAAAAGCATCATGGGAAAGAAAAGGATGACATGATATCCATTGAATTTGATGAACTATTTCAATTATTCAATCAAGATGTCTTGGACAAATCGATCATCGATGCCTATTGTCCTGTAAGTACTAATTGTAATTAATTAGTCTCCACTATCTCACCTTGTTTATTGCATGTATATAATCATACTGTAATATGCGAATGAAGATTCTCGATGCAAAGAGGACAAATCTATGACATTGGCTTCATTGACCCATATTGGGTTGAAGCTAATCTCAAAATAAGCCCCGGATACGGAGGATAATATAGTACACGCGTAAGGTTTCAAGAAACCAAAAGGGAAATACTATTTCCTTACAACTTCCGATGAGTGTTATTGTCTTGTATACACTTTCTATTTCGCTTACTCGATGTTAAGTATATAATTGATTAGTTCGCATTCGCAGTACCACTATATTCGTCAATCATTCAACTTGACAAAGGGCGGTACTAGTCATGGACTCAAACATAAACCCCTTGAGACGTGGAAGGACATGCAGATACTTCTCCAGCGGTAATTCTAATCATTACGACACTATATCGGCAACGCTCGTGAATTTTATGATATCAAGTACTTAATAACTTATTTTATTCGCTTTTCACGCAAGCTTTGGAAACGGTTCACCAAGAAGGCTAGGGGTGTTTGGAAAGAGGAGCTTACATTTCAACCACTAGATGTATGCACCACTAGCTATATCTGTGCATCTCTTTGATTCTAGTTTTGATACAGTTATTATCATGCTTGATTATTATTTTGATTGAACTATATTCTCGTAAAGTGCCTTGACGCAGGGACCAGGTAACAATCTATGTGGATACTATGTTTGCGAGTTCATCCGGCAGACGTGCGATGAGAAGGGCAGAAATTTAGAGCAACTCCATGTACGTAAACAATTTCTATATTTTTTAATTACAATCAAATTGTATTTAGTTTCATTCATATAGGCTGACTCCTTTATTAAAACAGATCGAACGTCTACGGGACGGTCTTCTGCCAAAGGATCACGTACGAGCAATTCGGGAGGAATTGGCGGGATTCTTGAATGCAGAAGTCCTAAACCCAAAAGGGGAATACTATTCGGCTGTGTATAGACAATAGGGATTGTAAAAAGAGCAACTTTTGTATGTAGTGCATAAACTCGATCCGTGTATCGAATGTAATATTGTCATGATGATCTTGTGTAATATAATGGTTCCTTCATTGATGAGTGCAAAATACTAAATAAACAATAAAACAACCTAAATGAATTCTCTGCCGCGGCACAAAAAGTGGCCAAAATGCTGCCGCGGCAACAAAAGTTGCCAAAATGAATACTACATGGCAGAATAAAGCAAATCGCCTGGCAGAGAAGATTTGTCCTGTCGGTTACGAACCGGGACGGTTGCTGTAGGGGTTCGTAGCATGGAAAACAAAAATTTTCTATCGCATACAAACAAACAAGTCAAGATCTATCTACTAGATTGTAGAAACTAGTCGATGGAATAACTTACCCTCGAAGATTCCAAAGCGGTTAACGAGAGCAGATTCTCGTGGGTGATGTAGTCGTACTCTTTCCGATCTCAAGATCGCGTAGACGATCCTTCCGGCGCTGCGTTCCGGCAGCGCTCCGCAATGGTCACACGCTCGTACTCGACGAAGACCTTCCTCTCCTTGTTCCACCAGCAGCAGAGGTTGTAGCACTCATCGCGATTCGGCAAAGACAACGGCGTGGTACCGGAAGTAGAGGGGAGATCCCGCAGGGCTTCGCCTTAAGCCGGAGCGAGTATGGTGGAGTATGAGAGAGAGAGCTATTAGTGGTCTAGAGATTAGACACACCAATTAGAAGGCTCTAAACCGCAGGCTAGAGCAATTAGAAGCTCTAAACCAAAACGGCTCTAAACCGGAGATTAGAGGATAGGAACTTGTGTGTCTAGAGGAGGAGGCCCTGCCCCTCCTTTTATAGGTGGAGGGGCTGGCGCGCCAGGGGAGGGAGGGGAGTCCCTCCCCAACTCGGCCTAGGCTGGCCGCCGGCTTGGAGGAGAGGGACTCCTCCTCCAAGTTGGTTTCAACCTCCTCTTGCTTGTTTCCCACAGTTTCCTGTTTCCCATAGTTTCCTGTTTTAGCCGTTTGACTTTCAAACTGGAAGTTTGACTTTTTCAGTTTTGGAATAGCAAGAACACTTAGTACATGATGCAATCATTCAATGACACATTCATGTACCCTCCCCCCCTCCCGGAGTGCCGGACAATCCGGAACCTTCTACAACATTCCCGATGAAAACACCGGAATCATTCCCGAACTCCGAAACAGGACTTTCCTTATATGAATCTTATTCTCCGGACCATTCCGGATCACCTCGTGATATCCCGGATCCCATCCGAGACTCCGAACAACATTCGGTCTCTTTCTCATAATACCATAACTACTCAAAACAACGTCGAATCCTTAAGTGTGTCTCCCTACGGTTCGTGAATTATGCGGACATGATCGAGAAACTTCTCCGAACAATAACCAATAGAGGAATCTGGAAATTCATATGGCTCCCACATATTTCTACAATTACTTTGCGATCGAATGAACCACTTACATACGATACCAATTTCCCTTTGTCTCACGATAGTTTACTTATCCGAGGTTATGATCGTCGGTATCTCTGCATACCTAGTTCAACCTCGTTACCGATAAGTACTCTTTTCTCGTTCCCGTGATATGTGATCCCTTGTGAGCCATTCACATGCTTGCAAGCTAATTGGATGACATTTCACCGAGAGGGCCCAGAGTATATCTATGCGTCATATGGATGGACAAATCCCACTCTTGATCCATGTGTTTCAACCAATACTTTCTGAACACTCAGTGCCACCTTTATAGCCACCCTGTTACAGTGTGGTGTTTGATGACATCAAAGCATCCATCCGGTAAAGGTGATATGCATGATCTCATGGTCGAAGGAATTAGGTTACTATGTATCAGAAAGCATATAGCAATTGAACTATTGAAATGACTTGATATTTATGCTATGCTTATCTATAGGAGTATGTCCACCATATCATTCTCCTAACGATATGATCTTGTTGTTAATAACATCTCAATGTTCATGATCAGGAAACCATGATCATATATTAACCAACAAGCTAGTTTAACAAGAGGCTTTACTAGGGACTCTTTTATGTTTACAAATCACACAAGTATTAATGTTTCCTGTTAATACAATTATAGCATGGTATGTAAACATTTATCATAAGTATGAAGATATGATAATAACCTACTTTATTATTGCCTCTTGGGCATATCTCCAATAGTCTCCCACTTGCACTAGAGTCAATAATCTAGTTTCAAACCTTTGTGTATTCAACACCTATGGCTTTATGGTGTTGTATGTACACGATTGCTAGTGGTCAACTGATCTCCGGATCTGACACTTCCAGGTCCGTGTGTAATTGCATGTCTTTGCGTCTCTACGCATCACTCATTCTCTAATGAGATGTCTTTGTATAAATTTGGTCTTTCGGTGTGACCTTTAGCTCTTTGGGGTTAAAACATGTTGATAATATTGTCGCACAATATATCTTCATAGTATTATCCCACTGTGAACTACACCTAGTTTGATAACAAACTACTTGACACAAATGCCCTCTTTTGCTGCTAAAATAGCAGTCATATACTTAGCCTTTTGTTGTAGTATCTGTCACAATGTCTTAACTTTGGAACTCATCCAAATCCATTATGGAAATCACTTTCTATTATATTGTGCCACCCTTAGTTTAGATTGAGATAAACTTAATTTGTACTTTGTGACAAAACTAGTATCAATGTAGTACTTTTACAATGAAATAACCATCTATTTGTCACTTCTACAAATAATATACTCTTAGTTCTTCCAAAAGATCATAAGAATATCCTTACTATTGTCCAATGATCATCTTACAAATCATTCTAGTATATGCTCACAACATTTAGAGCATAGGACATATCTGGATTTGTACATATCACAGCATGATTGATATAAATACTCTTTGTGATTTCATACATCAAGTATCAATATATACTTGATTATTTGTTTCACTTTACCAAATGTCAATACACTTGAATATATCATCAACATTGAACTCTTTCAATTCTTTCTGTGCAACAAGAACCTTTCTTGTAGTTTCTATATTGAACTCATTCAATATCTTGTCTATGTACTTCTGGTACAACCATATTAGCATCTATTGATGTCAAATATTTGGGTTTTGCCAAAGTCTTTCATCGGGATGAAATTCTTAATATGTGTTAATAAAAGATACATCATTTCCAATCAACAATATGTCCTCCACATAATGTATTAGAATATGTCTTAGTGCTCCCACTTAATTTCTTGCAAATGCAAGCATCTTCATCGTCTCTAATGAACTTTTAAACTCCTTTAACAGTTTCATCACAGTGAAGATTCCAACTCCGCTATGCTTACTTCAACCATTGAAGTTTGCATATGCTTTTAGCATCCTTAGAATTAACAAAACCCTATGGACCGTGTTATGCACATGTCCTAGGTAACAATTCTATTAGAAGAACTTGTTTTGTTTATTCAACTACCATATAACAAAATTATATGTAGTGGTTTCTACATTAATCCATCTAGACTAAATATCACTATGACAGATCAAATCTTGTCATAGTCAACCTTTGAACATTGTTGTGAACTCTTTTCCAATATGAAGATTATAGATGCGAAACATCCATGTCTATTTATTTTATAGATCCAAACACAACTGTAAGGTCTTACACCTTTCTCGAGGGTCCTTCAAGTTCAAAACTTGATTTCTCGTGTATGGAACTATCACGGATTTTATGGCTTCATGCCATTTTACGGAGTCAGGGTCCATCATCGCTTCTTTGCCTGTAGTCGGATCATTATTGTCAAATAATGATTTAACTCTCAAATCTTGGTATTCGATTGTTCATCCGACCTACTTGTTTCAATAGGAACTTGGATCTCCGTGACCACAACCTTTGAGGTACGTGAGCCATGAGCATTGTTGCTGCCTCCGGAACACTTTTCGGCGCTGCGCAACTTTGCACATATAGCTAAGATTCCTTTAACCTTATCAACGTTCTATTGTCCTCCCACTTATCTTTTCATGAAAAATTCCTTCTATAAGAAACTTGACGTTCTAAGCGACAAACATTTTTGTCTCCGATGTTATGGAGGAACAGTTATTCGAAATAATATACAAAGACAGGTTCATCCGACTTTGGTTGCAAACATCTTTCTTATGCATAGCATACCAATATTTAAGAAAGGACAACTTGGGTTTTATCCCAAACCATAACTTTATATGGTATCATTTCAACGGATTATGATGGAGCTCTTTTCAGTGGAAAAACAGTAGTCTCTAAAGCTTTTAATCTTTAAAATATAATGGCAGTTTTATGAATTATACCTTTGATCTTACCATGTCAAACAAGGTTTAATTACATATCTCGAACGCTCCATACTCTTATGGTGTTTCGGGAAATGCAAATCCACGGAACGATTCCATAAATCTTAGGTATTATGCTAAACTTTGTAACTCAAATATCTTCCTTTATGATCTTTATCATAAACTGTTTATATTCTTGTTACAATGATTTTGCACTTCATCTTGAAAGTCTTTGAACTTTTCAAATATTTCACACTTCATCCTTATTAAGTAAATATTCATATATTCACTCAAATTTTCGGAGAAAGCATATGAAGTTGAAATCCATCGCTCTTGACTACACATAATGGACTTCGTACAACAATATGTACAAGTTCCAATAAGCTAGCCATTCGTTCCTTTTTGGCCTATGAACGAAGTTTTAATTATCTCTAGGAAAGTTTCACAAGCGTCATGTGATCAAAAATCAAAAGACTCCAAAATTCCATCCACATGGAGTTTCTTCATGTTTTCTCTCCAATATAATTTAAACGGCGATGTCACTTCCTAAGTGATCTTTCAATCAATTTGTCTTTCGACATTTTTAGCACTAGTTTTATGGATGTGATTTCTCCAACGAGATTTGTGAATCATCCATCTTATATAGATTATGGCAATTATTTGAACAACCCTTTTGTTCTCATAATACCTGATAAAACAAATCTTGAAGGCAAGCTTTGATGTTTAACGAGCAACACTATAACCCTTTATTTGTTCTCGATGAACATCATCACATATTCTTTTACTAATTACTTAGGCCACTGTAGTTCATGAATTCTGTTGTTTCGTATGACGATTCATACCAACAAATTCAGTATCAAATACTTGAGAACCATATTGTTTAATAAGCAAAGAATATAGCCATAACATGTATATCATCTATATACTTAAACTGAACAATTCTAGTCTTTTCTTTTCTGCCATATATTTATGAGATTCTCTTTCAGTATTTTCTTTTCTGTTTGAAAGAATCTATCAACATCAATAGTGGAGTCATACATATGACATATAGTCCAAAGCGTGTATAGTTAAATACCAATGTCTTTGGACTTGCACTTTGAAGTAGATCACCATCATCAAATGTTTGGTGTTCTTCCAAATTCCTTTCTTTAGTAATCTCTTGGTGTAGTAAATATTTTACCTACATCAAATATTCACCCTTATCATGGAATTATCCATGATCAAGCTACTTTTAGCTTGTAACGGTGAATCGTGAGTATAATGTTGCTCTCCAAAAAACTTTTGGAGGTTTAGGACAACTAGTGTCTCCAACCTTTTGCAAATTCTCATCAAATATGAGAACATGACTTTTGCCATATTATACTCTGTCATGTTGCAACCAAAACTTCTTTTCAGATATCACAATATCTTCCACACATCATGGTTTCTGAAACAACTCTTTCAGATCCTAGATAACCTTGATATTAAGAGAATCCTTTGAATATCAAGAATCATGGAGACAAACATGATACTTATATACTAACACTTGGAATTGTTACTCTTGATTTAATACTAATTATTAAACTTCATGGAGTAACCGGAATTTACTGAAAGTTTGCAATAGGACTTTTAAACTTTAGATTAACACTTCAAAACAATACGATACCAGTTCGTAAAGTAACTAACCAGAATTCTATAGTTCTATCATCTCAATTATAACTAAGCGCAAGGTGGTAAACGGATGCCAATGACTACAACAACTATGCAAATTCACTTTGATTTAGTTTATGATAAATTGAGTTCTAATTAATAATTAAATTAATCTAGGTGAACTCCCACTCAAAACAATATCCCTCACATTGTTTTAGTGATCACACGAACCAAATCCACCACATCAAAACCGATCATCACGAGAGTTGATGCAACTTCAATGGCAAACAATCAACATGTTCATCATATCTACTATATGACTCATGCTTTACCTTTCGGTGATCCGTGTTCCTGAGGCCATGTCTGTACATGCTAGGCTCGTCAAGATCAAACCTTAGTTTCTGCATGAGCAAATCTGGCTTGCTCACGTTGTATACACTTGCAGAATCTAACACACCCGATCATCACGTGGTGCTTCGAAACAACAAGCTTTAGCAACGGTGCTAACTAAGGGTGAACACTTTATGACTTGAAATTCATGTGCATGAGGGATCATCTTATAATGCTACCGTCGTCTACTAAGCAATACAAGATGCATAAAGGATTAACATCACATGCAATTCATAATAAGTGATATGATATGGCCTTTCTTCTTTGTGCTTCCGATCTCCATCTTCAAGCACGAATATGATCTCCATCATCGCCAGCATTGCATCAAGGTCAATGACGCTGCTCCATGGTTGTCGTCCACCAGCTTCAACTATTACAACTACTTTGAATAGACACGCGGGTCTTAACAGAATTTAAAGACAACCATATGGCTCCTGCCGGTTGCCAACTTACAATAAGGAACATTGCATACATCATATATAATCACAATCATGGCCATATCACATCACAGCACATCCCTGTAAAACAAAGTTAGACGCCTCTAATTTTCTTTGCATGTTTAACGTGGTTTGGGGCTTTCAATAAGTGTCGTTCTAACTTAAAATCAAGAACCACAACATTGATACTAGTATTGTCAATCACCCGTTGTAAATTGAATCTTAACTATGCTAGGAGAAACAGGCACCCGCAAAGCCACTTATGCAATAAAAGTTGCATGTCAAGCGTGGAGCAAGTCTCATGAACGATGTCATGTAAGGTTAGCCCGGGCCGCTTCATCCCAACATACCGCAAGATGCAAAGTACACAAGAAGCAATTGACAATAAAAGCATCAACGCCCACAATGACCATTGTGTTCTACTCGTGCAACAGATCTACATATAGACACGGCTGTGATACCACTGTAGGGGTTCGTAGCATGGAAAACAAAAAATTTCTATCGCATACAAACAAACAAGCCAAGATCTATCTACTAGATTGTAGCAACGAGTCGATGGAATAACTTACCCTCAAAGATTCCAAAGCGGTTAACGAGAGCAGATTCTCGTGATGTAGTCGTACTCTTCCGATCTCAAGATCGCGTAGACAATCCTTCCGGCCATGCTCCAAGAGCGCTGCAATCGGTCACACGCTCGGTACTGACGAAGACCTTCCTCTCCTTGTTCCAAAGAAAATGGAGGTTGTAGCACTCTCCTCGCGATTCCGCAAAGACAACTGGCGTACCTGGAAGTAGAGGGAGATCCCAGGCTTCGCCTAAGCCGAGCGAGTATGGTGGAGTATGAGAGAGAGAGCTATTAGTGGTCTAGAGATTAGACACACCAATTAGAAGGCTCTAAACCGCAGGCTAGAGCAATTAGAAGCTCTAAACCAAAACGGCTCTAAACCGAGATTAGAGGATAGGAACTTGTGTGTCTAAAGGAGGAGGCCCCGCCTCCTTTTATAGGTGGAGGGCTGGCCAGGGAGGGAGGAGTCCCTCCCAACTCGGCCTAGGCTGGAGCCGGCTTGGAGGAGGGACCTCCTCCAAGTTGGTTTCAACCTCCTCTTGCTTGTTTCCCACAGCTTCTGCTTCCCACGCTTCGCTTTCCACAGCTTCTGTTTTAGCCGTTTGACTTTCAAACCAGTTTGACTTTTCAGTTTTGGAATAGCAAGAACACTTAGTACATGATGCAATCATTCAATGACACATTCATGTACCCTCCCCCGGAGTGCCGGACAATCCGAACCTTCTACAACATTCGATGAAAACACCTAATCATTCCCAACTCAAACAGGACTTTCCTTATATGAATCTTATTCTCCGGACCATTCCGGATCACCTCGTGATATCCCGGATCCCATCCGAGACTCAACAACATTCGGTCTCTTTCTCATAATACCATAACTACTCAAAACAACGTCGAATCCTTAAGTGTGTCTCCCTACGGTTCGTGAATTATGCGGACATGATCGAGAAACTTCTCGAACAATAACCAATAGAGGAATCTGGAAATTCATATGGCTCTACATATTTCTACGATTACTTTGATCGAATGAACCACTTACATACGATACCAATTTCCCTTTGTCTCACGATAGTTTACTTATCCGAGGTTATGATCGTCGGTATCTCTCGATACCTAGTTCAACCTCGTTCGATAAGTACTCTTTTCTCGCTCCGTGATATGTGATCCCTTGTGAGCCAGTCACATGCTTGCAAGCTAATTGGATGACATTTCACCGAGAGGGCCCAGAGTATATCTATCCGTCATATGGATGGACAAATCCCACTCTTGATCCATGTGTTTCAACCAATACTTTCTGAACACTCAATGCCACCTTTATAGCCACCCTGTTACGGTGTGGTGTTTGATGACATCAAAGAATCCATCCGGTAAAGGTGATATGCATGATCTCATGGTCGAAGGAATTAGGTTACTATGTATCAGAAAGCATATAGCAATTGAACTATTGAAATGACTTGATCTTTATGCTATGCTTATCTATAGGAGTATGTCCACCATATCATTCTCCTAACGATATGATCTTGTTGTTAATAACATCTCAATGTTCATGATCAGGAAACCATGATCATATATTAACCAACAAGCTAGTTTAACAAGAGGCTTTACTAGGGACTCTTTTATGTTTACAAATCACATAAGTATTAATGTTTCCTGTTAATACAATTATAGCATGGTATGTAAACATTTATCATAAGTATGAAGATATGATAATAACCTACTTTATTATTGCCTCTTGGGCATATCTCCAACAGTTGCCCCACCCCCCCTCGCCCTCTGCCGCGGCCACGTGTACCCCCATTTGTCCCGGTTGGTGGGCTTTAGTCCCGATTGCCCCATCCCGGTTGAGTAACCGGGACTAATGCCCCTTACCAACCGGGACCAATGGGGCGTTCTGCACTAGTGAAGACTTATGACGAGATTTGGTTAGCATTTTTTAACCATATGAGATTTGGTTAGCATTTTTAAAAAATAAATATGGTGGCTCTATAATTCCTAACGTGGATCATATGAGTTTTAACCATATGTTAACTTCTGCAAAATCTTAGTCGTCAAATGTTTGTGGTTTTAATAATATATCATATGTTTAGCCAAACAAGAAAATTGTTCAAACATGTGTACCAATTCGGACCAGTTACGAACAAAATTTTGGGACCATTTAATACAACTTCCCACTAATGCATGTGCATGCACATGTTTTTGCTCTATATGGGTAAATGGATCACATTGTGGTCCTGGAACTTGCCCATAAAACATGCACATATCCTGTCAGGAAAAGATGCAATTGGGACCAGCATATATGGGTACAGATCTGGAGCAGTATATGTTGGTCTTGCCACCGCTACTGGTACAAATCTGCTACATATGTTGCTGCTATGGGTAAATGGTACCCTTTGTGATCTTGCAACTTGCCCATACATATCCTGTCACTATAGGAATGGGAAGCTACGCCGACGGCCGGTCGCTACGCCGACGGCCAAATATCGGGGCCGTCGGCGTAGCCATCGTCACTGGTGGAAACAACCCCATGCGTCCCGGTTGGTAAGCGGCATTAGTCCCGGTTGCCCAACCGGGACGGGGCAATCGGGACTAAAGCCCGAACCTTTAGTCCCGGTTGCCCCACCAACCGGGACAAAAGATCATACACGCGTGGCACCGCGTGCGAGGAGGGCTTTAGTCGGTTCGTAACCGGGACTAATAACCTTCGCCGCGCAGATTTGGCCATTTCTCCGCGGCGGAAGAATTCATTTTGCACATTTTGTTGTCAGCATTTTTCGCCACTTTTGTGTGGCGAAGAATTCATTTAGGTTGTTTTATTGTTTATTTAGTGTTTTGCACTTATCAATGAAGGAACCTTATATTACACAAGATCATCATGACAATATTACATTCAATACACGGATCGAGTTCATGCACTACATACAAAAGTATTCCCTTGTCTATACACGGATCGAGTTGCTATTTTACAATCCCTATTGTCTATACACAGCAGAATAGTACTCCCCTTCGGTCTAGGACTTGCATTCAAGAATCCCGCCAATTCCTCCTGAATTTCTCAGACGCGATCCTTTGGCGAAGACCGTCCCGTGACGCTCGATCTGATTTAAAAAGGAGTCATCTATATGAATGAAACTAAACACAATTTGTTTGAAAATAAAACTATAGAAATTGTTTACATACGTGGAGTTGCTCTAAATTTCTGCCCTTCTCATCGCACGTCTGCCGGATGAACTCGCAAACATAGTATCCACAGATTGTTACCTGGTCCCTGTCGGGCACTTCACAAGAACATAGTTCAATCAAAATAATAATCAAGCATGATAATAATCGTATCAAAACTAGAATCAAAGAGATGCGCGGATATAGCTAGTGGTGCTTACATCTAGTGGTTGAAATATAAGCTCCTCTTTCCAAACACCCCTAGCCTTCTTGGTGAACCGTTTCCAAGCGCTGCCGTGAGAAAAGCGAATAAAAGAAGTTATTAAGTACTTGATATCATAAAATTCACGAACGTTGCCGATATAGTGTCGTAATGATTAGAATTACCCGGAGAAGTATGCATGTCCTTCCACGTCTCAAGGGGTTTATGTTTGAGTCCATGACTAGTACACGCCCTTTGTCAAGTTGAATGATTAACGAATATAGTGGAAGCTGCGAATGCATAACTAATCAATTATATACTTAACATCGAGTAAGCGAAATAGAAAGTGTATACAAGACAATAACACTCACTCGAAGTTGTAAGGAAAAAGTATTTCCTTTTGGTTTCTTGAAACCTTAACGCGTGTACTATATTATCCTCCGTATCCGGGGCTTATTTTGAGATTAGCTTCATGAACCCAATATGGGTCAATGAAGCCAATATCATAGATTTGTCCTCTGCATTCGAGAATCTTCATTACGCATATTAAAGTATGATTATATACATGCAATAAACAAAGTGAGATAGTGGAGACTAAGTTAATTACAGAATTAGTACTTACAGACAATAGGCACCGATGAGCGATTTGTCCAAGGCGTCTTGATTGAATAATTGAAATAGCTCAACAAATTCAATGGATATCATGTCATCACTTTCTTTCCCATGATGCTTTTTGTAACCCTCGGCACTATCCAGTTAGCCCGGCACTTGTGGCGTGCATGTACCGATTATGCAATCTTCGCATTTTGTTCAAAGATTATTTACCTCCTCGGTTTGCGTCTTGGTATTTGTATGCTACTTCACTCACGGGAAGAACTCTAATGGGATAAATCTGGCAATACTCATACCTTGAGCAGCGGCTTATCCGTATTGTGCAACTACCTCTGGATCATCCGCTCTTCGCCCCATATTTGCTCGACCCCACATTGGTTTGAGAAATCACCTTGAGAGGGGCGCAAGTCTGTTTTGCTTGTTCTCCGAGCTGGGCAACCGATTTCCGCTTGCATCGATCTTGCTCTTGAGGCTTTTTGTGCCGCATGTGACTTGAGAATAGAACGCTCATAGTCTGATGACAGCTTTGGCTCGGGTTGATGAAGAGTCTTTAGCATTTTCAACACTTTGGCTTTTTCTTCTTTGGTGCTGGGGAACTCTGGCTCTTTCGGCCGCCTCAGCTTAGCGAAAAACGTTGTCGTTTCCGCATCAACCCGAGCCGCGGTCTCCTCTTCAGTACAGTCATAAGCTCTCTTGGGAGGAACCGTTGGTACTTTTGGAAGAGGCTCTTGTTTACGTTTCGGCGATCGCTTACGGCCGCGATGGCGTGACGCTTACGCTTTTTATCCCGAGGCGCCGACGATGGCTCCCGGGCGATGGCTGCACCGAGACGGGTGAGGCGGCGGGCCGGTGAGGCGACGAAGACGGCGGCGACCTCGCTGGAGACGGGTGAGGCGGCGAAGATGGCCTTGGCGTGTGATTTGCACGATACAATCCTTGACCATAGAATGGTGACGTTTTTGCGTCACCCACGATCACATCCCTTCACCAAGAGGGTAGTGAAGATCCAAAACCTCAAAGGTGGGCATGATTTCATCCACGCCGACAGCGTAGCCCTCCGGAACCGGACGACCGTGGTAAGTTGGTGTGGGTCCAATTGGTAAGGCATAGCCGCCACCTTCATTGATATGTTCACAACTTTGACATGTAGCTCGCAGGTGTGTCATCTACGTGATATCATCCTTTGGGTAGCCAACAGAGCCATCGTCGGTGCATCATCGGCATCGCCATTGTCATCACCGGGACCTCGGTGGAAGCCACATCGCTTTTTCGATTATTCGATAGGCCGGTAGCATCGAATGCGGTGTCTTCTTGAGATGGGCGCCGGTAGTACTTTGCTCTTTAAGTGAGTTAATTTCATCTTGTTGTTGCTTTAATCGTTCTTCAATTAAACGCATTCGCTCTTTTCGACTTTCGCTTCAACGCCGCCTGTCCTTACTCCTCGACGGCTTCTATCAGGATATTTCTTCCTCTCTTGAAACCCAGTCCTCCATGATTGGGAGCCTATTGTGCCTCGTGTTCGTCCATCATGTTCCTTATTTCCAAGGCGAGTGTGAGCTCATCATTCTCTCTATCGAATGAAGTCCCCATCTTTAACAGCCTTTACCGCTTTTCTCATCCTCTCGATTGGCAAGGGTCTTCTTTATGTCGTATGGTATATATACACCTCCTTCCGAGTCCAACGTGCCCCATGCCCGTAAAACCAATTCCTTGCACGTTCTACCCAATAAATCATCTCTGGGTGATATTTTTATCACGCAGTTCTGCTCAAGTTTCTCCCACTTAGGAATGCCACCAGAGCCACCTTGCCCCATAGTATGGTGATACTTCTTGTTAGCAGCATTCAGCTTATTCTTTGCAGACATTTCCTTAGCTTTTTCTGATGTCTTGTATTCCACAAACTCATCCCAGAATGGTTTTATCTTCTGATACTGAGTCTTCTTGAAATCCGGAGTCTTCCCTTTCACGACATAGTCAAGGTGCAATCTTTTCTTCCAGTTGGTGAAACACTGGGCCATCTTCTTCAAAGCCCACTCCCTGACCTTAGCCTCCATGGCTCTCCCATGTTGTGGCGTCCTCAACTGGATCCTCGCATTTGGATCCAGCTCTATCTTCGGTAGTTTGAAATTAACCATGAGCCTCTTCCACGGTAAATCTTTGGCGTGGTTAGGGACAAATAAACATGTTCCTCTTCATCCGCATTAGCAGGCCTATTCCAATTTCTAATGGTGATCGGATTAAGTCCCTAACGATTACTACGCATTGTGCCACAAATTTGGTTGCGACAACTTCGGGGCGGTGGAATTGCCGTCTACTGCGACATCTTCGATCTGAACCTCTCATGGTCTTCCAACTTTTGGTTGGGCCTCGTCCGCTCATTTCAAGAGATTCCTTCGATCCGGAGGGCTAAAAGAAGAAAGATCGTCGTTACTATTTCTATATAGATAGCAGATGATTAATTAATGAATTGATTTATATTACATGCACCTCGCCGGATGCGTCTTCTCGGTTACACAAGGCATCGCCTTCTCCCTCGGAAGGCAACACCTTCAACCTCAAACAAGTTGTCTACTCCGGTAAAAGAGGATCACCCTCACCGGAGTTGTTCGTAAAAACGTTGATACGTCTAAATTATCTTCCCACGGATCACACCTTGGATCAACTCTTCCTTTTCTTCGTCTCGTGTGGATCCATATTTTACGCATAGGTGGAAAACGAATAAGTCAAAGCGGCTAAAGGAGAAAGTTAAGGAGAAACCCGATATATACATACACAATAATAAAAATGAAGAGAAACCCTAAACCTAGCTACAAAAGGAAACCGTGTAGTAGATAGGTAACTCTAGCTAAAATCAACGGTTATCAATATTCCGGAGTTCAGGGGTGTAACCTAGTTCGAGAAACCTCCGATGCATATGAGAGGAACCCATGCACCTAAGGGTATTAATGATTCCTTATCTAACCACAAGGATCGGCAATGTGAATCGGTGCAGGGCTACCCACATTGTGACCCGGTGGGGCAAGACCAATAATACCAAACTAATTAATAAACCTAATAATACCTAACTAATAATAAACCTAATAATCGAAACACCGAAAGAAAGGAAACAATCAACACATGGCATCGATGCAATGCTCAAGCAAGTACGATGATATGACAAGTTAATTTGCATTGGAATGTAACCCTAAGATATGCTCGACGATTTAATCGGGGTTCGACGGTGAAAACCCTAACTCGGGAAACTCGGAACATATGAGGGGTGCATTTGTTCTTCTAATTATACTTGTCATTTAAATTGTTGAACAATGCATGATTATAGGATAAATAGATAGGTTTCATTTTCTGAACAATTTGATATATTATTTGTATTTTTCTGACTTATAAATAAAAAGATATTGAATTTACAAGTTTATATCAATTTCTGGAATTATTAAATCATTTAAAATTGAATTACTGTGTCAATATGACATCAGCAAAGGGTTGGGTTTTTTTTACCAAGACAGAACCTAGCCACTGTCACTGAGTGCTGGGCCCTATGCCACATCAGCAAGCCACCGTGGTGGTCAAAGGTCAGCGGGCCCGTGGGCCACGTCAGCGTGACGCCGGGGTGACATCATCTCGGCGGCCACCGTCGGGTGCTCACCGGGGACGGCGCTGTGGCGGCTACAACAAGCAAGCGGGCAAACGGAGGGCACTGGGAGGTGCAGAGGCTCACCGCGCGTTAGAGAGAGGCGGCGCCGCTCCTTCTTGGTCACCGGAGCGTCGCCTCCGTCGAGCTCGAGCGGCGGCGGCGTCGAGTTATAACCAAACAACTAAATCATCTAACAACGAAATCATCTAACAACTAAATAATCATCTACACATACACCTAAAATAATCATCAACAACTAAATCATCTACATCATCTAAATACACCTAAATCATCTACATCATCTAAATACACCTATATCATCTAACAACTAAATCATCTAACAAATAAATCATCTAACAACTAATACACCTAAAATAATCATCACCTAAATCAACTAAAAAACTAAAAAAGGGGAGCCTCGGGTACGTGCGATGCAGGCGGCGACTTGGTGGCCAGCGAGATGGCGCTGACGAGGCGGTATGATGGCGGCTGGCCGGCAATGCGTGGAGGATGGAGGCGCCGGTCTTTGGCGGACGGAGAGGCGGCACTGGTACGGAGGATTTGAGGCATGGCGATGGACGGAGATGAAGGTGGAGGCGGCGGTCTTGTGGCGACAAGCGCGCAAGGATGGGGCAGCTGCCGTCCCGGGATCGGGCGGCAGCGTCTCTATGCTGGCGTCGGGTTGAAGAATGGAGAAGGGAAGAAGAAGAAGAGGCGTGATTATAAAGGAAGGACCTTTAGTCGGTTGGTGGCTCCAACCGGGACTAAAAGTCACGTCGTCGTTGGAGCCACCAACCGGGACCTATACTCAAAATTTTCAAAGCGTTGCTAGCATGAGGTCTTTAGTCCGGTTGGTGGCTCCAACCGACATATTCTGCTTTCAAAAAAATTCAGGTGTTTTCTCTCTGTTCCGCCTTATTTTTTATTTTGGGGTTTAAATTTGTATTGTTTTTAAATGATAATTAATTTGGAATTTAGAAAACTTTAAACATAAAAGTGTTTGGATTTGAATAAATAATTCAAAACCATTTTCATTTTTAAAAAATAATTAATGTAACCATTTAAAATATGAACCATTTACAATTAAAAATGAATTAACTTTTATTTTTTAATATCAATTTGGAATTTAGAAAACTTTAAACATAAAAAGTGTTTGGATTTGAATAAATAATTCAAAACCATTTTCATTTTAAAAACAATTAATGTAATGATTTAAAATATGAACCATTTACAATTAAAAATGAATTAACTTTTATTTTTTAATATCAATTTAGAATTTAGAAAAACTTTAAACATAAAAGTGTTTGGATTTGAATAAATAATTCAAAACCATTTTCTGTTTTAAAAATAATTAATGTAACCATTTAAAATATGAACCATTTACAATTAAAAATGAATTAACTTTTATTTTTTAATATCAATTTGGAATTTAGAAAACTTTAAACATAAAAAGTGTTTGGATTTGAATAAATAATTCAAAACCATTTTCATTTTAAAACAATTAATGTAACCATTTAAACTATGAACCATTTACAATTAAAAATGAATTAACTTTTATTTTTTTAATATCAATTTGGAATTTAGAAAAACTTTAAACATAAAAAGTGTGTGGATTTGAATAAATAATCCAAAACCATTTTCTATTTCTAGAAAATAATTAATGTAACCTTTTAAAATGAATTAACTTATATTTTTTAATATTAATTTGGAATTTAGAAAAACTTTAAACATAAGAAGTGTATGGATTTGAATAAATAATCCAAAACCATTTTCTATTTCTAAAAAATAATTAATGTAACCTTTTAAAGTTAATTAACTTATATTTTTGAATATTAAGTTGGAATTTAGAAAAACTTTAAACATAAGAAGTGTATGGATTTGAATAAATAATTCAAAAAAAATTTCTGTTTTAAAAAATAATTAATGTAACCATTTAAAATATGAACCATTTACAATTAAAAATGAATTAACTTATATTTTTTCAATATCAATTTGGAATTTAGAAAAACTATAAACATAAGAAGTGATAGGGGACGGCCAGTCCTCCGGCATCTCCGAGAAACTGGTCATAGAGGCACTCCCTAATATGTGAAATTAGTTAGCTCCGAGGCGTATTGATCTAGTTAGTGAAGTTACAAGCTGCAAGATGGTTTTCGAGAGCAGGGACCATCTGCGGCCGATTTGGAGATGCCGACGGAGACCATCCTCGGCATCTCCGAGAAACGGTCATAGAGGCACTCCTAATATGTGAAATTAGTTAGCTCGAGGCGTATTGATCTAGTTAGTGAAGTTACAAGTCGCAAGATGGTTTTCGAGAGCAGGACACCATCATGCCAGTTTGAGGAGATGCCGAGCCTGGGCCGATCCTCAAGATCTCCGAGAAACTAGTCATAGAGGCACTCCGGTCCAGCCACAAAATGGGACTAACACTCAAGACATTTATTAATATTAAAATCGAGACTACAAACCGGGACTAAAGGCCACAAACCGCGAAGATATCCTTGGTCAAGCCACAAACCGCGAAGACATGAACTAGAGTTACATAATATGAGCATGAACTTCTTGGCATATGTCATTCCTTATGACCGCTCAGACGTAACCATGGAGCATCTTCTTTACTTAACGGAATGCTTGGGTGGAGTTTCCACCGTGAAGGGCGGAATTTCATCAAACTTATTATAATCTTCGACATATGCATCTTGCCCTCGATTCCCACGATGTTTCTTTTCCCAGAAGAACTATGTGGCTTTGGATCATCATATGATGTATTCGTTTGCATATTTTTTCATTTTTTCGATGGAGGACATGTCCTTCACATAGAAACCCGAGACACATCATTGGCTAGGACGAATGGTTCATCTCTATAACCAAGATTGTTGAGATCCACTGTTGTCATTCCGCATAACTGGTCTATCTTTACCCTTCCCCATTCAGGTTGACCCATTTGCTGAAACAAAGGGACCTTAAAGAGACTCCATAGTCTAGTTCCCATATCTCCTCTATGTAACCATAATATGTGTCCTTTTGTCCATTCTCGTCTATTGCATCAAAGCGGACACCACTATTTTGGTTGGTGCTCTTTTATCTTGGCGATCGTGTAGAATGTATTCCCATTTATTTCGCACCTTGGAAATTCAATAAGAGAAGATGGTGACGCTGCCAACAAGTATAGCCGATCTCCAACGGTGGTGTCATTCAAGAGATGTGTCCGCATCCAACCACCGATGACTTCATGTGTTCATCGTAATCCATGATTCAGGCTTCCCGGGTTTTGGAGCGTACAATATTCTTGTGTTCCTCCATATACGGAGCTGCCAAGGTGGAATTATGTAGAAGCGTAGTGTGCTTTAGTGAAAGAATCCCGTCCCTACATATCGTGCTTTCTTTCCCAGTGCCTTTTCCACTTAGTCTTCCCTCATGCCGAAGTCGAAACACCAATCGGCTTAAGGTCGAATAAAGTCAACACAAACTCAATGACCTCCTCTGTTCCATATCCCTTGGAGATGCTTCCTTCAGTCTAGCACGGTTATGAACATATTTCTTTAAGACTCCCATGAACCTCTCAAAGGGAACATATTGTGCGAAATACGGACCGAGAATGGCAATCTCTTCCACTAGATGAACCAGGAGATGCGTCATAATATTGAAGAAGGATGGTGGGAACACCAATTCAAAACTAACAAGACATTGTACCACATCCTTCGTAACCTTGGCGAATATCCGGATTGATTACCTTCGAGATATTGCATTGAGGAATGCACAGCTTCACAATGGGTACTCGAACATTTTACGGTAGAAGCCCCTCAATGCAATCGGAAGCAATCGTCATAATCACGTGATACCATGAGACTTCAGGTTTTGGAACTTTTTCTCCGCCATATTTATTATCCCTTTATATTAGATGAGAAGCCCGACGGCACCTTGATCTTGTAAAGGACTTCAAAAAGATTTCCTTCTACCTTTGGTAAGAGCATAGCTCAGACGACTTAAGTGACGCCTTTATCCGTCTTGTTATCTCAGATGCATGTTCTTTGGGTCTTTCATAATTTGTTGGTCCTCCGTGCTTGTGTGTATCTTTTGTCTTCCCATACACGCCTAGGAATCCTAGCAGTTCACACAGAGATTCTTCGTCACGTGCATCACGTCAATTGAAGAGCGGACACGCAGGACTTTCCAATATGGCAGCTCCCAAAATATAGATGTCTTCTTCCACATGGGTGCGTGTCCTGTAGCGATGTCGTTCGGAACTGATTGACCGGGACCCTTTCCAAAGATTACTTCTATGTCCTTGACCATACCAAATACATCATCACCAGTGGGAGTTCAGGCTTCTTCCGGTGATCGCCTCACCTTTGAAATGCTTGCCTTTCTTTCTTACGGATGATTGGTCGGAAGAAATCGTTGATTCGCTAGGTACACAACCTTCTTGCATTTATGCAAATATGTACCTTCGGTCTTATCTAAACAGTGGGTGCATGCCTTATATCCTTTGTTTGTCCGTCACGAAGGTTACTAAGAGCAGCCAATCATTGATGGTTACGAATAACAACCTCGTAGATTAAATGGCTCTGTTTGTTCTCATCCCACGACGTACACCGGTTTGCCCCACAACCGTAAGAGTTCTTCAACTAATGGCCTAAGGTACACATCAATGTCGTTGCGGTTGCTTGGGCCTTGGATGAGCACGGCATCATAATGAACTTACGCTTCATGCACAACCAAGGAGGCAGGTTGTAGATACATAGAGTCACGCCAGTCTGTGGATGCAGCTCGCTCCCAAAAGGATTCATGCCATCCGTATTTAGACCAAACCATAAGTTCCTTGGCCACCGCAAAGTCCGGAAGTCTCTCGATTTTTCTCCTTGTGACCCATCGCCAGGTGTCTCAACTCCCGCCTTTCTTACGGTCTTCTTTGTGCCATCGCAACAACTTGGCATGCTCTTTGTTTCCGAACATGCGTTTCAACCTTGGTATTATAGGAGCATACCACATAACCTTAGCAGGAACCCTCTTAGGAGGGCTCTCCTCAACATCACTGTGGTCATCTCGTCGATCTTATACCGCAACGTTGCATACCGGCATTTATCTAAATTCTCATACTCCTTATCATGTAGAGGATGCAGATCATTAATGCATGCATGTATCTTTTGCACATCTAATCCCGGAGGAGAGTCTTCTTTGCTTCAGAGGTACTCTCGGAAGTTCGTTATGTTTTGGAAACTTGGCTTCATTATTTTCAGCATCTTTTCAAATGAGGAGTCGGTTAGACCACACTCGCCTTCCATCGCAACAATTCCGAGGTGGTACCGAGCTTTGTGCCATCTTCACAATTTGGGTACAACAATTTCTTGTGATCTTCTAACATGCCCTCTTCAACTTCTCATTTTCATTTCACAGTCTCGCTTTGCATCGAATGACCCTACCAAGTTCATCACCGCTCATCCGATGCCCGTTCTTCACCTTTTTCCTCTCCATTGTCTTCCATAGCAGTATCACCGTATTAGGAAACATATGATGATAGTTGTTATCATCATCTTCTTCTTCACCATCTTCCATCATAACCCCTCTTTCCCGTGCTTGGTCCAGCAATTATAGTTGGGCATGAAACCTTTCATAATCGGTGGCGCGAATGATTTTCGAGGAAGAGTACTCCTTGTTGTTCCGACATTGAACACATGGACAACGATAAATCCATTCTCTTTGTTTGCCGTAGCCACATCGATAAATTTATCCACGCCTTTGATATACCCAGCTACCCACGGCCACCGTACATCCATTCGACCGCTCATCGCATCATATAAGTAAGTTTATCAAAAACAGGACATCAATAATAGTGAAATAACCAATTCACACCGACATGAATTGTATCAATGACCTAGAAAAGATAGGATTGCTAACCTCGATCGAGGGAAATAAAGAGGAGAAAGCTCAAGTCGTCTCGGACACCTTCTATATTTTTGTTCTATGAGAAATTCAACTGGATTTTCACTCAAACATTTCAACAAACACCTTCAATGCATGCATGAGAAAAACTAGCACACCCTCACACCTTACACCATTCAAAAAGCAGTGGAGGCAGAGGGGTCGTTGCATTTATAGAGGGCAAGGGGCCTTTAGTCCCGTTTGGAGCCAGCAACCGGGACTAAAGGTGCGTGCCACGCCACGTGGCTGTGGCCAAACCTTTAGTCCCGGTTGGTGGCTCCAACCGGGACGCATGCCCCCTTACCAACCGGGACCCATGCCCCCTGGCCCCGTGCCCGCTCCAACCGGGACGCGTGCCAGCATTAGTCCCGGTTGGTGGCGCAACCGGGACTAGTGCTCTGAGGGGGCGTGGACGGATGGCCTGTTTTCTACTAGTGCGTCTAGGCCAGCTCCGCCAAGCAGCCGTCGGCGTAGAATTGCCCTCGGCATAACCTATGCTACGCCGACGGCTGCCCTCGGCGTAGCTATTTTTTATTTTATCTTATTAAACTTTGAAAAATCATAACTAAATCATTCTAATTCGGAAAAATACAAATAATATATCAAAATTTGCAGAAAAATAAGACCTATCTATCTACACTCAAATATTACACATTTGTAAATAAAAATTAATTAAAACATAAGACATTATATATAGTTTAAAATGGGCATAAAAAATTCAAAAATGATCGAAACAATGCGAAACCTTCGCGTGGTGTTATATTATGTGACATAGTTAGAAGGAAAAATATCAAAATTGGTATATTGATTATGTCTCTAAGAAACCTTCACAAAATGACCTATCTCATTCGAGGTTTCTTGGCTTTCGGGTCAAATGACCAATGTTATGGCTAGAATCAAAGCATAGTTTGTGATAATGTGCCCATATTGTGCATACACATGCATCATGGGATGTCGAACAATGTTGCAGAAGGAAGTTTTCCTTTTCGTCACACCAAAAATCCATTTCCCATTTTCCGAGCACAAAAAACGGACGATTTTGTAAAGCAACCACCAAATGGATAATTCAAAATGGTACCACCACATTTTACAAAAATACTATACCACCTTATATAGACAATGTCACAATGGGGAATCCGAAACCTTTCCGTACACCTCTGGTGAAAAAGACAAATTCTGTAGAATCGGCGAAAGTGGTCGATATGAACTACAGGTACATGATCCGATGCTCATGTTTTTTACAAAAATCATTTTTAGATTCACAATATGCTATTTTATCAAAGATCCAATGCAAGTTTAGCGAGGCTCGGCCCCGATCTAAGAATCTTCATGCCCGCCGTTCGACAAAGTTTGACGATAGTTTAAAACGGGCATAAAAAATTCAAAAATGATCGAAACAATGCAAAACCTTCGCGTGGTGTTATATTATGTGACATAGTTAGAAGGAAAAATATCAAACTTGGTATATTGATTATGTCTCAAAGAAACCTTCATAAAATGAACTATCTCATTCGAGGTTTCTTGGCTTTCAGGTCAAATGACCAATGTTATGGCTAGAATCAAGGCATAGTTCGTGATAATGTGCCCATATTGTGCATACACATGCATCATGGGATGGCGAACAATGTTGCAGGAGGAAGTTTTCCTTTTCGTCGCACCAAAAAGCCATTTTCCATTTTTCCGAGCACAAAAAACGGACGATTTTGCAAAGCAACCACCAAATGGATAATTCAAAATGGTACCACCACATTTTACAAAAATACTATACCACCTTATATATACAATGTACCAATAGGGGAATTCAAAACCTTTCCGTCCACCTCTGGTGAAAAAGACAAATTCCTGCCGAATCGGCAGGAAGTGGGTTAGATATGAACTACAGGTACATGATCCGATGCTCATGTTTTTTTACAAAAATCATTTTTAGATTCACAATATGCTATTTTATCAAAGATCCAATGCAAGTTTAGCGAGGCTCGGCCCCGAGCTAAGAATCTTCATGCCCGCCGTTCGACAAAGTTTGACGATAGTTTAAAACGGGCATAAAAAATTCAAAAATGATCGAAACAATGCGAAACCTTCGCGTGGTGTTATATTATGTGACATAGTTAGAAGGAAAAATATCAAACTTGGTATATTGATTATGTCTCAAAGAAACCTTCACAAAATGACCTATCTCATTCGAGGTTTCTTGGCTTTCGGGTCAAATGACCAATGTTATGGCTAGAATCAAGGCATAGTTTGTGATAATGTGCCCATATTGTGCATACACATGCATCATGGGATGACGAACAATATTGCAGGAGGAAGTTTTCCTTTTCGTCGCACCAAAAAGCCATTTCCCATTTTCCCAACACAAAAAGTGGACGATTTTGTGAAGCAACCACCAAATGGCTAATTCCAAATGGTACCACCACATTTTACAAAAATACTATACCAACCTATATAGACAATGTACCAACAGGGAAATCCGAAACCTTTCCGTCCACCTCTGATGAAAAAGACAAATTCTAAGAATCAGGAAGTGGGTCGAATATGAACTACGGTACATGATCCGATGCTCATGTTTTTTATAAAATCATTTTAGGTTCACAATATGCTATTTTATCAAAGATCCAATGCAAGTTTAGCGAGTCTCGGCCCGAAGAATCTTCATGCCCGCTCGACAAAGTTTGACGATAGTTTAAAACGGCATAAAAATTCAAAACGATCAAACAATGCGAAACCTTCGCGTGGTGTCATATTATGTGACATGGTTATTAGTAAAAATATTAAACTTGATATATTGATTATGTGTCAAAAAAACCTTCACAAAATGACCTATCTCATTCGAGGTTTCTTGGCTTTCGGGTTAAATGACCAATGTTATGGCTAGAATCAAGGCATAGTTTGTGATAATGTGCCCATATTGTACATACTCATGCATCATGGGATGGCGAACAATGTTGCAGGAGGAAGTTTTCCTTTTCGTCGTACCAAAAAGCCATTTTTCATTTTCCGAGCATAAAAACGGATGATTTTGTGAAGCAACCACCAAATGGCTAATTCAAAATGCTACCACCACATTTTACTAAAATACTATACCACCTTATATGGACAATGTCCCAACAGGGGATCCGAAACCTTTCCATCCACCTTTGGTGAAAAAGACAAATTCTTGCCGAATCGGCAGGAAGTGGGTCAGATATGAACTACATGTACATGATACGATGCTCATGTTTTTTTACAAAAATCATTTTTAGGTTCACAATATGCTATTTATCAAAGATTCAATGCAAGTTTTCCTTTTCATCGCACCAAAAAGCCATTTTTCATTATCCGAGCGCAAAAAGGGAATTTTCTAAAGCAACCACCAAATAGATAATTCAAAAACGGAGGGTTTGTGATTAGTTGATATGGATATCATATTTGGATTCCTCTCATTTTTCTGATCAATTTAGACATATTATTTGTTAAATTCCGATTTATAGATTTAAAGATATTAATTATTCCATATTAAATAGAAAATACAAAAAAGTAAAATTATTATATTTTTATTTGAATTAAATAATATTTTTACTTATTCATTAATGTTTATTTAAGTAATTGTTAGTAATTTCAAAAAATACAAACATGTGACATGTTGATATAAGGGTTAATAGGATTGATATCATAGTATTGACAACAATGTATGAATTACTTTGCGGAAACAAATTCTGAAGGAACGAGGAAGTTAAGCGTGCTGGAGCTGGAGTAGTATTAGGATGGGTGACCTTCCGGGAAGTTCGACCAAGACTGCAATTTAATTAAATATTAAGTGTAATTAGTGTTAAAAATATTCAAAGTGAGAAATTAACGAGTCAAATAATTCAAAGATTCAAAAATTGAGAAAAAAAAAAGAAAATAAAAAATTTAATTTTAAAAAAAAAAAATATTTTTGCAACATGTCGACAAGCTATGCCGACGGCAACTACGCCGACGGCATTGCCCTCGGCGTAACATACGCCGACGGCATTTTGATACGCCGACGGCCTCTACGTGCTCCGCCGAGGGAGCCCTTTGCCGAGGAGGCTACGCCAAGGGCAGCCGTCGGCGTAGCATACTCCGAGGGCAGGGCATTTTAGCCTACGCCGACGGCTTTTTGCCCTCGGCGTAGCGCGCACGTCCTGTAGTGTGTCTGGAATAGATGCTACGTAAGTTGGTGGAGTAGAATATACTGATACATACCCATGCAGATCGATGAAGAGAAGATAGTGGCAATATATACAGGGCCACCCACTTGTACAGATCTGAAGCACATCCATGCTGATCTAGCGATGGAAGCAAGTACACGTGACCTCTGAAGCATATGCATGCACACAAAAGAATCCGGCAATTACCCAGTATTACTAGTACTACAGATCAATCAAAATAATAACAGCAAACAGAGAACCGCCTATGAGTACATATCTGGTCTTTAAATACCAATCAAACAACACCAAATATAGTACCACACATCAGTACAGATCGAATGCTCAAAGACCAACCAAATGGCAGCAAATACAGCACCACCCATTAGTAAGATCTGATCTTCAAAGACCCGCAAGGGTGCATGTCTACAAATAACAAGTGTGTGCCGATGCGCTAAAGCCACCGCTTCCACGACGTGGAGGGCGCTAGCCATCATCGACTAGGAGTCGAACTTTGTTCTAGCTAGTATAGTATACTTGACCGTGTTTTGGGGAGGTTGAGTCTACCATGTTTGGGACATTGTAAATACTATATGTTTGTATGAAATCTAAAACGGATGTCCATCATATTCTTATATACTCTCCGTTCCAAAATATAAAACAACGCCACTATTTTGTAAAGAAGGGAGTATATAGTAAACATGCAACAGAGTGAGGACAACTGTGCAACTTGCATTCATGGGCCCTGGAAACATGCCAGCATGGCCGTTGGCTGTGAACCAAAAGGACAACACGCTCACCTCGTGGTTGATCTGCCACATGCATGCTTTGCTTGGAGATAAATATATAATATGTGGCCAATGACCACCTGACCTACAAATATATAACACCAATTTTTATCTTTCTTAATATATAATGGGAATAATGATAGGTGTGCATGCAATAGCTCCACAACAACTAATAGTTAAGTAGAGGGAATGCTGAGAAATTTACTTCTGGCGTGCATGCCATATACCGTGCATGTAGTCACCGTTGATCTAGTCTCAGATTGCAAATGACATTCTCTCTCCTCTTACTACATGCAAGAATCTTCGGACACCACCTACCCCCTCTCTCTCCTCTTGTCCGGTACTTTTCATTGGATTGTAATGTCTGAATATATTTTAGCTTTTAAATCATATTTCCGTTTTTTTTCTGATTGCATATTTGTGTTTCAAATGACGAGTAATTTGAAAGAAGACTAATTTTAAATATATTCTGAGAAACAGTAAAACATCATGATTCATAACGAACCAGGACAAATCTTGTTTTTCTTTAATACTCCCTCCGTCCCAAAATAGATATCTCAAATTTGTCAAAATTTGGATGAATCTAGACACTATTTAGCATATAGATTCATCCAAATTTTAAGAAACTTGAGACATCTATTTTGGGATGGAGGGAGTATATTTTATGGTCTGAAATCTGAGGAGATTAATAATTATTTTTTAACTATGCCGAACAAAGTTTGAAACACAGTGAAATAAACTATTTTAGAAAAACATTTCACCCAGTGTCATAAAGTTTTCAAAGTTTCATCCCGTTTTAAAAGTCATTTTTTAAATATTGCCAAAACATATTCCATATTGGACTTGTTTTGAAGCTCTCTTCTCTAGGAATTCCAATGTTCAAACGGTTTTCGAATTAAATTTTTAGTTTTAAAGATATAGAACTTTGAAGTTTTAGAGCTAGAATCAATAAAGTGTACAACGAGAGAGAAGAGCTGACCCAATCTTCTAAAAGGTGATAAATAGAAGGTGGACCCATGCACACAACGCCATTCTAAGGGAATGCTAGACAGTGGACGACTCGGGGTAAAAGACACATTTTCTACCAAAGAATTATTTATTTTTCTACTTAATTTTTCTATGACATCTAGCCATGACGTGGTAGCAGTAGTGGCGCGGAGAGGAGGACCTAGGATGCAACGACAATAGGGAGAGGATGCAATGCCAGAATGGAGAGTAAACTCTCTTGTGATCAACATGATGCTTTTAATAATTTCAGCATTCACCGGTAAGAAAGCCATGTGAAGATTCTCCGTGTACCATGAGACTAATTTTTTGAAATAAATAATAGATGCTAGATGGGCCGGTGAATTATAACCAGGACTATCCACCAGTACCGATCTGAATCTGATCCATGTCGATACGATAAGTCAGTGGTAGGAATTATAGAGCCACCATAGGTATAGATCTCTAACACATTCATGAAAATTTAGCAGTCTCGAAAAATACATAACATCCTAAGCATATGTGTGTAGTACAGATCAATCAATTTGTGGTAGAAAATACATGACGAATTATTGATATAGACCGGATCTCTAATAAAGAGTTAAGCAGTGACAATAAATACGTGGGCACCCAGTAGTACAGGACTTCAAAGACTTATGATGAGATTTGGTTAGCATTTTTTAACCATATGAGATTTGGTTAGCATTTTTTAACAATAAATATTGTGGCTCTATAATTCCTAACGTGGATCATATGAGTTTTAACCATATGTTAACTTCTGCGAAATCTTAGTCGTAAAATGTTTGTCCTTTTAATAATATATCATATGTTTAGCCAAACAAGGAAATTATTCAAACATGTGTACCAATTCAGACCAGTTACCAACAATATTTTGGAACCATTTAATACAATTTGCCCACTAATGCATGCGCATGCACATGTTCCTGCTATATATGGGTAAATGGATCCCATTGTGGTCCTGGAACTTGCCCATAAAACATGCACATATCCTATCAGGAAAAGATGCTAGTACATAACTTCGTGAAATAATCAATTGGGACCAGCATATATGGGTACAGATGTGGAGCGGTATATGTTGGTCTTGCCACCGCTACTGGTACAGATCTGCTACATATGTTGCTGCTATGGGTAAATGGTACCCTTTGTGGTCTTGCAACTTGCCCATACATATCCTGTCGGGAATACATGCTACATAAGTTGGTGAAGTACAATATACTGGTACATACCCATGCAGATTGATGAAGAGAAGATAGTGGCAATATATATAGGGCCACCCACGTGTACAGATCTGAAGCTCATCCATGCTGATGTAGCGATGGAAGAAAGTACACGTGACCTCTGAAGCATATGCATGCACATAAAAGAATCCGGCAATTACCCACTATTACTAGTACACACAACAAACAGAGGGCCGCCTATGAGTACATATCTGGTCTTTAAATACCAATCAAACAACACCAAATACAGTACCACACATCAGTACAATTAATCGAATGCTCAAAGACCAACCAAATGGCAGCAAATACAGGACCACCCATTAGTAAGCATTGATCTTCAAAGACCCGCAAGGGTTCATGTCTACAGAAAACAAGTGTGTGGCGATGCGCTATAACCATCGCTTCCACGACGTAGAGGGAGCTAGCCATCATCGACTAGGAGTCGAACTTTGTTCTAGCTAGTATAGTATACTTAATATATTCTAGTACTATGTTGTGTTGAAACTATTTACAATTACCATGCTTCAATTATGATTAATTTATGCTTTAAGTTGTGAATGAACTATGATTCATGATTATGTTTAATTCATGTTGTGATTATGTTGTATGTTATGTTAATAAAAAAATAAAATGTAAAAAATAATAAATAGCTTAGTTTAAGAAAATAAAAAATTGTAAAGAATCACTCCAATATTATTCTTTTGTTTTTTTGGAAAGGAATATTATTCTTAGAAAAATAAAAAATTGTAAAGGAATCACTCCAATATTATTCTTTCGTAGTCAATGTTTATATTGTTATTGGAGTTGTCGTATTTTACCAACTCTTAGAATTGGTTTTTAGGAGAAACTCATTTTTCTCTTGCTAAACTAACACTTGGGACCGGCTGTACTTGTGGCAAGCCCTGATTCAGATTACTGACCGATGCCCATGTGACCCAATCGCTCCATGCATGGCAGCCTAGGACCAAAGTGGCCAACAACCTGCTCCTCCTATTCATTTCTTGCGCGACCAAATTCCGGCATACAAAGTCCCACACTAACAACCCAGCGGCTCCCCCCACCCCCTTTTCCCCTTCTCTCTCCTGCCCCTCGTTGAGAGTCTCTTCTCCGCCTCCGGATCCTCTCCCCATCTTCTCCGGCGGCCTCGCTGGCCGGAGAAGGGATGGGAGGGGAGGCCGGCCCCTAGTTGTATATTACAGTAGATTTAGTAGTAGTTGTTGCCTAGGTAGGGTGTCCCATGTGGTGAATGGCGTTATGCCGTGGAGGAGTTTGTCGCCGGCGCGGTCGAGCGGTGTCCAGCTGTGGGCGGTGGTGTTGATGCTTGCTCTGCTCCTGTGGAAGGGGTTGATGGGCGTTGGTGCAACCTCCTGCTCCTCACAAATAAAGCTCGGGGAGCTCTATTTCGAACCGGACTTCCTAGATCTGGCCGCCATGGGGGCGGGCGGTGAAGGGTGTTGGCAAGATCTGGTGCTCCCGGGGTCATCGGTGAAGCTTCTGCCCGCGAAGGTCCTCAACAACGGCGATGGTGCGCCGCTGCTTCTCCTGGCCAAAGGGGCCACTTCGCGCCCCGGTGCTCGTTGCGCCGGTGGTCTTTCTTCCTCCAGGCCTCTGAGCCACTGCGGAGGATCTACTCCCACCTCGACTTGGCGCTGCACGTCGACCTCGCCCCAAGTGGCCACGTCCCCGGCGGCGATCTCGGCGGTCAAGAATCGGAGGTGCAGCGACAACGGTGGTGAAGGACTCGATTGCATTATCACTTTTAGTCTTAGAGTCCTTTTTACTAATTGTGAGGGCTTCGTTGTAATTTTCTTTTTCTTCAAGGCCCTCCTTGTAAAATATTCCCACCGCTATGAATGAAGCTTCCGGGTCCTTCTGGACCCGTCCCCTTGTTCAAAACAAAAGTCCAAAAACTTTTTCTACAGGCTCACATAGAGTCTAAATAGCTATTTGTTTGATGAAAAAATTCATATGTAACCTGCTCGATTAATATGATATTTGTAAGGTTAAATTGAGATCTACAATGTGCATCTATTTACTATACCTATGCAACTTTTCACCCTAAATTATTTCTCATATTCACATACTCTTAGTGGTTGTAACAAGTAAACCAGACTACGTGTTATGATGGCCATGGCCCAAATGTATTTGTGATTGAATTCCCTGATCTTTTGGGGGGATTCTATTGTACTTTTGCATCGAGTCTTTTGTATAGTATATTTGACCGTGTTTTGGGGAGGTTGAGTCTACCATGTTTGGGACATTGTAAATACTATATGTTTCTATGAAATCTACAACGGATGTCCATCATATTCTTATATACTCTCCATTCCAGAATATAAAACGACACCAATATTTTGTAAAGAAGGGAGTATATAGTAAACATGCAACATAGTGAGGCCAACCGTGCAACTTGCATTCACGGGACCCGGAAACATGCCAGATGGCCGTTGGCCAGGAATCAAAAGGACAACACGCTCACCTCATGGTTGATCAGCCACATGCATGCTTGCTTGGAGACAAATATATAATATGTGGCCAATGACCACCTGACCTAAAAATATATAACAACATTTTTATCTTTCTTAATATATACCATGCATGTTGTCACCGTTGATCAAGTCTCAGATTGCAAATGACATTCTCTCTCCCCTCTCACTACATGCAAGAATCTTCTGACACCACCTACCCCCTCCCTCTCCTCTTGTCCGGTACTTTTTCATTGGATTGTAATGTCTAAATATATTTTAGGTTTTAAATCATATTTCTGATTTATTTTCTGATTGCATATTTGTGTTTCAAATGATGAGTATTTTGAAAGAAGACTAATTTTAAATATATTTTGAGAAACAGCAAAAGATCATGATTCATAACGAACCTGGACAAATCTTGTTGTTCTTTAATATATATTATGGTCTGAAATTTGAAGAGATTAATAATTATTTTTTAACTATGATGAACAAAGTTTGAAACACTGTGAAATAAACTATTTTAGAAAAACATTTCACCCAGTGTCATAAATTTTTGAAAGTTTAAGTCAGTTTTTAAATATTGCCAAAACATATTCCATATTGGACTTGTTTTGAAGTTCTCTTCTCTAGGAATTCCAATGTTTAAACGGTTTTTGAATTAAATTTTTAGTTTTAAAGATATAGAACTTTGAATTTTTAGAACTAAAATCAATAAAGTGTACAAAGAGAGAGAAGAACTGACACAATCTTCTAAAAGGTGATAAAGAGAAGGTGGACCCATGCACGCGACGCCTTTCTGAGAGAATGCTAGACAGTGGACGACTCGGGGTAAAAGACACATTTTCTACCGAAGGGTTATTTATTTTTCTACTTGATTTTTCTATGACATCTAGACGTGGTAGCGGTAGAGGCACGGAGAGGAAGAGCTAGGATGCAACGACAATAGGGAGAGGATGCAATGACAGAATGGAGAGTAAACTCTCTTGTGCTCAACATGATGCTTGTGAAATAAATAATAGATGCTAGATGGGCCGGTGAATTATAACCAGGACTATCCACCAGTACAGATCTAAATCTGATCCATGTCGATACGATAAGTCAGTGGTAGGAATTATAGAGCCACCATAGGTATAGATCTATAACACATCCATGAAAATTTAGCGGTCTTGGAAAAAAACATAACATCCTAAGCATATGCGTGTAGTAATCAATCAATCGGTGGTAGAAAATACATAACGAATTATTAATATAGACCGGATCTCTAATAAAGAGTTAAGCAGTGACAATAAATACTTGAGCACCCAGTAGTACAGGACTTCAAAGGCTTATGATGAGATTTGGTTAGCATTTTTTAACCATATGAGATTTGGTTAGCATTTTTTAACAATAAATATGGTGGCTCTATAATTCCTAACGTGGATCATATGAGTTTTAACCATATGTTAACTTCTGCAAAATCTTAGTCGTAAAATGTTTGATGTTTTAATGATATATCATATGTTTAGCCAAACAAGGAAATTGTTCAATCATGTGTACCAATTCGGACCAGTTACCAACAATATTTTAGGACCATTTAATACAACTTGCCCACTAATGCATGCGCATGCACATGTTCCTGCTATATATGGGTAAATGGATCCCATTGTGGCCCCGGAACTTATGCACATATCCTGTCAGGAAAAGATGCTAGTAGTTCGTGAAATAATCAATTGGGACCAGCATATATGGGTACAGATCTGGAGCAGTATATGTTGGTCTTGCCACCGCTACTGGTACAGATCTGCTACATATGTTGCTACTATGGTTAAATGGTACCCTTTCTGGTCTTGCAACTTGCCCATACATATCCTGTCGGGAATAGATGCTACATAAGTTGGTGGAGTAGAATATACTGGTACATACCCATGCAGATAGATGAAGAGAAGATAGTGGCAATATATACAGGGCCACCCACTTGTACAGATCTGAAGCACATCCATGCTGATCTAGCGATGGAAGCAAGTACATGTGACCTCTGAAGCATATGCATGCACATAAAAGAATACGGAAATTACCCACTATTACTAGTACTACAGATCAATCAAAATACTGACAGCAAATAGAAGACCGCCTATGAGTACATATCTGGTCTTTAAATACCAATCAAACAACACCAAATACAGTACCACACATCAGTACTGATTGAATGCTCAAATACCAACCAAATGGCAGCAAATACATGACCACCCATTGGTAAGATCTGATCTTAAAAGACCCGAAAGGGTGCATGTCTATAGAAAACAAGTGTGTGTCGATGCGCTCTAACCACCGCTTCCACGACGTGGAGGGAGCTAGCCATCATTGACTGGTAGTCGAACTTTGTTCTAGCTAGTATAGTATACATAGTATATTCTAGTACTATGTTGTGATGGAACTATTTACAATTACCATGCTTTAATTATGATTAATTGATGCTTTAAGTTGTGAATGAACTATGATTCATGATTATGTTTAATTCATGCTGTGATTATGTTGTCTGTTATGTTTATTAAAAAAATAAGATGTGAAAAATAATAAATAGCTTAATTTAAGAAAAATAAAAAATTGTAAAGAATCACTCCAATATTATTCTTTTGTTATTTGGAAAGGAATATTATTCTTAGAAAAATAAAAAATTGTAAAGGAATTACTCCAATATTATTCTTTCGTAGTCAATATTTATATTGTTATTGGAGTTGTCGGTATTTTACAAACTCTTAGAATTGGTTTTTAGGAGAAACTCATTTTTCTCTTGGTAAAACAAACACTAGGGACCGACTGTACTTGTGGCAAGCCCTTGATTTAGATTTCTGACCGACAACCTGCCCATGTGACCCAATCGCTCCATGGCAGCCTGGGGCCAAAGTGGCCAACAACCGCTGCTCCTATTCATTTCTTACACGACCAAATTCCGGCATACAAAGTACCATACTATTTTCTACAGGCTCACATAGAGTCTAAATAGCTATTTGTTTGATGAAAAAATTTATATGTAACCTGCTCGATTAATATGATATTTGTAAGGTTAAATCGAGATCCACCATGTGCATATATATTTACTATACCTATGCAACTTTTCACCCTAAATTATTTCTCATATTCACATACTCTTAGTGGTTGTAACAAGTAAACCAGACCACGTGTTATGATGGCCATGGCCCAAATGTATTTGTGATTGAATTCTCTAATCTTTTGGGGGGATTCTATTGTACTTTTACATCAAGTCTTTTGTATAGTATATTTGACCGTGTTTTGGGGAGGTTGAGTCTACCATGTTTGGGACATTGTAAATACTATATGTTTCTAAGAAATCTATAACGGATGTCCATCATATTCTTATATACTCTCTGCTCCAGAATATTAAACGACGCCAATATTTTGTAAACAAGGGAGTATATAGTAAACATGCAACATCGTGAGGCCAACCGTGCAACTTGCATTCACGGTCCTCGGAAACATGCCAGCATGGTCGTTGGCTTGGAACCAAAAGGACAACACGCTCACCTCGTGGTCGATCTGCCACATTCATGCTTGCTTGAAGACCAATATATAATATGTGGCCAATGACCACCTGATCTACAAATATATAACAACATTTCTTATCTTTATTAATATATAATGGGCATAATTAAAGGTGTGCATGCAATAGCTCCACAACAACTAATAGTTAAGTAGATGGAATGCTAAGAAATGATCTTCTGGCGTGCATGCCATATACCGTGCATGTAGTCACTGTTGATCTAGTCTCAGATTGCAAGTGACATTCTCTCTCCTCTCCCTACATGCAAGAATCTTCTAATACCACCTACCCCCTCTCTCCTCGTGTCCAATACTTTTTCATTGGATTGTAATGTTTGAATATATTTTAGCTTTTAAATCATATTTCCGATTTATTTTCTGATTGTTCATTTGTGTTTCAAATGACGAGTACTTTGAAATAAGACTATTTGTAAATATATTCTGAGAAACATAAAAACATCATGATTCATAACAAACCAGGACAAATCTTGTTTTTCTTTAATATGTTTTATGGTCTGAAATCGAGGAGATTAATAATTATTTTTTATCTATGCTGAACAAAGTTTGAAACACAGTGAAATAAACTATTTTAGAAAAACATTTCACCCAGTGTCATAAAGTTTTCAAAGTTTCATCCCGTTTTAAAAGTTAGTTTTTAAATATTGGCAAAACATATATATTCCATATTGGACTTGTTTTGAAGCTCTCTTCTCTAGAAATTGCAATGTTCAAACGGTTTTCAAATTAAATTTTTAGTTTTAAAGATATAGAACTTTCAAGTTTTAGAACTAGAATCAATAAAGTGTACAAAGAGAGAGAGAAGAGCTGACACAATCTTCTAAAAGGTGATAAAGAGAAGGTGGACCCATGCACGCGACGCCGTTCTGAGGGAATGCAAGACAGTGGACGACTCGGGGTAAAAGACACATTTTCTATCGAAGGGTTATTTATTTTCCTATTTGATTTTCCAATTGGTAGAAGAAAGATGAGGCCACCTTGGGTGGCCACGTACCAGGTGGGCCTATAATAACATGATCATGATGCATTTTATTCACGGTGTCCCATAGATCACAACATGACTCGGCATACTAGGGTCAAGATTGCAGCATAGCACTAGTAGAAAAAGGCCTATAGTCCCGGTTGAGAACGGGTCCTAGTTCCGGTTATCCAATCGGAACTAAATACCCCGTCATTTAGTCCTGGTTGGCCATAAACCAGGGCTAAAAGCCCTTCATGTGGCTGCAGTCAAGCGCTGGGGCCGGAGGACCTTTAGTCATGGCCATTTTAACTGTTGTTGTGTCCACCGGTGAAAGCATTCTCAACTCAATGAGGCAATGACTTGTAGGAAACATGGTTTTTATTTTTAGCACCTTTTTTCTTTTTTTGTATTGATCATATGTTTTACACGATTCACTTTGTGCTCATGAGTATTTTCTCAATCTTGCCACCTAAAGGACCCAACACACATTAAAAATACGTTTTATGGCATTGACCTTTGTATTTACCAACTTATGTTTGTAACATCCCAAAAATATTAATCAAGGTTATCAATTCCAATCACCCAAATTTAGGGTTAACAAAAACTTTTGTGAATTAAAATCTTTATGAATGCATGTGTGTATGTGATGAATGCATGAATGCTTGAATGGACTTGTGTGATTGTTGTGATTAGCAAGGAATGGTTTAAAGATGAAAACAACACCATCTAAATCATTTCCAAGCAGAAACAAATCAAGAGAAATTCAAAAACAAACAAAACAAACAAATGGTCATTTTTGCCAATCTTGCTCACTTGGCCACTGTGAGTGTTTCTAGTCCAAGATTTCAAACAGAAACAAATCTATTTCTTTTCACCCCTTGCTAGACCAAGTGAAAGTGAACCCAAGCCCACTTTGCAAACCCACAGAAACATTTGGCAACCTGATTGAAATGACAATTCAAAATTGAATCTATATCATATAGGAAGATCACCATTTCTCAAAACCCCACCAAACCAGTTCACCTTAACAAATCCAAGCAACCAGAGACTACCTAGTATGTGACTAGTACACCCACAAAGTTTCATCCAAAAATTCAAATTCAAATCTCTTGTGGCCATTTCATCAAACACCTTTTGAACACAAATCAAATTAAACATCAAACACTATAGTGAGCAGTGTTGTGCCAACCTTGTCCCCTCTCTAGGTCTCACTACACTCTCAGTAGATCATCTAACTAGTTTAAGCAGCCCTAGCTCACTGTGAACTCGACCATCCCATCAATGGTGACCATGGCCGAGCACACTTGCCACCCCCACTGTCGACAGCAAGCCAGGAGCCTCACTAGCCTTGCTAACCTTGTCTAGTAGGCACTCCACCGTCCACCGCCACCCCTGTCCAACGCTAGAGCCCTGTCAGCCACCGGACCACACGGAACGCGCACACCCAGCCTCTCTGCGACCATGCCGAGAGCACGCCAGAGCGCCGCGCTCGACACGCTTGCACAGACCGCGCCCCGTCTTTGCCGCTCACGTACGTGATCACCACCGCCTCAGGAACTGCCCAGACATGCCCGTTCACTGCCGCGCGACCCGTAGCCGCTATGCGCCATTAAAAATTCCGTCAGAGCCGCCCAGAGCATCGCAGTGTTTCGACCGCATCGCACCGCCCCACGCCGCGCCACCATGTCGTTGAGTTTCGCCAGGAGGCAGTGCACCGTCCCCTACCTTAGGCCATGCCATTAGATCACTACGAAGCCGACCCCGACGAGCTCAGCCCGCACCCTTCGGTTCCCTCGTCGCACTATAAATAGAGGCCTTCCCCGTTCGAATTCAGCACACCATTCTACTCCCCTCTCTCTCTCTCTCGAACCACCCCACATTTTCCCCGGAGCAAGGCGAGCACCAGGTCGCCGGAATTTCGCCAGAGCGTGCCGCTGCTGGAGGAGAAGGGCGCCGTTAATAGGAGCCACCCCAGGAGGAGCCGCAAGTACCAGGAGGATCGCTGCCGTTGACTTCGTCGTTCACCCCCATCGCCGACCATCACCGGAACCCCGGTGAGCCGCCATTTACCCCCACTGGCCATGCTAGAGTTCGTGCTCGTCGCGTTCTGTTCAGACGTGGACGACGACCCACAGCCATAGATCTTGCTTCTAATCCTACGGCCCTAATCACCCCGTACCCCTTCGCCACTCTCTGTCTCACTGACGAGTGGGGACATCCACTTAAACCGCCCATGCGCGCTGTGCGCAGTGGGCCGGCCCAGGTAGCACTCCCGCGCGACCCAGTAATTCAAACTTAGGTTTTTCAATTTAGTTTCAAACCTAGTACTGCCTGTTGATTCAAAAATCAATTCAATCAATTCAGAGAGTTTTACTGAACCAAATTGCATGAAACTAATTTTTATAGAAAGGTATTGAAATTCTTTATCCAAGCCCGTTGGATTCAAACCATTTGGATTCAAACCAAATTGCATGAAACTAATCTTTGTGATAATAGTGATGATGCTAGATCATCTAGTGTAGGCCTTTATGTGCTAAATAGAAGTAGTTAAGTATTGTTTGGTGATTGTGTACTTCGTATTTATTTATAGACGCTAGTACGAAATAAGGATACGAAGAGGAAGGAGACTACTACGAGGAAGAAGGAGAGGATAACTTCAACCACTGCACTGCACAATGCAAGCTATCTAATGCAAGCTACTATCCTAGCAAGCTAAGCTAAAACCATGCAAGTCCTACTTGCAAGTCTAAACCCACTATTTAACCTATGCAAGATGCATTAGGAATATTTGCTTATACCCTTCATTATACCAAATCCCAGGTTTACTTGCAATCATTACTCTTTTATTTCTTGATCAAAGCTTTCTATTTGGCGTTTTCCCCTCGAGACCAGTCGAGGAAGTCAACCGAGGAACTCACACAGTTGGCAGTTTTATTTAATTAGTTATAGTTGCGGCACTTTACTAGTCAGATTTAGATAATCGTCCTGATAAAGTAAACAGTGGGCACTTTTAATTAACCATTCCGTGATAGTTGCATCAATTACTAATCAGGTACAGATAGCATGAGATAAACCCAAACCCAGCAGTTGCTGGTACTTTTATTCAGCCATTTCGTTGTAGTTGCAATACTTACTAGTCAGATACAATTGTCGCAAGCGACAACCAAACAAGCAATTGTGGGCAGTATTAATTAGCCATTCCATTATAGTGAAGCTGATTACTAGTCATTATAAGTCAAATTTATAGCAGTAAACTTTAGTTATGCTTGTCTATGATCGAGATACTGTGCTCCAAGTCGTCCATATCCGCGGACACGGCTTTCAGAAAGTTTTACCCGGCCGGGGTGCACCAATAGCAACACACGCTCGATCAGCCTCGGAAAAACCAAATCAAAACCCAACGAGGCTTTCACGACTGAACAATCACAGGATTCAGAAATATTTCAGGGGGCCACCCCTTGGAGTATACCCGCAACGAAGTAAGCAAGCTTCGAGACGGACTCAAGGTTTGCGTCAATGGTCAGAAGCGACGCAGATCCCCAAACGGGACTGTCGATAGCGTAATCACTCCGCTTCCTAACAGTACGATGTGTGATTACCTGCACAATTTAAATACGTAGTAGCATGGCATAAGTACAGGATAGTAAAAACACCTCAAACTAGTTGTGGCCCCAAGAAATAAGTCTGAATCAAGCTCTGGCTCAGGGGGGTCCCATATACCTCCCGGATGTGGATAGCGCGCAAAAATCAAGGAACAGGTATCAAGTACTCGGGGTCTTACGTGACACAAGTGGGCGTTCGGAAACCAAATATTATCTATCACCCACCGATGCCTCTGCTTATTTCAATTTTAGTTGTTAAGCAGGAATTAAAGTGACGATAAGTAAAACTAGAATCATCTCCAACATCAACATGCGGAAACACATCAGCAACTGTGGCATATGACGACACACGTCAACGCTTGAGCAAGCAACTACGACGCGTAAGTCCATCTATCTACCAAACAGCAGGTAATAGGGTGTGTCCAAGGCAATATATGGCTGCAAGGGATATCAAGGGTACGGAATCTAGAGCATCGCAACACAGATAGCAATAGATCAACAGGAGGGAATAAATACTATAAAAGTAAGATAGGTAGAAAGGGGGAGTTGCTCGCCTGAAAACATTGTCGAAAGGTTCATCCGAAGATCGGGGCGAAGCTCACATCAACTCAACGGTCTTATCCGCGAAGAAGAAAAACACTAGAATAAACCGGATGCAATATTTAATACAACGGCAGAAGATCGGCATGATGCATGCATGATGGATGACATGGCAAAGGTGCAATGCAATTAGGTCATATTAAGCGGAACCGGGGTCCCGACAATTAATTAGGCGGTTCAAGTTGTTTAGCTACCCCGCAAATTAAATGTTGTTTTAACAAGGCAAGATAAGATACCGGTTCGTTACACAAGTTTAAATGAGGCCAATATAAGGCTATATTTGCCCGCATATGGGCCCCATATTTAATTATTAGGTGAATTGGCGTAAGGCCCCAAACCACAGATATGCATGCGAGGTGACAATTAAATATGCAACAAGTTGTTATGTTATTATAAAATAGGGTGTCGGGAAGGGTTCACACATTGAGGGGTCTCGACGGACTTGGGGTTCCGGGGTTCGGGGTCGGTCTCGGGGTCCAGGGTCTAGGGTTCGATCTTGGCGTAACATTCTCGACCATCGGGGTAGGTCTTGTCGCAACCGGGAAGCAGGGATTGGTTGGCGTCGGGAGCGCATCGGTCTCGCCCTGTACGGTGTCGTTCTTGTCGCATGCAGATCTTGATGGGTCCTCAAGTCGCTCTTGGTTATCATGTTTAATTGTCGATCCTGTCCGCGGATGAACTTGACTTGACGGTTCGATGTCGTTGCCGCACTTGGCGTCGGCGGGGTCGTCCTTCGGTAGGTCTTGGCACGGTGACAGTTTCCCTCGGGGGTCCTCCGGTTTCCCTGTCGATGATCTTGTCGCTTCAATGTCGGGGTCTCGAAAACGGAGCGAAGCACTTGGCGTTCCTTAGCGATCTTGGCGGCCTCTAGGGAAGGCCATGCCGAGCCATCGGTTTTGGTTTGGTCTTCGGGGACCGCGAAGGAGAGCTTGGGGTTTCCGAGGCTTCGATTGGTGATGGCGAACTTGGCTACCAACATCGGTATTCCTTCGGTTTTCTCCTCGATCATCGGTTGTGGGGCCGGTTGTCGTGAACAGAAGTAGGTCCCACCTTACTGTTGCACCAACCAGGCACACGGAACTACGAAGCTAGGCAGAAGGCGCCCCTGGTACTGGCGGACTGGACGACCCGAGGAGGAGGCCGGAGCTGGGAAGAAGGCGGTTCGCGCTGGGGCCGGCGCCGGAGGTAGAGGGCGGTGGCGGATGCGGTCGGCGACGGGGAGGCTCGGGGCCTGCAGGCGGCGCCGGGCAGGTGGTGGTGGAGTGGGGTGGCCGGGCGGCGCGAGAAGGAGGCGGGCGAGGACGCTAGGGCGACAGCGGGCGCTGGGCGCGGGCGGGCGCAGGCGAGGAGGCAGAGGAGCACGGCGGAGAGCGAGCGCGCCGGAGCGGGCGGCGGAGCGCCAGAGAGGAGGCGGCTTCGAGGCGGCGGAGCGGCGGCGCGAGGCGGAGGCGGTGGCCGGGAGCCGGGCGGCGGGCGAGCTTGGCGGAGGAGCGAGGGCGCCGGAGGCGCGTAGCTCGCAGCGGCGGCGCGACGGGAAAGCGCAGAGGCGGCGGCGGCAGCGCCGCGGAGCGGGACTGGAGGTGGAGCTGCGGTGGGGGCGTGGGGATGCGCGGGCGGTGGTGGGAGGTTGGGACGAGGCCGAGCTGGGAGGGCTGAGGGCGACGCGGCGCCTTGGGAGAGAAGGATGGAGGTGGCGGCGAGGACCCGTCGGGTGGAGCGAGACGAGGGGCGGTTGGCAGTGGGGAGAAACGAGGCGAAGGGAGGAAGGAGAGGCGCCGCGTGTGGCTGGGGCGTGGGTGGGTCCAGCAGGGGCGGTAGGGGAGTTGAGTGGGGCTGGCTCACGTGGCGTGCGTGCGTCTGTGGGTGGAGTGAGAGGGCTGTGTGAGTGGAGGGGAGAGAGAGGTGGAGAGAGGGACAAGTGGCAAAGTGTGAGTGGTTGAGGGAGAGGGAGGAGGTGAGGTGGCGCATGGGGATTGGGCAGAGTGAGGTGGAGGGGTAGGTTGGGTAGACTTTTAGGTGGGGTTAGGATTTAGGGGCGGTGCAGGGTGGACCGTTTTAAAAAGAACAGGGGTGGTCGTTCGGGTCAATCGGCCCGTTCGACTGCCCCGCAAAAATAAATATAAATTTTATTTGTTTTAAAAACACCATTTGCAAACCGATAGCAACAAACAAAAATAATTCCGGAGACCCGGTGTTTGGCGTTTGAATAAAAGACGGGGCGTTTTAGAAAACAAAACGGGTGTTGCGAAAATAGTTTTGGCAAACAATGCATGTTGATGACGATGCAATGCACAAATTCAACGCGATTTTCTAGTAGTGGTTTTGCGGGATGCCACAATTCGACACCACTAACAATGGATCTCGCCCTCGAGATCCGCCTCATGGTACCGGAAAGAAGGTCGGCGGCCTGATCCTTCGCGCTTCGTGTAGATCCTCGCGACACTACTAACAAGGTTCCTTCTTCATCTGGAAATCGGCGACACCACCAACAAAGGTTCGTTGTTCCTGATCGTCGAGAGAACACTCCGGAGAACAAAGGACGAATGTAGAGGTATCAAACGATAAGGCCACCTCTAACTTCCATTAGAAGAGGGAAAAGTTACATTGATCCACCAGTTCGATGTGAGCGACAAGAAGAGTCGGGTAGGGTGATCAGTCCATCCCGGAACCAACTATCAACTCTATACATGGTTAGGAGAATCAGGCAACTCAACTCTCGAGATTTAGACTGAAGACCTTCTTAGGCGGTATCCGGAACAAAGGAATGTTGCCAGCAGAAATCGTATGAAAGACACAATGATTAGGTTTCGCGATGGTTCCATTGGCCTGAACAACACATGCTCAAGGTCGACTCCAACTTCACCAAAGCTCGTCCTTCTCATATGTTTTCCACGACACTGATATCCAAAGAAGGAACACGGATGGATAAAGATCTCAAGAACAAAAGATCGGATGTAGGGCACAATGCAAGTTGCGATTGATGATCAAGCACCTCCGTTACAAAGGGAGAAAGCGAAGCCACAAGGTACGACGGAAACCCATCCGCGAGAATTCCTGGACTCGAAGAGAGAGAAGAGAGCGGATTCAAAACACGTAGAGGTAAGAGGAGAACAGCAGAGGGGTAAGGAGTAAAATCAGACCTATTCAGAACTATCCAACCGTTTTTGCAAAATAGTTTTGACACTCTACTTCGGCCGTTAGCTAGGTTATCCTCTGTTGGACTTGTGGGGTATCGCAACTGCTGTGCTCTGATACCACTCTGTAACACCCTCAGAATCGGACCTATGCAAGTTGGAGCAAAATTCGCCAAACCCGCATAGAAACGATTCAAAGGTGCCCACCAGGCACTTTCGTGCGGGTGGAAAACAAAGTAATAACATTACACAACAGTCCTCGATGGGACCCACGTAACAGATACATAATGACTCAAAGAGTCAAGAATACGATATAATATACAAAGATCCAAATCACCGGAAAATGATAGAGCGTCGACTACGGACAAGATGCAAATGGGGCTAAGAGCCACAAGAATAACCAATGGCGTCCATAACCTGCTGTGCCAAGCCGGAAGGGTAACCCTGCTAACGGCGTCGATCTCAAAACCTGCTTAAACAAAAGGGGTGCCGACAAAGGGCAAAGGAAAAAGAAGGAGCGTCAGTACTGAGGCCAGTACACGGCGAGGCTAGAATTCGGCGGTCCTCGCCTACAAAGGTATGGTGGACTGAAGCGGCAGCATGCACTAAACAACCTATAGAGACTCGATACAACTGGCGATTATCAGAGAGGGGTAAGAATGACCTATCCGGATCCAACCTGAAGCTAACACCAAACAAACCCGTCCTGGCGTTTTCCCCTCGAGACCAGTCGAGGAAGTCAACCGAGGAACTCACACAGTTGGCAGTTTTATTTAATTAGTTATAGTTGCGGCACTTTACTAGTCAGGTTTAGATAATCGTCCTGATAAAGTAAACAGTGGGCACTTTTAATTAACCATTACGTGATAGTTGCATCAATTACTAATCAGGTACAGATAGCATGAGATAAACCCAAACCCAGCAGTTGCTGGTACTTTTATTCAGCCATTTCGTTGTAGTTGCAATACTTACTAGTCAGATACAATTGTCGCAAGCGACAACCAAACAAGCAATTGTGGGCAGTATTAATTAGCCATTCCATTATAGTGAAGCTGATTACTAGTCATTATAAGTCACATTTATGGCAGAACTTTAGTTATGCTTGTCTATGATCGAGATCTTGTGCTCCAAGTCGTCCATATCCATGGACACGGCTTTCAGAAAGTTTTACGCCGGGGTGCACCAATAGCAACACACGCTCGATCAACCTCGGAAAAACCAAATCAAAACCCAACGAGGCTTTCACGACTGAACAATCACAGGATTCAGAAATATTTCAGGGGGCCACCCCTTGGAGTATACCCGCAACGAAGTAAGCAAGCTCCGAGACGGACTCAAGGTTTGCGTCAATGGCTGTAAGCGACAGCAGATCCCCAAACGGGGACTGTCGATACCGCGTAATCACTCCGCTTCCTAAACAGTACAGTGTGCAGTACCTCGCACAATTTAAATACAGAAAGTAGCATGGCATAAGTACAGGATAGTAAAAACACCTCAAACTAGTTGTGGCCCCAAGAAATAAGTCTGAATCAAGCTCTGGCTCAGGGGGGTCCCATATACCTCCCGGATGTGGATAGCGCGCAAAAATCAAGGAACAGGTATCAAGTACTCGGGGTCTTACGGGACACAAGTGGGCGTTCGGAAACCAAATATTATCTATCACCCACCGATGCCTCTGCTTATTTCAATTTTAGTTGTTAAGCAGGAATTAAAGTGACGATAAGTAAAACTAGAATCATCTCCAACATCAACATGCGGCAACACATCAGCAACTGTGGCATATGACGACACACGTCAACACTTGAGCAAGCAACTACGACGCGCAAGTCCATCTATCTACCAAACAGCAGGTAATAGGGTGTGTCCAAGGCAATATATGGCTGCAAGGGATATCAAGGGTACGGAATCTAGAGCATCGCAACACAGATAGCAATAGATCAACAGGAGGGAATAAATACTATAAAAGTAAGATAGGTAGAAAGGGGGAGTTGCTCGCCTGAAAACATTGTCGAAAGGTTCATCCGAAGATCGGGGCGAAGCTCACATCAACTCAACGGTCTTATCCGCGAAGAAGAAAAACACTAGAATAAACCGGATGCAATATTTAATACAACGGCAGAAGATCGGCATGATGCATGCATGATGGATGACATGGCAAAGGTGCAATGCAATTAGGTCATATTAAGCGGAACCGGGGTCCCGACAATTAATTAGGCGGTTCAAGTTGTTTAGCTACCCCGCAAATTAAATGTTGTTTTAACAAGGCAAGATAAGATACCGGTTCGTTACACAAGTTTAAATGAGGCCAATATAAGGCTATATTTGCCCGCATATGGGCCCCATATTTAATTATTAGGTGAATTGGCGTAAGGCCCCAAACCACAGATATGCATGCGAGGTGACAATTAAATATGCAACAAGTTGTTATGTTATAATAAAATAGGGTGTCGGAAGGGTTCACATTGAGGGTCTCACGGACTTGGGGTTCCGGGGTTCGGTCTCGGGGTCCAGGGTCTAGGGTTCGATCTTGGCGTAACATTCTCGACCATCGGGGTAGGTCTTGTCGCAACCGGGAAGCAGGGATTGGTTGGCGTCGGGAGCGCATTGGTCTCGCCCTGTACGGTGTCGTTCTTGTCGCATGCAGATCTTGATGGGTCCTCAAGTCGCTCTTGGTTATCATGTTTAATTGTCGATCCTGTCCGCGGATGAACTTGACTTGACGGTTCGATGTCATTGCCGCACTTGGCGTCGGCGGGGTCGTCCTTCGGTAGGTCTTGGCACGGTGACAGTTTCCCTCGGGGGTCCTCCGGTTTCCCTGTCGATGATCTTGTCGCTTCAATGTCGGGGTCTCGAAAACGGAGCGAAGCACTTGGCGTTCCTTAGCGATCTTGGCGGCCTCTAGGGAAGGCCATGCCGAGCCATCGGTTTTGGTTTGGTCTTCGGGGACCGCGAAGGAGAGCTTGGGGTTTCCGAGGCTTCGATTGGTGATGGCGAACTTGGCTACCAACATCGGTATTCCTTCGGTTTTCTCCTCGATCATCGGTTGTGGGGCCGGTTGTCGTGAACAGAAGTAGGTCCCACCTTACTGTTGCACCAACCAGGCACACGGAACTACTGGCTAAGCGGCGCCCAATCTTGGGACTGGACGACCCGAGGAGGAGGCCGGAGCTGGGAAGAAGGCGGTTCGCGCTGGGGCCGGCGCCGGAGGTAGAGGGCGGTGGCGGATGCGGTCGGCGACGGGGAGGCTCGGGGCCTGCAGGCGGCGCCGGCGCGGAGGTGGTGGAGCAGCGGGTGGGCGCGCGAGCAGGGAGGCGGCGAGACGCTTAGGGCGACGGCGCTGGGGCGGGGCGGCGCAGGGCCCGGAGCGGAGGCGAGGAGCACGGCGGAGAGCGAGCGCGCCGGGACGGTGGCGAGCGCCAGAGAGGAGGCGGCTTCGAGGCGGCGGAGCGGCGCGAGGCGGAGGCGGTGGGCCGAGGCGAGGCGGGCGAAGCTTGGCGGGAGGAGCCAGCAGGCGCTGAGGCGGCGTAGCTCATGGCGGCGGCGACGGGGAAAGCGCAGAGGTCGAGGCGGCGGCGACGAGCGCCGGCGGGAGCGGGACCTGGGAGGTGGAGCTGCGGTGGGGCGTGGGATCGCCGGGCGGTGGTGGGGGAGGTTGCGAGGGGCCTGGCTGAGGGAGGGAGGAGGCGACGGCGCCGGGGGAGAGAAGGATGGAGGTGGCCGGCGGCGAGGACCCGTCGGGGTGGAGCCAGAGACGGGGAGGGGCGGTTGGCCGGTTGCAGGCGGGGAGAGAAACGAGGCGAGGAAGGGGGAGGAAGGAGAGGGCGCCCGCGCGTGTGGGCTGGGGCGCGTGGGTGGGTCCCGCGGGACAGGGGCGGTAGGGGAGTTGAGTGGGGCTGGCTCTGTGTGGCGTGCGTGCGTGCTGTGGGTGGAGTGAGAGGGCTGTGTGGAGTGGAGGGGAGAGAGAGGTGGAGAGAGGGACAAGTGGCAAAGTGTGAGTGGTTGAGGGAGAGGGAGGAGGTGAGGTGGCGCATGGGGATTGGGCAGAGTGAGGTGGAGGGGTAGGTTGGGTAGACTTTTAGGTGGGGTTAGGATTTAGGGGCGGTGCAGGGTGGACCGTTTTAAAAAGAACAGGGGTGGTCGTTCGGGTCAATCGGCCCGTTCGACTGCCCCGCAAAAATAAATATAAATTTTATTTGTTTTAAAAACACCATTTGCAAACCGATAGCAACAAACAAAAATAATTCCGGAGACCCGGTGTTTGGCGTTTGAATAAAAGACGGGGCGTTTTAGAAAACAAAACGGGTGTTGCGAAAATAGTTTTGGCAAACAATGCATGTTGATGACGATGCAATGCACAAATTCAACGCGATTTTCTAGTAGTGGTTTTGCGGGATGCCACAATAGGTGCTGCCATCCTTTATCTTCAAATATTTGGCAATACAATCACCAAATCCTTCAGCACATGTGTCACCTTCAGGGTTCGTGGAAGCCAACATTCAAAACTCGCAGTCTCATTGAAACCTATAGGAAATGTAAAAATGATTTTTTTGTTGAGGGGCAGTATATTTAGGAAAATTTATCCTAAGTAAAAAGTGAGTTGGTTTGGTTAGAGAGGATCTCCTTATCAACAATGTTATATGTGGTAAGAAGGCTGTCGAGTTCTTCGCGTTGACTGTTAGTGGACTCTTGGTTATCCATGAAGAGTTTTTCCTTGGCATGCAGGCCTTCCCTTACCTTTTCTAGATCGGCTTCCAAAGGTATCATAACAGAGCTATGATTGGGAAGATTGTCGGGCATTTGCCGCCTTAAGCTTTTGTTTTCAACTTTGAAAATTTTCGCACTTGTAGCAACCTCGCTGACCTCCTGTGCCTTGGCAAGTTTCACTGTGAAGAACAAAATTGTGTTACTGAACGAACGAGCAAACTCAAACTTATCAACGAAGATAGGCAGAAAATTGATGCTTACATTCGCTGCTTTTGAGAACTTATCGCAGCTTAGCTAAGAGTTCTAGTTTTTACGCGTTGTCCTTTCTCAACTCCCCGCTCCCGCATTTCTATCGATTCATTGTTTTGTATAACTCATTGTTTAGTCTTGTGGTGCCTTTCATAAATATGAATTAATACTCGTATCCCTGGGCTGCGTGAAATTAAGGGCCTCACGCTGCCTTACTATCAAGACGGCATGAGTTTTGGGAGCTATAGCACTTTGATCTAAAAGCATTACTTTGGACCATAAATCCATAAAATTTCCAGCATTCCAACTTTATGCTCTATGGCTACAATTTATTGTTTTTAGGTACTCTGAGAGATTCAAGACATATTCCTATCATAATCCGACTCAAAGCTTGGGGTCTATATGGTGTCATAAGTGAAACTTTTCCTCGTTTATAAGGGTATCGATACCTTCGTTTATGTGCGTGCACATATTATGGAGGGCTTCAACCTGCTGGGTGGAAGCATTGCTAACATATACTTTTTCCTTCAAAGACGCCAAGCGATCAAAAAATTTAACATCTTGATCTTCAACCAGAAGTTTTTATTGGATGCAAGGCGGTGTTGTTTATTCTAGAATATATGCAAAATTATTTATGAAATTTTTACTAGAAAAAAAATTTTACAAATAAAAGGAAGCATGCTTGCATATGCCAGTACCTTTATAGTTGCTTCCAGAACGGAAACAACCATTGGATTTGATAGTACCAGATTAGAGAACATGGGACTATATGAAGGTAAAGTGTGGACAATGCATGCATTAGCATGTATAATATATGTATGGAATTCTTGTTTTGGTAATAAATGGTTGATGTATTTACTACTCCATATGGAATTCTAGAGTATGTTTTATCAACATTTGCATAGTTGGATCTAATCAACTGATGCACAATATATGGAGAAGTCATTCGTTAGTCACATGCAGGAACTTGCAAGTACAACCAAATACCATAAATGTTTTATTTATGCATGAAGAGCTGCATTATGTGGTCTCAATTGAAGAACAAGACACTATGACTGCACTCGCACCAAAACCCATGATGCCAAGCGACATTACGAAACCAAAGTTGTACTGACTCACACGAAAGCCCATCATGCCAAGAGCCATTAGTAACCAAAGTTGTACTTACTGCATTAAAGGAGCATTATTATGAAACCAAAGAGAAACACATCCAAAAAAACTAGGTAAAAACTTGTTTAAGCATTATATGGTACGATAATTTGTAAAAATCAACACATTCCTCAGTAATGAAACCATGTAAACACCACAACATTCAACTTAAAATATAATTCAACAGATTGCATGCATATTACATTACACTGTAGCAACATCGTTGCTTTATTCTTAAAGGAAATATTATATATTTCAGTGGAAAATATGCAAAAAATATATATGAAGTTTCGAGAAGGAAAAAATATTTTTCTGCAAATAAAAGGAAACATGTGTGCATATACCACTACCTGTATAGTTGCTGCCCAAATAGAAACAACCATTGGTGATATTACCAAATTAGAGAACATGCAACTATATGAAGGTTTAAATCCTCCTATAAGTGTGGACAATGCATGCATTAGTAAGTATAATATATGTATGTAATTCTTGTTCAGGTAAGAAATAGCTGATTATTTAAGCATCAAAACCCACAATGTCTTGCGAGATTAGTAAACCAAAGTTGTACCAACCGCATTAGAGGAGCATTATTATGAAACCAAAGAGAAAGCCATCCAGAAACACTTGCTGAAAACTTGTTTAAGCATTCCATGGTACAATAATTTGTTGAAACAAGCTTATCTATAGACACATAATTTATGGAAAAGTTCATGGTAAATATCAGAAAATTCATTTGTAATGAAACGATGTAAATACCAATATATTAAAATTTAAATATAATTGAATCGGATTGCTTACATATTACATTACACTTTAGCAACATGGATCGCTGCTTTATTTTTACACATCACATAAAATATTGCACGTAATTAAGATCCATCTGGATACTTATTTCCGATATAAACTAAAACAATCATGTATTACATACTGATTCAATTTAGCGATAGAGATGCGCGGCCAGCCGTGGTTTGGCTCGCAAAACCAGTGGTTCAGCTAGAGCAAGTCCAATCTTGCTCTCCTGGAGATCAATAGTGTCGATGCCAGGAAGCTTCATCCAAGTGAATCCCTGCAGCATCCTTGCAAACATCATCATGGTGGCCGAGGTACCGAGTGAGATCCCTGGACAACCCCTCCTCCCACTGCTAAACGAAATGAAACGTAGGCCAGGCTCGCTGAGAAGCACGTTAGCGGTGTTCAAGTGCCTCTCTGGGCGGAACTCCATTGGATCATCCCAGACCTTGGGGTTGCGACCAAGCCCAATCCGGCTTAGTATGACATGGCTGCCCTTAGGGATGGTGTAGCCTGCCAGGGTGGTGTCCGCCATGGCGACATGTGGTGGGTTAAAAGGATGGTATGGGTGTATGCGGAAGGCCTCCCTGATGCATGACTTGAGATAATTTAGCTGAGGAATGTCGGACTCCTCGACTAGTCTGTCTTTACCGACGACCATGTCGAGTTCGTCAATTGCTTTCTGCATAACTTCCGGCCTGTTCATCATCTCGGCGAATGCCCACTCAACAGCGTTGGATGGGTTATCAACTAGGGCATACATCATTTCCTACAAATTAAAGAGCCATTGTCATTTGTCAGAGAAGAAAAAGAAGATATAGTAGTCAGCTCGATCGCTACAAGAAGAAGATTTAGTATTTTATGGTGGGCATGCATTTTCATTCTAAATAAGTTGACGACTAATGCATGACCGAATTTTCTAGTCTACTACATAGAGATGTTGACTAACCGCAGTTTGTGCTCTTATGTCTTGGAGAGAGAGCAATGGCTGTCCTTGTGCATCTTCAAGATAAACCAGGACGTCCAAAAAGTCTCTGGGCTCCCTCTTTTGGGCACCCTTCTTGTCGTCAAGTGCATTATTATTGGACCTTTCACGGATCCTTTCCTCTATGACGGGATCATGCAATCCATTGAGCACAGCCATGACATTCTTGGCAACCCTCTCATGGCCCTCCAGGTCGAGGCCTTGGAGGGCCGGGAGATAGTCGGAGACGCAGAAGCAGTATAGATGGTTGAGGAGAGTGAAAAGAGCGGCGACATGTGCCAACTCATCATGGCCAGGACCGGCGGACGATGAAGCCGGAATGTCGCTGAAGTAGCGCTTGCCCAACACAAGCCTTCTGATGATGTCACCACAGAAGTGTTGTGCCACGTGGCGCACGTCAATGGTGTTGTTGTTTGGCGCGAGTGAGGTGTTGATGTACCTTAGAAGGTGGTGGTACTCCTCCCCCCGGACGTGCTGGAACTTTTGCTCCATGGACGGGGAGAGGACCTCGCTCGTGAGCACCCGCCTCATCTTCTTCCACTGCTCTCCGTGCGGTGTCAGGATGGAGCCCTTGTACCCATAGCTGAAGGAGCCAGAGGCGAAGGTGGTGGGGCGGGATGCCAGAACGTCGTCGTTCTTCCGCAATACCTCGCAGGCGATCTCCGGGCATGTCACGGCGATCACATGGGTGCCTCCCAGACGAAGGCACAGGATGTCTGTGCTCATCTCCTTGAGCTGACGATGGATCCAACGGAACACCGCCGGCTTGCTCAGAATCACCTGGTGCATGTTACCGATGAATGGCAGCGTGGCCGGCCCAGGGGGGAGCTGGCCCTGGCTTTTATTTTTCATCACGAAAAACAGCAGCAGTAAGGCTGCTGCCACCATAACCAGCGTGGCAGCAAGAGTAGTAAGGCTGCTAACCGACGAGGTCTGTATTGTGGACATTGTCGTTGTTAGCAGCAAGCTCATGTTGCATCAACTGCTTAGGATGCTGTGCTCCAAGACACTACTATATGTCAGTGGATGCATTGCTCGCTTGTGTTCCTAGGGTATTAATAGGCCGGTCATCTGCTCAATGGATGGCTCAGATTGACCAAATCAAATAAACGGTCCAGATTAGCACGTTACCAAATTTGGCCCTAGACATACGCACGATAGACTACCGTAATGTACCATGAATGCACGCACTCACTCCGTTGCATCTTTCATTACCTATAATAACATTGTAGAATTTTAGGGTAAACGGTCGTACCCTCTGGGATCGCCGGTTGCGTGTTATATATCAAGAGCCCCTTGCGTGGCATATTACAGAGTTGGATACATATACGTTGGTGTATGTATACGTATCGGAAATTACATCTCTAATACTCCTCCTTAATCTAGATCTGGAAGAGGTTTACATTACGTTTAAACTCATCTAATTTCTTGATACATAAGACTTTGATAAAACCATCTATAATTCGATCCTTGCTAGATATGAACCTAACATCAAGTTGCTTGGTAGCAACTCTTTCTTGAACAAAATAAAATCTATCTCAATATATTTAGTATGAACATGAAAAACTAGATTAGCAGATAGGTAGGTGGCACCAAGATTATCACACCATAGACATGGTTTCTCCTTGAGTGAAACACCAAGTTTTCGGACAAGAGCTTCAACCCAAATAAGTTCAGCAATGGCATTTGCAAGATCTTTGTATTCCACCTCTATACTTGACCTGGACACAGTAGGCTATTTTCTGGAGCTCCAAGAAATAAGTTTATGACCAAAAAAGATAGCAAAACCTCGAGTAGAGCATCTATCATCTAAATCACCTGCTCAGTCTGCATCTGAGTATGCACTAAGAAGAGTGGAATGAGACCTTTGAAAAGTAAGACCAACCTTTCTTGTGCCATGAATATACCCCAAAATCCGTTTAACAGCAGTCCAATGTACAGTAGTAGGAGCATAAAGATACTGACAGATCTTATTGACTGAAAAAGAAAGATCGGGTCGAGTAAGGGTCAAATATTGAAGTACCCCCACAATACTCATGTTGTGTGTAATATCCTCATGACCAAGAGGATAACCATCTGTCAGATTCAGGGTATCTGTAGTGGAGAGAGGTGTGGGACATGGCGTGCAAGAACTCATACCAACACGACTACGAAGATCTGTAGCATATTTTTACTGATTCAAGAGCAACCCATTGGACTGTTTGTGTACCTCAATACCTAGAAAATAATGAAGATCTTCAAGATCTTTAAGAGCAAAGTCGGAACTCAAAAGATGAAGGAGAGCTGTGATGGCCAAATCAGAAGAGCTTGTAACAATAATGTTGTCAACATAAATTAGAAGGAACATTGTAAGATCTGGCTTATTATAAAGAAACAATGAGGTATCAGCTTTGGATGGAAGAAAACCAAGAGTATGTAACTTGGAACTGAGACGAGAGTACCATACTCGAGGAGCTTGTTTCAAACCATATAAAGCCTTGTTGTCTGCAAATATAATTTGGAGTAGTGGAAGCCTCAAAGCCAGATGGTTGTTTCATGTAAACCTCCTCTTCCAGAATGCCATGTAAAAACATGTTCTTGACATCTAGCTATTGTAAACTCCATCCTTGTGAAACAGATATAGTCAGAACAATTCTGATAGTAGAAGCCTTAACAACATGACTGAAAGTGTCCTCAGAGTCTATACCATACGGTTGTTTGAAACCGTTAGCAACAAGACGAGCTATATATCTATCCACAATGCCATCAGAGTGCCTCTTGATGCGATACACCCACTTGAAATCAATTATATTTATTTTGGAGCTGGGAGGCACAAGGTTCCAAGTGTCGTTGAACATAAGAGAATCATACTCCTCTTGCATAGCATTTTTCCAGTTTGTATCAGTGAGAGCCTTAGTAAGATTTTTAGGTTCGCTTGTAGATGTCAAAAGAGCATATCGAATAGTGCCATCGGTATATTTTTTCGGTTGTCGAATAGCTTTTTGTAGCCTAGTATAAACTCCAACCGCAGAAGGAGGTGCATGGATGGGAGGCACGGAAGATCCCGGCGAATCAACAATAGATTCCGTGCTGCTGCCCGATACGTCCAAAATGTATCTACTTTCGCGAACACTTTTGCTATTGTTTTTCCTCTAATTTGTGTGATTTGGATACAACTAACACGGACTGACACTGTTTTCAGCAGAATTGCTTTGGTGTCTAGTTTTTGTGCAGAAAATAAACTTTTAGGAAAAATCCAGGAAAATATCGCAAAACTCCTATTTTACCAGAAGACTCGCGAAGCCAGAAGACGAGATGACGAAGGTCCACGAGGGTCCCACACCACCTGGTGGCGCAGGCCAGGTCAGGCCGCGCCAGTGGGTGGTGTGGCCACCTTGGGTACCCCCTTGACCTCTCCTTCCTCCTAAATAAGCCCTCTAACCTAAAAACAGAGGGGGTTCGACGTTTCTCCAGATAGAGTTCCATTGCGCCGCCACCACCAGAAACCACGATTCGAAACCAGAAACTCCGTTCTGGCACCTGCCGAGATGGGGAATTGGAGGATATCAGCGCCATCATCATCACCGACGCCTCTCCATCAACCATCCATGTTTCCCCCATCCATGAGTGAGTAATCCCCCGCAGTAGGCTATGGGGATGGTAGGGTTTGGATGAGATCTATCATATAATTGCATCAGATTGTTACGGCATGGTGCCTAGTATCTTTGTTAGTGCTTTTTGACATTGTTGCAACTTGTTCTGCTTAATGCTTGTCACTAGGGCCCGAGTGCCATGATCTCAGATCTGAAAATGTTACTGATTCATGATGATAGTATTGTTTGTGATCTTATCTACAAGTTGTTTACACATATTATTGTTCGGAACCCGAGGCCCCGAAGTGGCGAAAATTGGGATAACTAGAGGGGATGGCTATGATATAAGGATCACATGTGTTCACGGAGTGTTAATGCTTTGTTCCGGTACTCTATTAAAAGGAGTACCTTAATTGCCAGTAGATTCTCTTGAGGCCCCGCTGCAATAGGCTCATAGGACAAAATATGTTGTGCAAGTTCTCATTGTGAGCACGTATGACTATATATGGAACACATGCCTATGTTTATTTAGTATTTGGATGCTTTATCTTATTTATCTGCAATTTCCCTAGATCTTGATATTACATGAATAGTCTTGTCCATGCAACGCCCGTCCATACATCCCTATGCCCATCGCACTCAAATCCTGCTGTTTTCTACTATTGTTACTACTGTCCTTATTTTACTACTACCGTTACTTTGCTATTGCTACTACAAAACTGTTACTACTGATAAACTACTATGAGCAAGACTATTTCCAGGTGCAGCTGAATTGACAACTCAGTTGTTAAGGCTTATAAATATTCGTTGTCTCCCCTTGTGTCGAATCAATAAATTGGGCTTTACTACCCTCGAAGATTGTTGTGATCCCCTATACTTGTGGGTCATCAAGACTATTTTCTGGCTCCATTGCCGGGGAGCATAGCTTTATTTGTAAGTTCACTTGGGATTACTATTGTTCGCTACTATTATTTCATCATGGGGAAAACTTGTGATGGAAAATTTCCTATATTACCATCCACTACAAGAAGAGGTACAGTTCTGAACACCTCTGTTGCTCTTGATTCACCGTTTGTTATGAGTAAGCTCCTTACACTACCACCACATACACATGCTACACACACTACTACTACTGCTGAATTTGAAATTGCTTCTAATGCTAATGATGTTACTTCTACTTTGCTTGATGAGAGTGGTTCATTAGGTCCTTTCCTATATGCTACTATTGCTAGAACTATTTTGGGAAACACTGAAACTCCTAATGAAGATACTATTACACCTGTTAGTTCACCTGTGTCTAGAGAGAGCTCTGATATTAATGATGGTTATATTGAAATGACTGATGAATTTATTGAAGAATGTAGAAACACATATGGTACTAGTGCTATTAAGAGTCTTCTTGAGAGACGTGCTATTAGACCCAAACTATTTCCTGATGCTAAGTTTGCCACATCTCCCATAAACCTTAAAGATAAAGATTATGATTTCTCTCTTGATTTATCCTATATAAATATTGTTGAGAAAGAACCTTTTTGTGGGACTGAGAATGAAGGGGCTGTGGCACATATGACTGAGCTTTATACTATGAGTGGTTTATTTTCTGATAATATTAAGATGTGCACCTACTTTGTTGCTAAAATTTTCCCTTTTTTCACTAAAAGGAGAAGCTAAAGCTTGGTTTAATAATTTACCTCTTGAATCCATTGATAGCCCTGATTGCTTGATTGCTACTTTATTTCAGAAATATTTCCCTCCTAGTGCTCGACATGCTGTTTTGTAGAAACATTTTGATTTTAAATAGTGAGAAGAGGAGAAATTGCCTAAGTCATGGGCAAGGTTCTGTGCATTGATTCATGCACATCTTGGATGTCCATTACCTAAAAATGAGCTTCTTGATATATATATTATAATGGACTAACTGATGAATCTAGGACATACCTGGATAGTTTTGCTGATTGTGTTTTTAGGAAAAGAACTCCCGCAGAAGCTGAGGAATTAATGGCTAGAATAAGCAAGAATTATGATGATCCAACCCCAACACCAACACCAAAGAAGAGGAGAGTGATTGAACTGAATGATGAAGTGATGAAAGAAGTTAAGAAATGTCTTAAGGAGAAGGGTATTAAATCTGAAGATGTGAAGAATTTACCTCTTATAGAAGAATTGTGTAAGCCAATCTCCCACTCATCCACTATTGAGGTACACTCTCTCCAACATTTTAATGAAGGTGACATTCCTTGTGGTAAACCTCCTGATCAATGCTTAGGGGAACTTGATATCTTTATTGTTAAGCAAGGTAATTTTAATAAGCAAGTACAGAATCATTTATGGAAAACTCTAGAGCTATTAATGAGTTGAAGGATATTGTGGAAAGAACCTCCAATGATGTTAAAATGCTACATTTCCAAATGATTCAAACTCAAATTGATCAACTTGCTAAAGTACAAAAAGATATGCTAGTTGATACGTCGGAAACGTATCTATAATTTTTGATGCTCCATGCTTGTTTAGTATCTACTTTGCTTTGCTTTGTCTACACTTTGAGGTGTTTTTATATGTTTTCTGGTACTAACCTATTAACAAGATGCCATAGTGCTAGTTGCTTGTTTTCTTCTATTTTTGGTTCCATAAAAGGCAGAAAATCAATATTCTCCGAATTGGACGGGACAAAAGCCAAAGTCAATATTTTACCGTGGGGAACACGAAGCCAGAATACGAGATGGAGGGGAGCCACCAGGGGGCCACACCCTCTGGCCGCGCAGCTAGGCTGAGCCCGCGCCTTGGGGGTGCGGCCACCCTGGTGCCCTCCCGCCTCGCCTCTTCTCCTATAAGAAGCCCCTCATACCAAAACCCTAAGTACCCGATCAATCTTCCACGAAAACAGTCCGTAGCCGACACCACCATCATCCCTAGATCGGGGGGGGGGGTTGGATCTGAAGTTCTTCTCGGCACCCTGCCAGAGGGGAGATCATCCCGGAGGCCTTCTTCATCATCATACCAGCCTCCGGTATGAAGCGTGAGTAGTTCCACCTTGGACTACGGGTCCATGTAGTAGCTAGATGGTTGTCTCTCCTCCTTTGTGCTACCATGTTTAGATCTAGTGAGATCCGTTCATGATCAAGATCATCTATTTGTAATCATGCATGTTGTGTTTGTAGGGGTTCGTAGCATGGAAAACAAAAAATTTCTACCGCATGCACACAAAGAAGCCAAGATCTATCTACTAGATTGTAGCAACGAGTCGATAGAGAAACTCACCCTCGAAGATTCCAAAGCGGTTAACGAGAGCAGATTCTCGTGGGTGATGTAGTCGTACTCTTGCCGATCTCAAGATCGCGTAGACGATCCTTCCGACGCTGCGTTCCGGCAGCGCTTCCGCAGTCGGTCACACATTCGGTACTCAATGAAGACCTTCCTCTCCCTTGTTCTAGTAGGAAGAGGAGGTTGTAGCACTTTCCTCGCGATTCCGGCAGCACGACGACGTGCTATCGGAAGTAGAGGGAAGATCTCGCAGGGCTTCGCCTAAGCCGGAGCGAGCATGGTGGAGTAAGAGAGGGCCTTGGTGATCTATGGTTTAGAGGCACCAAGGGGTGTGGCTTGGCCGGCGGATAGGGTTTGGGGAAACCCAAGTCGGCGACTTGGAGGAGCCCTAGGCGGCGGCAGCACTTGGGTGGTGGCGCCTGGAGCTAGGGTTTGAGGTGTGAGGGCTAGGGGTGTGCCCTACACCTTCTTATATAGGTGGAGGGAGGCGGTTTGGGAGGAGGGAGTCCTCCTCCAACTCCTCCTCCTTGTCCGACGGGTGGAGGGAGTGGGACTCCTACCCTAGGTAGGTTTCCTACTCTCCCTCCACCAAGCAATGTTCTGATTTGACTTTTCAAATTGGCGTTTTGACTTTCAAACTTGAATTTGATTTCTCTCTTCATATTGCCCAGCCAAGTGACCTAGTACATGATGCAACCATTCCACATTGTATTGACACATCCATGTACCCTTCCCCTTCCGGAGTGCCGGACCTTCCAAACCCTTCTAGAACATTCTCGGTGAAAACAGCGAAATCATTTCCGAACTCCGAAACAGGACTTTCCTTATATGAATCTTATTCTCCAGACCATTCCGGATCTCCTCGTGATATCCCGGATCCCATCCGAGACTCCGAACAACATTCAGTCTCTTACTCATTGTTCCATAACTACACAACAACATCGAATCCTTAAGTGTGTCTCCCTATGGTTCGTGAATTATGCGGACATGACCGAGACACTTCTCCGATCAATAACCAATAGAGGAATCTGGAAATTAATATGGCTCCCACATATTTCTACGATTAGTTTGCGATCGAATGAACCACTTACATACAATACCAATTTCCCTTTGTCTCCCGATACTTTACTTATCCGAGGTTTTGGTCGTCGGTATCTCTGCATACCTAGTTCAACCTCGTTACCGATAAGTACTCTTTTCTCGTTCCCGTGATATGTGATCCCTTGTGAGCCAGTCACATGCTTGCAAGCTAATTGGATGACATTCCATCGAGAGGGCCCAGAGTATATCTATCTGTCATATGGATGGACAAATCACACTCTTGATCCATGTGTCTCAACCCATAATTTCCGAACACTCAATGCCACCTTTATAGCCACCCAGTTACGGTGTGGTGTTTGATGTCATCAAAGCATCCTTCCGGTGATGGTGATTAGCATGATCTCATGGTCGAAGGAATTAGGTTACTATATATCAGAAAGCTTATAGCAATTGAACTATTAAAATGACTTGATCTTTATGCTTTGCTTATCTATAGGAGTATGTCCATCATACCATTCTCCTAATGATATGATCTCGTTGTTAATAACATCTCAATGTTCATGATTGAGAAACCACGATCATATATTAACCAACAAGCTAGTATTATTAAAGAGGCTTTACTAGGGACTCTAATTTAGTTTACAAATCACACAAGTATTAATGTTTCCGGTTAATACTGTTATAGCATGAATGTAAACATTTATCATAAACACAAAGATATAATAATAACTATATTTATTATTGCCTCTAGGGCATATCTCCAACAGTCTCCCACTTGCACTAGAGTCAACTAATCTAGATTACATGGTAATATACAGAACACCCATGGCGGTTTGGTGCTGGTCATGTTTTGCCCTCCGGAGAGGTTTAGTCAACGGATCCGCCACATTCAGATCTGTGTGTACTTTGCAAATCTTTATGTCACCATCTTGGACATGTTCTCGAATAGCGTGAAAACGTAGCTTGATGTGCTTCAGCTTCTTGTGTGACCTTGGTTCTTGCGCATTGGCTATGGCGCCCATGCTATCACAGTAGATAGACATTGGGTCCAGCGCACTTGGAACCTCACCGAGCTCTGTAATGAACTATTTCATCCATATTGCCTCTTGTGAAGCCTCCGAAGCAGCTATGTATTCCGATTCAGTTGAAGATCTCGCCACAACGCTTTGCTTTGCACTCCTCCATCTAACTGCTGCACCAATCAAAGTAAATACGTATCCAGATTGAGATTTAGAATCATACGGATCGGTGTTCCAACTAGCATCGGTGTAACCATTAACAACAAGCTGTTCATCACCTCCATAAGAAAGAACCATATCCTTATTTCTTCTCAAGTACTTAAGGATGTTTTTGACCGCTGTCCAATGATCCACTCCTGGATCACTTTGGTATCTGCTAGTTAAACTAACAGCATATGCAATGTCGGGTCGAGTACATAGCATGGCATACATTAGAGATCTTATGGCTAAGGCATAGGGAGTCTTACTCATCCTTTCTCTATCTTCTGCCGTTGCTGGACTTTGAGTTTTACTCAAGGTCGTATTAGGCAACATGGGCAAGAACCCTTTCTTGCTATCTTCCATTCCAAACCTCTTTAGAACTTTGTCCAAATATGTACTTTGTGACAATGATATTAGGCGTCTCGATCTATCTCTATAAATCTTTATGCCTAATATGTAAGTTGCTTCGCCAAGATCTTTCATTGAAAAATTATTATTCAAATAATCCTTGACACTATTGAGAAGGTCTACATCATTCCCAATCAACAATATGTCATCCACATATAGTATTAGGAATGCTACAGAGATCCCACTCACTTTCTTGTAAATACAAGCTTCTCCATAAGTTTGTATGAAACCAAATCTTTTGATTACCTTATAAAAACGTTGATTCCAACTTCGGGATGCTTGCTTCAATCCATATATGGACCGTTGAAGTTTGCATACCTTGTTAGAATCTTTAGGATCGACAAAACCTTTGGGTTGCATCATATATAACTCTTCATCATTGTCTCCATTGAGGAAAGCTGTTTTGACATCCATCTGCCATATCTCATAATCATAATAAGTAGCGATTGCTAACATAATCCTCACAGACTTTAGCTTCGCTACCGGTGAGAAAGTCTCATCGTAGTCAACTCCTTGAATTTGTCGAAACCTTGTGACAAGTCGAACTTTATAGACAGTAACATTACCATCAGCATCTGTTTTCTTCTTGAAAATCCATTTGTTCTCGACAGCCTTCCGGCCATCCGGTAAGTCCACCAAAGTTCATACTTGGTTTTCATACATGGATCCAATCTCGGATTTCATGGCTTCTTTCCATTTATTGGAATCTGGGCTTGTCGTAGGAATGACCACGGCAGATGCTGCGATCGGCAGCGAGTAGTAGAACGAAGGGCAAGGGCGGCCAGCCATCTGCGGTGCGAGATGAGGGCGGAGACTCAGGGTTTTACCCAGGTTCGGAGGGTAAAGACCTACTCACTAGATTGTATTATGGAGGTGTTTACAATGGGCGAACTTCGGCTAGGCGGCGAGTTTCTTGGGTGTATGAGGAACGTATCTCTACTCACCCCTTAGGGAGGTTTATATAGGCTTACCTCCCTAGGGTTTACATATCTCAACCGATTGATTTACAACTTTGTCAATCGTTTAACTTTCAGACATTTGGGCCTATCTACTACTTTGGCCTTGACCTCCGATGCTGGTACCCTGATGGGCTTCGATCCACTTGCCGTTCTGCAGGCCCACTCGCCAGCCTTTGGGCCAGTCGGAAACGTCCCGCTGAGGATACCCCAGTAGGCATATCCCCATCAGGGCTCATCATCGCTTCCTCATATGTCGCAGGGTCATCGGTGTTGTCCACCAACATGATACTCATAACGGGATCATACCAATCAGGAGTGGTATGAGTTCTCGTTGACCTGCGAGGTTCTGTAGTAACTTCAACCGAAGTTTCATGATCGACATCATTAGCTTCCTCTCTTATTGGTGCAGGCGCCATAGGAACAACTTCCGGTGCTGCGCTACTCACAAGTTCGAGAGAAGGTTCAACAACCTCGTCAAGTTCTACTTTCCTTCCAGTCACTTCTTTCGAGAGAAACTCCTTCTCTAGAAAGGATCCAGTCTTGGCAATGAAGATTTTGACTTCGGATCTATGATAGAAGGTATACCCAATAGTTTCCTTCGGGTATCCTATGAAGATGCATTTTTCCTCTTTGGGTTCAAGCTTGTCCGGCTGTAACTTCTTTACATAAGCTTCGCAACCCCAAACTTTAAGAAACAACAATTTAGGTTTCTTCCCAAACCATAATTCATACGGTGTCGTTTCAACGGATTTAGATGGTGACCTATTTAAAGTGAATGCGGCTGTTTCTAATGCATAACCCCAAAACGATAGCGATAAATCTGTAAGTGACATCATAGAACGAACCATATCTAAGAGAGTTCGATTACGACATTCGGACACACCATTACGTTGTGGTGTTCCTAGCGGTGTCAATTGTGAAAGTATTCCGCATTTCTTCAAATGCTCGCTAAACTTGTAACTTAGATATTCACCTCCACGATCAGATCGTAGAAATTTAATCTTCTTGTTGCGTTGATTCTCTACCTCACATTGAAATTCCTTAAACTTCTTGTAAGTTTCGGACTTATGTTTCATGAAATAGATATACCCATATCTACTCAAGTCATCCGTGAAGGTAAGAACATAACGATAACCACCGTGCAATGCTACACTCAATGGACCACACACATCGGTATGTATGATTTCTAATAAGTCCGTAGCTTGCTCCATCATACCAGAAAATGGAGTCTTAGTCATTTTACCCATCAGACATTCTTCGCATCTTTCAAGTGATTCAAGAAGTCCATCGGAATGGAGTTTCTTCATACGCTTCACTCCAATATGACCAAGACGACAGTGCCACATATAGGTCAAGTTATCGCTCAATTTCAAACCTTTAGCTTCAATGTTATGTGCATGTGCATAAAACATATTACTCGTATAAATCGAACAACCATTATTCTCGGACTTAAACAAGTAACCGTCTCGCAATAAACATGATCCAGATATAATGTTCATGCTCAACGCGGAGACCAAATAACAATTATTTAAGTATAAAACCAATCCCGATGGTAGATGAAGAGGTAGTGTGCCAACCGCGATCACATCAACCTTTGATCCATTTCCAACGCTCATCGTCACCTCGTTCTTTGCTAGCTTCCGTTTATTCTACAGTACCTGTTTCGAGTTACAAATATGAGCAACCGAACCAGTGTCAAATACCCAGGCACTACTACGAGTACTAGTGAGATACACATCAATAACATGTATATCGGATATACCTTTCTTCTTGATGTTGCCATTCTTCAAATCCGCCAAGTACTTTGGGCAATTCCGCTTCCAGTGACCTTCTACCTTGCAGTAAATGCACTCAGTATCAGGCTTAGGCCCAGCCTTGCTCTTCTTTACCGGCGCGGCAACATTCTTACCGCCCTTCTTGAAGTTTTCCTTTTGCTTAGACTTGCCTTTCTTCTTGAATTTGGTGATCTTATTGACCAACAAAACTTGGTGCTCTTTCTTAATCTCCACTTCTGCAGATTTCAACATGGAGAAGAGTTCTGACAACGTCTTGTCCATGTTTTGCATACTGTAGTTCATCACAAAGTTCTTGTAACTTGGTGGCAGTGATTAGAGGGCACGGTGAATCCCCAAAGAATTAGGATTCACTATACCCAAACTTTGGAGTTTATTTGCATGCCCAGACATCTTAAGCATGTGCTCACTGACGGAGCTGCCCTCTTCCATCTTGCAGTTAAAAAACTTTTCAGAAGCCTCATAACTCTCGACCGCCGCGTGAGCCTCAAATATCATTTTGAGGTCACGGACAATATCATGTGGGTCATGGTTCTCAAACCATTTCTGAAGCTCTAATTCCAAACCATACAAGATAACACACTGTACTGTGGAGTACTGATTCTTCCGAGTGAGGTAAACATTCTTTACTTCATCGGTAGCAGTAGCTGCAAGCGGGTCACCCAGCGGTGCATCCAGCACATAGGTCAAATTACCAGCATTGAGGACAATCCTCAAATTGTGGAACCAATCCGCGAAGTTGGTTCCATTGTTTTTGAACTTTTCTTTCTCTAGGAACGCATTAAAACTGATGGTAGGGGCCCCCATTGATCTACAACATATTTGCAATAGTTTAGACTAAGTTTATGAAAAATTGAGTTCTAATTAATAGTTAAATTAATCTAGGTGAACTCGCACTCAAAACAATATCCCTCACATTGTTTTAGTGATCACACGAACAAAATCCACCACACCAAAACCGATCATCACGAGAGTTGATGTAGCTTCAATGGCGAACAATCAACATATTCATCATATCTACTATATGACTCATGCTTTACCTTTCAGTGATCCGTGTTCCGAGACCATGTCTGTACATGATAGGCTCATCAAGATCAAACCTTAGCTTCCGCAAGAGCAAATCTGGCTTGCTCATGTTGTATACACTCGTAGAATCTAGCACACCCGATCATCACGTGGTGCTTCGAAACAACGAGCTTTAGCAATGGTGCTTACTAGGATGAACACTTTAAAACTTGAAATTGTGTGCTTGAGGGATCATCTTATAATGCTACCGTCGTGAACTAAGCAATACAAGATGCATAAAAGGATTAACATCACTTGCAATTCATAATATGTGATATGATATGGCCTTTCTTCTTGTGCTTCTGATCTCCATCTTCAAGCACGAACATGATCTTCATCATCACCGGTATGGCGTCAAGGTCAATGGCGCCGTTTCATGGTTGTCGTCCACCAGCTTCAACTATTACAACTACTTTGAATAGACACGCATGTCTTAACGGAATTAAAAGACAACCATATGGCTCCTGCCGATTGCCAACTTACAATAAGGAACATTGCATACATCATATATAATCACAAATATTGCCATATCACATCACAACACACCCCTGCAAAACAAAGTTAGACGCCTCTAATTTTCTTTGCATATTTTACGTGGTTTGGGGCTTTCAATAAGTGTCGTTCTAACTTACGAACAAGAACCACAACGTTGATGATTGAACTATCAAGTGCCCGTTGTAAATTGAATCTATACTATGATGGGAGAGACAGACACCCACAAAGCCACCTATGCAATACAAGTTGCATGTTGAGCATGGAGCAAGTCTCATGAACGATGTCATGTAAGGTTAGCCCGGGCCGCTTCATCCCATCATACCTCAAGATGCAAAGTACACAAAAAGCAATTGATAATAAAAGCACCACCGCCCACAATGACCATTGTGTTCTACTCGTGCAACAGATCTACATATAGACACGGCTCTGATACCATTGTAGGGGTTCGTAGCATGGAAAACAAAAAAATTCTACCGCATGCACACAAACAAGCCAAGATCTATCTACTAGATTGTAGCAACGAGTCGATAGAGGAACTCACCCTCGAAGATTCCAAAGCGGTTAACGAGAGCAGATTCTCGTGGGTGATGTGGTCGTACTCTTGCCGATCTCAAGATCGTGTAGACGATCCTTCTGGTGCTGCGTTCCGGTAGCGCTTCCGCAGTCGGTCACACATTTGGTACTCGATGAAGACCTTCCTCTCCCTTGTTCCAGCAGAAAGCGGAGGTTGTAGCACTTTCCTCGCGATTCCGGCATCACGACGGCGTGGTGTCGGAAGTAGAGGGAAGATCTCGCAGGGCTTCGCCTAAGCCGGAGAGAGTATGGTGGAGTAGGAGAGGGCCTTGGCAGTCTATGGTTTATAGGCACCAAGGGGGTGGCTTGGCCGTCGGCTAGGGTTTGGGGAAACCCTAGTCGGCGACTTGGAGGAGCCCTAGGCGGCGGAAACACTTGGGTGGTGGCGCCTGGAGAGGGTTTGAGGTGTGAGGGGTAGGGGTGCGCCCTACCCCTCCTTATATAGGTGGGGGAGGCGGTTTGGGAGGAGGGAGTCCTCCTCCAACTGATTTGGCCGGCAAGTGGAGGGAGTGGGAATCCTACCCTAGGTAGGTTTCCTACTCTCCCTCCACCAAGCAATGTCTGATTTGACTTTTCAAATTGGCATTTTGACTTTCAAACTTGAATTTGATTTCTCTCTTCATATTGCCCAGCCAAGTGACCTAGTACATGATGCAAACATTCCACATTTCCATGACACATCCATGTACCCTTCCCCTTCCGGAGTGCCGGACCTTCCAAACCCTTCTAGAACATTCCCGGTGAAAACAGCGAAATCATTTCTGAACTCCGAAACATGACTTTTCTTATATGAATCTTATTCGCCGGACCATTTCGGATCTCCTCGTGATATCCCGGATCCCATCCGAGACTCAGAACAACATTCGGTCTCATACTCATCCTTCCATAATTACACAACAACATCGAATCCTTAAGTGTGTCTCCATACGGTTCATGAATTTATGCAGACATGACCGAGACACTTCTCCGATCAATAACCAATAGAGGAATCTAGAAATTCATATGGCTCCCACATATTTCTACGATTACTTTGCGATCGAATGAACCACTTACATACGATACCAATTTCCCTTTGTCTCCCGATAGTTTACTTATCCGAGGTTTTGATCGTCGGTATCTCTGCATACCTAGTTCAACCTCGTTACCGATAAGTACTCTTTTCTCGTTCCCGTGATATGTGATCCCTTGTGATCCAGCCACATGCTTGCAAGCTAATTGGATGACATTCCACCGAGAGGGCCCAGAGTATATCTATCTGTCATATGGATGGACAAATCCCACTCTTGATCCATGTGTCTCAACCCATACTTTCCGAACACTCAATGCCACCTTTATAGCCACCCAGTTATGGTGTGGTGTTTGATGTTATCAAATCATCCTTCCAGTGATGGTGATTATCATGATCTCATGGTCGAAGGAATTAGGTTACTATGTATAAGAAAGCTTATAGCAATTGAACTATTAAAATGACTTGATCTTTATGCTACGCTTATCTATAGGTGTATGTCCATCACACCATTCTCCTAATGATATGATATCGTTGTTAATAACATCTCAATGTTCATGATCGAGAAACCACGATCATCTATTAACCAACAAGCTAGTATTATTAAAGAGGCTTTACTAGGGGCTCTAATTGAGTTTACAAATCACACAAGTATTAATGTTTCCGGTTAATACTGTTATAGCATGAATCTAAACATTTATCATAAACACAAAGATATAATAATAACTACATTATTATTGCATGTAGGGAATATCTCTAACAGTGTTTGCGGGGATCCAAAGGATATTGAGATTACTATGTCAGATTGATTAATGGTTCTATCTTTTGATTCTATCATGTCTGTGTTGTTTGTGATCTTGCATGCTCTCCGTTTCAATTATCTATCTTGGCCAAGTAGATGCTAGTGACTCCAATAGGGAGTATTTATGCTAGATAGTGGGTTCATGCCTCTATTTAATCTGGGGAAGTGACAGAAATCTCTAAGGTTGTAGATGTGCTATTGCTACTAGGAAGAAAACAACGATCTCTTGTTCATGTAACAAGTGGATTGTTTACCTTACACACTTTGCTTAAAGCAGTAATCTGTTGCTTGCAACTTAATACTGGAGGGGGTTCGGATGATAATCTGAAGGTGGATTACTAGTCATATATGCAGTTGGATGTCGGTCTATGTATCTTGTTGTATTGCCCAATCAAATCTCATAGGATCATGAATGTCTAGTATTGCATTATTATGCCTTGCTCTGTCTTGTCAATTGCACTGCTGTAATTTGTTTACCCAGCATGCCATGTTTGTTTATCTTAAGGAGAACACCTCTAGTGAACTATGGACCCCGGTCCAGTCTTTACCATTGATACATCATCCACTGTTATTGATTACCATCTGCAAACCACCATTGCCTTCCACACCATACAGTTAATCCTTTGTTTTAAGCAAACCGGTGAGATTGACAACCTCGTTGTTCGTTGGGGCAAAGTCTTGAGTTTGTGTTGTGCAGGTTTCCAAGTTGCTAGCAATTTTTTTGAGTTGTTTCCTTCCTCCTACTGGTTCGATAACCTTGGTTTCTTAATGAGGGAAGACTTGCTGCTGTTCTCATCACACCTTCCTCTTGGAAACTCCCAACGAAGCTCTACATTGATCTGAGCCACCATCACTAGTTAATGCTTCTGGAGATAAACATGCTTATGAAATTAGAACTAGGAGTGGTGCTTCCACTCAGGATGCTTTATATCCTGAAGGACATCCTAAAAGAATTAAGCACGATTCTCAACAAGCTAAAAATATTGGTACTTCTTCTAAAAGAAACAAAAATAATCATAAAACAGCTGTAGAACCTTCAGAACCTGTTATAGATCCTAATAGTATATCTGTCTCTGATGCTGAAACTAAAAGTGGTAATGATAAAAATGATGCTCCTGATAAGGAAGAAATTGAATAAGAACCTAAAAGGTACACCAAGAACACTAACTACACTAAGGAATATTTTGTTGCTAATAAGCATGGTAGTGAAAGAGAGCCTTGCGTTCAAAAACCAATGCCTTTCCCTAATAAGAAACACAAGTCTAAGGAAGAAGAACACTATAACAAGTTTTGTGAGTGGATGAAACCTTTATTTTTGGAAATTCTTTTGACTCACACTACAAGGAATGTGTCAAACTATGACCTTTTGGTAGTGACCGTGTATGAAATCGTCATAAATTTATGACGATTCTAGACTACATGGTCATGGGCTGTTCGGGAGGGTCGAAACCTAGCAAAATCATGACGATTTTTTCTCAGAAACGTCGTAATTGCATAAGATAAAATCGTCATAGTGCTAGGAAGGACAAGATATAAGACGAAGGAAATTCCAGCCGTTGGATGCAAACATGATGGAGGGATGAGATGGTGATCTGTGGAACACTAGCCGTGGATCGATGACCTGGCACACCACCGGTGGATGACCTGGCTATAGGCGCGTCGTCCCCCCTCGTCATTCGTATGCCCCATACCTAGCGAACCTCCGCCATCCACCTCCAAGCGCTGCATCCTCTCCTTCGTCATTCGTACGCCCCAACCTCCGCCGCCAGGCTAGATCTTGGACAAATCCGGCTACTCATTGCCTCGCCATCCACCTCCCTCGAATCCCCATCGACTACTACGAGAGGCGCGTCGTCCCCCCTCGCCCGTCGCCACCTTCCCCTCGCGTCCTTCCGTTCAGTCTGTTCTAGGGTTTCCCGCCGCCAGCCATGGCGATCCTCGGGGAGCTCGGCACCCAGGTGCTCATCCCCGTCGCCAGAGTCATCGGCATCGTCTTCGCCGTCGCGCAATGGGTCATCGTCTCCAAGGTCAAGGTCACGCCGGGCGCCGCCAACGCCTCGGGGGCAGGCAAGAACGGCTACGGGGACTACCTCATCGAGGAGGAGGAGGGCCTCAACGACCACAACGTCGTCGTCAAGTGCGCTGAGATCCAGACCGCAATCTCCGAAGGTGAGCTTCGCGACGCCTCTTCTATCTCTCCTTCTCAGATCTGCGCCGACCGCCCGTAGATCCGCGCGTTTCCTGGCCGTACGGAGCGGCTCCTTCTTACCCAGGTATTATTTAGAAACTAGAATCTCCTCTAGCTCGGTGGTCAATGGCTCGGATGCTGGCTGTCGTTCACCCGTCGAGTCGATTTTAGAGATGATCTGCCGGGGAGCATCTAAATTTTAGCTCGGCTAAATGTTTCTGCACAAAGTAAAAAAAACCCAAATGTTTCTGCACTTTTCATAGGCTTTACGAAACCTTGCGAAACCTTTGCATGAGTTCTTGCTGCAGGTCTTTCGAATAAGATATCGGATTTAGGTACCAGATTAGTTTGTGTTTGTTTAACAACTTTGTTTTTTGATGCTTTATTATCTGGATAAGTCTAATGTGATTTAGTTAGTTGTATATACATCAAAACACATGTAATCCATCTGCTTGTGGTCTACTTATATGGTTCACTGATAAGTAATTATAATCTGTGTTGGTACTTTCAATAATCATGAGGAACCCATGCTGCCATGTGCACAAAGTAATCTGATATTGTTTAAACATGCTTACACTACTTAAAACATGCACTATCATAACAGTACCCATGTTGTCATGAATATTTATCAATGCCTCAGATTATTTTGTTAGTAGTAGTACTACTAGTTCATGTATAGCCATATACGTATAAAATATGTATATGCCTCGATTCTCTTATGCATACACCTATTCTAGGAACTGATCTGTGTTGAATTCTTATTGACATTCGGTTTTTCCCATGACACCTTGCTGTTCCAGTGTTGGTGGTGCCCTCCAATGGTGTTCTGGTGGTGTTGGTGCCCTCCCGAGGTGTTCCAGTGGTATCAAAAATTTGGTGAACAAGGGGTGTAGCTCATGATATTATGAACCAGTTATCTTTCTTAATGCATCTAGTGCTTTAATGTTGTTTTTCATATCAGGTCCATGTATGCATGGTTGTAGCTAGAAAGAAGGGGTGATAACTGTGATAAGTGTGAAATAATCGCACCTGTTTTATATCCTTTGGTGCAAAAGTGTTGTTATTATCTGTTCTTCTTTGCATGAAGGCATTAATTTGTTTGTTACGGTTGTGTTTATGCTAGAATAAATAATGCATCCACTCTAGATGTTTGATCAGACCATGCTTGCATTAGTTTAGTCAGACCATATCAATCTTGATTTTTTCCCTTAAAATATTCTCTTGAGTATTATCAAGTAGTATCAATATGCATGACTATGACCATTGGAGAAGTAAATATTATATTCTAGTAACTTAAAAATACTTTCTGGTTCGAGTGTATTTGAGAAATAATTATTATTCTGGTAACATACCTTCTGCTTTTTGAGGTTTGTTTAGTTACCAACATGGTGCCTTTCATTCAATAAGATAGCTGCGGGTTATGTATGTATTTATGTGAGTCTATTAATTTCCAAAACCTTCTCATATCCCTCATTGATAATTATTATCTCACCTACGGTTGCCATGAGATCATGATGCGTCATGTGGCCACCTAATTGTGCCTTGCTTTCCTTCTGGCAGTGCCATGTCTTGATGTTGCACACCCTGCTCCTCCATGGATGAAGGAGGTCGTCGCCTGCCTCTGTGTCGCCACCCCCGTCGACCAGCTCCCCCGCATCGACGCTCAGGTCGCGGCCCGCCTGCCCCCACTTGACGCTGTCGGCTGGGCCCTCGGACCCTCAGAGGGCGAGGAGCTCGACCTCTTCATGGTATCTATATGGCTCTCACGCCTCTGCTCCTTTCTGTTCTGCTCTGCGACTGGGTGCTATAGAAGTTTGCTAGGGTCTACGGATGCTTGTTTGGTTTGTATGTTGCAATCATCTTTGAATTGTTTTGTGTGCCTTTTCCATTTAATCAATGTAATTAGGATTTTAACAACGGTGTCGAGTTACTAGTTTGACTAAACAATTATGTTACATATGCATCAAAGAATAACATTTCAGAAAATGCCTTACTTCTTTTTTCGTATGATCTCAGCTTCATTCCCATGTTTATTCTGATTTAGATTATATTTTCCTGTTCACGAGCAGGGGCTATAGTACCCGTTCCCATTTTATTATGCATTCATCCTTTTCTTTTGTCATTTTAGGATTCTTAGCTTGTTCATGTTGAGTTTCCAGGGAGCATGATCATGGTCATTGTGTAGATTTGCGAGTCACAAGAATCCTTGATCACACTTTAAATATCTCTCTATTAGTGGCCAAATGATTCAGATTTATAGGACTTCCTACCAGAATGGCAAACTATTTGATTTCCCATACCTTTATAAGAGGTGGAAGTGAATTCCTTTTTTGTGGTGGTTCTTTTTTAACATAGATATTACTTACTGCGTTGAATAATGTCTATTTTTTCATTATCAGGACAAAATACTAGGAGTATTGAAATATTTCAACATTGTCTGGGACGTTGAATAATGTCTGGGACGTTCCAGTTTTCACTTTGTTCCTTCCACCATTGTGATCTCTATACTTGAGTTATACAATTATATGTTGGTTTGATTTCAGTAGGGAGATTTTGAGTTATACAATTATATGTTGGTTTCATACATTTGTAATCTGGTAGTCTCATTCTATTGCTGAATCATCTGAATCATGTGGTAGTTATATGCCATTGCTTCTAAGCTCTGAATCATGTGGTTTGTATTCTTTTATTTCTTTCTAGAAATTGCTCTCCTTTTACATTAGATAATGGAAGATTAAACTCTCGCTCTCTGCATCACAAGATGTGCATAGCCTTAGTTCTGATTCAAATATCTGATGTTAATTGCAATTGCATGTATTGATGTTGGGCTTAGTTACATCTAGTGCATTTCCTATATTCACCCGCCTGAAAGATAAATAATCAATGAAATTTATTATTAAATGTGTAGTTAACCGCAGGCACCAATTAGGAAGGGGCTAACTTTGGTGTATAAAGATCATGATATATAAAGAATACTGGAGCTAACCAGGCATGTGTTTCTATGTGTTCTGCAGTTTACTTGTTATCCATAGATTATACTCTTGTTAACACGTGCCTCAAGTGTTGATGTAAAGATCTAAGAGATAACATCATTGTGCTACTTTATAGTCTTTTTTGTTATAAGGTGTGTATTGGTTGTGGAAACCAACTGGACAATGTATTTTTTTTCTTTATGGTTGTATGTAGAGCTAGCTGATGTAGGATACACTCTTTTGCTCCTATTATAAATTCTTATACATTGACATGACCTTGTGTAACTTCTGTGCAGTGACCGGACGAGTCCCGCTGCTGATGGCTTCTGTACCCTGGGCGGCTCTCCTGCTACTCACTTCCTTGGATTCTGGTGTGGTGGTGGCCTTAAGTAGCCGTGTGAGTTCGCCTCGGTGTGATAACCCTCTAGTGAGTTCCGATTTCCATCTCTTCTATGCGCTCAATCTCCTCTATGTGCTCTATCTCTCGAGCATCATGTGTGTTTGTAACATGTAAAATATATAGAAAATCCAGCTTAATTGATTCAGAAATTATGCTACAGGCTGTTGAGCTTAGGTTAAAGTCAATGCAATTTCTATGGGAGAACCATTGGTAAATTTGTTTCATGCTGCTGCTGGAGGTTCATTGCATTAGTTTGATTTGCACACTGTTCCTTGGCTGGTATGTTTACTTTTCGTTGAACATACTTGGATCTCTGTAGCTACGCCGTCTTATGCCAAAATCCATTAATTATGTGCATTTGGTCTTTAAGGGCTTCTGTTTTGAGTTGATAGACTGAACGATGGACTGGATTCTCGAATTTGATATCTTTGGTCCCTCTTTTGTGCATTATCAATGTCAATTACAAAAGTATTGCCTAATATTTGTCTGTTTATCTGTAGGATGTTTGAGACAAATGAAACACCAGCATTGCAAGGAATAATGTCCTTGAAGGAAGTTACATGGTGTTAGTTTGTGGGAGATACTTCTACTCGATGTAGAGACTTATTACTGGGAGATACTTTTATGTAATAATGTCGTTGTGTGTGAAGCTGTGAACCTGGATCTATGTCGTGGTGTCTTGTGATTCAAATGGAGTCAGATCTATTCAGTTATTTATATTCTATCAACCTGTGAACCTGTTTCATTGTATATTTATCGGGAAAATTATATTATTTAATATATATGTTTGATATATTGGGAAACTGAACCTAAAGATGCCAAGGCCTAAATAGTTTTGCACTATTAAAAGGCCACATCTGTATTTTACATTGGACCAAATAATAGTTTTATAATAAGGCCATGGCCCATAAAATTCTGGAGAAAAAAGGTTAAAAATAGAAAATTCATAAACGTGGAAAGGAAAAAGCTCCCCAATAATCAATCCTAAAAGTCCATGGCCCAGAAGAATAAAGGCCAAATTAATGGGCTTGGCCCATGTAAGCAACCAGAATGGACCAGGCTGAATTCACACTACGACGATTTTATTTCGTCACAATTTTGCCATGTAGGATCGGCCACCTAGGATCTGAGCTGGCTTGGCTAGATGGCCCGTGACGATATTGGATCATCATAGACGTTATGAAGATCCAATATCGTCATAGATGATTATGACGATTTCATCAAAAACGTCGTTATAGTTCATTTGCGATGCCCAGCTTTCGACGATCTTAAAATCGTCATAGAATCGTCATAAACGGACTACTATGACGATTCTGTGACGAAAATGGAGGGTCATATATAGCCATATTCCTTGTAGTGTCATGCTATTAAATTTCCTCCTTATTCAAAGTATATGAAGGATATTGTCTCTAATAAAAGGAAAATTTCTAATGAGGAAATTTCTACTTTGCTTGCTAATTATTCCTTCAATGGTAAGGTTCCAAAGAAACTTGGGGATTCAGGGATTCCAACTATTCCTTTCTCTATTAAAAATAATTATGTTAGAACTGCTTTGTGTGATTTGGGAGATAGAGTTAGTGTTATGCCTTTTTCTCTCTACAGGAGACTTCAACTAGAAAAAATGATACCAACTGATATATCTTTGCAAATGGCTGATAAGTCTACCACTATTCCTGTTGGTATATATGAGGATGTTCCTGTTCAAGTGGCTCATAATTGTTTGGTATTAACTGATTTTTTTGTGCTTGAGATGCCTGGAGATGATAATATGTCTATTATTTTTGGGAGACCTTTTCTTAATACCGTAGGTGCTTTCATTAATTGTAATCAAGGAAAGGTAACTTTTAATATTAATGACAAGGAGCATACTATTTATTCCCCTAAGAAGATTCATAATAGTTATGGACTAAATTCAATTGAAAATATTGAGGGCATCAAAGTTGGAGAAATATATTGTCCTATACCACAAGAAAATTATGAAACTATTATGACTGGGACTATTGCTATCAAGATTGAGGTAACATAATAATTTGGTGAAATGCAAAGTTCCGTTTCATATAAAATTGTTTTGGTAACAAGACTTGATCAAGATTGTTAACAAAGGGATTTTAATGAACAAAACAATGTTTTCACCATGATTATCCTTGCTCACTTTTATTTTCTCTACTCCAATCTTTGCTCTTCATCTTGTTCGTTTTTATTTTCCTAGTTGCTTGCTTTTTAGAGTGTCTTAGAACTTCTATAGTTTTAGATTTTGTTTGCTTTTGCATCTTTCCAAAATACTTTTCTGCGAGAAAATCAATTTTCATTACCTGAAAATTTCCCAAAATAAAGTTTCCCAAAAAATTCCAGAAAATTCATATTAAATTTTTATGCCAAAAAAGGGGCAGAGTGGTACCTGGAGTGATCCAGGGGGCCCACCAGGAAGGCACACGCCCTGGTGGCCTGGCCAGACCAAGGGCGTGACTAGCCCTGGTGTGGGCCACCCCTAGCCCTCCACTTAGTCTCCTTCCTGCCATCTCTTTCTCTCTCTCGAAAAACATCGAAAAACTTCGCATAGCTCGAGTTCTTGCTGTTCTTGCCCCTGAATTTCGATCTCCTTACCCAGCCCATCTATGCTGCTGATTTTTGGAGGGATTGCTCTCCGGTATGTGCCTCCTCCGCTTGTCCAATTAGATTTTTGAATGGTGGATTATATCTTGAGTATTTTTCTACTATAGGTGACAGGTTATGTGAGATTGCATGCTTGTTCTACGCTTAGAGAATTCATTTTGATGCATGTTTAACCCTCTTGCAAGTTCCTATAGTAGTTCGCCATCATTTATTAGCCTTGAAATCACTTGGTTTGATATTTGTAATATGCTCTGCTCACCAAAACTTTTGTGGAGAGTTTCACATTCACTAACACCCCTTTCAGTTCAAAAATTTCATTTAAAATCTATGATAGGCCTATTGTCACATCCCAAGATTTTCCAAATTTTGTAATCTGAAAAATGAATAAACAAAATAAATTATTGTTGAATTTTAGGGTGAAAAGAAACTTTTGTTTCTAAATGGAAACTTAAAATACATCTTAAACAAACTTTAATTAAAGCTTGAATTCAACAAAATCCAAATCAAGAGAAGTGCATTCCTCTTAAATGCATCTGGAAATTTAAACACTTGGAAAATAAATCCAAACCCTAAACCATAATGGAATAAAAAATCATTTCTAAGTTATCTCCAAGCCTATGGATTTGACCCATATAAAAACTTGTCAACAAACATTTACAAATGATCAAGAATGACAAATAGAAATATATTAAAGCCATAGAAATTGGTTTCACTTAAAATTGGAACCATGAATAAAATCCTATGATTATAATAAGATAAGGAAATTAAATTTGCAAAGCTAATAAAGAACCTATCTAAAAATCCATACCAAATGGAGAGAAAATAATCCTAAAGATATTTAAAAGGATAAATAAATATCAAATAAGATTTTACAAATTGGAATCACCAAGTTTGGATCTATAAATAAAAAGATATGCATTTTATAAGGTGAAGAAAGAAATATTAATTAAAGAATATTTGAAGACCAAATTAAATCTTGGCAAAGACCATAAGAAAATGGAATGAATATAATCCAAATCCTAATAAAATAAAAGAATAAATAATTTTCCAAATAAAATAAAATGGCATGAACCAAATTCTATTTGAATAAAGACAAATCTCTAATAAGAATAATTATACAACTCATGAGAAAATAATATTTTGGAATTTACCGAAGTGAAATAAAAGTTGTTTAATTCAACTTAAATAATATTAAAGAAATCTTCCAAATAAACTTTAGCGAATTAAAACTATATTTAATTCCATTGGAAATAAAACAAATATCCAATTCAAAATGATTTATGAATCACATTAAATACTTTCCAAATAATTCAAGATGAATTATTTGACAACCAAATAATCAAATAAAACTTACTGAAAAGATTTGGAAGGATTTAAGGAATTTAAATGGTGTTTGAAAATATTATTAAATCTTAATTGATTTAAAACAAGGGCCTAATTAAATAATTAAAGGACCCCAAAAAAGAATAAAATATTTATTCAAAAATTTGACTTCAGAATGTTTTATTAATCAACATTTAAACCTACACAAATTTTGGCAAAGGTTTGAATTAAAATGGATGCTTGAATTGATTAAATAATATCAAACAGAATAATAAGAATGGAAAAAGAAAAATGTTCACTACAAAAAAAATGATGAATCTAGCTAGCCCATTTCAAGGCCCGATCTAAGCCCAATGACCCTCTCACTTTCTTCCCCGAACCATTTTCTTCTACTCGCGATCAAACCCGCAAAGACGCTGACAGTTGGACCCCACCCCCACACTCTCTCTCTCACTCACCGTCGGACCCCACAGTGTTGTTCATCGTTTCCACCCGCGCGAAGACTACGCCTGGCCGTTTTTTGCCGTTGAATCCTCGCGATCAATTCGCCATAATGCTACGTTTAATCCTCACCGCGACACCGCCCTCTTAATCACCTCCCTCTTCTCCCTCTTTCCCCCCAGACACCACGCCACCGGAGCCCTCAGGTTGCCCATATTGCTCGCAACGACCCCCTGTCTCCGACAAGCTCCGGCGACAATTCTGGCCAAACCCTGCTGCCCCTTGCCCCCTCGACCTCTCTCACCTGCTCCCCACTCCCTGGCGAACCTCCTCGTAGCTCCAACTCGCCCCCGCGCGCCCCAGGACCTCGGCAACGACGACGACCACCGTCGCCACCGTCTGTTTCCTTTCCGGTGAAGCTTCTGGTAAGAACCTGACCGCGCCTCTCCTTCTCTTTCACACACGCGTAATCACCGCGATCTTGCGCATCTGACTGCATCGTTTACTTGCTCTGGCATGCACCGTAGCGTCACCTTCGTCTTCAACCGAGGGCAACCGTCGCCAGAGAGAACTCCGATGAGCATTTCCTTCTTCTCCCTCGCTTCCTAGACTCAGCGAACCACCGCCACCAGACACGTCGCCGCCAGCGCCGCTCACCTTGGGTCAGTCGCACAACAGTCGTCTGATCTTGATCCTGAGGCTTAGATAGAATCATTTAAAGCCGAAGGGGTATGTGATCTGTGCCGTGCGATCCCACTTAGATCCAACGGTGCTCAACGCGTGATCCGAACGAACCGGTATCAGCGAGTAAGAACACGCCATGTGGCTCTGTTTGATTGATTTAAAACAGATTTGATCTATTAGATGCTAGATTTTGTAAAATCTATAACTTTTGATCTACACGTCCAAACTTTGCAAATTTTATATCAATGGATTCAGAAAGACAAGCCCTAGCCAACCATGCACTTTGTTTAGTAAAAAGCTTCTGGTAAAATGTTTGTTTTTGCAGAAACTTGTGTATGCATGTTTAGAATATAAAAATTGTTCTAAAATGAATTTGAAGATAAAATATTTGGCAAATAGTTTGTTTTGAACCTACTTACCCTAGAAATCAATTGGTGGTTTCAAAAATGTATTTGGTGAAGCAAAAGAATAAATCCTTGATTTAAACCATTTCTAGTCAAATAAAAATATGGTTTAATTGTTAAAAATGATTTTGGAGGAAAACCTTTGGGAAATGTTTTGATTTAAACTCACTGACCCTAAACACCAAGTTTTATTACTTAAAAATATATTTGGTAAACCCTATAAAAATTATTACTTTGCTAAAGGCATTTTCAACCACATGAAATAATGATTTGGTTTAAAAATGGTTTAGAGATAGAATCTTTTGCAAATGGAGATGCCACTTTATAAAATGACCAATAGGTGTTACCAAATGTTCATAACTTATTAGAAACCACTTTTACAAATAAAACAATATTTAGCATGCTTGCATGTTTTGTTTCTATTATTTTATGTGATGTTGCTTGAATGGTAGATTGAAATATTGTTTGCTTGATTGAATTGTAGTGATTTGAAGTGCTTGAACATTGCAAAGATCAAGGAGTGAACTTATACTCTCTACTAAAAAGGCAAGTGATGCTTCATACTTTTGTCCCATTATTTTCACTATGCATTAGTGATGTTTCTAAGTAGGACTTGCATGGAATTTTTGCTAAGTACAAAATATGCCATGGGAAATCCTAGTAGATGTAACCTTAGTAGAAATTTCCTAAGTTAAGATTCCTACTACTATCATGCTTAGCTAGTAGAAAACTAGGGTGGAATATATATTCATGCTATGGAAAAATTTCTAAGTCTGAGGACTTGTGTTTTGTTTAATAAAACAACTAAGTGAATGAAACACCTGGGTGGAATGGAAGGAATGGTTTATGTTGAGTGGTTCACAAGGCCCATTTATATGGTTTACCTTGTGTATCTCACTTGTGGATGGCCACCCAGGAACAAAGAGATTTGAGATGTCAAATGTTGAGAAGCTTCAAGTGCAGCCACTTGGAATTATGGGCACTGCCTGGATCATATAGGTTGCAAGAACTTAGCCAAATGGACAGTTGGTGGTAGGGGTTTGATAGGTTGGAACACGTCCATTCTGGTCTAAGGGAAGGCTGTTGGAGATATGCCCAAGAGGCAATAATAAAGTGGGTTATTATCATATCTTCATACTTATGATAAATGTTTACATACCATGCTATAATTGTATTAGCAGGAAACATTAATACTTGTGTGATTTGTAAACATAAAAGAGTCCCTAGTAAAGCCTCTTGTTAAACTAGCTTGTTGGTTAATATATGATCATGGTTTCCTGATCATGAACATAGAGATGTTATTAACAACAGGGTCATATCATTAGGAGAATGATGTGATGGACATACTCCTATAGATAAGCGTAGCATAAAGATCAAGTAATTTTAATAGTTCAATTGCTATATGTTTTCTGATACATAGTAACCTAATTCCTTCGACCATGAGATCATGCATATCACCTTTGCCAGATGGATGCTTTGATGACATCAAACACCACACCGTAACTGGGTGGCTATAAAGGTGGCATTGAGTGTTCGGAAAGTATTGGTTGAGACACATGGATCAAGAATGGGATTTGTCCATCCATATGACGGATAGATATACTCTGGGCCCTCTCGGTGTAATGTCATCCAATTAGCTTGCAAGCATGTGACTGGCTCACAAGGGATCACATATCACGGGAATAAGAAAATAGTACTTATCGGTAACGAGGTTGAACTAGGTATGCAGAGATACCGACGATCAAAACCTCGGATAAGTAAACTATCGTGATACAAAGGGAAATTGGTATCATATGTAAGTGGTTCATTCGATCGCAAAGTAATCGTAGAAATATGTGGGAGCCATATGAATTTCCAGATTCCTCTATTGGTTATTGATCGGAGAAGTTTCTCGATCATGTCCACATAATTCACGAACCGTAGGGAGACACACTTAAGGATTCGACGTTGTTTGAGTAGTTATGGTATGATGAGAAAGAGACCGAATGTTGTTCGGAGTCTCGGATGGGATCCGGGATATCACGAGGAGATCCGGAATGGTCCGGAGAATAAGATTCATATAAGGAAAGTCCCGTTTCGGAGTTGGAGAATGGTTCCCGTGTTTTCATCGAGAATGTTCTAGAAGGTTCCGGAATGTCCGGCACTCCGGAGGGGAAAGGGTACATGAATGTGTTATATCAAGTTGATATGATTGCATCATGTGCTAGGTGTCATCGCTGTACCAAAATAGAGGGTTTATTCAAATCCTAGTTTGAAAAAGTCAAACGGCTAGTTTTGGGAAAGAGGAGAAGGTGGTTTGAAACCGACTTGGGGGAGGAGTTCCTCCTCCCACCGCCGGCCCACCTTGGGTCCGAGTTGGGGAGGGACTCCCCTCCCCAGGCGCGCCTCCCTCCACCTATAAGAGGAGGGGCAGGGCTCCCCTCCTAGACACACAAGTTGCCTCCCTCTAAATCTAAACCCTAGCCACAGCCTAGGGATTTCTCCCAAGCCGCCGAGTTAGAGCTTCTAATTGCCCTAGCCGCTGGTTTAGCACCTTCTAATTGGTGTGTCTAAACCCTAGATCACCAAGGCTCTCTCATAGTGCACCATACTCGCTCCGGCTTAAGGCGAAGCCCTGCGAGATCTCCCCTCTACTTCCGGTACCACGCCGTCGTCTTTAGGAATCGCGAGGAGAGTGCTACAACCTCACTGCTGGAAAAAGGAGAGGAAGGTCTTCGTCAGTCGAACGTGTGACCAATCTGGGAGCGCTGCTTGTGCGCAGCCGGAAGGATCGTCTACGCGATCTTGAGATCGGAAAGTGTACGACTACATCACCCACGAGAATCTGCTCTCGTTAACCGCTTTGGAATCTTCGAGGGTGAGTTCCTCCATCGACTCGTTGCTACAATCTAGTAGATAGATCTTGGCTTGTTTGTGTGCATGCGGTAGAAAATTTTGTTTTTCCATGCTACGAACCCCTACAGTGGTATCAGAGCCGTGTCTATATGTAGATCTGTTGCACGAGTAGAACACAATGGTCATTATGGGCGTTGATGCTTTTATTGTCGATTGCTTCTTGTGTACTTTGCATCTTGCGGTATGTTGGGATGAAGCGGCCAGGGCTAACCTTACATGACATCGTTCATGAGACTTGCTCCACGCTTGACATGCAACTTGTATTGCATAAGTGGCTTTGCGGGTGCCTGTTTCTCCTAGCATAGTTAAGATCCAACGTATGCTGTGGTTCATGTTCGTAAGTTAGAACGACACTTATTGAAAGCCCCAAACCACGTAAAACATGCAAAGAAAGTAGAGGCGTCTAACTTTGTTTTGCAGGGGTGTGCAGTGATGTGATATGGCCATGATTGTGATTATATTTGATGTATGCAATGTTCCTTATTGTAAGTTGGCAACCGGCAGGAGCCATATGGTTGTCTTTAAATTCTGTTAAGACCCGCGTGTCTATTCAAAGTAATTGTAATAGTTGATGCTGGTGGAATACAACCATGAAGCGACGCCATTGACCTTGACGCCACACCGGTGATGATGGAGATCATGTTCGTGCTTGAAGATGGAGATCGGAAGCACAAGAAGAAAGGCCATATCATATCACATATTATGAATTGCATGTGCTGTTAATCCTTGTATGCATCTTGTATTGCTTAGTTTACGACGGTAGCATTATAAGATGATCCCTCAAGCACACAATTTCATGTTTTAAAGTGTTCATCCTTAGTAAGCACCGTTGCTAAAGCTCGTTGTTTCGAAGCACCACGTGATGATCGGGTGTGTTAGATTCTGCGAGTGTATACAACGTGAGCAAGCCAGATTTGCTCTAAGGTTTGATCTTGACGAGCCTAGCATGTACAGACATGGTCTCGGAACACGGATCACCGAAAGGTAAAGCATGAGTCATATAGTAGATATGATGAACATGTTGATTGTTCGCCATTGAAGCTACATCAACTCTCGTGATGATCGGTTTTGATGTGGTGGATTTGGTTCGTGTGATCACTAAAACAATGTGAGGGATATTGTTTTGAGTGGGAGTTCAACGACAATATGATTAAAAGTTGAACACTATTTATCATAAGTTAAATCAAAGTGAATTTGCATAGTTGTTGTAGTCATTGGCATCCGTTTACCACCTTACGCTTAGTTATAATTGAGATGATAGAACTATATAATTCTGGTTAGTTACTTTACAAACTGGTATCGTATTGTTTTGAAGTGTTAATCTAAAGTTTAAAAGTCCTATTGCAAACTTTCAGTAAGTTCCGGTTACTCCATGAAGTTTAATAATTGGTATTAAAACAAGAGTGACAATTCCAAGAGTTAGTGTATGAGTATCATGTTTGTTTCCATGATTCTTGATATTCAAAGGATTGTCTTAATATCAAGGTTATCTAGGATCTGAAAGATTTGTTTCAGAAACCATGATGTGTGGAAGATATTGTGATATCTGAAACGAAGTTTTGGTTGCAAAATGATAGAGTATAATATGACAAAATTCATGTTCTCATATTTGATGAGAATTTGCAAAAGGTTGGAGACACTAGTTGTCCTAATCCTCCAAAAGGTTTTGGAGAGAAACATTATACTCGCAATTCACCGATACAAGCTAAAAGTAGTTTAATCATGGATAATACCATGATGAGGGTGAATATTTGATGTAGGTGAAATGTTTACTACACCAAGAGATTACTAAAGAAAGGAATTTGAAAGAACACGAAACATTTGATAATGGTGATCTACTTCAAAGTGCAAGTCCAAAGACATTGGTATTTAACTATACACGCTTTGGACTATGTGTCATATGTATGACTCCACTATTGATGTTGATAGATTCTTTCAAACAGAAAAGGAAATACTGAAAGAGAATCTCATAAATATATGGCAGAAAAGAAAAGACTAGAATTGTTCTGTTTAAGTATATAGATGATATACATGTTATGGCTATATTCTTTGCTTATTAAACAATGTGGTTCTTAAGTATTTGATGCTGAATTTGTTGGTATGAATCGTCATACGAAACAACACAATTCATGAACTACAATGGCCTAAGTAACTAGCAAAAGAATATGTGATGATGTTCATCGAGAACAAATAAAAGGTTATTGTGTTGCTCGTTAAACGTCAAAGCTTGCCTTCAAGATTTGTTTTATCAGGTATTATGAGAACAAAAGGGTTGTTCAAATAATTGCCATAATCCATAAAAGATGGATGATTCACAAATCTCGTTGGAGAAATCACATCCATAAAATTAGTGCTAAAAATGTCGAAAGACAAATTCATTGAAAGATCACTTAGGAAGTGACATCGCCGTTTAAATTATATTGGAAAGAAGACATGGAGAAACTCCATATGGATGTAATTTTGGAGTCTTTTGATTTTTGATCAAATGACACTTGTGAAACTTTCCCAGAGATAATTAAAACTTCGTTCATAGGCCAAACAGGAACGAATGACTAGATTATTGGAACTTGTACATATTGTTGTACGAAGTCCATTATGTGTAGTCAAAGAGCGATGGATTTTAACTTCATATGCTTTCTCTGAAAATTTGAGTGAATATATGAATATTTACTTAATAAGGATAAAGTATGAAACATTTGAAAAGTTCAAAGATTTTCAAGATGAAGTGCAAAATCATTGTAACAAGAATATAAATAGTTTATGATAAGATCATAAAAGAAGATATTTGAGTTACAAGTTTAGCATAATACCTAAGATTTAAGGAATCGTTCCGTGGATTTACATTTCCTGAAACACCATAAGAGTATGGAGCGTTCGAGATATGTAATTAAACCTTGTTTGACATGGGAAGATCAAAGGTGTAATTCATAAAACTTCCATTATATTTTAAAGATTAAAAGCTTTAGAGACTACCGTTTTTCCACTGAAAAGAGCTCCATCATAATCCGTTGAAATGACACCATATAAAGTTATGGTTTGGGATAAAACCCAAGTTGTCCTTTCTTAAACATTGGTATGCTATGCATAAGAAAGATGTTTGCAACCAAAGTCGGATGAACCTGTCTTTGTATGTTATTTCGAATAACTGTTAAGTGTTCCTCCATAAAACCAGAGACAAAAGTGTTTGTCTCTTAGAATGTCAAGTTTCCTTGAGAAGGAATTTTTCGTGAAAAGTAAAGCGGGAGGACAATAGAACTTTGATAAGGTTAAAAGAACCTTAGCTATATGTGCAGAGTTGCGCAGCGCCGAAAAGTGTTCCGGAGGCAGCAACAATGCTCATGGCTCACGTGCCTCAAAGGTTGTGGTCACGGAGATCTAAGTTCCTATTGAAACAAGTAGGTCGGGTAAACAATCAAATACCAAGATTTGAGGGTTGAATCATTATTTGAGAATAATGAACCGACTACATGCAAAGAAGCGATGATGGGCCCTGACTCCGTCAAATGGCTTGAAGCCATAAAATCCGTGATAGTTCCATACATGAGAAATCAAGTTTTGAACTTGAAGGACCCTCGAGAAAGGTGTAAGACCTTACAGTTGTGTTTGGATCTATAAAGAAATAGACATGAATATGGTCTACATGTTGGGAAAGAGTTCACAACAATGTTCAAGGGTTGACTATGAAAAGATTTGATCTTTCATAGCGATATTTAGTCTAGACGGATTAATGTAGCAACCACGACATATAATTTTGTTATGTGTTGGATAAACAAAACAAATTCTTCTAATAGAAGGGTTACCTAGGATGTGTGCATGACACGGTCCAAAGGGTTTTGTTAGTTCAAAGGATGCTAAATGCATATGCAAACTTCAATGGTTGAAGTAAGCATTACGGAGTTGGAATCTTCACTATGATGAAACTGTTAAAGGAGTTTAAATTCGTCGGAGATAATGAAGATGCTTGCATTTGCAAGAAATTAAGTGGGAGAGCTAAGACATGTTTCTAATACATTATGTGGAAGACATATTGTTGATTGGAAATGATGTATCTTTTATTAACACAAGATAAGAATTTCATCTCGATGAAAGGATTAGGCAAAACCCAAATATTTAGCATCAATAGACGCTAATATGGTTGTGCCGAAAGTACATAGATGATGTATTGAATGAGTTCCATATAGAAACTACAAGAAAGGTTCTTGTCACACAGAAAGGATTGAATGAGTTCAATATTAATGATATATTCAAGTGTATTGACACTTGTTAAGTGAAACAAAGATTCAAGTATAGATTGATACTTGATGTATGAAATCACAAAGAGTATTTATATCAATTATGCTGTGATATGTACAAATCCAGATATGTCCTATGCTCTAAATGATGTGAGCATATACCAGAATGATTCATAAGATGATCATTGGACAATAGTAAGGATAGTCTTATGATCTTTTGGAAGAACTAAGAATATATTGTTTGTAGAAGTGCCAAATAGACGGTTAGTTCATTGTAAAAGTACTACATTGATACTAGTTTTGTCACAAAGTACAAATTAAGTTTATCTCAATCTAAACTAAGGGTGGCACAATATAATGGAAAGTAAGTTCCATAATGGATTTGGATGAGTTCCAAAGTTAAGACATTGTGACAGATACTACAACAAAAGGCTAAGTATATGACTGCTATTATAGCAGCTAAAGAGGGCATTTGGGTCAAGTAGTTTGTTATCAAACTAGGTGTAGTTCATAGCGGGATAATACTATGAAGATATATTGTACGACAATGTTATCAACATGTTTTAACCCCAAAGAACTAAAGGTCTCACCAAAGGACCAAATTTATACAAAGCAATCTCATTAGAGAATGAGTGATGCGTAGAGACGCAAATACATGCAATTACACACGGACCTGGAAGTGTCAGATCCGGAGATCAGTTGACCACTAGCGAACGTGTACTTACAACACCGGAAAGCCATAGGTGTTGAATACACAAAGGTTTGAAACTAGATTATTGACTCTAGTGCAAGTGGGAGACTGTTGGAGATATGCCCAAGAGGCAATAATAAAGTGGGTTATTATCATATCTTCATACTTATGATAAATTTTTACATACCATGCTATAATTGTATTAACAGGAAACATTAATACTTGTGTGATTTGTAAACATAAAAGAGTCCCTAGTAAAGCCTCTTGTTAAACTAGCTTGTTGGTTAATATATGATCATGGTTTCCTGATCATGAACATAGAGATGTTATTAACAACAGGGTCATATCATTAGGAGAATGATGTGATGGACATACTCCTATAGATAAGCGTAGCATAAAGATCAAGTAATTTTAATAGTTCAATTGCGATATGTTTTCTGATACATAGTAACCTAATTCCTTCGACCATGAGATCATGCATATCACCTTTGCCGGATGGATGCTTTGATGACATCAAACACCACACCGTAACTGGGTGGCTCTAAAGGTGGCATTGAGTGTTCGGAAAGTATTGGTTGAGACACATGGATCAAGAATGGGATTTGTCCATCCATATGACGGATAGATATACTCTGGGCCCTCTCGGTGTAATGTCATCCAATTAGCTTGCAAGCATGTGACTGGCTCACAAGGGATCACATATCACGCGAACGAGAAAATAGTACTTATCGGTAACGAGGTTGAACTAGGTATGCAGAGATACCGACGATCAAAACCTCGGATAAGTAAACTAGCGTGAGACAAAGGGAAATTGGTATCGTATGTAAGTGGTTCATTCGATCGCAAAGTAATCATAGAAATATGTGGGAGCCATATGAATTTCCAGATTCCTCTATTGGTTATTGATCGGAGAAGTGTCTCGATCATGTCCGCATAATTCACGAACCGTAGGGAGACACACTTAAGGATTCGACGTTGTTTGAGTAGTTATGGTATGATGAGAAAGAGACCGAATGTTGTTCGGAGTCTCGGATGGGATCCGGGATATCACGAGGAGATCCGGAATGGTCCGTAGAATAAGATTCATATAAGGAAAGTCCCATTTCGGAGTTGGAGAATGGTTCCCGTGTTTTCATCGAGAATGTTCTAGAAGGTTTCGGAATGTCCGGCACTCCGGAGGGGAAAGGGTACCTGAATGTGTTATATCAAGTTGATATGATTGCATCATGTGCTAGGTGTCATCGCTGTACCAAAATAGAGGGTTTATTCAAATCCTAGTTTGAAAAAGTCAAACGGCTAGTTTGAAAGTCAAACGGCTAGTTTTGGGAAAGAGGAGAAGGTGGTTTGAAACCGACTTGGGGGAGGAGTTCCTCCTCCCACCGCCGGCCCACCTTGGGTCCGAGTTGGGGAGGGACTCCCCTCCCCAGGCGCGCCTCCCTCCACCTATAAGAGGAGGGGCAGGGCTCCCCTCCTAGACACACAAGTTGCCTCCCTCTAAATCTAAACCCTAGCCACAGCCTAGGGATTTCTCCCAAGCCGCCGAGTTAGAGCTTCTAATTGCCCTAGCCGCTGGTTTAGCACCTTCTAATTGGTGTGTCTAAACCCTAGATCACCAAGGCTCTCTCATAGTGCACCATACTCGCTCCGGCTTAAGGCGAAGCCCTGCGAGATCTCCCCTCTACTTCCGGTACCACGCCGTCGTGCTGCCGGAATCGCGAGGAGAGTGCTACAACCTCCGCTGCCTGCTGGAACAAGGGAGAGGAAGGTCTTCGTCGAGTACCGAACGTGTGACCGACTATGGGAGCGCTGCCGTAACGCAGTGCCGGAAGGGTCGTCTACGCGATCTTGAGATCGGAAAGTGTACAACTACATCACCCACGAGAATCTGCTCTCGTTAACCGCTTTGGAATCTTCGAGGGTGAGTTCCTCCATCGACTCGTTGCTACAATCTAGTAGATAGATCTTGGCTTGTTTGTGTGCATGCGGTAGAAAATTTTGTTTTTCCATGCTACGAACCCCTACAAAGGCTTCTGAAAGATCTTGTCTTGGTTAAACCAAGTCTTGTGGGGAAAGTGCACCACCTCTGCAGAGTGTAAAATCTAAGTACTTATCCATGTCCCTGTTAAAGTTCAATTTTAGCATCAAGACATGGAAGCTATCAAGAATCTCCTCATCCCAATTTCTAAGTAAAAACTTGTGGTTGAACAAGGGTTGAAGGATCACGAATTTCTATTGGGAGATGCCTTGGGTGATTTTGTCAAGCAAAAACTTAGTGTTTTCAAATGATAAGGAAAATCTATTTTGAGCAAAGCAAGCCTAAGCTCCACTTAGCCAAATGCATATAGATGATAGACTCCACTATACTACCATAGTATCACTTGCCAATACAATTAAATGTATTGACCCTTGTGGCTGTAACTTGTTATGTTGCAGGTTTGTTTGATATTAGTGAGGTTTATTGATTAGGGTTACATGTCTACAACCAACATGTCTGCTTGTGGCACTTTGAAGATGAAGGACCCCATGCTATTGTTATATTCTGCTGCATTGTAGTGAGATAGCCAAATGATCTATGTAAGATGTAATAAATTACTTTATTCCTGGTTATAAAGTTTTATTATGACCTTTGTTTCTTGATATTACATCTTAAATGTGGATGCTAGCTATTGATCTAGGGACTAGCATTTTAAACACAGGGATCTCTACCTTATTAAAGGTTGGGAACCTTACATATGGTATCAGAGCATTGTGTTGCCTGTAGGATTTGTAACCCTAGGATTGGACAAAACCCCTTAGAAATATAGGAGTTGTATTTGTTCCAAAACTTATTTACAAACAATCTTGTAAACTCTTTCCTCAAACCATTTTGGTTTTGATTCTACATCTCTTCTATTTCAAACTTGATGGACAAAGCCTTTCCCATGGCCAAAGACTTCATCATGTGCAAAGGGCTTCATCAACTCTAATGACTTCAACATCTTCAACTCTAATGACTTCAACATCTTCAACATTTTCACCAAGGACTTCAATCTTGGATATCACTAAGGACTACAAGTGAGACAAGAAATGTTACTCAAGACTTGAGGACTAAGGAAACACAACTTAGAAGGAACCATCATCACCTTGAAGTTTTGAGATCAAGATGCCAGAAATTCTCTAAGGATACAAACATCTTGTTCAAAAGGAATCAACCAAGAAGGATGGAAAGATCTCAAGTGAACCATATAGATGGACCACCATATTTAGTTTAAGTCAAACCCACCAACTTATGTGGTGTAACAAAAATATTTTTTTGGTTGCCTATAAGTGTGCTTGAAACTTGTTGTTTGAGTGGAATGTTTGTTTGTGATTGCTTGCACTTTACTTGTGTGAATTGTGATGTGTGTGATTAGAATTATTCCCTTAGAACTATTTTGCCTATTCTAAACCCAATCCAACCCAAACAGATGACTTCTCCAAGAAACTCCAACATCAAGGATGGTGACAACAACAACCAAGAGGACAACATGAGAGAACTCATAGTAACCCAAACCCAGTTGAACCAAGTAACAGCTCAATTTATAGCCAACACCAGTGAGGTAGATCCAACCATGCAAAGATTTTTGGAAACCCAAACCCAATTGTTGCATAAGGTGACAGATCAAATGATCAACATGGGAAACAACTCTTCCAAAGGAGTTTATGACAACAAGGATGTCAAAGATGATATTCTAGAAGGAACCCAAGATTGCAACATTTGTGGAGACAAGGATCACACTTCCAAGGAACATGAAGATCAATGTCCCAATTGTGAAGAGAAACATCCAATTGACCAATGCCCCACATCTCAAGCTACTTTTTATCTATGTGAAGGAAATAATCATGTCCCTATACAATGCCCCATCTATTCCATAGTTCAACAAAGGAAACAAGGTGGAGTGCAACAACTGATTGCACATTACCATGAGAGAGCCAAGTCTACCAAGAAGGATGAAGACAAACGAAAATCTCAGCTTGCACCTCCATGCAATATGACTCAATTTAAAGGACCAAAGAGGAGACATATGTATTATCCAAGGAATAATAAAAGGTCAAGGAGACCAGGAAACATTCCTACCTTTGAGATAACATATGAAGAACATGAATTAGAAGCACTCCTAGATTTGGAGAAACCCAAGAAAAAGAAGGACAAAATCCATGTGCAATGTGGTCATTGCAAAGAAATGGGACACTATGCCAGTGAATGTCCAAAGAAGAAGAAGTATAAGGAGATTAGCCAAGTGTGGTGCAACAACTGCAAAGAGCTAGGTTATTATGTAGCAACTTGTCCATGGAAGATACGTGAAGAACTCAATCTTATCACATGTTACAATTGTGGTAACCAAGGACATTATGCAAGCAACTGTCCAGAAAAGATGAATCACAAGATAAAGCCTATGAAGGATCTCACCCTTGTCACATGTTTCAAGTGTGGAGACAAAGGACACTATGCAGATGTTTGCCCAGAGATATTTCAATAAGATCCCAAGCAAGCCAAGATGTAATTTAGTTGGAAAATTTTTAAGGGTGGTAGTACCCTAGATGCTTTGAGCCAACTTGTAACCCCTAGCCTTCCCAAATCTCGGGACGAGATTTATTTTAAGGGTGGTAGCCTGTCACATCCCAAGATTTTCCAAATTTTGCAATGTGAAAAATGAATAAACAAAATAAATTATTGTTGAATTTTAGGGTGAAAAGAAACTTTTGTTTCTAAATGGAAACTTAAAATCCATCTGAAACAAACTTTAATTAAAGCTTGAATTCAACAAAATCCAAATCAAGAGAAGTGCATTCCTCTTAAATTCATCTAGAAATTTAAACACTTGGAAAATAAATCCAAACCCTAAACCCTAATGGAATAAAAAATCATTTCCAAGTTATCTCCAAGCCTATGGATTTGATCCATATAAAAACTTGTCAACAAACATTTACAAATGATCAAGAATGACAAATAGAAATATATTAAAGCCATAGAAATTGGTTTCACTTAAAATTGGACCCATGAATAAAATCCTATGAATATAATAAGATAAGGAAATCAAATTTCCAAAGCTAATAAAGAACCTATCTAAAAATCCATACCAAATGGAGAGCAAATAATCCTAAAGATATTTAAAAGGATAAATAAATATCAAATAAGATTTTACAAATTGGAATCACCAAGTTTGGATCTATAAATAAAAAGATATGGATTTTATAAGGTGAAGAAAGAAATATTAATTAAAGAATATTTGAAGACCAAATTAAATCTTGGCAAAGACCATAAGCAAATGGAATGAATATAATCCAAATCCTAATAAAATAAAAGAATAAAGAATTTTCCAAATAAAATAAAATGGCATGAACCAAATTCTATTTGAATAAAGACAAATCTCTAATATGAATAATTATATAACTCATGAGAAAATAATATTTTGGAATTTACCCAAGTGAAATAAAAGTTGTTTAATTCAACTTAAATAAGATTAAAGAAATCTTCCAAATGAACTTTAGGGAATTAAAACTATATTTAATTCCATTGGAAATAAAACAAATATCCAATTCAAAATGATTTACGAATCACATTAAATACTTTCCAAATGAATTATTTGACACCCAAATAATCAAATAAACTTACTGAAAAGATTTGGATGGATTTAAGGAATTTAAATGGTGTTTGAAAATATTATTAAATCTTAATTGATTTAAAACAAGGGCCTAATTAAATAATTGAAGGACCCCAAAAAATAATAAAATATTTATTCAAAAATTTGACTTGAGAATGTTTTATTAATCAACATTTAAACCTACACAAATTTTGGCAAAGGTTTGAATTAAAATGGATGCTTGAATTGATTAAATAAAATCAAACAGAATAATAAGAATGGAAAAAGAAAAATGTTTAGTACAAAAAAAATGATGAATCTAGCTAGCCCAGCTCGGCAAGGCCCAGTATAAGCCCAACAGCCCACTCTCGCTTTCTCCCCCGAACCGTTTTCTTCTACTCGCGATCAAACCCGCAAAGACGCTGATAGTTGGACCCCATCCCCACACTCTCTCTCTCACTGACCGTCGGACCCCATAGTGTTGTTCATCGTTTCCACCCACGCGAAGACCACGCCTGGCCGTTTTCTGCCGTTGAATCCTCGCGATCAATTCGCCATAATGCTGCGTTTAATCCTCGCCGCAACACCGCCCTCTTAATCTCCTCCCTCTTCAACCTCTTTCCCCCCAGACGCTACCCCACCGGAGCCCTCAGGCTGCCCGTATTGCTCGCAACGACCCCCCTATCTCCGACAAGCTCCGACGATAATTCCGGCCAAACCCTGCCGCCCCTTGACCCCTCGACCACTCTCACCTGCTCCCCACTCCCTGGCGAACCTCCCCGTAGCTCCAGGTCGCCCCCGCGCGCCCCAGGACCTCGGCAACGACGACGACCACCGTCGCCACCGTCTGTTTCCTTTCCGGCGAAGCTTCTGGTAAGAACCTGACCGCGCCTCTCCTTCTCTTTCACACACGCGTGCTCACCGCGATCTTGCGCATCTTACTGCATCCTTTACTTGCTCTGGCATGCACCGTAGCATCACCTTCGTCTTCAACCGAGGGCAACCGTCGCCAGAGAGAACTCCGACGAGGAATTGCCAGTGGCCCTGTGCGCCCCTTGCACTCTCGCGAGCACCTTGAGCATCACCGCGACTCTGCGATTCGGGTGAGCATCTCCTTCTTCTCCCTCGCTTCCTAGACTCACCGAACCACCGCCACGGACACGCCACTGCCGCCACTATTGCCCACCTTTGGTCAGTCGCACAGCAACCGTCTGATCTTGATCCTGAGGCTTAGATAGAATCACTTAAAGCCGAAGGGGTATGTGATCTGTGCCGTGCGATCCCACTCAGATCCAACGGTGCTCAACGCGTGATCCGAACGAACCGGTATCAGCGAGTAAGAACACGCCACGTGGCTCTGTTCGTTTGATTTAAAACAGATTTGATCTATTAGATGCTAGATTTTGTAAAATCTATAACTTTTGATCTACACGTCCAAACTTTGCAAATTTTATATCAATGGATTCAGGAAGACAAGCCCTAGCCAACCATGCACTTTGTTTAGTAAAAAGCTTCTGGTAAAATGTTTGTTTTTGTGGAAACTTGTGTATGCATGTTTAGAATATAAAAATTGTTCTAAAATGAATTTGAAGATAAAATCTTTGGCAAATGGTTTGTTTTGAACCTACTGACCCTAGAAATCAATTGGTGGTTTCAAAAATGTATTTGGTGAAGCAAAAGAATAAATCCTTGATTTAAACCATTTCTAGTCAAATAAAAATATGGTTTAATTGTTAAAAATGATTTTGGAGGAAAACCTTTGGGAAATGTTTTGATTTAAACTCACTGACCCTAAACACTAAGTTTTATTACTTAAAAATATATTTGGTAAACCCTATAAAAATTATTACTTTGCTAAAGGCATTTTCAACCACATGAAATAATGATTTGGTTTAAAAATGGTTTAGAGATAGAATCTTTTGCAAATGGATTTGCCACTTTATAAAATGACCAATAGGTGTTACCAAATGTTCATAACTTATTAGAAACCACTTTTACAAATAAAACAATTTTATCATGCTTGCATGCATTGTTTTGTTTCTATTAATTTATGTGATGTTGCTTGAATGGTAGATTCAAATATTGTTTGCTTGATTGAATTGTAGTGATTTGAAGTGAGTGAACATTGCAAAGATCAAGGAGTGAACTTATACTCTCTACCAAAAAGACAAGTGATGCTTCATACTTTTGTCCCATTATTTTCACTATGCATTAGTGATGTTTCTAAGTAGGACTTGCATGGAATTTTTGCTAAGTATAAACTATGCCATGGGAAATCCTAGTAGATGTAACCTTAGTAGAAATTTCCTAAGTTAAGATTCCTACTACTATCATGCTTATCTTAGCTAGTATAAAACAATGGTGGAATATATATTCATGCTATGGAAAAATTTCTAAGTCTGAGGACTTGTGTTTTGTTTAATAAAACAACTAAGTGAATGAAACACCTGGGTGGAATGGAAGGAATGGTTTATGTTGAGTGTTTCACAAGGCCCTTTTATATGGTTTACCTTGTGTATCTCACTTGTGGATGGCCACCCAGGAACAAAGAGATTTGAGATGTCAAATGTGGAGAATCTTCAAGTGCAGCCACTTGGCATTATGGGCTCTTCCTGGATCATATAGGTTGCAAGAACTTAGCCAAATGGACAGTTGGTGGTAGGGGTTTGATAGGTTGGTACGCGTCCATTCTGGTCTAAGGGAAGGCTTCTGAAAGATCTTGTCTTGGTGAAACCAAGTCTTGTGGGGAAAGTGCACCACCTCTGCAGAGTGTAAAATCAAAGTACTTAGCCATGTCCATGGTAAAGGACAATTTGAGCATCAAGACATGGAAGCTATCAAGAATCTCCTCATCCCAATTTCTGAGTAAAAACTTGTGGTTGAACAAGGGTTGAAGGATCACCAATTTCTATTGGGAGTTGCCTTGGGTGATTTTGTCAAGCAAAAACTTAGTGTTTTCAAATGATAAGGAAAATCTATTTTGAGCAAAGCAAGCCTAAGCTCCACTTAGCCAAATGCATATAGATGATAGACTCCACTATACTACCATAGTATCACTTGCCAATACAATTCAAATGTATTGACCCTTGTGGCTGTAACTTGTTATGTTGCAGGTTTGTTTGATATTAGTGAGGTTTATTGATTAGGGTTACATGTCTACAACCAACATGTCTGCTTGTGGCACTTTGAAGATGAAGGACCCCATGCTATTGTTATATTCTGCTGCATTGTAGTGAGATAGCCAAATGATCTATGTAAGATGTAATAAATTACTTTATTCCTGGTTATAAAGTTTTATTATGACCTTTGTTTCTTGATATTACATCTTAAATGTGGATGCTAGCTATTGATCTAGGGACTAGCATTTTAAACACAGGGATCTCTACCTTATTAAAGGTTGGGAACCTTACATATGGTATCAGAGCATTGTGTTGCCTGTAGGATTTGTAACCCTAGGATTGGACAAAACCCCTTAGGAATATAGGAGTTGTATTTGTTCCAAAACTTATTTACAAACAATCTTGTAAACTCTTTCCTCAAACCATTTTGGTTTTGATTCTACATCTCTTCTATTTCAAACTTGATGGACAAAGCCTTTCCCATGGCCAAAGACTTCATCATGTGCAAAGGGCTTCATCAACTCTAATGACTTCAACATCTTCAACTCTAATGACTTCAACATCTTCAACATTTTCACCAAGGACTTCAATCTTGGATATCACTAAGGACTACAAGTGAGACAAGAAATGTTACTCAAGACTTGAGGACTAAGGAAACACAACTTAGAAGGAACCATCATCACCTTGAAGTTTTGAGATCAAGATGCCAGAAATTCTCTAAGGATACAAACATCTTGTTCAAAAGGAATCAACCAAGAAGGATGGAAAGATCTCAAGTGAACCATATAGATGGACCACCATATTTAGTTTAAGTCAAACCCACCAACTTATGTGGTGTAACAAAAATATTTTTTGGTTACCTATAAGTGTGCTTGAAACTTGTTGTTTGAGTGGAATGTTTGTTTTTGATTGCTTGCACTTTACTTGTGTGAATTGTGATGTGTGTGATTAGAATTATTCCCTTAGAACTATTTTTCCTATTCTAAACCCAATCCAACCCAAACAGATGACTTCTCCAAGAAACTCCAACATCAAGGATGGTGACAACAAAAACAACCAATAGGACAACGTGAGAGAACTCATAGTAACCCAAACGCAGTTGAACCAAGTAACAGCTCAATTTATAGCCAACACCAGTGAGGTAGATCCAACCATGCAAAGGTTTTTGGAAACCCAAACCCAATTGTTGCATAAGGTGACATATCAAATGATCAACATGGGAAACAACTCTTCCAAAGGAGTTTATAACAACAAGGATGTCAAAGATGATATTCTAGAAGGAACCCAAGCTTGCAACATTTGTGGAGACAAGGATCACACTTCCAAGGAACATGAGGATCAATGTCCCAATTGTGAAGAGAAACATCCAATTAACCAATGCCCCACATCTCAAGCTACTTGTTACCTATGTGAAGGAAATAATCATGTCCCTATCCAATGCCCCATCTATTCCATAGTTCAACAAAGGAAACAAGGTGGAGTGCAACAATTGATTGCACATTACCATGAATGAGCCAAGTCTACCAAGAAGGATGAAGACAAAGGAAAATCTCAGCTTGCACCTCCATGCAATATGACTCAATTTAAAGGACCAAAGAGGAGACATATGTATTATCCAAGGAATAATAAAAGGTCAAGGAGACCAGGAAACATACCTACCTTTGAGATAACATATGAAGAACATGAATTAGAAGCACTCATAGATTTGGAGAAACCGAAGAAAAAGAAGGACAAAATCCATGTGTAATGTGGTCATTGCAAAGAAATGGGACACTATGCCAGTGAATGTCTAGAGAAGAAGAAGTATAAGGAGATTAGCCAATTGTGGTGCAACAACTGCAAAGAGCTAGGTCATTATGTAGCAACTTGTCCATAGAAGATACGTGAAGAACTCAATCTTATCACATGTTACAATTGTGGTAACGAAGGACATTATGCAAGCAACTGTACAGAAAAGATGAAGCACAAGATAAAGCCTATGAAGGATCTCAGTCTTGTCACATGTTTCAAGTGTGGAGACAAAGGACACTATGGAGATGTTTGCCCAGAGAGATTTCAACAAGATCCCAAGCAAGCCAAGATGTAATTTAGTTGGAAAAGTTTTAAGGGTGGTAGTACCCTAGATGCTTTGAGCCAACTTGTAACCCCTAGCCTTCCCAAATCTCGGGACGAGATTTATTTTAAGGGTGGTAGCCTGTCACATCCCAAGATTTTCTAAATTTTGTAATGTGAAAAATGAATAAACAAAATAAATTATTGTTGAATTTTAGGGTGAAAAGAAACTTTTGTTTCTAAATGGAAACTTAAAGTCCATCTTAAACAAACTTTAATTAAAGCTTGAATTCAACAAAATCTAAATCAAGAGAAGTGCATTCCTCTTAAATGCATTTGGAAATTTAAACACTTGGAAAATAAATCCAAACCCTAAACCTTAATGGAATAAAAAATCATTTCCAAATTATCTCCAAGCCTATGGATTTGATCCATATAAAAACTTTCAATAAACATTTACAAATGATCAAGAATGACAAATAGAAATATATTAAAGCCATAGAAATTGTTTTCACTTAAAATTGGAACCATGAATAAAATCCTATGAATATAATAAGATAAGGAAATTAAATTTCCAAAGCTAATAAAGAACCTATCTAAAAATCCAGCCCAAATGGAGAGAAAATAATCCTAAAGATGTTTAAAAGGATAGATAAATATCAAATAAGATTTTACAAATTGGAATCACCATGTTTGGATCTATAAATAAAAAGATATGGATTTTATAAGGTGAACAAAGAAATATTAATTAAAGAATATTTGAAGACCAAATTAAATCTTGGAAAAGACCATAAGCAAATGGAATGAATATAATCCAAATCCTAATAAAATAAAATAATAAAGAATTTTCCAAATAAAATAAAATGGCATGAACCAAATTCTATTTGAATAAAGACAAATCTCTAATATGAATAATTATATAACTCATGAGAAAATAATATTTTGGAATTTACCCAAGTGAAATAAAAGTTGTTTAATTCAACTTAAATAAGATTAAAGAAATCTTCCAAATAAACTTTAGGGAATTAAAACTATATTTAATTACATTGGAAATAAAACAAATATCCAATTCAAAATGATTTATGAATCACATTAAATACTTTCCAAATAATTCAAGATTAATTATTTGACACCCAAATAATCAAATAAAACTTGCTGAAAAGATTTGGAAGGATTTAAGGAATTTAAATGGTGTTTGAAAATATTATTAAATCTTAATTGATTTAAAACAAGGGCCTAATTAAATAATTAAAGGACCCCAAAAAAGAATAAAATATTTATTCAAAAATTTGACTTCAGAATGTTTTATTAATCAACATTTAAACCTACACAAATTTTGGCAAATGTTTGAATTCAAATGGATGCTTGAATTGATTAAATAAAATCAAACAAAATAATAAGAATGGAAAAAGAAAAATGTTCAGTACAAAAAAAAATGATGAATCTACCTAGCCCAGCTCGGCAAGGCCCAGTCTGAGCCCAACAGCCCACTCTCACTTTCTCCCCCGAACCGTTTTCTTCTACTCGCGATCAAACCCGCAAAGACGCTGACAGTTGGACCCCACCCCCACACTCTCTCTCTCACTGACCATCGGACCCCACAGTGCTGTTCATCGTTTCCACCCACGCGAAGACCACGCCTGGCCGTTTTCTGCAGTTGAATCCTCGCGATCAATTCGCCATAATGCTGCGTTTAATCCTTGCCGTGACACCGCCCTCTTAATCGCCTCCCTCTTCTCCCTCTTTCCCCCCCGACGCCACCCACTCGAGGCCTCCTCTCAGTGCTATAGCGACCCCCCTGTCTCCGACAAGCTCCGGCGACAATTCCGGCCAAACCCTGCCGCCCCTTGCCCCCTCGACCACTCTCACCAGCTCCCCACTCCCTAGCGAACCTCCCCGTCGCTCCAGCTCGCCCCCCGCTCCCTAGGACCTCGGCAATGACGACGACCACCGTCGCCACCGTCTGTTTCCTTTCCGGCGAAGCATCTGGTAAGAACCTGACCGCGCCTCTCCTTATCTTTCACACACGCGTGCTCACCGCGATCTTGCGCATCTGACTTCATCCTTTACTTGCTCTGGCATGCACCGTAGGATCACCTTCGTCTTTAAACGAGGGCAACCGTCGCCAGAGAGAACTCCGACGAGGAATTGCCAGTGGCCCCGTGCGCCCCTTGCACTCTCGCGAGCATCTTTAGCATCACCGCGACACTGCGATTCAGGTGAGCATCTCCTTCTTCTCCCTCGCTTCCTAGACTCACCGAACCACCGCCACCGTCGCCATCGCCGCCACTGGCCGCCCACCTTTGGTCAGTCGCACAGCAGCCGTCCGATCTTGATCCTGAGGCTTAGATAGAATCACTTAAAGCCGAAGGGGTATGTTATCTGTGCCGTGCGATCCCACTTAGATCCAACGGTGCTCAACGCGTGATCCGAACGAACCGGTATCAGCGAGTAAGAACACGCCATGTGGCTCTGTTTGTTTGATTTAAAACAGATTTGATCTATTAGATGCTAGATTTTGTAAAATCTATAACTTTTGATCTACACGTCCAAACTTTGCAAATTTTATATCAATGGATTCAGGAAGACAAGCCCTAGCCAACCATGCACTTTGTTTAGTAAAAAGCTTCTGGTAAAATGTTTGTTTTTGCAGAAAATTGTGTATGCATGTTTAGAATATAAAAATTGTTCTAAAATGAATTTGAAGATAAAATCTTTGGAAAATGGTTTGTTTTGAACCTACTGACCCTAGAAATAAATTGGTGGTTTCAAAAATGCATTTGGTGAAGCAAAAGAATAAATCCTTGAATTAAACCATTTCTAGTCAAATAAAAATATGGTTTAATTGTTAAAAATGATTTTGGAGGAAAACCTTTGGGAAATTTTTGATTTAAACTCACTGACCCTAAACACCAAGTTTTATGACTTAAAAATATATTTGGTAAACCTATAAATTTTTTTACTTTGCTAAAGGCATTTTCAACCACATGAAATAATGATTTGGTTTAAAAATGGTTTAGAGATAGAATCTTTTGCAAATGGATTTGCCACTTTATAAAATGACCAATAGGTGTTACCAAATGTTCATAACTTATTAGAAACCACTTTTACAAATAAAACAATCTTTAGCATGCTTGCATGCATTGTTTTGTTTCTATTATTTTATGTGATGTTGCTTGAATGGTAGATTGAAATATTGTTTGCTTGATTGAATTGTAGTGATTTGAAGTGAGTGAACATTGCAAAGATCAAGGAGTGAACTTATACTCTCTACCAAAAAGGCAAGTGATGCTTCATACTTTTGTCCCATTATTTTCACTATGCATTAGTGATGTTTCTCAGTAGGACTTGCATGGAATTTTTGCTAAGTATAAACTATGTCATGGGAAATCCTAGTAGATGTAACCTTAGTAGAAATTTCCTAAGTTAAGATTCCTACTACTATCATGCTTAGCTTAGCAAGTAGAAAACAAGGGTGGAATATATATTCATGCTATGGACAAATTTCTAAGTCTAAGGACTTGTGTTTTGTTTAATAAAACAACTAAGTGAATGAAACACCTGGGTGGAATGGAAGGAATGGTTTATGTTGAGTGTTTCACAAGGCCCATTTCTATGGTTTACCTTGTGTATCTCACTTGTGGATGGCCACCCAGGAACAAAGAGATTTGAGATGTCAAATGTTGAGAAGCTTCAAGTGCAGCCACTTGGCATTATGGGCTCTGCCTGGATCATATAGGTTGCAAGAACTTAGCCAAATGAAAAGTTGGTGGTAGGGGTTTGATAGGTTGGAACGCTTCCATTCTGGTCTAAGGGAAGGCTTCTGAAAGATCTTGTCTTGGTGAAACCAAGTCTTGTGGGCAAAGTGCACCACCTCTGTAGAGTGTAAAATCTAAGTACTTAGCCGCATGTCCCTGGTAAAGGATAATTTGAGCATCAAGACATGGAAGCTATCAAGAATCTCCTCATCCCAATTTCTAAGTAAAAACTTGTGGTTGAACAAGGGTTGAAGGATCACCAATTTCTATTGGGAGATGCCTTGGGTGATTTTGTCAAGCAAAAACTTAGTGTTTTCAAATGATAAGGAAAATCTATTTGGAGCAAAGCAAGCCTAAGCTCAACTTAGCCAAATGCATATAGATGATAGACTCCACTATACTACCATAGTATCACTTGCCAATACAATTCAAATGTATTGACCCTTGTGGCTGTAACTTGTTATGTTGCAGGTTTGTTTGATATTAGTGAGGTTTATTGATTAGGATTACAAGTCTACAACCAACATGTCTGCCTGTGGAACTTTGAAGATTAAGGACCCCATGCTATTGTTATATTCTGCTGCATTGTAATGAGATAGCCAAATGAGCTATGTAAGATGTAATAAATTACTTTATTCCTGGTTATAAATTTTATTATGACCTTTGTTTCTTGATATTACATCTTAACTGTGGATGCTAGCTATTGATCCAGGGACTAGCATTGTAAACACAGGGATCTCTACTTTATTAAAGGTTGGGAACCTTACACCTATCACCATGACATTGGAAAGATTTTGCAGCATTATAGGTATTGGCATGGCTGGGACGGTGAAGAAGATTCAAGGTCGACCCGCTGATTTGTTGGAGCTCTACCTTGGGGTAACAAATGATGATGACCACATAGCCCAGCGCGGGAATATAACAAACATTCAACTCCCAGCTCTCAGATATTTGGTTATTATCTTTCCACTAGCATTGTTTGTAGGGAGGACACTAGCAATATTTCCAACTATCATTTGTCTTTTCTAGCTATTGCGCTTAATATAATGAAACTAGGTATAATCTTGGTTCTCTCATTGATCGCCGCCTAGCTGCTAGAGGACCCATTTATGGGGGTATTATTGCTGCACGTATAGTTGCTGCCTTGGACCTTTTTGTTGATCCGAATGATACAGTGCTGGCTCCACAAAGGCTTGATCTAGATGCCATGAAAGCGCATCACTTTGTTACTTCTAGCTCAAGCATTGAGAGTTTAGTTTACATGATGATGTTTACTGATGGGGATGAGAGGGAAATTCCCTTGCCACAGTCTACTTTGTTAGTATCTACAGGAGGCCATGGTCACGCTCCAAGGAAGGAGGATATTGACTATAAGCTCTGCTTGCTTGGTTTCCACGAACACTTCCGGGGGATGCGCCCTCTTAAGACTACTATGTGCATTACACAGGGGCTTCCTCGAGTACGTACTAGGATGAAGGCACCTCTTCGTCACATTACGGAGGCGCTCCTTCTTGTCCAGGCTGGGAATGATCTCCACTTAGGCCAAAAGTCTAATCTTGGGGGAAGGTATACCGATTATCATACTCATCTACATATCATGTTTCGTCGGTACTTTGTATATCCATGTTTCGCTTTCTTTTTAGTTTTTGTTTCTTCTTTCCAAAACACAAAAAGACCAAAAATATTTTCGTTGTTTCTCTTTATTTGTTTCTTTGTATTCTAGCTTTGGTTTGTTATAAGAAAAATCCAAAAAGATTTTGCTTTGTGTGCTTTTTTTTTCCTTTAGTGCTTGCTTTAAAAAAAATCGAAAACCCAAAAATATTTGTTGTTCTATTCTGGTATTGTAAAGTTCGTTGCAGGGTTCAACGGTCCTCAGTGACTCCTTTAGAGTTTGGTTTATCTTATTATTCAAGCCACACAAGTGAAAGGCAATAATGATGATTTATGACAACTCGCGGTGTGGTAAGAGGCTGATAATGAACTCTTTTTGTTTTCATTTTTGTATATATACTCATCATTGTGGGCATGCTTAGTTTGTTCATGTAAGGTGTATGTTATTTATTGGATGTTCAGTAGTTCTTGCTCTCTTATGATTAGCTCCAACTTTCTAATAGTTTGTAGCATGTCATATAAATGTTTGTTTGCATTGTTTTATTCATAACTTTGTATGACATTATGGTATCCTCCTATGAATGCTTCATTTGAATTGACTTGGCACATGCTCACGCATGCATATGACTAAGAAAAGTCAGTTAAGCCCCGATGATTTATTTTGCCTCAAAGTTCTTGTATCACTTTTATGCCATAATTAATTTTATTTTGTTGCAAGCATGATTATGACAGTTACTACTCTCTTGATTGTAGCTCCCTTCCTATTGCTAGCCTTCACTTGCACTTAGTATGAGTTCTATTCATGCATCCAACTTAACAAAACCAAAATTGTCAAAAGGTGTCCACCATATCTACCTACTAGCATCATTGCTATTCCGTGTATATTTATTATGCCTTGCTTTCTTCTAAATAAAATGTTTTCTTGTTATGAGAAAGTTAGTTAGTAAAGCTCTCACGAACTTGATGGCACAATTTATTTTCTTGCACTTAATAAACTTGAACCATTGTGACTGTCCATGAAAGTTATATGGTTGCTGTAGGGGTTCGTAGCATGGAAAACAAAAAAATTCTACTTCATGAACACACAATCAAGATCTAATCTATGATCAAGCCGAGATCTATCTACTAGATCGATGCAACACGTTGATAGAGTACTAACCCTCGAATATCCAAAGCGGTTAACGAGAGCAGATTCTCGTGGGTGATGTAGTCGTTCACTTGCCGATCTCAAGATCGCGTAGAAGATCCTTCCGGCGCCGCGTTCCGGCAACGCTCCCGCAGTCGGTCACACGTACGTTACTCGATGAAGACCTTCCTCTCCCTTGTTCTAGCGGGCAGCGGAGGTTGTAGCTCTCTCCTCGCGATTCCGGCAGCACGACGGCGTGGCGTCGGAAGTAGAGGGGAGATCCCGCAAGGTTTCGCCTAAGCAGGATCGAGTATGGTGGAGTAGAGGGAGCCCCGACGATCTATGGCTTAGAGGGCCTAGGTTTAGAGGTAGCTAGCTGTTGGAATTATGCCCTAGATGCAATAATAAAGATGTTATTATTATAATTCTTGTTCATGATAAAGTTCATATTCCATGCTAGAATTGTATTAAGCGGAAACTTTAATACTTGTGTGGTTTATGAACAACACCGTGTCCCTAGTACTCCTCTATGGACTAGCTCATTGATTAATGATGGTTAAGGTTTCCTAACCATAGACATGGGTTGTCGATTAATAATGAGATCACATCATTGGGAGAATGGTATGATGGACATACCCAAATCAAGCAGAGCAATTAGATCGTTTCATCGTGTTCATCTTTGCGAAGCTTTTCTTATGTCAAATATTGTATTCCTTAGACCATGAGATAATGCAACTCCCTGGTATCGGAAGAAAGCTTTGAGGTCATGAAACGTCATCCTATGAGATGGTTATCATAAAGGTGTCTCTCAGGTGATCGGAAAGTACTTGTTGGGTTGTATGTATCGAGATGGGATTTGTCCCTCCCAAGTCGGAGAGATATACTTCGGGCCCACTCGGTAATCGATATCAACACCTCTTGCAAGCATGTGGTTAAGGAGTAATCACAAAGTGATATCGGATTACGGAACAAGTAAAGTACTTGCTATGAACGAGATTGAACTAGGTATGCCGATGCCGACGATCGAATCTCGGGCAAGTAAAATATCGCATGACGAAGAGAATACGTATATGGGACTAATTGAATCCTGGCATCGTGGTTCATCCGATATGATCATCAATGAGTATGTGGGAGTCAATATGGGTTTCCAGACCCCGCTGTTGATTATTGATAGAAGATCATGTCTGCATATTCTCGAACCCACGGGGTCACACACTTAACGTGTCTCGATGCTAGGATAGAATGGATAATTGGTTTATGAGTTTTTGTTCGGAGTCTCGGATGGGATCCGGGACATCACGAGAGGTTCTGGAATGGTCCAGAGAATAAGATTCATATAAGGCAAAGCAGTTTTTGGAGTTCGGAAGTGTTTCAGATTGTTCGGTATTGTATCAGAAGCTTCTAGAACCTTCCAGAGTGGGACCAACGTGGCCCCACATGTTAGGACGGGGCATGGGCCTACGAGGGAGTGCCCTGGCCGCATTGGGCCAGGGTCACAAGGCCCCATAGGCCCAGCCGGCCAAGCCCTAGGGGAAACCCTAGGGAGAGCTTCTAGAAGGCGGGGAAACTTGCCCCCCACTCCTCCCTCCTTGGTTGTCGGCCCTATTCTTGGAGGAGGGACAAGGGGCAGCCGCCCACCCCTCTATATAAAGAGGGCTGGGGGCGCACCCTCCCCACACACCTCCTCAAGCCCTAGCCGCCCTGCTGCCCTCCTCTCTCTCTCCCTCCCGACTGCGCGTAGGCGAAGCCCTGCCGCAGAAACTCTCCACCGTTTGCACCACGCCGTCGTGTTGTAGATCCAACCTATCTCTCCACCCCACTTGCTGGACCAAGGAAGGAGGACACGTCGAGGTTCCGTACGTGTGCATCTCTCGGAGGCATCGCCACTTGTGGTGTTGGATCGGATCGGATCACAAGGAGGAGAAGCGAGTACGACTACATCAACCACGTTCCGTCGAACGTTCTGCTGTGCGAATCTTCAAGGGTATGAATATCTCATCTATCCCCCCCTCGTTGTTTGCATCTCCTAGATTATATCTTGGCTTTCCCGTTCGCATCCGTAGAATTTTTTTGATTTACTATGCTGCGAAACCCTTCAGTGGTATCAGAGCTAGATCTATGCGTAGATGTGTTTCACGAGTAGAACGCAGCATGCTTGTTGCGGGCGTTGATGTTTTCTGTTGCAAGCCTCTTGTTTGTGTACTTCTTATGACGCGGGATAGTGAGATCGAAGCGGTCTAGGACAACTTTAATATCACCATTGTGGCTTTCCGTAGGTAAGAATCGTTCTTAGCTTGACGTGTGGCTTGTTCCACACATGCGGCTGGTGGATGCCAGTTTCTCTCACTATAGTTGTCATGGGATTTACACCGGAGTTTGGCAACCATAATATCACCGTTGTGGCTTTCCGTAGGTAAAAATCGTTCTTAGCTTGTTACTCCCATAAGCCACGTAAAACATGCAACAACAAAGTAGAGGCGTCTAACTTGTTTTTGCAGGGAGTGTTTCTGTGATATGGTATGGCCCAAGATGTGATGTGTATGTTGTATGCAATGATCATGTTTTGTAATGTTTCACGACTTGCATGTCGATGATTACACAACCGGCAGGAGCCATATGGTTGTCTTTATAATTGTGTATGACCTGTGTGTCAACTTCTTATACGCCATGTAATAGCTTTACTTTATCACTAAGTAGTTAGCAATAGTTGTAGTTGCTATTCGTGGTGGAGGCAATCATGGTGGAGTGATGGAGATCATGCTGGCACGCACAAGATGGAGATCATTGCGCGGAGATTGGCTATACCATGTCACATAAAATTATATGCATGTGATGTTTATCCTTTTATGTATCTTATTATGCTTAGATCGCGACGGTAGCATTATAAGATGATTCCTCACTTAAAAGATCAAGATTAAACTGTGTTCTCCCCATGTATGCACCGTTGCGAAAGTTCGTCGTGATCAAGCATCACGTGATGATCGGGTGCTATAAACTCTATGGTCACATACAACGGGTGCAAGCCAGTTTTGCACACACGGAAATACTTGGGTTTGACTTGACGAGCCTAGCATGTACAGACATGGCCTCGGAACACACGAACCGAAAGGTTAAGAATGAGTCATATGAATGATATGATCGACACTTTGTTGTCCACCATTGAAACCACATCTCTTCTCGTGAAGATCGGATTAGGTGTGGTGAATTTGGATCGTGTTCACTAAACAACTTGAGGGATGTTGAATTTAGTGGGAGTTCATCTAGTAATTTTATTAGGTTGAACTAGTTATCATGAACATAGTCTAAATTGTACTTGCAAATTTTGTAGATCAAATGGCTAAGTCCAACTTCAATTTCAACGTTTTTGCTGAGAAAGAAAAGCTTAAGAACAATGGGTCTAACTTCACCAACTGGTTCTGCAATCTGAGAATCATTCTCTCTGGTGGACAAAAGGACTATGTCCTTGAGAAAGCGCTAGGTGACGCCCCTGCTGTAGATGCACCGGCTGATGAGAAAGCTGTTTATCAGTCGCGCAAGGATGATTATGGTGTGATTAAGAGCACCATGTTGTTTGCTATGGAATCGGACCTTCAAAATCGTTTTGAGGAGTTCCCCGAGCCCTCTGAGATTCTTGAGGAACTGAGAACTATGTTTCAGACTCAGGCCCTTTCTGAGAGATATGAGATCTCTGAGAAATTCTTTAACTGCAAGATGGAGGAAGGGAGTTCCGTTAGTGAGCACGCCATTAAGATGTCGGCCTACACTCAACGCCTTGAGCAACTGGACTCCAAGATTCTAGAGGATCTCAAGATTGACAGGGTTCTGCAATCACTCCCTCCTAGCTACAATGGTTTTGTAGTTACTCATAATCAGATTGGTTCCACTGATACGATCACCGAGCTCTTCGCTAAGCTGAAAGCTGCGGAGGTGGACATCAAGAAAGATAATCATGTGTTGATGGTCAACAAGCCCCCCAGCTTTAATAAAGGTAAGGGTGCAAATAAGCCCTTCAAGAAGGGCAGTGGCAAGCGCGTTGCCCCTGCAGAGAAGAAGCTCAATTCTGGACCTAAGCCGGACATTGAGTGCTTCTATTGCAAGGACAAGGGTCACTGGAAGCGCAACTGTCCGAAGTACTTAGCGGACAAGAAGGCTGGCACCATCAAAGGTATATTTGATATACATGTTATTGATGTTTTCCTTACTAGCCCTCGTTGTAGTGCCTGGGTATTTGATATCGGTTCAGTTGCTAATATTTGTAACTCGAAACAGGAGCTACGGAATAGACGGCGGCTAGCGAGGGATGAGGTGACGATGCGCGTTGGCAACGGATCAAGAGTTGATGTTATGGCCGTCGGCACACTCTCCTTAGTTTTACCTTCTGGATTAGTTTTAAATCTCAATAAATGTTATTATGTGCCTGCGTTGAGCATGAACATTATATCTGGATCGTGTTTATTGCAAGACGGTTATTCATTTAAATCGGAGAATAATGGTTGTTCTATTTATATGAGTAACATCTTTTATGGTCATGCACCTACTATGAATGGTTTATTTCTTCTGAATCTCGAAAGAGATGAAACACACATCCATAACATTGAGGCTAAGAGATGCAAAGTAGATAGTGATAATACTACGTATTTGTGGCACTGCCGTCTAGGTCATATTGGTGTAAAACGCATGAAGAAACTCCATTCTGATGGACTTTTGGAGTCTCTTTATTTTGAATCATTTGACACGTGCGAGCCGTGCCTCATGGGCAAGATGATCAAAACCCCGTTCTCCGGAATGATGGAGCGAGCAACAGACTTGTTGGAAATCATACATACCGATGTATGCGGACCAATGAGTGTTTCGACGCGCGGTGGATATCTCTATTTTCTCACTTTTACTGATGACTTAAGTAGATATGGGTATATCTATTTAATGAAACATAAATCTGAAATGTTTGAAAAGTTCAAAGAATTTCAGAATGAAGTGCAAAACCATCGTAATAGAAAAATTAAAATTCTACGATCCGATCGTGGAGGTGAATATTTGAGTTATGATTTTCTCACACATATCAAAGCAAGCGGAATAGTTTCGCAACTCACCCCATCCGGAACACCACAGCGCAATGGTGTGTCTGAATGCCGGAATCGAACTCTATTAGATATGGTGCGATCAATGATGTCTCTTATAGATTTGTCGTTATCATTTTGGGGTTATGCATTAGAAACCGCTGCATTCACTTTAAATAGAGCACCATCTAAATCCGTTGAGACGACACCGTATGAACTGTGGTTTGGTGCTAAACCTAAGTTGTCGTTTCTTAAAGTTTGGGGATGCGAAGCTTACGTCAAGAAGTTGATGCCGGACAAGCTCGAACCCAAAGCGGATAAATGCGTCTTCATAGGATACCCTAAGGAAACTATTGGGTATACCTTCTATCATAGATCCGAAGGCAAAGTGTTTGTCGCAAAGAACGGATCCTTTCTTGAGAAGGAGTTTCTCTTGAAAGAAGTGAGTGGGAGGAAAGTAGAGCTAGACGAGGTTGTTGAACCTTCTCTTGAGTTGGAAGTAGCGCATCACCTAAAATTGTTCCAGTGCCATCTGGACCAACAATAGAGGAAGCTAATGACAAGGATCATGAAGCTTCAGACGATGCTACTACTGAACGTCGCAGGTCGACAAGGTCACGTGCCCCTCCTGAGTGGTACGGCAACCCTGTCTTAACTGTCTTGTTAGTAGATGACAGTGAACCTGCGAACTATGAGGAAGTGAAGAGTTGTATATGATGCAACCCGAATGTTTTGTCAATCCTAAGGATGCTAATAAAGTGTGCAAACTTCAGCGTTCCATTTATGGACTGAAGCAAGCATCTCGGAGTTGGGAACCTTCGTTTTGATCAAGTGATCAAGAGATTTGGATTTGTTCCAAATTGCTACGAAGCTTGTATCTACAAGAAAGTGAGTGGGAGCTCAGTGACATTCCTAGTACTATATGTGGATGACATATTGATTATTGGAAAAGACATTGACATGCTTAACGATGTGAAGAGTTATTTGAATAACTGTTTTTCAATGAAAGACCTAGGTGAAGATGCTTATATATTGGGAATCAAAATATATAGAGATAGACAGAGACGCCTAATATATTTATGCCAAAGTACATACCTAGACAATGTTCTGAAAAGGTTCAGAATGGATAAGGCAAAGAAAGGTTCCGTGCCTATGTTGTCAGGTAAGATATTGAGCAAGGCTCAGTGTCCAGCTACGGTAAACGATAGAGAAGCTATGAGCAAAGTGCCTTATTCCTCAGCCGTGAACATCCTAAAGTACTTAAATAGGACTAAAGAAATGTTCTTAGTCTATGGAGGTGATGAACAACTCATCGTAAAAGGTTACGTCGATGTTAGTTTCGACACCGACAAGGATGATTCTAAATCTCAGACAGGATACGTTTATATTTTGAATGAAGGAGCTGTGAGCTGGAGAAGATGCAAGCAAAGCGTGATCGCGGGATCTACAGTAGAAGTGGAATACATGGCTGCTGCAGAAGCATCAAGTGAAGGAGTTTGGATCAGGAACTTCATCACTGAGCTTGGTGTGGTTCCAAGTGCCTTGGACCCACTGGAGATATTGTGTGACAACACTGGCGCCATAGCACTGGCTAAGGAACCAAGATATCATTCAAAGACCAAGCATATCAACCGCAAGTTTCATATAATTCGAGATTATATAACAGATGGAGATTTGAAGATTAGCAAAGTACATACAGATCTGAATGTCGCAGACCCGTTGACTAAACCTCTTCCACGAGAAAAACATGATCAACACCTTAGTGCCATGGGTGTTAGATTGTTGCCAGATGTAAACTAGATTATTGACTCTAGTGCAAGTGGGAGACTGTTGGAATTATGCCCTAGAGGCAATAATAAAGATGTTATTAATATAATACTTGTTCATGATAAAGTTTATATTCCATGCTAGAATTGTATTAAGCGGAAACTTTAATACTTGTCTGGTTTATGAAAAACACTGTGTCCATAGTACTCCTCTATGGACTAGCTCATTGATTAATGATGGTTAAGGTTTCCTAACCATAGACATGGGTCGTCGATTAATAATGAGATCACATCATTGGGAGAATGGTATGATGGACAGACCCAAATCAAGCAGGGCAATTAGAACGTTTCATCGTGTTCATCTTTGCGAAGCTTTTCTTATGTCAAATATTGTATTCCTTAGACCATGAGATAATGCAACTCCCTGGTATCGGAAGAAAGCTTTGAGGTCATCAAACTTCATCCTATGAGAGGGTGATCATAAAGGTGTCTCTCAGGTGATCGGAAAGTACTTGTTGGGTTGTATGTATCGAGATGGGATTTGTCCCTCCCAAGTCGGAGAGATATACTTCGGGCCCACTCGGTAATCGATATCAACACCGCTTGCAAGCACATGGTTAAGGAGTTAATCACAAAGTGATATCAGATTACGGAACGAGTAAAGTACTTGCTGTGAACGAGATTGAACTAGGTATGCCGATGCCGACGATCGAATCTCGGGCAAGTAAAATATCGCATGACGAAGAGAATACGTATATGGGATTAATTGAATCCTGGCATCGTGGTTCATCCGATATGATCATCGATGAGTATGTGGGAGTCAATATGGGTTTCCAGACCCCGCTGTTGATTATTGATAGAAGATCATGTCTGCATATTCTCGAACCCGCAGGGTCACACACTTAACGTGTCTTGACGCTAGGATAGAATGGATAATTGGTTTATGAGTTTTTGTTCGGAGTCTCGTATGGGATCCGGGACATCACGAGAGGTTCCGCAGTGGTCCGGAGAATAAGATTCAAATAAGGCAAAGCAGTTTTTGTAGTTCGGAAGTGTTTCAGATTGTTCGGTATTGTACCAGAAGCTTCTAGAACCTTCCGGAGTGGGACCAACGTGGCCCCACTTGTCGGGAGGGGGCATGGGCCTACAAGGGAGTGCCCTGGCCGCATTGGGCCAGGGGAAGAAGGCCCCATAGGCCCAGCCGGCCAAGCCCTAGGGGAAACCCTAGGGAGAGCTTCTAGAAGGGGGAGAACTTGCCCCCACTCCTCCCTCCTTGGCTATCGGCCCTAGGCTTGGAGGAGGGGCAAGGGGCAGCCGCCCACCCCTCTATATAAAGAGGGCTGGGGCACATCCTACCCACACACCTCCTCAAGCCCTAGCCGCCCTTCTGCCCTCCTCTCTCTCTCCCTCCCGACTGCGTGTAGGCGAAGCCCTGCCGCAGAAACTCTCCACCGTTTGCACCACGCCTTCGTGTTGTAGATCCAACCTATCTCTCCACCCCACTTGCTGGACCAAGGAAGGAGGAGACGTCGAGGTGCCGTATGTGTGCATCTCTCGGTGGCATCGGCACTTGCGGTGTTGGATCGGATTGGATCACGAGGAGGAGAAGCGAGTACGACTACATCAACCACGTTCCGTCGAACGTTCCGCTGTGCGAATCTTCAAGGGTATGAAGATCTCATCTATCCCTCCTCGTTGTTTGCATCTCCATGATTAGATCTTGGCTTTCCTGTTCGCATCCGTAGAAATTTTTTGATTTACTATGCTGCGAAACCCTTCACTAGCAACTAGAGTTTAGCTAGTCGGTAGTGGTTTAGAGGAGATCTAGATTGGTCGCAACTAGAGAGGGGGCGACGGCCAACCTAGGGTTTCTTGGGCTCCTAGGGCAAGGGGATACCTTGGGGTGCGCCCCTACCCCTACTTATATAGGTGGGGGCCGTCCAAGGGTGTTCCCGACCCAGGTGGAAACCCTCCCTAACTCAGAAACCCTCCCTAACTCGGAAACCATGTTGGGATTTGACTTTTTCAAACTGCCTTTTTGACTTTCAAATTAGAGTTTGATTTCTCTCTTCCAAGTGTCCAGCCAAGTGACCTAGGACATGATGCAACCATTACACTTTGTCATGACACATCCATGTACCCTTCCCCTTCTGGAATGGTGAACCTTCTAGACCCTTCTGGAACATTCCGATGAAAACACCGGAATCATTCCTGAACTCCGAAATTAGACTTTCCTTATATGAATCTTATTCTCCAGACCATTCCAAATCTCCTTGTGATATCCCGGATCCCATCCGAGACTCCGAACAACATTCAGTATCTTTACTCACATTCCATATCAACTAAACAACATCGAATCCTTAAGTGTGTCTCCCTACGGTTCGTGAATCATGCAGACATGATCGAGACTCTTCTCCGATCAATAACCAATAGAGGAATATGGAAATTCATATGGCTCCCACATATTTCTACGATTACTTCGTGATCAAATGAACCATTTACATACGATACCAATTTCCCTTTGTCTCACGATGCTTTACTTATCCAAGGTTTGATCGTCGGTATCTCTACATACCTAGTTCAACCTCGTTACCAATAAGTACTCTTTTCACGTTCCCATGATATGTGATCCCTTGTGAGCCAGTCACATGCTTGCAAGCTAATTGGATGACATTCCACCGAGAGGGCCCAGAGTATATCTATCCGTCATATGGATGGACAAATCCCAATCTTGATCCATGTGCCTCAACACATACTTTCTGAACACTCAATGCCACCTTTATAGCCACCCAATTACGGTGTGGTGTTTGATGTCATCAAAGCATCCTTCCGGTGATGGTGATTAGCATGATCTCATGGTCGAAGGAATTAGGTTACTATGTATCAGAAAGCTTATAGCAAGTGAACTATATTAAATGACTTGATCTTTTATGCTACGCTTAACTATAGGAGTATGTCCATCATATCATTCTCCTAATGATATGACCCTATTGTTAATAACATCTCTATGTTCATGATTAGGAAACCATGATCATATATTAACCAACAAGCTAGTTTAACAGGAGGATTTACTAGGGACTCTTTTATGTTTACAAATCACACAAGTATTAGTTTTTCCGGTTAATACAATTATAGCATGGTATGTAAACATTTATCATAAGCATGAAGATATGATAATAACCACTTTATTATTGCCTCTTGGGCATATCTCCAACACTTGAAAATTATAGGATGGGAGTTAGCAAAACCATGCTGTCACGGGGAACGCTTTCAACACCTGTAAATATTATCCAATTGATATCATGCTCTTTTGTTTACGGATGTTGGCGGTTTGAAATAAAAGGGGAGCTTATAAGTCCATGGAGATATGTATATGTGTTAGATAAACGCATGGGAGACTAGTATAGTCCATGAAGGGAATATGCCCTGAGAGGCAATAATAAAGTGTTTATTATGTGTATTCCAAGTATATGATAGATGTTTATTTTGCATGCTATAATTGTATTAATACGGAAACATTAATACATGTGTGTTTAATAAACAAACAGAAACTTCCTAGTTACGCCTCTCTCATAAACTAGCTCGTTGATTAACAAGATGATCAAGGTTTCCTGATCATGGACATTGGATGTTGTTAATAACGGGATCACAACATTAGTGTAATGGTGTGATGAACATTCATCTGAAGTATAGCATTACGATCAAAGTCATTGAGTTTATATTGCTATAACTTACGGTTATCCTAATCCTTAGACCATGAGATCATGTCAATCACTAACAGGAAGAGTTTCTTGATAACATCAAACGTCACACCGTAAGGGTGATTATAAAGATGGATTCAGAACTAATAAAGTGTTATGTTGAGGCTCATGGATCGAGAGTGGAATTTGTTCATCCCGATGTGATAGATATACTGGGCCCTCTCGGTGATATCACATTGATTAGCTTGCAAGCAAGTGATTTGATCACTAGAATGTTATATCACATGAACGAGAAAAGAGTGCATGTCAGTAACGAGATCAAACTAGGTATGGAGATACCGATGATCGAATCTCGGACATGTAATATATCGTGAAACAAAGGGATTAATATACTAGCGTAAAGGTTCCGACGATCACAAGAAAGTCATCGTTGAATGTGTGGGAGTCAAGTGGGTCTCAGATCCCGCTTCGATTATTGATCCGAGAGGGTCTCGATCATGTCCGCATTATTCACGAACCGTAGGGTGACACACTTAAGAGACACCGACATCCAATTGGAGCAAATGTTTCATGCCGAAAGAATGAACAAGCGCAGGAATTTATTTCACTAGATACCGAAACAGGTTTTCGGGTGAAATTGCATAAAGTGATTATGCATGTGAAATAGGATTCTAGCAAGGGGTTATTTGTGAATGTTTGTCATTAAAGTAATTGACAAAAATCTGAATAAAATAAAAGAGTTTTATTTAATGAGAGTTTGCATTAAATTTGGTGGAAATTTAATGGGAATTTGAGTGGAATTTTGAGTGGACGGATTTTAAAGGGCATTTTGTGAGTGGAGTGTCCACCCACATGAATGAAGGAGGGGAGGGGGCAGCCCCCATGGCCGGCGGCCACCCCCTTGGGTGCCCCCCCCCCCTCCTCCTATAAAAGGAGCCCCCCTCCTCACTTGTCTCTCACACCTCCTCATGAAGGATCTCTCTCCCCCTCTAGAATTTATCCCCATGGTCTCGGACTAGCGAGATACATGTTCCCGGTGGCTATTCGGCAAGAAAGAGTTGTGCTTCCGCTGCATCGTTGGAGCGAGGAGGCGGAGGTTGCTCGGTGCCTCGAACGTGTGTGCGAGCACGGATGCGCTGCTGATTTGCGGCGCTAGGACTTCCTCTCGATCTTGAGATCGGCAAGAGATCGTCTACATCAACCACGAGTTGAACTCGTTAAGCTTTGTCGGTCTTCAAGGGTATGTTCTCTACGGATATACTTCCGCCCGTTGTTTGTATCTAGTAGATAGATCTTGGTATATAGTTCACATCGTAGGAAAATTTTTGTTTTCTATGCTGCGAACCCTACAGTGGTATCAGAGCCGGATCTATGCGTAGATACTTTACACGGGTAGTACACATATGAGTATGTGGGCGATGATGATCATGTTGTTGCTCCTTTGTTGTAATTTTGGATATTGGTGGCATAGTGGGATGAAGCGGCCCGAACAAACTTTACATGTCCTCACACATGAGACCTGTTCCACGCTTGACATGCAACTAGTTTGCATAAGTGGCTAGCGGGTGTCTGTCTCTCCTACTATAGTCAATATCTATTTTGCAAGCGAGTTGTCAACAATTTGATTATCCTCGTTGTGGTTCATGTTCGTAGGTAAGAACGGTTCTATCTCGAAAGCCCTAAGCCACGTAAAACTTGCAATGGATAAATTAGAGGCGTCTAGTTTAGATTGTTGCTGGGCTAGTGTTATGATATGGTAGTGTTGTAAGTAGAAGTATGAGATGATACTCTTACAACACACATAGCGTGTAAAATCCATAGACCTTGGATTTACACATATAGGTATGATAGATATCATACCACGATGCACGTGATAGAGATCATCTGTGGGAACCATATCATTTCACTAATAAACATATGATGTTTGATAGCATCTTATATTGCTTGTTTAGCGCTTTGTTAGCATAATAAGATGATCCCTCATTTAAATATCAAGATAAGAATCTGTTCTTCCTTTAGTATGCACCGATTATGTTTTCGTCGCTCCAAGACATCACGTGATGATCGGGTGTTCTTGGATCCACGACCATATTTCGGGTGTAAAACAGTTACACACGCGAATACTAAGGTTCTAACTTGGCGAGCCTAGCATGTACAGAAACGGCCTCGAAACACGGACCGAAAGGTTAAGCATGAGTCATGTAGTTGATATGATGCGCATTTGATGCTCGCCTTTGAAGCTATACCGACTCACGTGATGATCGGACTTGGTGTAGTGGATTTGGTTCATGTAATCACCAAAAAGGCACGAGGGATGTCGTTTTTGAGTGGGAGTTCATTCGTAATATAGATTAGTTGAACTCAATCTATCATACACTTAGTCTAAACTTTACAAATTCTGTTGTAGATGGCACCACCTGCTTTTAATTTCAATGTGTTCATGGAGAAAGAGACACTAACAACAAAAGGCAGCAACTCTACCGAATGGGCCATGAATTTGAGGATTCTCCTCTCACGCACAAAAGCAATATGTGCTAGAAGCGCCGTTAGGCCCCCCACCTTTTGATGATGCCCCTGACGAGGAGAAGAATGTCTATCAGACTCATCAGGAGGACCACAACTTAGTTCATTGCGGCATATTGTATGGGCTAGAGCCGGAACTTTGAAAGCTTTTCGAAAACGGCAATGCATTTGATACAATGGGTGAGTTGAAAATGATTTTCGACACACATGCTGCTGTAGAGAGCTACAACGCTTCAGAAAAGTTCTTTAGCTGCATGATGGAAGAGCACAGCTCCGTTAGTGAGCATGTACTCAAGATGTCGGGTTACGCCGATAAGCTTGTGTCCTTGTGTGGCATCCCGCAAAACCACTACTAGAAAATCGCGTTGAATTGTGCATTGCATCGTCGTCATCATGCGTTGTTGTCCAAAACTATTTTCGCAAAACCTATTTTGTTTTCTAAACGCCCCGTCTTTAATTCAAAACCAAAACCGGGTCTCCGGAATATTTTGTCTTGACTAACCACGGTTTGCAAACGGTCCGTTTAAAATGAATAAAATATTTAATTATTTTAGTGGGGCAGTCGAACGGGCCGAATCGACCCGAACGACCACCCCCAGAATAAAACTCGGTCCAGCCTAGACCCCACCCCAAAACTTTTCCTACCAGTCATATTCTACCCACCCCTCCTCCACCTCACCCCACCCAATCCCTGGCTGCCACCTCACCCTCACCCTCCCCTCTACCCAATCCTATGCCGCCACCTACCCCCACTCCCTCTCCCCTCCCTCACATGCACTCACGCACACACCCAGCAGCCTGCCGCCGTCCCCACCTGCTTTTCCCGCCCAACGCCACCTCGGGATCCCGCCCCCCCCACCTGGCGCGTCCCACTCCCAACCACCGACCACATGGCACCGGCCAGACTCGCTCTCCCCCGTGGCCCTACCCCGCCCCCACCCGACGCAGACTCCCCACGCGACCCTCTCTGCCTCCCCCGTTTCTCTCTCTCTCATCTGCCCGCCCCGGCCGCCGCTTCTTGCCTCCCGCCGCCTCCCGCACTGCTCCTCGCCTCCGCTCTGCTGGCTCGCCATCCCCTCGGCGCGCTCCTCGCCCTCCTGGGTCTCGCGCCCTTCCTGACGCCAAGCCCCGGTGCTCCCTTCCTCCCAGCGGTCCCGCTGGCCTCTCCTTCAGAGGCGCGCGCGCCGACGGCCTCTCCCCTTCCTCTCCGGCCTCCTCCGCGACGCGTGTCCCCAGCGCCTCCGCCCGGCCCGACGCTCCTCGGCGAACCCTCCTTCCGCGTCGGCGTCGTCTCCAGCGCCGCCGTCGACCGGGCACCCTCGCCTCGCCAGGCCGACCGTCCTCGTGGCCTCCTCCGCACCTCCTCCGCCGCGTGGTCCCGCTCCGCCGCCTCCGGCCCTCTCCTCGCCGGCGCCGGTGGCTCCCGACGCCGGGCCCTGCCGTCCTCGATCTCCCCAAGCGCCGTTGCGTTTTTCCTGGGCGAGCCGTCGCTGCCCTGCGAGGTCGCCACCGGCCACTCTGTGCTCTGCCGCCCTTTTTCTCTGCTGCAGGTTGGCAACTTGATGTGGCATGTGCACTTTTGCCTGCCGTTTTGTACCAAGTTTTGTCCTAGGCCAGCCTTCGTTTGTGCAATGCAAAACAGTTGCAGATCGAAAACGACCCAAAACCCCGAGGCCTCGACACGGATCATGGAGGACACCATCATGGAAACCGAAGACCCCGTTCACGGACTCGAAGGCCCTGGTGCCGGAACGCGAAGACTAATCCCTGAAGACCTGCTCTCGGACGTCGAGAACCCGAAAACCCATCCCGCCGAACGCCAAGACCGCCGACAACGGAACGTGATACCCCAAGGTCTTCTTCCCGGATCCGATCCCAAAGACCGACCCCGGCGCCGAAGCCGAGAACCCCGACAAGAACCACGACACGGATGCTCCGAGTTCTCCTTCGAGGAAACCAAGGTCGTCGACATGGAACCGTAGGACGCCAAGAACTTCACCACGAATGCCAGAACCGACCCGACACGCGGGCCCGACAAGTTCTCCGTCTTGTATCCGCTCCCGCCGTTTCCGTCGAACCCTGAGACCGACCCCGGAACCCCAAGTTCGTCGAGACCCCAATGTGTGAACCCCTTCCCGAAACCCTATTTTATCACATAATATAACTTGTCGCATATTAATTGTTCATGCATGCATATCGTCATGTGGTTTGGGGGCCTTATGCCGATTCACCATATAATTAAATATGGGGCCCATATGCGGGCAAATCTAGTCTCATATTGGCCTCATTTAAACTTGTGTAGCGAACCGGTGATATATTCTGCCTTGTTAAACAACATTTAAAATGCGGGGTAGCTAAACAACATGAACCACCTAATTAATTGTCGGGACCCCGGTTCCACTTAATATGACCTAATTGCATCGCACCTTTGCCATGTCATACATCATGCATGCATCATGCCCGATCTTCTGCTGTTGTGTTAAATAGCGCATCCGGTGTTCCTTCTAGTGTTTTGCTTCTTCGCGGATAAGGCCGTTGAGTTGATGCGAGTGTCGACCCGATCTTCGGATGAACCTTCGACAATGTTTTCAGGCGAGCATCTCCCCCTTTCTACCTATCTTACTTTTATAGTATTTATTCCCTCCTGTTGATCTATTGCTATCTGTGTTGCGTTGCTCTAGTTTCGTACCCGTGATATCCCTCGCAGCCTTATATTGCCTTGGACACCTCCTATTACCTGTTGTTTGGTAGATAGTTGGACTTGCGCGTCGTAGTCGCTTGCTCAAGTGCTGTTGCGTGTCGCCATGTGCCACAGTTGTTGGTGTATTGCCGCATGTGTGTTGTTGGAGATGATCATGGTTTTACTTATCATTCACTTTAATTCCTGCTTAACAACTAAAATGGAAGTAAGCAGAGGCATCGGTGGATGATAGATAATATTTGGTTTCCGAACGCCCACTTGTGTCCCGTAGGACCCCGAGTACTTGATACTTGTTCCTTGATTTATCGCGCTATCCACATCCGGGAGGATTATGGGACCCCCCTGAGACAGAGCATGATTCAGTCTTATTTCTTGGGGCCACAAACTAGTTTTAGGTTTTATTTATTATCCTGTACTTATGCCATGCTTTACTGCTTTATTTAAATTGTGCGACAGATAGCACCTGTACTGTTTAGGATCGGGACACGATTCCGCGGTGTCGACAAGCCCAGGTTTGGGTTCCCAGTCGTTCACAGCCGTATACCCAAAACTTGAGTCCGTTTCGGAGTCAGCTAACTTCGTTGCGGGTAGCTTAATGGGGTGGCCCCCTGAAATAATTCTGAATCCTGTGATTGCTTTGTCGTGAAGGCCTCGTTGGGTTTTGATTTGGTTTTTCCGAGGTTGATCGAGCGTGTGTTGCTATTGGTGCACCCCGGCCGGGTAAAACTTTCTGAAAGCCGTGTCCGCGGTTATGGACGACTTGGAGCACAGTATCTCGATCATAGATAAGCATAACTAAAGTAGTGCTATAAATTTGACATTATAATGACTAGTAATCAGCTTCACTATAATGGAATGGCTAAATAATACTGCCCACAATTGCTTGTTTGGGTGTCGCTTGCGACCATTGTACCTGACTAGTAAGTATTGCAACTACAACGGAATGGCTAAATAAAAGTACCAACAACTGCTGGGTTTTTGGGTTATCTAATGCTAATTGTATCTGACTAGTAAGTGTCGCCACTTCAACGGAATGGTTAACTAAAAGTGCCCACTGCCTACTTTATCAGGATGATGATCTAGACTTGACTAGTAATTGCCGCAACGATAACCGAATAAATAAAACTGCCAACTGTGTGAGTTCCTCGGTGGACTTCCTCGTTTGGTCTCGAGGGGGAAACACCAGGATGGGTTTGTTTGGCGTTAGGATCAGGTTGGTTCCGGATAGGTCATTATTATCCCTCTCTGATAACCGCCAGTTGTATCGAGTCTCTATAGGTTGTTTAGTGCATGCTGCCGCTGCCGCTTCAGCCCACCATACCTTTGTAGGCGAGGACGGCCGAATCCTAGCCTCGCCGTGTACTGGCCTCAGTACTGACGCTCCTCTTTTTTCCTTTGCCCTTTGTCGGCACCCCCTTTGTTTAAGCAGGTTTTGAGATCGACGCCGTTAGCAGGTTTACCCTTCCGGCTTGGCCTGTGCAGGGTTATGGACGCCATTGGTTATTCTTCAGGGCTCTTAGCCCCATTTGCATCTTGTCCGTAGTCATACGCGACCATCTTTTAAGGTGATTTGGATCTTTGTACTGTGTATCTGTATTCTTGACTCATGGAGTCGTGTTGTATATATATCTGTTCTGTGGGTCCCATCAAGGACTGTTGTGTAATGTTATTACTTCGTTTTCCACCCGCACGAAAGTGCCTGGTGGGCACCTTTGAATCGTTTCTATGCGGGTTTGGCGGGTTTCGCTCAAACTTGCATAGGGTCGATTCTGAGGGTGTTACAGAGTGGTATCAGAGCTCAGCAGCTATGATACCTCAAGTCCACTCAGAGGATAACCTAGCTAACGGCCGAAGTATAGTGTCAAAACTATTTTTGCAAAATCGGTTGGATAGTTCTGATTAGGTCTAATTTTTTACTCCTTACCCCTCTGCTGTTCTCCTCTTACCTCTGTGTGTTTTGAATCCGCTCTCGTCTTTTTATTCGAGTCCAGGAATTCTCGTGGTTGGGTTTCCGTCGTACCTTCAGGGTTTCGCTTTCTCCCTTTTGTAACGGAGGTGCTACGATCATCAATCTGCAACTTGTCTGTTGTACCCTTCTTCCAATCTTTTGTTCTTGAGCTCTTTATCTATATGTGTTCCTTGCTGGATATCCGTGTCGTTGAAAAACATATGAGAAGGACGAGCATTGGTGAAGTTGGAGTATACCTTGGGCATGTGTTGTTCATGCCAATGGAACCATCGCGGAACCTAATCATTGTGTCTTTCATACGATTTCTGTTGTATCTTCCGGTGTTTTCCGATGTGATGACCTCATCTACCTCAGATCCAACGTAGAGCTGGCATCATCCCTTTGTTCCGAATACCGCTTGTGAAGATCTTCATTCTAAAATCTCGAGAGTTGAGTTGCCTGATTTTCCTATTCATGTATAGAGTTGATAGTTTGGGTACGGGATGGATTGATCACCCTACCCGACTCTTACTGTTCGCTCTGTACATCGAACTGGTGGATCAATGTAACTTTTCCTCTTCTAATGGAAGTAGAGGTGGCCTTATCGTTTGATACCTCTACCTTCGTCCTTTGTTTCTCCCGAGTGTTCTCTCGACGATCAGGAACAACGACCTTTTGTTGGTGGTGTCGCCGATTTCAAGATGGAGGATGAACCCTTGTTAGTGGTGTCGCGAAGATCTACACGATGCGAGGAGACGCAGTTCGACGATCTTCCTTCCGGTACCATGAGGTGGATCTCGAGGGCGAGATCCATTGTTAGTGGTGTCGAATTGTGGCATCCCGCAAAACCACTACTAGAAAATCGCGTTGAATTGTGCATTGCATCGTCGTCATCATGCGTTGTTGTCCAAAACTATTTTCGCAAAACCTATTTTGTTTTCTAAACGCCCCGTCTTTAATTCAAAACCAAAACCGGGTCTCCGGAATATTTTGTCTTGACTAACCACGGTTTGCAAACGGTCCGTTTAAAATGAATAAAATATTTAATTAGTTTAGTGGGCAATGAACGTCAATCGAATCCGAACGACCACCCCTGAATAAACTTCGGTCCAGCCTAGACCCCACCCCAAAACTTTTCCTACCAGTCCTATTCTACCCACCTCCCTCCACCTCACCCCACCCAATCCCTGGCTGGCACCTCACCCTCACCCTCCCTCTACCCAATCCTATGCCACCCCACCCCCACCCTCCCCTCCCTCACATGCACTCACGCACACACCCAGCAGCCTGCCGCCGTCCCCACCTGCCTTTCCCGCCAAGCGCCACCTCGGGATCCCGCCCCCACCTGGCGCGTCCCACTCCCAACCACCGACCGCGCGCGGCCCACCCGCCAGACTCGCTCTCCCCCGTGGCCCTACCCCGCCCCCACCCGACGCAGACTCCCCACGCGACCCTCTCTCTCATCCCCCCTGCTTTCTCTCTCACCGCCTCCCCGGCCGCCTCCGCCGCCACGGCCGCCGCTCCCGGCTCCGTGCTCCCTTCCTCCTCATGGTCCCAGCTGCTCTCCTTCCGCAGCGCCGCCGCCGACCGCCTCCCTTCCTCTCCGCGTGTCCCTGGCGCCTCCGCCTGGCCCGCCTGACGCTCCTTGCCGCGAACCTCCTTCCGCTGGCGTTGCCTCACTGGGCGGAGAGCCACCGCCCGCCGCCGACCGGCACCTCGCCTCGCCAGCCGACTGCCCTCGTGGCCTCCTCCGACCTCCTCCGCGCGTGGTCCCGCCGCCTCCGCCCTCTCGCTGGGCGCCGGTGGATCCCGGCCGCCCCTGGCCTCGATCTCCCCAAGCGCCGCTGCGTTTTTCTCGGGCGAGCCGTCGCTGCCCTGCGAGGTCGCCTCCCGCCACTCTGTGCTCTGCCGCCCTTTTTCTCTGCTGCAGGTTGGCAACTTGATGTGGCATGTGCAGTTTGCCTGCCGTTTTGTACCAAGTTTTGTCCTAGGCCAGCCTTCGTTTGTGCAATGCAAAACAGTTGCAGATCGACAACGACCCAAAACCCCGAGGCCTCGACACGGATCATGGAGGACACCGTCATGGAAACCGAAGACCCCGTTCACGGACTCGAAGGCCCTGGTGCCGGAACGCGAAGACTGATCCCTGAAGACCTTCTCTCGGACGTCGAGAACCCGAAAACCCATCCCGCCGAACGCCAAGACCGCCGACAACGGAACCGTGATACCCCAAGGTCTTCTTCCCGGATCCGATCCCAAAGACCGACCCCGGCGCCGAAGCCGAGAACCCCGACAAGAACCACGACACGGATGCTCCGAGTTCTCCTTCGAGGAAACCAAGGTCGTCGACATGGAACCGTAGGACGCCAAGAACTTCACCCCGAATGCCAGAACCGACCCGACACGCGGGCCCGACAAGTTCTCCGTCTTGTATCCGCTCCCGCCGTTTCCGTCGAACCCTGAGACCGACCCCGGAACCCCAAGTTCGTCGAGACCCCAATGTGTGAACCCCTTCCCGAAACCCTATTTTATCACATAATATAACTTGTCGCATATTAATTGTTCATGCATGCATATCGTCATGTGGTTTGGGGGCCTTATGCCGATTCACCATATAATTAAATATGGGGCCCATATGTGGGCAAATCTAGTCTCATATTGGCCTCATTTAAACTTGTGTAGCGAACCGGTGATATATTCTGCCTTGTTAAACAACATTTAAAATGCGGGGCAGCTAAACAACATGAACCACCTAATTAATTGTCGGGACCCCGGTTCCACTTAATATGACCTAATTGCATCGCACCTTTGCCATGTCATACATCATGCATGCATCATGCCCGATCTTCTGCCGTTGTGTTAAATAGCGCATCCGGTGTTCCTTCTAGTGTTTTGCTTCTTCGCGGATAAGGCCGTTGAGTTGATGCGAGTGTCGACCCGATCTTCGGATGAACCTTCGACAATGTTTTCAGGCGAGCATCTCCCCCTTTCTACCTATCTTACTTTTATAGTATTTATTCCCTCCTGTTGATCTATTGCTATCTGTGTTGCATTGCTCTAGTTTCGTACCCGTGATATCCCTCGCAGCCTTATATTGCCTTGGACACCTCCTATTACCTGTTGTTTGGTAGATAGTTGGACTTGCGCGTCGTAATCGCTTGCTCAAGTGCTGTTGCGTGTCGCCATGTGCCACAGTTGTTGGTGTATTGCCGCATGTGTGTTATTGGAGATGATCATGGTTTTACTTATCGTTCACTTTAATTCCTGCTTAACAACTAAAATGGAAGTAAGCAGAGGCATCGGTGGGTGATACATAATATTTGGTTTCCGAACGCCCACTTGTGTCCCGTAGGACCCCGAGTACTTGATACCTGTTCCTTGATTTATCGCGCTATCCACATCCGGGAGGATTATGGGACCCCCCTAAGCCAGAGCTTGATTCAGTCTTATTTCTTGGGGCCACAAACTAGTTTGAGGTTTTATTTATTATCCTGTACTTATGCCATGCTTTACTGCTTTATTTAAATTGTGCGACAGATAGCACCTGTACTGTTTAGGATCGGGACACGATTCCGCGGTGTCGACAAGCCCAGTTTTGGGTTCCCAATGTTCACACCGTATACCCAAACCTTGAGTCCGCTTTGAGTCACTAACTTCGCTATGGGTAGCTTAATGGGGTGGCCTCAAATAATTCTGAATCCGTGATTGCTTTGTCGTGAAGGCCTCGTTGGGTTTTGATTTGGTTTTTCCGAGGTTGATCGAGCGTGTGTTGCTATTGGTGCACCCCGGCCGGGTAAAACTTTCTGAAAGCCGTGTCCGCGGTTATGGATGACTTGGAGCACAGTATCTCGATCATAGACAAGCATAACTAAAGTAGTGCTATAAATTTGACTTTATAATTACTAGTAATCAGCTTCACTATAATGGAATGGCTAAATAATACTGCCCACAATTGCTTGTTTGGGTGTCGCTTGCGACCATTGTACCTGACTAGTAAGTATTGCAACTACAACGGAATGGCTAAATAAAAGTACCAACAACTGCTGGGTTTTTGGGTTATCTAATGCTAATTGTATCTGACTAGTAAGTGTCGCCACTTCAACGGAATGGTTAACTAAAAGTGCCCACTGCCTACTTTATCAGGATGATGATCTAGACTTGACTAGTAATTGCCGCAACGATAACCGAATAAATAAAACTGCCAACCGTGTGAGTTCCTCGGTGGACATCCTCGTTTGGTCTCGAGGGGGAAACACCAGGATGGGTTTGTTTGGCGTTAGGATCAGGTTGGTTCCGGATAGGTCATTCTTATCCCTCTATGATAACCGCCAGTTGTATCGAGTCTCTATAGGTTGTTTAGTGCATGCTGCCGCTGCTGCTTCAGCCCACCATACCTTTGTAGGCGAGGACCGCCGAATTCTAGCCTCGCTGCAATCGCCTCAAGATCGACGCCTCTTTTTTCCTTTGCCTTTGTCGGCACCCTTTGTTTAAGCAGGTTTTGAGATCGACGCCGTTAGCGGGTTACCCTTCCTTGGCCTTGGCAGGGTTATGGACGCCATTGGTTATTCTTCGTGGCTCTTAGCCCCATTTGCATCTTGTCCGTAGTCGGACGCGACCATCTTTTTAAGGTGATTTGGATCTTTGTCTCAGATATTCGTATTCTTGACTCATGGAGTCGTGTTGTATATATATCTGCTACGTGGGGTCCCATCGAGGACTGTTGTGTAATGTTATTACTTCGTTTTCCACCCGCACGAAAGTGCCTGGTGGGCACCTTTGAATCGTTTCTATGCGGGTTTGGCGGGTTTCTCTCAAACTTGCATAGGGTCGATTCTGAGGGTGTTACACCTTGGGAATATCGATTCCCATTGACTTAGGCATCCATCGTGTTCTGCAGTCTCTGCCACCTAGCTATAAGAGCTTCGTGATGAACTATAATATGCAAGGCATGAAGAAGTCTCTCCCCGAGCTTCTGTCAATTCTTAAAACTTCAGAAGTGGAGATCAAAAAGGAACATCAAGTGTTTATGATCAATAGGAACACTGGTTTCAAGAAAGACAAGAAGGGAAAACGGAAGGGAAGTAAGGGCGGCAAGCCTGTTGCCGCGCCTGAAAAGAAACCCCGAGTTGGACCTAAGTCTGATTCCGAGTGCTACTATTGTAAGGATCGCCACTAGAAGCAATCGCCCAAGTATCCGCGTAAGAAGGCCGGCAAGGCAAACAAAGGTATATATGATTAACATGTTATTGACGTGTTGTTATCGCCATATTTTGGCCAAAGGAGGAGATGGGCCGTAATCAAGATGGGCTTGGAAGATACGTATATGCGACGTGTTGTTGGATCGGCCTTGTGCGTGGATTTGGGCTAAATTGCCCGTGTATCTGTGTATCGTAGTAGGTTCCGTTTCAGTTTAGGTAAAGATAGAGTTGTAGAGTTATTCCAAATATAGAAAGTCTCCGGACTATAAATATGTACCTAAGGTTATCAAGAAAAGGAGGACAATCACGTTCACAACAAACACAATCTTGGCGCATCGCCACCCCTTGTTTCTAGGGTTTCTTTCGGGTAAGTGTCATGCTGCCTAGATTGCATCTTGCGATCTAGGCAGTATCTGCTGATGCGTTATTTGGTGTTACTCGTACTGAAGCCTTGTTGATGGCGAGTAATACTATTATCGTAGATTTTTTTAGGTTAGCATCGGTACTTTTCGCTATGATTGTTTAAGTTATGCTACCTCTAGTTACCTCGCTACCTTTACACCTTTTCCCGGGTGTAAGGGTAGCATCTTGCTTGATCTTTATTCAGTTGTTTCGATCTGTTATAGTTATGCCTTGTTCCCCAAGGTTTTAGTTTGATATCCACGTAGTCAGGCCTTGTAAACGGGTTGAAGGATCCAGTAGTACGTAAGGATGTGGTTTGCTAGTTCGAGAGGAGTTGTTCCGGTAATTGATTTTACGTCGATTGTTAGGCCTCCTCTAGGGTTAGTTTTCTATCATCTTTTGTATCTACCAGGCTCAATCACGTGCAGGATGTTCCAGTTACATGGTGAAAACATTAAACTGTCGTAGATCGATTTAGCTTGTAATGATGAAGCAAAACCCCATGTTATCGTAGATCTAATGCATAACCATGGGATAATCGGCTCTAGGAGCCGATTCACAGGGAAGCCTGGGAGCCGGTCACGGCTCGAATTTTACATATACTTGTTTACCATGCAGGAAATCAATCGAAGCAATCCTTCACCTTCCTGACCAGGTATAGGTTAGGTGGCACGCCCTCGAACCAAGCCAGGACGTGTGCCGGAGTTTTGCGGGCCGTTGCCCGAGGGACCAGGGCCCACCAGCAGTCTGGAGCCTCCGTTTCAGTGTTGCTCGCCGCTGCTCCGTGGGTTTTGACAGCAACACATTCTCGCACGGGTGGACCTTCAACAAGATCTGCATCAACATCCGACGCTGAGATGGGGGCAGACCACGTGAGGACGAGCTGCCTAAGGAGCACAAGGTGAAGTATGATGACATCAAAGTTTCTTGGCCGATCTCATCGGCTTTTGAGAGGACCCGTAAGCATGGCATCGTGGAAAGGGTTCTCACCCGAGGGTGCTCTTGATGAGGTGGATCTGTCTGTTCTCCTTGAGGAGCGCACTGCAGCTCTGCGACAGAAGTCAACTACATGGTGGCTCATTCTTCACCGCCATTCGAGAGCCCGGTGAACGCTGAGCGGATCGCAGTCGCGTAGTTCAGGAGATCATGAAACATCAAGATCTGGCCGGGCCTACTCTGGGGACTCACCAGGAGAAAGACCGCCTGCACTGTGCCACCGCTGCCATTCACGCTTGCAGCCCGGAGCCACCACAGCAGCGACGCTGCCGTCTACAAGGTCGGAGGCGACCCAAAGCATTGCTAGTTCCTGTTTGAGCCACCTAAAGAAATCCCACATGGATATGTGTGCACCTACGCGTCGGATCAATAAACCCGACACGCACCAACCAGATTGCAACCGCAGGGATTTCTGCGCAGGAGTTCCCGAGCAAGGGTTTCAAGAAGTGTTCCGAGCAGCGATGTCCGGGATGGACGCCGACAAACAAAGCGTATAGCTAGCCAAGTATGCCACCGAACGAGTCATGAGAATCTAGCCTCAGCTCAAACAAAGGAGCAAATGCACCATCTTGAGAGACCAGTTCGGCTTCGTCAAGAGAAGGACAATCGGCTATTCAAAGTCGCATTCAACGAAGTTTGATCTCGATTCCGCTGCCACCCAAGTATCGGCCTCGAAGTTCTCAAGGTTTAGCGGATCGAAGGATCGAGCTCGATCGAGCACGTGAGCCGATACCGCGCGCTTAGGCATGATTTAGCATCGGATCGATTGCGCGGCGTAAGTTTCTTTGCGCAATCTCCGACAGACCAGCTTTGGGTGGTACACCGCTGCCACCGATTGATTCGATTCAGACTGAAGCAATCGAAGAGCAGTTCCACATTCAAGATCATTCAGAGGATACCGAGGCTGGCATTGCGACTGCACAAAAGGCAAAAGCGGGAGAAATCAGAGCGAGTACATCCAGCTTCAGACCGCTAAGAACCGATGTTACTCATTTCGCTTAATCGAAAAGAAGCCGAGCTAGCGGTGTTGGTCTCAAAGACCCATCAAGGATCTGCTTTCAAGTAGAGTACAACTCATTGGCGACATGGCCCGTAAACCGACGATGTATGAGCAGCCACCACGAGTTGTACCAAGACAAGTTCAAACGTCTGATAGGCCTGGTCGATACATGTAAGAAGATGATCCTACACAAGACCAGTGGAGGTGCGTGGCTGAATGGGCTCGGGGCGATCGTGTGTCCCGCAATGGGTGAAGCAAAGACGGCGCAAAAGGGTTCGACTTCGATGTTAGCAAAGCTGAGAAGATATTTGATTTACTACCGAAAGAAAAGCACCGAAGTTACCCAAGGCCACAAAATCCCTACTCTGTGAGATGATGAACGGAGACCATACCGCAAGTGGCATCACTGCTCACCCACACCACCAATGATCGCGAAAGAGCTACGCCGCCAGATCCAAACAGCAATAGAGCAAGGCCGATCTCGGGACACCGCCATGAAAGAAGACACAAACCCATTTCCAACATGGTAGAAGCCATGAAAGAAGACACAAACCCATTTCCAACATGGTAGAACGATTTCGCTCGATGTTAATATGGCGGGATCCGGGTACCACCATGGCACATACAAGGAGGAAGGCGTCTCTCGGGCAAAGAAGAGAGGAGGCTGGTCCACGCGACCGCCCAAATGATGACAAAGGTACTTAATCGAGCAACAGTCGAAGCGTGGCATATGAAGCCACACTCCACGCACCTCCTGAATAAGTATGAGCGTCAATATGATCGACGTCGCCGGCGCAATAGAGACGATGAAGGATATGAGCACCTCTCTAGAGGAACGTCAAAAGAAAAGGAAGGCGTCGACAAGCATTGGGATTGTCCTTTCTTCAAGTATTGCTGGATACGGGAATGAGCCGATTGCCTACAATCGATAACTTCCCAGAATGTGGACAGCAGAGGAGGACACGGGCCGCAGTTCAAGCTGCCTAGGGCCTCTCCCCACCTCGGAGCCGATAGGAGTCCGCCGAGCAAAAGGTCTCGAGGAGCCAAGGGATGACAAAGAAGAAGACAGATATCACCGTCCAGGGTGGTGCCGACGGACTCAGACACACCCAAAGCGAGAGTGCAGCGGCTGCGAACTTGAGGAAGCCAAGCACAAGATTCTACGCACGCTTTGAAGAAAGCACGCCCCGATCTGGCCGTTAAAATTGCACCTTGGAAACGGAATACCACCCGAAAAAGGAAAGAGTGGCGCCTAAACGGCAAAAGCCGATGCAAAGACATCGGCCGGCACAAACATGGTGTTCATACTTCCGCCGAAGTTCAAGGCCCAAGAACCAACGAGCTGCCGGGCACGGTTTGACTACGCCCACGGCCGTTATCTTTGAGAAGCCGCGAGAAGGGCTACAAACATCCAAAGCCCTGTACCGCGAGGTTACATCAATGGGCAGCCTGCCAAAGAAGATGTTGGTGGACACCGAGGCAGTCAATATAATGCCATACTCCATGCTACGGGCGTTTGGGACGCCCCGCAGATCGATCAAAACCAACGCCACGTTAAGTTTACTTCACCGTCAAACTTCATAAACGCAGGCGATCAACGTGGATCTAACCGTGGGCAGAAAAACCATCCCTACGTCATTTTTCGTCGTGGACAGCAAAAGCACCTACGCGGTCTTGCTAGGGAGAGATTGGATTCATGCTAACTGCTGCATTCCGTCCACAATGCACCAGTACCTAATACAGTGGGATGGAGATGAGGTGGAGGTCATTCATGCAGATGATTCTATCGAGATCTCCATAGCGGGCATGAACATCTGGGAAGGTAAGACCAAGAGCCGATCTCCGAATCAGTCTAGGCGGCTGTGAGCGCATTGAAGCTACAAAAACGGGTGAGGCTGGTCTTATCCATCGCCCGACAGAGTAGCAAAGTCCACGATAAATGCGTGGTATGGCCGATCCTCGCGATCGCCACAAAAATAAAAGCAGCCATCTGACGACAAGCAGATCATGTAGTCGTAGCAGGGAGAGTCCCTGCCATTGTAAAACAATAAGGTGTAAACCATCCTTGACTAATGCAATCAAAAAGGGGGCCGATTTAGACAATCGGCCCAAATTATTTTTGTTATCCTCACCTACTGTTTGCCCTGTGTTTAGCATCGATTTGACAGTGACTAAAGCTAGGATATGGGTTTACGTCCCGATGAGCTAGAGGAGATCGACATCGGTCCCGGGATAAGCCACGACCAACATTTATCGCAAAAAGTTAGATCCGAGTCTGGGGTCCGGCGATAGATAGCTTGAAAGAATATCCGCATCGCTTTGCTCGACTATACAGAGATGCTCGGGTTAGACAGAGCATCATTGAGCATCGGCTCCGCTTAAAAAGGATTTCGCCATTCCAAAGCGAGCACGATGATGAAGGCGAAATTCGGAAGAAGTCAAGAAAGAGGTCGAGAAAATGTTGATGACCAAGTTAATCAGGCCATGCGGGTATGCCGAGTGGATTTCTAGTATCGCACTGTAGAGAAAAGGATGGCCGGCGTGTTGCCATAGATTTTCGGGATCTCAACAGAGCTACCCAAAGGATGAGTATCCGATGCCGGCGTAGACGTTAATCAACGCAGCGGCTGGTCATAAGATCTTGAGCTTCATGGATGGCAATGCCGGTTACAACCAAATTTTTATGGCTCCAGAAGACATATACAAGACTGCGTTCAGAGTCCCAGGTTCGGTGGGGTTGTTTGAATATGTAGTGATGACATTTGGACTGAAGAATGCCGGCGCCACGTACCAAAGAGCCATGAATTATATTTTCCATGATCTGATCGGCAAGCTGGTGGAAATTTACATCGATGACGTGGTGGTCAAGTCTGCTTCAGTGCAAGGGCACTTGGACGATCCGCAACACGTCCTGGACCGAACAAGAAAATTCGGGCTACGGATGAATCCAAAGAAGTGCGCCTTCGGGGTGACGGCCGGTCAGTTCTTGGGTTTCTTGGTCCATGAACGCGGAATTGAGATCGGCCTAAAAAGTCAGGAGGCAGTGCGAACAATGAAGCCACCTACCACGAAGAAAGAACTGCAGTCTCTCATCGGCAAGATCAACTTCGTCAGAAGATTCATCTCCAATCTGTCAGGAAGAATAGAGCCGTTCATGGGACTGGTGAAAATTAAATCTGACGAGGAATTCCGCTGGGGGGCAGAGCAACAACGAACCTTCGACGAGATCAAAGAATATTTGACAAAGCCGCCAGTGTTGGTTCCGCCCCAGCCAGATAGGCCATTCTACATTTACTTATCGGTAGCCGACACGTCCATCGCCTCAGTGGTGGTGCAAGTTTATAATGGGCTGGAGCGAGTCGTGTTTTACATCAGCAGAAGGATGTTGGATGCAGAGACAAGGTATCCTGAGATCGACAAGTTGTGCCTCTGCCTGTTTTTCACCTGCACCAAGCTGCGCCACATTTTGCTATCAGCAGAAATTGTCATCATATGCAAATCAGATGTCATAAAGCACATGTTGTCGGCTCCTATGTTGAAAGGCCGACTGGGCAAATGGATGTTTGCATTATCGGAGTTTGACATCCGGTATCAACCCGCGAAAGCAGTTAAGGGACAGGCATTGGCCGACCTTATCGCTGAAAGGATCAACACTAATATAGCAGCACTGTCTATACGAGCGTGGGCTATGTTTTTCGATGGATCGGTTTGTGACGATGGGTGCGGCATCGGCATGCTACTCGTGTCGCCCCGGGGGGCAACATTTTCCTTCTCCATCAGGTTATCTGCCCCTCGCACCAACAACGTCGCTGAGTATGAGGCGATACGCAAGGGAATGGAGTTGCTCATCGAAGCTGGAGCAGAAGCAGTGGAAATTTTTGGAGACTCCAAGTTGGTGATTTCTCAACTCACAGAGGAATACAAGTGCGAGAGTCGCTCTTCCCATTATGGCTGCAATGCCGCGAGCTGATGGCACAGTTCCGGTTCATAAACTTCACCTGGATCCCGCGATCGCAGAATACCGAGGCGAATGATCTTGCACAAATGGCTTCAGGCTACAAAGACATAGCAGAGGGAGCCGATGTTCAGGTACAGTTCCTGGAAGCAGACGACTGGAGAGCCGATATCTTCAATTACTTGAAGGATTCGGCTCGGGGAGCACCTAAACGGATAAGATACAAGGCCATGAAGTATGTGCTTATCGGGGACGACATGTTTTACAGGACTCTGGAGGGGTTATTGCTCAAATGTCTGGGGACAGCCGAGGCCAATCGGCTCCTACATGAGGTACACGAAGGCGCCTGTGGAACTCAACAATCGGCTCACAAGATGAAATGGTTGATCAGGCGATCAGGGTTTTATTGGCCCACCATGCTTGAGGACTGCTTCAAATACTACAAAGGGTGTCAAGCATGTCAGAAATTTGGGAAAATTCAGATGGTACCCGCGTCAGCAATGAAACCCATCATCAAGCCTTGGCCATTCCGAGGTTGGGGCATGGATATGATCGGCAAGATCAATCCTCCATCAAGCAAAGGCCACATGTGGATTTTGGCCATTACTGATTATTTCACTAAATGGGTGGAAGCTGTCCCGATGAAGTCAGTGAACTCAAAGGATGTTATCAATTTTGTGAAAGAACATGTCATCCATAGATTCGGGATTCCCCAAACTATCACGACCGATGGAGGTTCGGTCTTCATTTCTCACGAGTTTAGAAAGTTCTGTGAGGACACGGGGATTAAGCTGATCAGATCATCTCCATACTATGCTCAGGCAAATGGGCAAGCTGAAGCATCCAACCAGAGCCTCATCAAGCTGATCAAGAGAAAAGTCGATGAGCACCCTAGGCGTTGGCACGAGGTTTTGTCAGAGGCGTTATGGGCTTATCGCATGTCATGCCATGGGGCGATAAAAACCTCGCCTTACCATCTAGTCTATGGACAAGAAGCCGTATTGCCCTGGGAAATTACGGATCGAGACGTGTCACTTTTCAGGACAATCTAACAACTGAAGAATACGCAACCCTGATGAGTGACAGTGTTGAGGATTTAACTGAGCTCAGGCTGTGGTCGCTTGAGAAAATCAAAGAGAACAAGGCCAAGGTAGCTCATGCATATAACAAGAAAGTGAGGCCAAAGGAGTTCCACGTTGGTGATCCGGTATGGGAAGTCGTGTTGCCATTAGGGACTAAGGATGCAACATATGGTAAATGGTCTCCAAATTGGCACGGGCCGACAGGGTCGATCAAGTTTTAAGAGGAAACATACATGCTTGAGGAGTCGGACGTAAAATTCCCAGTGGCGGTCAACGGTCAACATCTCAAGAAATATTTCCCAAGCATGTGGGATGATGGACAGTAAAATATGGGGGCCGATACATGAAATCGGCCAAGTAAAAAGCACGTGAGACGATGGACAGTGAAATGTGGGGGCCGATACATGAAATCGGCCAAATAAAAAACAAAAATATATAGCCGATGCACAGTCATCGACTCTAGAGGTTCAAACTGTTACAAACAGGTGCCAGTTTACACATACGAGCTACTGAAGAAATGCCTCGAAGGCGTGGAGGGCGTCAGCACGGACACGATCCACCTCGGCGATCTCGGCTTCGTCATCTTCATCCTTGCCCGTCACTAGCTGCTTGTTCAGGGCACGTATTTCTGCCAGATCGGTCTTCAGTTGAGCTTTGAGGCCTTCTGCCTCGTCTTGGGAGCGGGCGATGGATTCTTCCTTGTCGCGAATAAGCTGTTTAGTTGCCCGGACCTTCTCTTCAAGATCTTCCAACTCCCTTTTCAAGGATGCAAGCTCGGCGGTACTGACAGAGGTGTCAGTTTTGGCATCCAGAGACGCCTTTTTCTCGTTGAGCTGTTGGCATCTGTCTGTGATATTGGCCTTCAGTGGAAGTTGGGCGCGGCGCAGACTGATCCTCTCACGAGCTAACTTCACCCTTGACCCGTAGAAAGACAGGGTTACAACTGGCCAAAGCTTCACCTGCAATGCTACTGGGAGCTGGTCTTTTATTTCAGCCAGAACGCTCTTCACCTCCTCAGAACCCTCGATCAACTCTTCGATCGGGGAGGACAGCAGGGCTTTAAGACGCTGGAATTGAGGTGGAACAGCCCTGGCTCGTGGTTCATCATCAGCAACAGAGGGAGTTGGTTCGATGGATTCAGGGTCAAACGTCAGCAAACCTGAAATATCACAACTCTGGTAGCCCCAAAAAGCGTCAGTATGCGTCCAAACGTGTAAGGATGAGCCGAAAAGAAGCTAACTTACCTCTCCGAAGATCGAGGGGATAGCAGATGAGGAGGCGATCGGCTTGTGTGTAGTTGCTGGGGGCTTGGCCAAAGTGGTAGCCGTTTCATCTGCACCTTCGGGGATTGCTAGATCCGGCTTGGCTAAAGGCATCGGCACTGCCCCAGCTTTCCCACTAGAAGCATCGATTAAATGCGCATGGAAGGGCTTAGCGATGTAAATAATGATAAATCTGAGACAAAGAAACAAGTGGTAAGAGCATGAAGGGTGGTGATTTTGAAACCTCCTGCTCGACGAAGAAGCTTGGTCCCTTGCGAGCCCTCTTGGGACCTGATACTGGCCCCGCCTCGGGTGCTCGGGGGCGAGGTTCAGAACAGACCTTTTCCCGAAGCCGATGGTGGTGAATCTGGCTCGGTGTGATGGTCCTCTCGTAACTGTTGGGCCCGTTCTCCTCGATTGGTCCGAGTGTTCTCACTGGAGGTGTCTTCGACGGAAGCTTGTAAAAAGGAGAACCAAGGAGCACGAGCATGTACGCAAGGATGGAAGAATTAGAAGGATCGACCAAGGCATGGATCACCCTACATGCGAAGCTCGGAGAAGGGCTCCGGCGCCTCAAGGTCTTCCTGGCAGCTACCTTCCTCGCTATCGTTCTTGTTTTGGTTGGAACTCGAGGGGCGGCTGACTTAGAGGTTGCTGGGTTCTTGGAAGCCGATTGTGGTGATATCGGCTGTTTCTGCATTATGACCTTTTCGAGGTGGCAGTTTTGCAGAAAAGAACCACAGGAGCTGGCGGAAAGAACTCGAAGGGGGAGCCATCACTGTGCGTAGTTTCAGGGCCATCTTGTTGCTGCAAAGAGAAAGAATGGATTAATAGAAGAATCATTTGTGAGCTGCATCAAGAAAATTTGCAAGTAGTGGTACTGCTCCACGGGATGTCATAGTCAAGATCGAGCTTCAAAGAACGGTCCCGAGCTCTCCAAGGCGTGAGTCTTACACATCGACCACCAGCCTTCAAAGCCATCGGTTGATGAGAAGAAGGTGAGGTCGTTGGGAATTGGGATGGTCGAGCATCAAAGAAGGAATAACACCTTTGGTGAGAGGATCAGCAGTCGGCTCTACTCTCTGTAAGGTGGTGGAGAAAGAAATGGGGAGGTACTTGTCCAAGGCCAAATTGCCGAGCCACTACGACTGGCTGATAGAATTCATACCCAGGCTTGATTATTCTGTTGGATGTACTCATGCCAACTGGAAGGAAACAGGGACGAATCACAGTGGAAAAGAGCTGCCGAGTGCTGGTGTCATCGGCAAAATTGTCTAGCCTGAAGGAGAGTGGGTTTTCAAAATGTTCAGATTCTTCCATGTAAGGAAAGAAGATAGGATTGTCCAGTCCTTGAAAGAAAATACTGAACCATTTAGACGCTTCCTGAGGGGTTAGCTTACTGCCTGGCAGTCTATACAAAGCTTGGCCATAGCTGGTGCATCGGATCTGCTTCCCTTTTACATCTGGAAAGGTGCAACTCGCCAAAAGGGGGAAGTTCTGGATGTGGTTTTGGAAATACAGCTGAGCCCATAGCTGAATAAACCACCAAGGACCACCTGTTTTGACTGCTATGCCAGAGAACAGCTTGACAGACATCAACTGGAGATATCGATAGACCTCTCCAAGGAATAGTTTGCCGAGGCCAAGTTGAGTGCCTTTGGCCAGTTCGTGGGCTAACGAGAGATAATTCTTGGTTGGAGCAAGGGAAGGGCCACAAAATATGAAATGTTCCAGCCAAAAGTTGAGAAAGGCTGTGTGTTCTTTCTCTGTGACAGGGCCCTTTGTTTTCATATGGCGTTGGAGGTAGGCACCCCGCTCAGGCCTGCTTTTAGAAGACAGTTTGTAGGGGACTTTGGTCAGTTTAAAGGCAGAGGGGCTGGGTGATGTAACATCCAGACCAGTAATCATCACCACGTCTAACAGGGTTGGTGACATAGGGCCATGACCGAACATGAAGCAGTTCAGAGCGTCAGACCAGAAGTAGCCGATGGTTTTCAGAAGGTTCTCATGTTTCTCAAGAGGAGACAATGATAAATGCAAGGCGTCGGCTATTCCTGTGGTTTCCCATTGGGATTGGTAAGCTCTAGCTACTCTGCTGAACCAAGAGACCCAATGTTCAGGGGATTAGGCCGCTCGCAAGGCCGCCCAAGAGTTTAAATCTAGATCCCGGCTTTTAAGTGGATTACATTTGCTTCGCAAGAAATCAGATGGGCAGGACTAGAATCTGTACGAGGGCCAAGACAGAGAGAATTTGGGAGAGAAGGATGCGGCAGCAGAATGTCTGAAACCTAGAAAGTTTAATGGTGGAATAAAGGCATTAATTCAGGTGTTCGCCATTAAATTCTAACATCGCGTTCAGACTGCGAGGAGTAGGCGTACCTTCAGACCGGAGACCTCTGGGTTGGTGTTGGACGATTCCGCCATCTAGTTTGCCGGCGGAGATGGATCTATGCAGTTGGGGATCGAGGGTTCTTGTCGCTGTGAGCTCGATCTGGTCGGTGGGCAATTGGAGATCTAGGTCGCCCCTTTTTGAAGAGGGTCGCATGTTACCGTTTGAAACCGAAAATTGGCCGCTTAGATTTGCCTAAGTATGCGACCAAGTTTTGACCTTGTCAAACGTTTTTTGGGAAAGCCGATGTGTTGCCATCGGCTCTTCGAGATTTGACTTGTTTGACTGTATGAACGCAGTGTGGTGAAAGCCGATACAGTACTATCGGCTTCTGGAGCATCGACCTATTTTGACTATCGGCGAAATTTGGTCGGAAAAGCAATCTGCGAGTTGGAAAAGTAATCTTCATTCATTCAAAAGACGATTATTTACAATGGGTCTGATTGCTTACAAAAGGAAACCTACTACTACTACTACTGGTTCCTAATCTAGAGGCCGAGGTCGTCGCCTTGCCGTCGCCGTCTTGTTCATTGTCCTCGGTACTGCTGCCGGCGTCGTCTTCGCTGCTGCTGCTGAAGAAGCCAGCGGGGGCCTCCTCGTCCTCGTCGTCGTCTTCGGTGTCCTCGCTGGACCCGGCGCGGAAGCGCTTCACCGGTGGATACTCATCGGAGGAGGTGTCCTCCTCCGATTCCTCCTCCTCGTCGGAGGATTCGACGCCGTCCCAGGACCAGGCGTCGTCGCTGCTCTTCGCCTCCAGTTCCCCGTCGACGAGGAACTGCAGACCCTCCTCGCCGTCAGTCAAGGACGCGTCGTCCTCCGACCAAGCGGCGAAATTCCAATCCCTCTCGTCCCACCATTGTGGGGCGAGAGTCTCGTACGCCGCCGTGGGCGGGTGCTCCGGCGTCGGCTCCCGGTCGCTGATGGTGTTGGAAGACTGGGAGGAACGGGCGGAAGAAGAGGAGGCCATGGCGGAGGAAGAGGGTTTTTTTCGGCGGAGGAAGAGGGTTTTTTGGCTGCTGGAGGAAGATGGGGACTGCGAACTGCTCAGATGAATTTAAATAAGGAGAATAGTGGAGGCGGTTCAATGCCATAGCGGTTTCCCAGAATGTGCTGCCAAAATCGTCAAATCATGCACTGCGAAGGAGTTGAGAAGACAGGGCATCATGATGAAGGGGTGGCGTGACGATTCTGCTCTGCAACGCGTAACCCGATGTGAAGAAAAAAAAACATCAGCAGAGTGGTTTTGGAATTATTATTGCCAAAACCAGGGGGGCATGTGTTATCGCCATATTTTGGCCAAAGGAGGAGATGGGCCGTAATCAAGATGGGCTTGGAAGATACGTATATGCGACATGTTGTTGGATCGGCCTTGTGCGTGGATTTGGGCTAAATTTCCCGTGTATCTGTGTATCGTAGTAGGTTTCGTTTCAGTTTAGGTAAAGATAGAGTTGTAGAGTTATTCCAAAGATAGAAAGTCTCCGGACTATAAATATGTACCTAAGGTTATCAAGAAAAGGAGGAAAATCACGTTCACAACAAACACAATCTCGGCGCATCGCCACCCCTTGTTTCTAGGGTTTCTTTCGGGTAAGTGTCATACTGCCTAGATCGCATCTTGCGATCTAGGCAGTATATGATTATGCGTTATTTGGTGTTACTCGTACTGAAGCCTTGTTGATGGCGAGTAATACTATTATCGTAGATTTGTTTAGGTTAGCATCGGTACTTTTCGCTATGATTGTTTAAGTTATGCTACCTCTAGTTACCTCGCTACCTTTGCACCTTTTCCTGGGTGTAAGGGTAGCATCTTGCTTGATCTTTATTCAGTTGTTTCGATCTGTTATAGTTATGCCTTGTTCCCCAAGGTTTTAGTTTGATATCCACGTAGTCAGGCCTTGTAAACGGGTTGAAGGATCCAGTAGTACGTAAGGATGTGGTTTGCTAGTTCGAGAGGAGTTGTTCCGGTAATTGATTTTACGTCGATTGTTAGGCCTCCTCTAGGGTTAGTTTTCTATCATCTTTTGTATCTACCAGGCTCAATCACGTGCAGGATGTTCCAGTTACGTGGTGAAAACATTAAACTGTCGTAGATCGATTTAGCTTGTAATGATGAAGCAAAACCCCATGTTATCGTAGATCTAAAGAATAACCATGGGATAATCGGCTCTAGGAGCCGATTCACAGGGAAGCCTGGGAGCCGGTCACGGCTCGAATTTTACGTATACTTGTTTACCATGCAGGAAATCAATCGAAGCAATCCTTCACCTTCCTGACCAGGTATAGGTCAGGTGGCACGCCCTCGAACCAAGCCAGGACGTGTGCCGGAGTTTTGCGGGCCGTTGCCCGAGGGACCAGGGCCCACCGGCAGTTCTGGGAGCCTCCCGGCTCTTCGTGTTGCTCGTCGCTGCTCGCCGGTGGGTTTTGACAGGCAACACGTGTACTTGACTAGTGCTCGCAGTAGCACCTGGGTATTTGATACCGGTTCAGTTGCTAATATTTGTAACTCGAATCAGGGGCTGCGGAACAAGGGACCGCTACCAAGGGGTGAGGTCAAGATGCGTGTCGACAATGGATCAAGCGTTGATGTGATCGCCGTCGGAATGCTGCCTCTCCACTTGCCGTCGGGATTAGTTATAAACTTGAATAAATGTTATCTGGTGCCTACACTGAGCATGAACATTGTATCTGGATCGTGTTTGATGCGAAGTGGTTATTCATTTAAATCCGAGAACAATGGTTGTTCCATTTATATGAATGAAATCTTTTATGGTCATGCACCGATGATGAATGGTTTATTTCTATTAGATCTCGATGATAATATTACACATATTCATAATGTTGATGCTAAAAGGATTAAACTTAATGATGATATATCCGCATATATGTGGCAATTGCCGTCTAGGTCATATTGGCGTTAAGCATGAAGAAGCTCCATTCGGATGGACTTTTGGAATCACTTTATTATGAATCATTTGATACATGTGAGCCATGCCTTATGGGAAAGATGACTAGAACGCCGTTTCCGGTTCAATGAAGCAGGCATGATTTATTGGAAATCATACATTCTGATGTATGTGGTCCAATGAGTGTGTCGGCGCGAGGTGGATATCGTTATTTTGTTACTTTCACGGATGATTTGAGTAGATACGGTTATATCTACTTGATGAAACACAAGTCTGAAACCTTTGAAAAGTTCAAGGAATTTCAGAATGAAGTGGAAAATCATCGTAATAGAAAGATCAAATTTCTACGGTCCGACCGTGGAGGTGAGTATGTAAGTTACGAGTTTAGCACTCACATGAAAGAGTGTGGAATTGTTTCACAACTCACACCTGCCGGAACACCACAGCGAAATGGTGTGTCGGAACGTCGTAATCGTACTTTATTAGATATGGTTCGATCTATGATGTCTCTGACGGACTTGCCGTTGTCATTTTGGGGTTATGCACTAGAAACTGCTGCATTCACTTTAAATCAGGCACCATCTAAATCCGTTGAAAAGACACCGTATGAATTGTGGTTTGCAAACAAACCTCAGCTGTCATTTCTTAAAGTTTGGGGATGCGATGTTTATGTGAAGAAACTTCAACCGGATAAACTCGAACCCAAAGCAGAAAAATGCGTCTTCATAGGATACCCTAAAGAAACTATTGGGTATTCCTTCTATCACAGATCCGAGGGCAAGGTTTTTGTTGCCAAGAATGGATCCTTTCTAGAGAAAGAGTTTCTCGCGAAAGGTGTGAGTAGTCGTAAGGTAGAACTCGAAGAGGTTGTGGAACCTTCTCTTCAAAGTATGGCGAGTAGCGCAGAGTCGGAAGTTGTTCTGGAGTTGGCTCCACCTGTTGAAGAGGGAACTAATGATAATGATCATGAAACTCCGAAAGAGAGTACTACCGAACCTCGCAGGTCAACAGACGCTGCAGGCTCCCGAGTCACGGAAATCCTGTCATGAATTTCATGGTTGATGAAAATGATGACCCTGCGACGTATGAAGAAGCGATGATGAGCCCGGATTCCAACAAATGGTTAGAATACATGAAATCCGAGATGGAATCCATGTATGAAAATCAAGTTTGGAACTTGGTGGAATTACCTGACGACCGAAAGGCCGTGGAGAACAAATGGATTTTCAAAAGGAAAACTGATTCTGATGGTAATGTGACCGTCTGTAAAGCTCGACTTGTCGCAAAGGGGTTTCGACAAATTCAAGGAGTTGACTACGATGAGACTTTCTCTCCCGTAGCGATGCTAAAGTCAATTAGGATTATGTTAGCAATTGCTGCATATTTCGATTATGAGATATGGCAGATGGATGTCAAAACCGTGTTTCTCAATGGTAATATTGAAGAAGAGTTGTATATGATACAACCAAAGGGTTTTGTCGATCCTAAGGATGCTAACAAGGTGTGCAAGCTTCAGCGATCCATCTATGGATTGAAGCAAGCATCACGAAGTTGGAATATCCGCTTTGATGAGGTGATCAAAGAGTTTGGATTTGTCCAAACTTATGGAGAAGCTTGTATTTACAAGAAAGTGAGTGGGATCAATGTGGCATTTCTGATATTATATGTGGATGACATATTATTGATCGGAAATGATATAGATCTTTTAAACAGTGTTAAAAGTTATCTAAACAGCAAATTTTCAATGAAGGACCTAGGTGAAGCGTCATACATATTAGGCATAAAGATCTATAGAGATAGATCTAGGCGCCTAATAGGGCTATCGCAAAGTACATACCTTGATAAGATTTTAAAGAAGTTTAAAATGGATGGAAGTAAGAAGGGGTTCTAACCTATGTTGCAAGGCAAGACATTGAGTAAGATTCAAATCCGGCTTCGGCGGAAGAAAGAGAGATAATGGACAAAGTCCCCTATGCTTCAGCCATAGGCTCTATAATGTACGCCATGCTATGTACAAGACCGGATGTGGCACATGCTATTAGTTTGACTAGTAGGTACCAATCGGATCCAGGTTCGGAACACTGGATAGCGGTCAAGAATATCCTTAAGTACTTACGAAGAACTAAGGATACGTTTCTTGTATCTGGTGAAGAAGAGCTCGTCGCTAAGTGTTATGTCGACGCTAGCTTTGACACCGATCCGGATGACTCTAAGTCTCAATCCGGATACGTATTTCTCATGAATGGCGGAGCGGTTAGTTGGAGGAGCTCCAAACAACCTGTGGTAGCGGGATCAACAACGGAGGCCGAATATGTTGCTGCTTCAGAAGCGGCTCAGGAAGCAGTTTGGATGAAGGAGTTCATATCCGAACTAGGAGTGGTGGCAAACGCGTTGGACCCAATGGTGATCTATTGTGACAACAATGGTTCCATTGCCAATGCCAAAGAGCCAAGGTCTCACAAGCATTCGAAGCATATTAAGAGCCGGTTTCACTCCATCCGCGAGCATGTCAAGGATGGAGATATAAAGATTTGTAAAGTACATACGGATCTCAATGTAGCAGATCCGTTGACTAAAACTCTCCCTAGAGCAAAACATGATCAACACCAGAACTCAATGGGTGTTAGATTTATCACTATGTAACTAGATTATTGTCTCTAGTGCAAGTGGGAGACTGAAGGGAATATGCCCTGAGAGGCAATAATAAAGTGTTTATTATGTGTATTCCAAGTATATGATAGATGTTTATTTTGCATGCTATAATTGTATTAATACGGAAACGTTAATACATGTGTGTTTAATAAACAAACAGAAAGTTCCTAGTTATGCCTCTCTCATAAACTAGCTCGTTGATTAACAAGATGATCAAGGTTTCCTGATCATGGACATTGGATGTTGTTAATAACGGGATCACAACATTAGTGTAATGGTGTGATGAACATTCATCCGAAGTATAGCATTACGATCAAAGTCATTGAGTTTATATTGCTATAACAACTTACGAAGTGATCCTAATCCTTAAACCATGAGATCATGTCAATCACTAACACCGGAAGAGTTTCTTGATAACATCAAACGTCACACCATAACAGGGTGATTATAAAGATGGATTCAGAACTAATAAAGTTTTATGTTGAGGCTCATGGATCGATAGTGGAATTTGTTCATCCCGATGATGGATAGATATACTCTGGGCCCTCTCGGTGATATCACATTTATTAGCTTGCAAGCAAGTGATTTGATCACTCGAATGTTATATCACATGAACGAGAAAAGAGTGCATGTCGGTAACGAGATCAAACTAGGTATGGAGATACCGATGATCGAATCTCGGACATGTAATATATCGTGAAACAAAGGGATTAAGATACTAGCGTAAAAGGTTCCGACGATCACAAGAAAGTCATCGTTGAATGTGTGGGAGTCAGTATGGGTCTCGGATCCCGCTTGATTATTGATCCGAGAGGGGTCTCGATCATGTCCGCATTATTCACGAACCGTAGGGTGACACACTTAAGAGACACCGACATCCAATTGGAGCAAATGTTTCATGCCGAAAGAATGAACAAGCGCAGGAATTTATTTCACTAGATACCGAAACAGGTTTTCGGGTGAAATTGCATAAAGTGGTTATGCTTGTGAAATAGAATTATAGCAAGGGGTTATTTGTGAATGTTTGTCATTAAAGTAATTGACAAAATTCTGAATAAAATAAAAGATTTTTATTTAATGAGAGTTTGCATTAAATTTGGTGGAAATTTAATGGGAATTTGAGTGGACTTTTGAGTGGAGGGAATTTAAAGGGCATTTTTTGAGTGGAGTGTCCACCCACATGAATGAAGGAGGGGAGGGGGCAGCCCCCATGGCCGGCAGCCACCGCTTGGGTGCCCCCCTCCTCCTATAAAAGGAGCCCCCCTCGTCACTTGTCTCTCACACCTCCTCGTGAAGGATCTCTCCCCCACTCTAGAATTTATCCCCCATGGTATCGGACTAGCGAGATACATGTTCCCGGTGGGTATTCGGAAAGAAAGAGTTGTGCTTCCGCTGCATCGCTGGAGCGAGGAGGCGGAGGTTGCTCGGTGCCTCGAACGTGTGTGCGAGCACGGATCTGGCTGATTTGGCGCTAGGACTTCCTCTCGATCTTGAGATCGGCAAGAGATCGTCTACATCAACCACGAGTTGAACTCGTTAAGCTTTGTCGGTCTTCAAGGGTATGTTCTCTACGGATATACTTCCGCTCGTTGTTTGTATCTAGTAGATAGATCTTGGTATATAGTTCACATCGTAGGAAAATTTTTGTTTTCTATGCTGCGAACCCTACAGTGGTATCAGAGCCGGATCTATGCGTAGATACTTTACATGGGTAGTACACATATGAGTATGTGGGTGATGATGATCATGTTGTTGCTCCTTTGTTGTAATTTTGGATATTGGTGGCATAGTGGGATGAAGCGGCCCGGACAAACTTTACATGTCCTCGCACATGAGACCTGTTCCACGCTTGACATGCAACTAGTTTGCATAAGTGGCTAGCGGTGTCATCTCTCCTACTATAGTCAATATCTATTTTGCAAGCGAGTTGTCAACAATTTGATTATCCTCGTTGTGGTTCATGTTCGTAGGTAAGAACGGTTCTATCTCGAAAAGCCTAAGCCACGTAAAACTTGCAATGGATAAATTAGAGGCGTCTAGTTTAGATTGTTGCTAGTGTTATGATATGGTAGTGTTGTAAGTAGAAGTATGAGATGATACTCTTACAACACACATAGCGTGTAAAATCCATAGACCTTGGATTTACACATATAGGTATGATAGTGATCATACCACGATGCACATGATAGAGATCATCTGCGGGAACCATATCATTTCATTAATAAACATATGATGTTTGATAGCATCTTATATTGCTTGTTTAGCGCTTTGTTAGCATAATAAGATGATCCCTCATTTAAATATCAAGATAAGAATTTGTTCTTCCTTTAGTATGCACCGATTATGTTTTCGTCGCTCCAAGACTTCACGTGATGATCGGGTGTTCTTGGATCCACGACCATATTTCGGGTGTAAAACAGTTACACACGCGAATACTAAGGTTCTAACTTGGCGAGCCTAGCATGTACAGAAACGGCCTCGGAACACGGACCGAAAGGTTAAGCATGAGTCATATAGTTGATATGATGCCCATTTGATGCTCGCCTTTGAAGCTATACCGACTCACGTGATGATCGGACTTGGTGTAGTGGATTTGGTTCATGTAATCACCAAAAAGGCACGAGGGATGTCGTTTTTGAGTGGGAGTTCATTCGTAATATAGATTAGTTGAACTCAATCTATCATACACTTAGTCTAAACTTTACAAATTCTGTTGTAGATGGCACCACCTGATTTTAATTTCAATGTGTTCATGGAGAAAGAGAAACTAGCAACGAACGGTAGCAACTTTACCGAATGGGCCATGAATTTGAGGATTCTCCTCTCTGCTGCACAAAAGCAATATGTGCTAGAAGCGCCGTTAGGCCCCCCACCTTTTGATGATGCCCCTGACGAGGAGAAGAATGTCTATCAGACTCGTCAGGAGGACCACAACTTAGTTCATTACGGCATATTGTATGGGCTAGAGCCGGAACTTCGAAAGCGTTTCGAAAACGGCAATGCATTTGATACAATGGGTGAGTTGAAAATGATTTTCGACACACATGCTGCTGTAGAGAGCTACAACTTGAAAAGTTCTTTAGCTGCATGATGGAAGAGCACAGCTTCGTTAGTGAGCATGTACTCAAGATGTCGGTTACGCCGATAAGCTTGTGTCCTTGGGAATATCGATTCCCATTGACTTAGGCATCCATCGTGTTCTGCGGTCTCTGCCACCTAGCTATAAGAGCTTCGTGATGAACTATAATATGCAAGGCATGAAGAAGTCTCCCGAGCCACAATGCTTAAAAGCTGCAGTGGAGATCAAAAGGAACATCAAGTGTTGATGATCAATAGGAACACTGGTTTCAAGAAAGACAAGAAGGGAAAAGCGGAAGGAAGTAAGGGCGGCAAGCTGTTACAGCGCTGAAAAGAAACCCGAGTTGGACCTAAGTCGATTCCGAGTGCTACTATTGTAAGGGCCAGCCATTGGGCAATCGCCCCAAGTATCTGGCGGACAAGAAGGCCGGCAAGGCAAACAAAGGTATATATGATATACATGTTATTGACGTGTACTTGAATAGTGCTCGTAGCACACAGGTATTTGATACCGGTTCGGTTGCTAATATTTGTAACTTCGAATCAGGGCTGCGGAACAAGCGACCGCTAGCAAGGGGTGAGGTCAAGATGCGTGTCGGCAATGGATCAAGCGTTGATGTGATCGCCGTCGAACGCCTCTCCACTTGCCGCAGGATTAGTTATAAACTTGAATAAATGTTATCGGTGCCGTGACCGAGCATGAACATTGTATCTGGATCGTGTTTGATGCGAAGTGGTTATTCATTTAAATCCGAGAACAATGGTTGTTCCATTTATATGAATGAATCTTTTATGGTCATGCACCGATGATGAATGGTTTATTTCTATTAGATCTCGATGATAATATTACACATATTCATAATGTTGATGCTAAAAGGATTAAACTTAATGATGATATATCCGCATATATGTGGCACTGCCATCTAGGTCATATTGGCGTTAAACGCATGAAGAAGCTCCATTCGGATGGACTTTTGGAATCACTTGATTATGAATCATTTGATACATGTGAGCCATGCCTTATGGGCAAGATGACTAGAACGCCGTTTTCCGGTTCAATGGAGCAGGCCAGATTTATTGGAAATCATACATTCGATGTGTGTGGTCCAATGAGTGTGTGTTGTGAGGTGGATATCGTTATTTTGTTACTTTCACGGATGATTTGAGTAGATACGGTTATATCTACTTGATGAAACACAAGTCGAAACCTTTGAAAAGTTCAAGGAATTTGAATGAAGTGGAAAATCATCGTAATAGAAAGATCAAATTTCTACGGTCCGACCGTGGAGGTGAGTATGTAAGTTACGAGTTTAGCACTCACATGAAAGAGTGTGGAATTGTTTCACAACTCACACTTGCAGGAACACCACAACGAAATGGTGTGTCGGAACGTCGTAATCGTACTTTATTAGATATGGTTCGATCTATGATGTCTCTGACGGACTTGCCGTTGTCATTTTGGGGTTATGCACTAGAAACTGCTGCATTCACTTTAAATCGGGCACCATCTAAATCCGTTGAAAAGACACCGTATGAATTGTGGTTTGGAAACAAACCTAAGCTGTCATTTCTTAAAGTTTGGGGATGCGATGTTTATGTGAAGAAACTTCAACCGGATAAACTCGAACCCAAAGCGGAAAAATGCGTCTTCATAGGATACCCTAAAGAAACTATTGGGTATTCCTTCTATCAAAGATCCGAGGGCAAGGTTTTTGTTGCCAAGAATGGATCCTTTCTAGAGAAAGAGTTTCTCGCGAAAGGTGTGAGTAGTCGGAAGGTAGAACTCGAAGAGGTTGTGGAACCTTCTCTTCAAAGTATGGCAAGTAGCGCAGAGCCGGAAGTTGTTCCGGAGTTGGCTCCACCTGTTGAAGAGGGAACTAATGATAATGATCATGAAACTCCGAAAGAGAGTACTACCGAACCTCGCAGGTCAAACAGGACGCGTGCAGCTCCCGAGCTATACGGAAATCCTGTCATGAATTTCATGGTTGATGAAAATGATGACCCTGCGACGTATGAAGAAGCGATGATGAGCCCGGATTCCAACAAATGGTTAGAATCCATGAAATCCGAGATGGAATCCATGTATGAAAATCAAGTTTGGAACTTGGTGGAATTACCTGACGACCGAAAGTCCGTGGAGAACAAATGGATTTTCAAAAGGAAAACTGATGCTGATGGTAATGTGACCGTCTATAAAGCTCGACTTGTCGCAAAGGGGTTTTGACAAATTCAAGGAGTTGACTACGATGAGACTTTCTCTCCCGTAGCGATGCTAAAGTCAGTTAGGATTATGTTAGCAATTGCTGCATATTTCGATTATGAGATATGGCAGATGGATGTCAAAACCGCGTTTCTCAATGGTAATATTGAAGAAGAGTTGTATATGATACAACCAAAGGGTTTTGTCGATCCTAAGGATGCTAACAAGGTGTGCAAGCTTCAGCGATCCATCTATGGATTGAAGCAAGCATCACGAAGTTGGAATCTCCGCTTTGATGAGGTGATCAAAGAGTTTGGATTTGTCCAAACTTATGGAGAAGCTTGTATTTACAAGAAAGTGAGTGGGAGCAATGTGGCATTTCTGATATTATATGTGGATGACATATTATTGATGGAAATGATATAGATCTTTAACAAAGTGTTAAAAGTTATCTAAACAAATTTTCAATGAAGGACCTAAGTGAGCGTCATACATATTAGGCATAAAGATCTATAGAGATAGATCTAGGCGCCTAATAGGGCTATCACAAAGTACATACCTTGATAAGATTTTAAAGAAGTTTAAAATGGACGGAAGTAAGAAGGGTTCTTACCTATGTTGCAAGGAAAGACATTGAGTAAGATTCAAAGTCGGCTTGTGGAAGAAAGAGAGATAATGGACAAAGTCCCTATGCTTGACCATAGGCTCTATAATGTACGCCATGCTATGTACAAGACCGGATGTGGCACATGCTATTAGTTTGACTAGTAGGTACCAATCGGATCCAGGTTGAACCTTTGGATAGCGGTCAAGAATATCCTTAAGTACTTACGAAGAACTAAGGATATGTTTCTTGTATCTGAGGTGAAGAAGAGCTCGTCGCTAAGTGTTATGTCGACGCTAGCTTTGACACCGATCCGGATGACTCTAAGTCTCAATCCGGATACGTATTTCTCATGAATGGTGGAGCGGTTAGTTGGAGGAGCTCCAAACAACCTGTGGTAGCGGGATCAACAACGGAGGCCGAATATGTTGCTGCTTCAGAAGCGGCTCAGGAAGCAGTTTGGATGAAGGAGTTCATATCCGAACTAGGAGTGGTGGCAAACGCGTTGGACCCAATGGTGATCTATTGTGACAACAATGGTGCCATTGACAATGCCAAAGAGCCAAGGTCTCACAAGCATTCCAAGCATATTAAGCGCCGGTTTCACTCCATCCGCGAGCATGTCAAGGATGGAGATATAAATATTTGTAAAGTACATACGGATTTCAATGTAGCAGATCCGTTGACTAAAACTCTCCCTAGAGCAAAACATGATCAACACCAGAACTCAATGGGTGTTAGATTTATCACTATGTAACTAGATTATTGTCTCTAGTGCAAGTGGGAGACTGAAGGGAATATGCCCTGAGAGGCAATAATAAAGTGTTTATTATGTGTATTCCAAGTATATGGTAGATGTTTATTTTGCATGCTATAATTGTATTAATACGGAAACGTTAATACATGTGTGTTTAATAAACAAACAGAAAGTTCCTAGTTATGCCTCTCTCATAAACTAGCTCGTTGATTAACAAGATGATCAAGGTTTCCTGATCATGGACATTGGATGTTGTTAATAACGGGATCACAACATTAGTGTAATGGTGTGATGAACATTCATCCGAAGTATAGCATTACGATCAAAGTCATTGAGTTTATATTGCTATAACAACTTACGAAGTGATCCTAATCCTTAGACCATGAGATCATGTCAATCACTAACACCGGAAGAGTTTCTTGATAACATCAAATGTCACACCATAACAGGGTGATTATAAAGATGGATTCAGAACTAATAAAGTGTTATGTTGAGGCTCATGGATCGAGAGTGGAATTTGTTCATCCCGATGACGGATAGATATACTCTGGGCCCTCTCGGTGATATCACATTGATTAGCTTGCAAGCAAGTGATTTGATCACTAGAATGTTATATCACAGGAACGAGAAAAGAGTGCATGTCGGTAACGAGATCAAACTAGGTATGGAGATACCGATGATCGAATCTCGGACATGTAATATATCGTGAAACAAAGGGATTAATATACTAGCGTAAAAGGTTCCGACGATCACAAGAAAGTCATCGTTGAATGTGTGGGAGTCAGTATGGGTCTCCGGATCCGCTCGATTATTGATCCGAGAGGGGTCTCGATCATGTCCGCATTATTCACGAACCGTAGGGTGACACACTTAAGATACACTGACATCCAATTGGAGCAAATGTTTCAGGCCGAAAGAATGAACAAGCGCAGGAATTTATTTCACTAGATACCGAAATTGGTTTTCGGGTGAAATTGCATAAAGTGGTTATGCATGTGAAATAGAATTCTAGCAAGGGGTTATTTGTGAATGTTTGTCATTAAAGTAATTGACAAAATTCTGAATAAAATAAAAGATTTTCATTTAATGAGAGTTTGCATTAAATTTGGTGGAAATTTAATGGGAATTTGAGTGGACTTTTGAGTGGAGGGATTTTAAAGGGCATTTTGTGAGTGGAGTGTCCACCCACATGAATGAAGGAGGGAGGGCAGCCCCATGGCGGCCACCCCTTGGGTGCCCCCCTCCTCCTATAAAAGGAGCCCCCCTCCTCACTTGTCTCTCACACCTCCTCGTGAAGGATCTCTCTCCCTCTCTAGAATTTATCCCCATGGTCTCGGACTAGCGAGATACATGTTCCCGGTGGCTATTCGGCAAGAAAGAGTTGTGCTTCCGCTGCATCGCTGGAGCGAGGAGGCGGAGGTTGCTCGGTGCCTTGAACGTGTGTGCGAGCACGGATGCGCTGCTGATTTGCGGCGCTAGGACTTCCTCTCGATCTTGAGATCGACAAGAGATCGTCTACATCAACCACGAGTTGAACTCGTTAAGCTTTGTCGGTCTTCAAGGGTATGTTCTCTACGGATATACTTCCGCCCGTTGTTTGTATCTAGTAGATAGATCTTGGTATATAGTTCACATCGTAGGAAAATTTTTGTTTTCTATGCTGCGAACCCTACAGTCCATACCTAATCATTGTCTGCTGCCTTGTCATTTTGGGTATGTCCATGGAAAAAATATATGCATCATGCTTATGGTAAATAAAAGGATAGCTGAGATGCTCACTGTCTGTTGCCTTGTCATTTTGATATGGGATAGCTCCTGTGTCATGGGGCAAGGGGCACCCCGTTGGCGGTTCTCTATGATACACATACACTTACAATGACAAGAACTTACTGGTAACTAAATTTGAGTAGCATGAGGAATGGCCCTCGTACTCAAGGGACATGAGATTTCTAGTTTATGATCTGTCAAACATATAACTCGAATTTGACCTCACTTTAAACTTAACCACTTAAAGATGCCTATCATAGGGGCAATGAGAGATCAAGGCTAATGAGTACCATACTTTCAGGCATTTGGAAGCCTTTCAAACTCTTAAAAACCTTTCACTTCTTTGTTCAGTCACCATTTATTCTATGAGCACCTTCTTGAGAGCATAGCTGTCATTCTTAGTGTAATGTGCTTGTCGCAAAACATGGTTAATTGTGACATAACTTTGATGCTTGTATCTTTGAGATCTTTACTTCTAGTCTTCACTTGAACTTCAGAGGTGCCTTGGCATTTATGTTTTGCTCCACAATCAAAGGCAAGCGAGATACCACTTTATCATACCTTCTTATGAGAATTACGATGTTGCTTATTCTTATGTTTCATGTTGCTTATTATTATTGTGTTGGAATCTCTTCATAGCTTGCATGACTATTGAGTAGACTTATTTGCATAATCTTTATTATGAATTGACTAAGTATCCACTCATGTGCTGAGAATATATACATCATATGAAGCAAATGTGTTCGTGAAAGTTTCTTTTATCGCACTCAATTTTCAACTGAATTGCTTGAGGACAAGCAATAAGCTAAGCTTGGGGGGAGTTGATACGTTCAAAATGTATCTACTTTCTCGAACACTTTTGCTATTGTTTCTCCTCTAATTTGTGTGATTTGGATACAACTAACACGAACTGACGCTGTTTTCAGCAGAATGGCTTTGGTGTCTAGTTTTGTGCAGAAAATCTATTTTCAGGAAAAATCCCGGAAAATATCGCAAAACTGCTATTTTACCAGAAGACTCAGGATCCAGAAGACGAGACGAAGAAGGGCCACGAGGGGCCCACAGCACCTGGTGGCGCGGGCTAGGCCAGACCACGCTAGGGGGTGGTGTGGCCACCTCGGGTACCCCCTCGACCTCTCCTTCCGCTTACATAAGCCCTCTAACCTAAAAATAGAAGGGGGTTCGACATTTTTACAGATAGAGTTCCGCTGCGCCGCCACCACCAGAAACCGCGATTCAGAACCAGAAACTCCGTTCTGGCACCCTGCCGGGACAGGGAATTGGAGGATATCATCGCCATCATCATCACCGACGCCTCTCCATCAACCATCCATGTTTCCCCCATCCATGAGTGAGTAATCCCCTGCATTAGGCTATGGGGATTGTAGGGATTGGATGAGAGCTAACATGTAATTGCATCAGATTGTTATGGCATGGTGCCTAGTATCTTTGTTAGTGCTTTTTGACATTGTTGCAACTTGTTATGCTTAATGCTTGTCACTAGGGCCCGAGTGCCATGATATCAGATCTGAACATGTCATTGATTCATGATGATAGTATTGTTGGTGATCTTATCTGCAAGTTGTTTACACATATTATTGTCCGGAACCCGAGGCCCCGAAGTGATAGAAATTGGGATAACCGGAGGGGATGGCTGTGATATGAGGATCACGTGTGTTTAGGGAGTGTTAATGCTTTCCTCTGGTACTCTATTAAAAGGAGTACCTTAATTGCCAGTAGATTCCCTTGAGACCCCACCGCAACTGGCTGGTAGGACAAAAGATATTGTGCAAGTTCTCATTACAAGCACGTATGACTATATATGGAACACATGCCTATGATTATTTAGTACTTGGATGCTTTGTCTTATTTATCTGCAATTGCCCTAGATCTTGATATTACATGAATAGTCTTGTCCATGCACGCCCGTCCATCCATCGCTATGCCTACCGCACTCAAATCCTACTGTTTGCTACTACTGATACTAATGTCCTTATTTTACTACTACTGTTACTTTGCTACAACTGAGTTATCAATGCCACATTAAAAACTGTTGCTACTAATAAACTACTATGAGCAAGACTATTTCCAAGTGCAGCTGAATTGACAACTCAGTTGTTAAGGCTTATAAATATTCTTTGGCTCCACTTGTGTCGAATCAGTAAATTGAGATTTACTACCCTCGAAGACTGTTGCGATCTCCTATACTTATGGGTCATCACTGCCACTTGGCAGGGTCATCATGTCCTCATGATTGAGCTGCTCGGCGTTGGCAATAGGCGGGGACCGTGGCTCTGCATGCGCGGGCGACGCTAGTCCCGGCGAAGACGTGTCAGGGGTGTGGGACGCATTCGACGTGGAGGGCAGGGACGCAGGTGACCGCGCGCACTGGGGAAAACTTCCACCACTGCTGCTGTTGTCAGCAGGCGCCGATCCCAAGGAAGATCCAGATGCAGAATCTACATGGGGATTGCTGCTATCCTCTTCTGTCTTATTCTCCTATTGTGTATCATCATGTAATGTGCTGTTTGAAACATCTTCTTCAGAATTTTCACCAAATGCTTGAGGAGAAGTAGCGGGTGGTTTGTCGGCAATAACTTGTGTAGGAGTAGTAGTAGGAAAAATATGCAAACAGTGATCGTTAGCATGCACACCCCTATCAAAAGTGGCCGAAGTGGGATTATCTTCACGTAGGAGGCAGCCAGCATTAGGATTAAGAGATGCAAAAGGAAAATATCATCTCGAGAAATATAGACACAACCAGTGATCACATCAAGACATTCCACTCCTTTGTGATGAGGACTATAACCAAAAAAGACACATTGTTTGGAGCAAAAATAAAGTTTGTGTTTGTTTTATGGATGAAGGTTGGGCCAAATAGTACAACCAAAGACTCGTACAGGCTCATAATTGGGTTTAACTTAAAGAAGTTTTGATGTGGAGGTGTAAAAATTGAGAATGTTGGTGGCATTGATAAAGGCATCATCCCAAAATTTGAAAGGCATAGAAGCATTAGCAAGGAGAGCAAGGCCGACTTCAACTATGTGACGGTGTTTGCGTTTAACAGAACCGTTTTGTTGATGAGCATGAGGACATGACACATGATGAACAATGCCTACACATTGAAAGCAACTGTTTAATTTTTCATATTCACCATACCAATCAGTTTGCATGGTGAGAATTTTGCGACCAAGCTGGTGCTCAACGTATTGTTGGAAATCAAGAAAAACTTGATACACTTTAGAACATTCCTTAAGGAAATAAATTCAAGTAAACTTTTTAAAATCATCAATTAAGCGTACATAGTATGAATGTTTGCCTATAGAAAGAGGGGCAGGAGGCCATACATCAGAAAAGATTTTTCCAACGGAACTGTAGACACACTAGTGGAAACAGGATAGGGTAGCTTATGGCTCTTGACCTATTGACATGGATCACATATGTAAGGGTTTATTTCTAGGGAATATGAAAGTTTACGCTTCCTAAGAATTTGCTGCTGAACAATAAAGGATGAGGGATGGCCTAGACGACGATGCCACATGGAGGAGGAAGGCTTGACGGTGACAAGAGCATGCTTTGAGGACACCGAAGACACTGGAACAGGAGGATACAAGACACCATGATAGGAATCTCTAAACATGATGCGTTGTTGCCTGATCCTTAATCAAGAAAAAGAATTGGTGAATTTCCATAAAGCAATTGTTGTCTAGGCTAAGTTTATGAGCAGAAAGTAAACTCATGGATGCATCAGAAACATGCAAAATATCACGAAGTTGGATAGATCTATCAGGGGTGTGCAAAACAGAATGACCAATGTGTGAAATATTCATACCTTGTCCACTTGCATTATGAACCTGATCACGGCCCTGGTATGGTTCATGAACATTGTAGCTCCTGTATCTAGGTACTAGTTTGTATCAACACCATAAGCGCCTTTAGTTTCCTTGGGAGACTTGTCATCGTCATCATCATCACCATAATGCCACCAGCACTCATCATCCGGATGGCTCTCCTTTTGACATATTTGACAAAAAAAACTCCATCCTGCCAAGGAGTAGCACGCATGTCCTTGCTCCCTCCTTTCGAACGATGATCCTGGCAAGGTGGACGCTGCTGCTAGGAAGGCAGTGGAGGACGGCGTGTAGGGCAGGGATGGGGAGGAGGCATGTAGACCGACATGTAGTGAGGAGGTGCAAACGACAGTTGATAAGGAGGCATGTAAGGAACTGGCGGTTGATACGGAGGGGCCGGTTTGGTACGACATATATGAAGGCGGTCCTGGCTGGTATTGGTGAAAGTGGTGAGGAGGCAGGTATGTCACGGGCGCAGGTGGCCATGGCGGACCTCCCCCATAAGTAGGATTTGGGACACGAGGAACAACATTAACAAATGACATAAAGGATCCCGAAGTTTGACCATTGGTGGAGACCATGGCATCACGATTCTCCTAAGAGAGTAGCTGAGAGAATAGATCGTTGAGGGTTGTAGATGGGAAAACTTTGAGAGCAGCAACTAAACCATTGTAGGAACCATCAAGTTCATTCATGATCATCATCGACTTTTTTCTTGCAGTGGCAAGCTCAGAGGCATAGCCTTTCATCTTTGTGATATACTGTTGAGCAGTCATATCGAGTTTCTTGGTGTTGGTAAGGGCACCGCGGATGTTTGAGACCCAAGAATTGGACTGAGAGGAGAAGAGCTTGTGGATGGCACGCCATACTTCAGCCGCATGAACAATACCATAGACATGAGAGAGAATTGACGATGTAACTCACAACTTGCTGATCTCGTGTGATCCAGACATCATATGCAGGGTTGGGAACCTGTATCTTCTTTTTTTCTGCATCTTCTCCATCGAGGTACTCGGGCGGCGCCAGATCTGTTCCTTCCAGTAGGCGCATGACTCGATCCCCACGAAGGGTAGGCAGAACTTGTGCTTGCCACGAGAAAAAATTCTCTCGCTTAGTAGCAGGAGGGGAGCCGATGGAGACAACCCCAGCAGATGTCGACAAAGAATCCATGAGATCCATGGAATTTGGTGGAAGGGTTTTAGGGATTGTTGTGTGGAGATCAAGGTTGTAGGGTTTTGGTCGATAGGCGACTAGGTCATGGTTCTAAGAAGCTAGGTTTTTGGTTGTATGGTTGTTTGGAGAGCACGATCATTGGAAAAGTCTATGGGTGATCGGCAACTAGGTTGTGGTGTAGCCAATCGGGAATAAAATCCGACGAGCGACAGTCCTAGCGTCGGTGATGGGAGAGAAGCTCCGAAGGCGACGGCTAGAAGGGTGGAAGGGAGGGGCCTGATACCATGTAGAATTTTAGGATGAACGGTCGTACCCTTTGGGGTCGCTGGTTGCGTGTTATATATCAAGGAAGAGCCCCTTGCATGGCATATTATAGAGTTAGATACGTACACGTTGGTGTACTACACCATACGTATACTTCTCATATATTATATCTCTAATAAACATGACCAGAACTCCTTCTAGAGTAAGTATAAAAATATCTACCATGTCCCAAAACGTGGTAGATAATAAACTTGTCAAATTATATACTCTCTCTCCATCATAAATTATATACTTCCTCCGTCTAGCTAGAAATAAGTGATCTTTGCCATCAAGAATGCTCTTTCAATTGTTGTCTTCGCCACCAGTAAAAGCAACCATGGCTCAACACGGCAACAAACCATATGAAACATGATTTCTCATTCAAATATCAAGATAATCCGTCAAGTCTTTAATTCTCCGCGAGAATAATGAATATTTCAAAGTTATCTTGTATATGCTCATGGTCGTAATAAGAGAAATCCCCATGACTAATTCTATAAGAAGAGCAATCTTTATTCACATTTAACCTACAAAATGAGTCTCTTGAGTCAAGGCAATAGAGGTTCTGAAACAACTATGATGATTGCTAACCAAAACAATGATAATAGAGTGTATAGCAACACAAAAGATCTCCACACCTGGTGTCTTATCCCTTTTGCCGATTCTCATTTTGTTACCATTTCATCTAGGATTATGATATCATTTTCTGTACGAATTCATATCTTCCAAGAGAGCTCTGAACTATCATTTATACAATGAGCAAGAATATCTTCACATCCTTAACCAAAGATATTGACTAAACTAATTGTAATTTATACCAATAGAATATATAAAACCAAACTAGAACCATACAAATGTAATCTAGTTTTGGTCACACCCATAAGATGGCCAAAATACTCTCAAGTCCTCATAAATACCCACCTAAGACATTGTTTAGAGTCAGATTTTGTTAGATGGTGAATTAACTATTGTAAAGAGGAACTGTGTGGTTTCAAACTAGACTACACCTAATTCATGTTTCGCTTCAGAATCAGTTTTGCAGGGTGTTCACTAAGATAAGTATAACTTTCTCATGCAAACTCCGTTTTTCACATATGACCACTCAAATTGTTTAGAAAAAACATGTGCAAGAAAAATTAGTTGACAAAAATCAAGGTAGGGAGGCTGCCCTACCTTGTCCTACTAGGATCTTCACCCTTTCCATGTTGATCCATTGGTGGCCGCAAGTACATGACCTCTGAAGTATATGCACGCACATAAAACAATTCCACAATCGCTTACTAGTACATACCAACAAATAATGACAGCAAATATAGGACTCCCTATAAGTACATATTGGGTCCTTAAAGACCAATCAAATATAAAAAATACAGTACCACACATTAGGCTCAAAGACCAACCAAATGGCAGTGCAATACAAGACCACCCATTAGTAGAGATCTGATCTTCGAAGACCCTCAAGGGTGCATGTCTATAGACTATGTGACGATGTGCTATCACCACCGCCACCACAATGTGGAAGGAGCTAGTGTCCCGGTGCTATCGTCATCGACTATGAGTCAGACTTTGTTATACATAGTATATTATTCATACTATGTTCAATTATTATGTTCCATTAGATGTAGAATTATCATGCTTTAATTATGGAGTATCTAAGATTCATGATTATGCTTAATTTATGTTGTGATTAGGTTGTAAAAATATTTAAATGTAAACAATGATAAACAGGTAAACTGGACAAAATAAAAAAATAGCAAAGACCGCCTCCAACATTTATTTTTCGTAGTCCATTATTTAGACCCATTATACTGTTACTCTAGTCGTTTTTTATTTTACCAACTCCGATAATATAACCTTGGAGTTCGTTTTTAGAAGAAGCTATTTTTTCTCTTGCTAAAACTAACACTAGGAAACGATGACTGCAATACTGAGATTTCTATGTGTACAATCTGCTCGATCAATATGATATTTGTAAGGTTTAAATAGAGAGATACCTTTTTTAAACAAACAGTCACTAGTGCACACCCCCCCCCCTCTAACACCGGTTTGGAGGGCCCTCTAACAGCGGTTGTAGAACCGCTGTTGAGGGTTCGGTGTTAGAGGGCTGGCGCACGTGGGGCTGGCGCAGCGCTCAGGGACCCCCCCTTCCCCTTTAACACCTGTGCGTGACACGAACCGGTGTTAAAGGTGTTCTGCCGCGGCAGGAACATGGCCTAAATCTCTGCTGCGGCAGAGTTCTGCCCTTGCCCCGTTCTGGGCGTATTTCTGCGGCGCGGCGGAGACGGGGAGGGGGGAGGGGGAATCGATCGGGAGCGGTATACACATACATCGTCATCGATACATACGAGTACATAAATAATTAAGCAACTATTATTATACACAACATCGTCATTGTGTGGTATTCTCCGTAAACGTTGAAGCATCAAGTACAAGACAAACACGTTCAAGCATATATACAACGTTTATTTTGGTGGATATCTAAAGAGTTCTCCGCCAGGCGTGACGACCTCATCAAGTATGAACCCCGCCAATTCCTCTTGAATGACTCGTATGCGTTCAAATGGTAGGAGTTGGACCTGCATCCATTTGATCTGAATATATATGAAGAATAGGGTCAATATACATATAAGAATAAAACTCAACACAATTGATGGTAATAAAATAATGTTGTGAACTTTGTTTACTTACACTAAGTTTTTCTAGTGCGGCTTGGCCCGTCGCACATATCGTGTTCCGAATGAACTCGCAAATATAGTACCCACATAAGTTATTGCCGTGTCCCTGATGCGCGCACTTTACGAGAATAGAGAGTTCAATCAAAATAGTAATCTATAAAGCATGATATAATGGAATTGGAAGCAGAATCAAAGAGATACGCAGACCTAGCTAGCTAGTATTACTTACATTTTGGTCTACAAATTTTAGTTCTTCTGACCATTCACCCACGGCCCTGCCCGTGAACCTTTTCCAAACCCTGTCCGGCAAATAAAATGGATAAAGGAGTTATTAATTACTTGTTGTCACGAAAGTTGCCGATCTAGTGCGATAATATGATTGAAATTACCTCTGGAGCATCTCTCTAAAGTCTGCCCATATCTCTTTTTCTTTTCGTAACGAGTCCATGACAAGGACTTTTCCTGAGTCGGGTTGAATGACTAGCAGAATAAACTGGAACCTACGCACGCATAACTCATCATCAGTTACACTTAACATCGAGTAAGCCCAAACAAAATGTGTACAAGAGAGGGTAACAGTACTCACGAGAAGTTGTAAGGCAATAGTATTTCCCTTTTCGTTTGTTGTCTCAGTAAAGACCTTAGCAAGTAATCTTCTGTTTGCCCGGGTTTGGTTCTTACCACTTCTTCATGAACTCTATTTGGGTTCAACGAACCCAATTTCAAAAGGGCCTCCTTTCATGCATTCCATAACCTTTTTCCTGCATAATAGTATATACATATATGGTGAGCATATATATATATACATGCAATTAATGAAGTGAATGAGATGAGATATAAATTACAGAAATAGTACTTACACACAATAAAGGCTGATGGCAGCTTTGTCAAGTTCCTTCTGATTGAATAGAAAATGCAAGTGTTGAATGTTGAAGTCGATCTCGTCATCTCCGCACAAGAAAATCTCATCTCTTATATGCGCCGTGATCCATTCTTCCTTTCTCGTCTTGCAGAAATCCAGGTACCACTTGTGCAATCTTCGCATCTTTGTTGGTAGATTCTTGAGCTCCTCTTTCTTGACGAGATTCTTCCCATACTTCCATGGCTGTATGGGGTTGGCATCGCATTTGGGCAAGTTGTCTCCCATGATGTTCAAGTATGCAATATAAGTCATCACCATCTCATTGGCCTTTCTTTGTAGCTCTGCCTCGTAATCATTTACGGGAGGAGCGTCCCGTGTGTCGAACACTTGGAGCGGGGCGCATGATTGGTTTTCCTGCTCTCCGAGCATGGGAACTGTTTTCTGGGGTGCCGCACCACTGCTACTTTCAGTCTCCCTACGGCGCCTTGCATCCCCCTTCAAAATCTGGCGCTCGTAGTCCGGCACAAGTGGGGTTTCAGGTTTCAAAAGATTATTGTAAAACTTCTCCACCACCGCCGGATCTATTTTCTCCTTTGGCTTGGCCCGTCTAGGTGCAAAGAATTTATTGACCTCTTCTTTCGAGATCCTATTGGTCTCCTCGTCGCTGCGATTCCATGGTAAAACCGGCAATGGATTGGCGGAAGGTTGCGGGACGTAGTTTTTTGAACTCTTTGGCATACGGTTTCCTGGGGATTTCTTTGTGGCAGTGCTAATGATTCTCTTCATGGCAGTTCTCTTCCGCTTACGCTGAGGAGATGGCTGAAGCGCCGGAGATGGCTGGCGCGTAGGAGATGGCTGGCGCGCCGGAGATGGCTGCCGCGCAGGAGATGGCTGAAGCGCCGGAGATGGCTGCCTTGAGAGATGACTCAAGCGGCTCGGGCTAGCAGCTGCGGAGACGGCGGGGGTGCCAGTGGCCTCCAATTTGGAAGCACGATGTGTTCCTTCTTTCAAAGAATGGTTGTTCTCGCTGCAAATTTGAGTTGAGTTTCCCCTTCACCTGTAGCATGGTCAAGCTGTGCTTCCTCATATTCCTTCACAACCTCATCCACCCCGACAATAGCATAGCCATCTGGAATCGGTCGGCAGTGGTAAGTTCCACCAGCTACAGGAGGTAAGGCATAGCCGACAACCACCTTAATGGATAAGCCCATTAATCTCACATGTAGCTCAGCGTGTTCGCTCTCCGTGATCTCATCCACGGGGTATCTAGGACCCGCCATTTCAAGCGTGGGCTACACGTTCTCCGTGGAAGCCACGCTGCTTTTCCGCGCAGAGTCTGGGCCGCCGGCAGCTTCCAATGCAGGCTCTTTGTGTCGCTGAGATGGGCCGGTATCTTGATGGCTCTGTTGTGCATTCACTTGCGCCTGCAGCGCCACAAGTGCATGTTCTATCTATGTCATCCGCTTTGTACGCTCTTTTTCTTTTCTGCCGCGCCATCTGTAAGAGTCGCTCCAGTCGGCAAACCCATCCTTCCACGTCATACCCCCTGTGCCTCGTGCATGTCCAGGGTGTTCGTTTTTACCGATGGCGCGTGTGAGCTGGTCATTCTCTCTGTCGGGATGGAAGGTCCTGGCGGCTGTTTCCTCGTATGGCGTGATGAGTTCAGTGACGGGTTTGGCAAGGAGTGTTGGGAAGATACACAATCATGTTTCTGGGTCAAACCTTGCCCCGATTCCGTAGAACCAAGTCTTTGCACGTAGGTCCCACCCATCTGTCTGGGGTGTGATCCCTCTAGCGCGCAGGCCCTTCTCAACTTCCTCCCACTTAGGCCTCTGAGATATGTAGCCACCTGACCCCGTCCTCTGGTGATATTCCTTCTTCTGGGCATTTAGCGTATTGGTTTCTGACCTCTTTTTAGCTATAGCACCTTCCTTATATGCCACAAATTCGGGCCAGTGAGGTCTTATCTTCGCATAATACGCGTCTTCGAAATTTGGAGTCTCGCGAGCTTTGACAAATTTGTTCAATTTTGTCTTCCAGTTCGGAAAGCGTCAGCCATCTTCTTTAGAGTCCACTCTTTGACCTTTTCCTTTATAACCGGTTTGTTTTCATCCTCCTCTGGCGGAAGGGTGAAATTTACCAACAACGAATTCCAAAGCGTTTCTTTGGATCTTTCATCGACAAAGGTACCGTCGCCCTTCTTTGGCTTATTCCAATATTCAATTATGATTGGGATTTGGTCCCTAACAAGAACTCCATCCCGACGTTAAAATTTGTCTGCGGCCTTCTTGGGCTCCATCGGCCTGCCATCAACACGGACTGCTTCGATCGTGAACTTTGCACGATCTTTCAACCGATGGCTCGCGCCTCGCTTGCTCTTTTTCGTAGAAGAAGATGGTTACTGGCTGGTCGATCCAGAGGGCTAAAAGAAGAAAGAAGCGTTAATTAATACATGTAGAAGAAGATTGTTGGTGAAAGTCAGTAGAGGCTTAATCAATGCATATACCTCGCCGGACTTTGTAATCACTAAATTGCGTTCACCGGAGTCTTCATCTTCTCCATGACTACTTGAGCTGTCATCATGTCCCTCCAAGTTCAGATATTGTGAGGTGTCCTCATCAATAATGTTCTCCATTATTTCTTCTTCTTCAAGGTTTCTACTAAGTGGATCCATAGTTACTAAAACAATAATATTATCTAGAGTAAGAGAGTAAACATTCAAGTGGACTTGGATTCATACACAAATATACATATTATTCATACAAAAATACACAAATAAATACACAAATGAAATTAAAACCCTAGGGATGCTTGATCATTTTAAACGAGTTCCGAGGGGTCCAAACCCTAATTCGGAGAAATCCTGGATGCATATGAGAGGAGCTCGCTACAGTGGCTGACCGGAGGCTGGCGGCCTTGGAGAGCGACATAGGGCACGCGAGGTAGCGTGATGCGGCCTACCTAAAATGGGCATTGCTCGAAAGAGGAGGCCGAGGCAAGCATTATAGTGGCGCCGCCGCCTCAGTATGGTCACCGGAGCGACGGCAGCAACGGCAAACAACTTGGTAGAACAGATACAATGTGGAGGGGATATCCCTTTTATAAAGCAGATCAAAATAAGCAAGAAAAACTGCGGAGAACCTAAACTTGCCACCGAAGTCAATGAGCCAAGATCAGGATGAGTCAGAGCTCCACAACGACGCCCCCAAGAGGGTAACGACCAACGAGACCTATGGTAAAGGGTTTTCACCCGGAGCCATGTGACGAAGAAGGTAGCATCATCGGCGGCCCAAAGACCTATGGTAAAGGGGTTTCCCCGTCTTCTGCCCCGCCCGTTGTCCCCAAGATAGGCCCTAGACCGAGGGGATAAGCCACGACGCTCGCCAAAGAGCTGCCCGCGCAGTCCACCTTCTAAGGCCGCCACCGACATCCGCGAACTCTAGCCACCACTCCGATGACCAAGGACACATCGCATCGCCGAAGAGAGGGACGTTGTGCCGTCGTTGCCAGCGGACACACCTGCAACCCGAGAAGGACCATGCATACACCCCAACATCGCTGGCATACCGTGCGAGCTCGCACCCCATGGCCACCACCGGAGCTCGCACCCCACCTAGGCCGCCCCCACAGCCGAGAGGGGAGGCCGTCCCCGTACCGCGCCTGGGCCTGGGCCATCCCCCACTGCTCTGGCGTCGCCCGCCGCCCAGACACCAAGGACCGCGTGCATCGCCGCCACTGAAAACTGCCGGGCGCCACCGTGAGCTCCACTGCCGCCTCCATGTACGTGCAAGGTTCTCATCGGGACAACAACGCAAAATGGAGGAAACAGAGGGGACCAGGAGGTCCGCTAGCTGACCACGAGCACGACGGTGGGGTTCTTGTAGGCGCCGGCGTCGGTGGCGGCTTCGGTGGAGCGCGCGCGGTGGCGGTGGCGGTGTTGGCGGCAGCGGCTCGATCGAGTTGGCGATGGCGGCGGCGAGGCGGACGGCGCGGTGGCTCTCTCTGTTTTTCTCTGCGCGATGGGCTCGATCTGGCTCTAGGGGGAAGAAGGAAGGGCAAGGCGCGCATTTAATACCCCCCCCCCCTTTAACACCGGTTTGGGGCTGGAACCGGTGTTAAAGCGAGATAATGTCACAGCCTTTTAACACCGGTTCCAACCACGAACCGGTGTTAAAGGAAGCGTGTCTGCTGAGACGAATCATCTCTTTAACACCGGTTCGTGGCTGGAACCGGTGTTAAAGGGGGCATTTATTTCATGCATTAAAGGGGTTGGGGCATTTATAATTCAAAAAATAGGATATAAATTTAGAAAATTCATATCTTATTCATTTCAACTCAGAAAAATATGAATAATATATCATAATTTTCAGAAAAATAGTATTTATACATTCATGTAAAAACATTTTATATTTACTTTAGATGAAAAATTTCAAAATGATTAAAACACTTACATATAAATTTTGATTATTCAATTCAAACAAAAATAAATTGTCAAATCCTAAAACATTGAACATAAGAAATATTAAGCATCTAAAAAGGAATCTAACCCTATTTTATTAGAGCAAATCATATTTTATTTTGTATTAACATTTTTGAATTGATTGGATATTTAAATGCCGCATCTTATGCTCGGAAAATGGAAAATGCCTTTTTGGTGCGATAAAAAGGAAAACTTCCTCTTGCAACATTTTTTGCCATGCCATGATGCACATGTATGCACAATATAGCCATATTATCACAAACTATGCCTTGATTCTAGCCATAACATTGGTCATTTGACGCGAAAGCCAAGAAACCTCGAATGAGATAGGTCATTTTGTGAAGGAGATAGAACTGGAATTAAAATACAGAATGCAACTAATAGTAAGTTACATAAAGCATGACTGAAAATTAAGATACATAAAAGAACTGAAAATTAAGATACATGGCCAGATTAAGTAAAAATCGGCCGAACTTGTTTCGGAATGTTTGAGTGATTCAGTCATGCTCTTGACTACACCTATAATACTCGCCACTGTAGTCGTCGTACTCACCGCCGCCGTCATCGCTGTCGTCGTCGGGGTCGCCGTAATTGAACCTTGAAGGCTGAGTACGTGTGGGCTGGACTTGAGGGTAGCGCAGACGGGGGTTAGAGTCGGCGGCAGTGTCATAGGCCATGACGCTCTGGAGAGTCTGACCGCGCCACCGTAGCCGAAGGCCGGCCTCGTTGAAGTTCGGAGGAGGTGGGCTGTCCTCCTCATGCCTGGCGAGCGCCCTCTCACGCCGATCCACGAAGAAGGCTTCCCAAGTAGGGAAATAGTCGGGATTCCATCGGGGATTCCTCTGCTGCTCTGGCGTGAGCTCGAAGTAGTAGTGGTTCGTGATGGCCATCCGGCGCGCCACACCTAGAGGGACAGGAGGAACCGGCACGCCTCTGGCGCTCAGCATCCAGCTGACTGGGACACAGTAGCCCGGCGGGCAGGGGTAGTTCGAGGCGCAAAGAGCCTCCGCCTCCCTGGGGGTTAGTGCTACGGTGGAAGCCAAGGGAAAGAGTGATAAGGTTGCAGATATGAGTCTAGAGATGTGCAATGACAATGGAGGCCAACCCTACATATATATATAGTGAAGAACTGGCGGGTAGAACTGGAGGGAAGAACTGGCGGGAAGAACTGGCGGAAAAAAATGGCGGGAAGAAAAATGGCGGGAAAAAATGGCGGGAAGAAAAATGGAGGGAAGAAAAATGGATTGCAGGCTGGGCCAAGCAGCACTAATGATAGGGGTGAGTGTCGACATTATGTCGTGCGGCGTGTACCTTGTCCCGGATGGTGTCACCAACCGGGACTAAAGATGAACCTTTAGTCCCGGTTGGAGACACCAACCGGGACAAAACTAATCAACACTAATAATAGGGTGAGTGTCGACATTATTTCGTAAGTGTCGACACTATGCCGAGCTGCTTGTACTATAAATAGGCATCCTTGTGAGTCCAGTCCTCCAGCCAGTTTGAGGCATCTCCAAGATGGTTTTGAGAGCGAGGACACCACTACGGCCAGATTTGGGAGATGCCGTGAGCCCGATCCTCCGGCATCTCCGAGAATCTGGTCATAGAGGCACTCCCTAATATGTGAAATTAGTTAGCTCCCAGGTGTATTGATCTAGTTAGAGAAGTTACAAGTTGCAAGATGGTTTTCGAGAGCAGGGACACCACTACGGCCAGTTTCAGGGAGATGCCGACAGAGCCCAGTCCTCCGGCATCTCCAAGAAACTGGTCATAGAGACACTCCCTAATATGTGACCGCGCGCGTTTGGAGATCAGATCTTAATGGTAAGTACGAATCGGGACAACTTCTTCTCATAGTCCCGGTCCAGCCACAAAACAAGACTAACACTCAAGACATTTATTAATATTAAAAACTGAGACTACAAAATCGCCCCCCCCCTATATATAGTCCCGGTCAATCCACAAACCGCGAAAGATATCCTTCGGTCAAGCCACAAACCGCGAAATACATGAACTAGAGTTACATAATATGAGCATGAACTTCTTGGCATATGTCCTTCCTTATGATCGCTTCAGATGTAACCATGCAGCATATTCTTTATTTAATGGAATGCTTGGGTCAGTTTTCACTATGAAGGGCGGAATTTCATCAAACTTATTATAATCTTCTGACATGTCTGTCTTGTCCTCGATTCCCATGATGTTTCTTTTCCCTGAAAGAACTATGTGACGCTTTGGCTCATCATATGATGTATTCGTTTGGATATTTTTTCTTTTTTTTTGGTCTGGAGGACATGTCCTTCACATAGAAAACCTAAGCCACATCATTGGCTAGGACGAATGGTTCATCTAAGTTCTTGTCTACCTTCATAAGATTGTTGAGATCCATCGTTGTCATTCCGTACTTCTTGTCTACCTCAACCCCTCCTCCTGTTAGCTAGACCCATTTGCATCGAAACAAGGGGACCTTAAAATTAGGTCCATAGTCAAGTTCCCATATCTCCTCTATGAACCCATAATACGTGGTCTTTTGCCCATTGTCTTCTGCTGCATCGAAGCGGACACCACTATTTTGGTTGGTGCTCTTTTTATCTTGGCCTATCGTGTAAAATGTATTCCCATTTATCTCGTATCCTTGGAAAGTACATACAGTCGAAGATGGTGTCCTGGCCAACAAGTACAACTGATCCCCAACAGTGGTGTTATTCGTGAGAAGTCTTTGCGACCGCCAAAACTCGCCATGTGTTCACTTATAATCCATTCATCAGACTGCCCCGGGTGTTTGAGGCGTATTAAATTCTTGTGTTCATTGATATACGGGGAAACCAAGATAGATCTTTGTAAAACCGTGTAGTGTGCTTGATTGATAGAATGCCCGTCCCTACATATCATTGCTTTACATCCTAGGGTGCCTTTTCCACGCAGTCTCCCCTCATGTCGTGATTCTGGAACACCAATCGCCTTAAGGTCAGGAATAAAAAAATCAACACAGAACTCAATGACCTCCTCTGTTACATAGCCCTTGGAGATGCTTCCTTCTGTCCTAGCATGGTTATGAACATATTTCTTTAAGACTCCCATGTACCTCTCAAAGGGGAACATATTGTGTAGAAATACAGGACCGAGAATGGCAATCTCTTCTAGTAGGTGAACCAGGAGATGCGTCATAATATTGAAGAAGGATGGTGGGAACACCAACTCAAAGCTGACAAGACATTGGGCCACATCTGTCTATAACCCTGGTAGGCTTTCTAGATCGATTACCTTCTGAGATATTGCATTGAGGAATGCACATAACTTCACAATGGGTACTCGAACATTTTCAGGTAGAAGCCCCCTCAATGCAATTGGAAGCAATTGTTTCATAATCACGTGGCAGTCATGAGACTTCAGGTTTTGGAATTTTTTCTCTGCCATATTTATTATTCCCTTTATATTCGACGAGAAGCCAGATGGGACCTTGATACTGCTCAAACATTCAAAAAAGATTTCCTTCTCTGCTTTGGTAGGCGTGGCTGGCGGGAGTTAAGTGGCATCGTTTACCCTTGGCGTTCTCGGGATGCATAGGCTCTTGAGGTCTTTGGGGCGTTGCTGGTCCTGCCGTTCTTCCGGTGTATCTTTTGTCTTCCCATACACTCCTAGGAAGCCTAGCAGGTTCACGCAAACATTCTTCGTCACGTGCATCACGTCGAAGAGCGGACCTCTAAGACTTTCCAATAAGGTAGGTCCCAAAATATAGATTGCTTCTTCTACAGGGGCGCGTGTCCGGCATCGTCATTCGGAATACATAGATTGCCAGGACCTTTTCCAAAGATTACTTCTAGGTCCTTGACAATACCAAATACCTCCTCACCGGTACGGAGGACAGGCTTCCTCCGGGGTTCTGCCAGACGTTTGAAATGCTTTCCTTTCTTTCTTACTGGATGCAGGTTTGAAAGAAATCGGCGATACCCTAGGTACACAACCTTCTTAGATTTATCCAAATATACACTTTCACTCCCATCTAAACAGTGTGTGCATGCATTGTATCCCTTGTTTGCCTTCCCTGAAATGTTACTAAGAGCATGCCAATCATTGATGGTTACGAAAAGCAATGCTCGTAGGTCAAATGGCTCCACTTTGTGCTCATCCCACATACGTACGCCTGGTTTGGCCCACAGCTGTAAAAGTTCTTCAACTAATGGCCTTAGGTACACATCAATGTCGTTGTCGGGTTGCCTCGGGCCTTGGATGAGCACTGGCATCATAATGAACTTCATCTTCATACACAACCAAGGAGGAAGGTTATAGATACATAGAGTCACAGGCCAGGTGCTGTGACTGCAGCTCTGCTCACCAAAAGGATTCATGTCGTCTATACTTAGACCAAACCATAAGTTCCTTGCGTCACGTGCGAAGTCCGGGTACTCTCGCTCGACCTTTTTCCACTGTGACCCATCAGCGGGGTGTCTCAACATCGCGTCTTTCTTACGGTCTTCCATGTGCCATCGCAACAACTTGGCATGCTCTTTATTTCTGAAGAGACGTTTTAACCGTGGTATTATAGGAGCATACCACATCACCTTGGCAGGAACCTTCTTCCTAGGGGCCTCGCCCTCAACATCGCCAGGATCGTCTCGTCTGATCTTATACCTGATGCGATTGCATACCGGGCATGCATCCAAATTCTCGTACTTCTCACCGCGGTAGAGGATGCAGTCATTAATGCAGGCATGTATCTTCTGCATGTCTAATCTTAGAGGGCAGACAACCTTCTTTGCTTGGTATGTACTATCGGGCAACTCATTATTTCTTGAAAGAAGATTCTTCATTTTTACCAAGAACTTTGAAAATGCGCTGTCAGTCACACCGTTCTCTGCCTTCCATTGCAGCAAATCCAGTGTGGTATCTAGCTTTTTGTGGCCATCTTCGCAAGTTGGATACAATAATATTTTGTGATCCTTTAACATCTGCTCCAGCTTCTCCTTCTCCTTTTCAGTTTCACATTCTTCCTTTGCATCAGTAATGGCCCGACCAAGATCGTCATCAGCGGGCCCATCTGCTGCCTCTTGCTCTTCATTATCTACCCCCGTTGCAGTATCATCATATTCAGGATACATATTATGATAGTTTTCATCATCCTCTTCTTCTTCGTTGTCTTCCATCACAACCCCTTTTTCTCCGTGCTTGGTCCAACAATTATAGCTGGGCATGAAACCGGATCGAAGCAGGTGGGCGTGAATGGTTCTGGTATTTGAGTAGTCTTTCTTGTTCTGACAGTGAACACACGGACAGCACATAAAACCATTGTGACCACGGTTTGCATTAGCCACAACGATGAAATTTTGGAGGCCCGTAATGTACTCGGAAGTGCGGCGGTCACCGTACATCCATTGCTGGTTCATATGCATTAATATGTAGTATATATCAAAAATTTAATAGGGAGATGACCATTTATATATATATAGTACATCAATGAAACATGAAAGGATAGTTGTCGACCTCGACCGAGAAGGAAAGAGCAACGAGAAAACTTATTTTGAGCTCTCGGGCATTTCACCGAACACCTCTTGTGCATATGAAAAAATACAAACTAGCACTCTTCACACCCTCTTGCTAGGCTCCAAAATGAGATAGTGAAAAAATGGAAGAGTGGGGTGTGGGATGCGGTGTCTTATATAGCCCCCCCCCTTTAACACCGGTTCAAGCCACGAATCGGTGTTAAAGGGGAGAGGCTGCGCAGGCCACTGGTGCAGGGTCCTTCAATACCGGTTCGTGCCACGAACCGGTGTTAAAGGGGGGCTCCTTTTTGCCGCACGGGCTACGCTGGTACGGCCTCCCCTTTAACACCGGTTCGTAGAAGAACCGGTGTTAAAGCCCTTTTTCAGGATCAACAAAAAGCCTCGTTTCCACTAGTGAGTGTAGCGCATATATTTACTATACCTATGCAACTTTTCACCCTAAAATTGCTTCTCATACTCACATACTCTCAGTGGTTGTAACAATATAATTAAACCGGACTACAGTTTGCAACGAAGGGAGTAAACTACATAGTGTGAGATGGTTAATTTGGTAAATCGTGTAGGGGCAAAGAATTTCAGCCATGCGCGCGCGATTGCTGGTCTTCATAATTGCTGGTACATGGTGTCCACATGTACTTGCTAGCAGCGCTGCCCATCATGTACTTGGTGTTTCGATCGCTAATTTTGGATCCAGATCTGGTCCAGGGATTTGGATAGAGAAGGACCACGCTTGCTGTTATGCCTTGTCGGAGAAACAAGAGCCGTTGAGCCTTGCCAGAAAAAACAAAAGGTTTTGCACTGGCAAACACATGTTGGACCCTGCTACTAGCAAAGTGCAATGGAGCCTATGCTTTGATGGGGTCATTGTCTCCATGCATTGCATGAAGGCTGGCTGCAGCGAATCGACCACGGGGTAAGCCCTCCGTTGCATGTCTGAAGTAAGTAGAGAAACATTTACACTGTCCCCAAAACACAATATACTTGGTCCAAATATGTATTACGGTATTTTTCGAATAATGTACTCCCTCCGTTCTAGAATAGATGTCTTAGGTTTTTTAAATTTTAGATGAATCTATATACTAAATAGTGTCTAGATTCATTCAAATTTTAACAAATTTGAGACATCTATTTTAGGACGAAGGGAGTATTACAGTTTTTCTTTGCAAATCATGTATTGCATCGAAAAGCACAATGGACTCCATGTGGAAAAATGTTGTTTTAACCGCCAAGAGCACGCCTGACTCTCTTTCCCGGCATTTATTCCAATTAGTTACCACACACTAATTCAAGCTTCGGGGGAGAACGAGCGGTTGTTATACAACTGTTGCATGCAAACTCTATATTCGAGACTCTAGTGAGTCAATATATGCATGCATCACGGTTGAATATGCACATAAACTTCCAATGGAAAGAATTACTAGTCTATGCACGACGGACATCCAAATGATGGGAACATATCACTAAAAAGATGGGCACATCATGTTCATTCTGGTCTGAATTTTGTGGCCTCTCGCAAATTGGCATAAGTGATATCCTCGTCGTTAAGGTACAAGTGAAGGAGCAGTGCATCAGGTAACATCAGGTTGGTCACTCAGGGCTTATAGCTCCTATGCGACGTCTTTACATGGAATTGGAAGAAAAGCGTCATCGTTAAAAAGAATAGCTCGCATGCGACGGTTGTGAGGCAGCTAATATCCCAGGGCCACACGGGCCTTAAAACGGTTGTAAGGACACATTTAACTTTGTTTCAAGATTAGGGTTAAGCCAAACCGGTTGGTTGGGACAGCCAGTCAAGCCAGTCAAACCAACCGCAGAGCGCGCGTCACACTGACTGTAGCTTCCCCGACGGCGGCGGCGGACCTCACCCATCGTTCTAGGCGACGACGCGGCAATTAATTTAGGCGGCGGCGCTTTCGTTCGACGGCGAAGGTGGTGAGTGCCATTTGAAAGATAATTCCTCTCCCATTCTTCTCAATTCGAGATCTGAGCGTGCCCATTGATGCTAGATTGTGGAGGCGAGGGTGTGCTGAACGGGGCGAGGGGGAACAATATGGGGCATGGAGAGGGGACTTCTAGTCGGTATATCCCGTATCTCTGCACTTAATTTCTCTAAGGTTGTTCGCTTCCGCTAGCTCACAGTGCCCGCCAAAAACAGGGGAGACGATGTTGCGCGCCAAACCTTCGAATTTCGCATCAATTTCTTTCCCTCTAGGGCTGTTTTAGTTGATGGCAGCACGCAGATCATTGAGAGAGACACGGTTGTTAAATGGGAGGTGGAATTAGAACATGTTGATCCCCAAGAGCTAATAAACATGGGAGAGGAGGCGGTGAGGAAAATGGTGGAAAAAATTGGGGATAGTGTGGTTTGGGGGCCAGAGCAAGAAGTTTCTTTGTTACGTTTTGATGATTGCAAATGTGACTATGTTAGGGTTGAGACAGAGGAACATATAGTTGATGAAATCAATGAGCGAAACGGTTGGACAAGCAAAACTGTTCTGTTTTTAGCAGAGCTCATTGATCTGAAACCTGATTCGTGGGTTGGATATGTGGCCTCGAAGCTGGCTGCTCAGATGGTCGAGGATGATTGGGCTGCACAAAGGCAAGTAATGCCTATACTTACAAAGTTGGAAGTGTTAACAGTGGAGGATGATGATGCTAATGCACAAGGGGTGGCTGCAGATGGTAATGCACAAAGGATTGTAACTGTTGATTGGAATTCAGTTGAGATACATGACCGGACTGATTTGGTCATTGCACCAATAGATGACATTGAAATGGCAAAGATTTTTGTCATTCCTATAGATGACAGAGACAAGGAGAAGAAGAGGGATGAAGCTGCAAATGATGGTGACAACCATTTAAGAGATGAAGAGGCAGATATAGATCTAGAGTTGTTGGAAAATGTTGCAGTTCATGTAGATGATGCACATGATGATGAGATAGTAACAGTTTATGACAAAGAGGACCCAGTTATTGAAGTTGGGAGATTGTTTCCAAGCATGGATGAATTCAGGATGTGTTTCAGGACATATGCAGTCAAACGTGAGTTTGCTACCAAGACTATGTGGACTGATAAAAAGAAGTTCTATGCAAAATGCATAGGTTATGATGGTGGTGCCAAGCCTTGCAAGTGGTATATATCTGCTAGACGCCAACCTGATGGAAGGACAATAAGAGTGAATCAAATTCCAAAACCTCATAATTGCATTACAAGTTCTCAAACAGTTATAAAGATGACATCACAATTATGGGTTGCAGAAAAGATCAAGCCCATTTTAACCACAACACCAAACAACACTGCAAAGAGACTGAAAATAGACTTGGAAAAGCAGTACCACATTAAGCTGAATTATACTACAGTGTGGAAGGCAAAGCAAAGGGCAATGAAAGAGCTATATGGTGATTGGGCAAATACCTTTCGAATGCTTTATAACTTCAAAGCAGAAGTAGATAAGAGGTCACCTGGCAGTGTTGTGGAGATAGAATCTTGAGGTAACGGTGATGGGAAAGTCTTCTTCTCTAAATTCTTCATGGCTTTAAAGCCTTGCATCGATGGCTTCAAAGCGGTGTCGTCCATATTTGAGTATAGACTCATCTTTCTTGATGGAAAGTGGAATGGTCAACTAGCGACATGCAATGCTTTAGATGGACACAATTGGATGTTCCTAGCTATTGGAATGTTTGATGAGACAGAGGCATCATGGACATGGTTCATGATGCGATTGAAAAGATGCATAGGGCCGATCTCTCCATTGGCGGTGCACATAGATGCATGTAAAGGTTTAGAAAATGCGTGAAGATTGTTTTCCCTCATCTTTGAGCAAAGGAGTGCTTGACCATATATGGATGAATTTGATCAAAAATTCAGAGGAGATGATTTTGGACGCATGTGGCGGCAAACAAGATCTTACACCAGTGCGACACATTCATATCACCTTGAGAAGATTAAGGCATGCTCCGAGAAGGATAGGGTCAAGTTTTGTACATGGTTGGAAACCTACCATTCTCTTTTATGAATGCAGGTATGGTTTTAACACGCCATCAAATGTGATCATATCAACAATAATTTGGCGAAAGTTTCAACAACAAAGTGAAGGAGTTAAAAGACTTGCTGTCCATAACATGGTTGACCAGATCAGGATCATGATCATGAGGTTGTGGGAATTGAGAAGAAGGCTTGGTGATGTTCTTCAAGGAGATAAGCTTCGATGTTGTACATCAATTGGTCAACAGGCAGAAATCTTGCACATTTGCGTGTTGAGAAATCCTCATTGTGGGGTCTTGAAGTCGGAGATACAAAGATGGCGGGAGGAATGTTGTTGACACTCAATTGCATGAATGCACATGCCTTGAGTGGCAACACCTTGGAAGCCTTGTGAGCATGCCATACTTTTTGGCCTCCAAACACAAGCTAAATATGCACCCATATTTGCATGAGTATTATTCTGTAGCAAAATTTAAGGTTGCATATGGAACACCAATTCCACTACAGATCGATCGGTCGGCCTGAAGTGGTCAAGTGGACATTCAGTTCTCCGTGTGTCCTCCTTTGATGAAAAGAAAGGCTGGCGGGCCCAAGCAGAGTAGATTCACGGCTTGGTTTGAGAAAGGTGGGAGCAGCAAGAAGGGAAAGAAAGATGAAAAGAAATATGCCAAGCCAAAAAGGGCCCAAAAAGGTAACAAGAATAGATGCAAACTCTGTGAAGAACTTGGACACCGAGCTGGCTCTACCAAGTGCAGATACACTGCTGAAAAGCCAAAGTATGTTCATCCAAAATCTATCCCATTTCTTGTTGATGATTTTTCTCTCCCAGCTAAGTTGCTTGTTTTTAGGAGGAAGCATGGAGAAAAAGGCCCACCTCTTGTTGTTGACGAATGCTGGCCAGTGAAAAGGGCAAGAATCAATGGCCAAAGAAAGAAGAGAACTAACCAGATCATGTTTGGTCTTCGAACTTGTTTTGAGAGGCTTTAGGGCACACGTTTTCGATTTGGAAGCTGCAAAATGAGGGGCAAAATGAGCACATTGTTGAGGCTCTAGTGCAAAAATGAGCCTGTTGTTGAGGCTCTAGTGCAAAATGAGCACATTGTTGTGGCTCTGGTGCAAAATGACCATGTTGTTGAGGCTCGGTGCAAAGTGACCATGTTGATGAGGCTCTGGATCATGATCATGAGGTTGTTGAGGAGGTGCGAGGTGAAGGAGACTCTTGGACGTCTTGTGGGACGCCAGATGGTAATGGTAAGAAAAAGAAGAGCATAAACCTATTGTGTGGTGTGAAACTTGTGAAGGAGAAGAAAACGAGGGGTAAGAAGAGCCAAAAGAAATAGACATTTGTTATTGTAAACATTTGTTATTGTTGTAAACATTTGACACTTGTTGTTGTAATAATTTGGCACTTGTTGTTGTAAACATTTGTTATTATAATAATTTGTCACTTGTTGATAATTTGGACAAAATTCAAATATGATGGTAAATTTGAATTTCAACAAATGTAGCTATGTCACTTTTCTATGTTTGTATGAGCTTCCAACGTTTTTCTCATATGTACAATACAACTCATAATCCCTTTTAATAGAAATAGAGATTTGTTGTTATGATTGTGGTTTCCCTATCAAGTCATTTTAATAGTTTAATAATTCTCATATGTCCATCATATCATTCTCCTAACGATATGATCTTGTTGTTAATAACATCTCAATGTTCATGATAGGGAAACCACAATCATTTATTAACCAACAAGCTAGTATTATGAAGAGGCTTTACTAGGGACTTCAATTTAAGTTTACAAATCACACAAGTATTAATGTTTCCTTGTTAATACTATTATAGCTTGAATGTAAACATTTACCATAAACACAAAGATATAATAATAACCATATTTATTACTGCCTCTAGGGCATATCTCCAACAGTCTCCCACTTGCACTACAGTCATCTAATCTAGATTACATGGTAATATACCGAACACCCATGGCAGTTTGGTGTTGGTCATGTTTTGCCCTCGGGAGAGGTTTAGTCAACGGATCCGCCACATTCAGATCTGTGTGTACTTTGCAAATCTTTATGTCACCATCTTGGACATATTCTCGAATAGCGTGAAAACGTAGCTTGATGTGCTTCAGCTTCTTGTATGACCTTGGTTCTTGCGTATTGGCTATGGCGCCCATGTTATCACAGTAGATAGACATTGGGTCCAGCGCACTTGGAACCACACCGAGCTCTGTAATAAACTCCTTCATCCCTATCGCTTCTTGTGAAGCCTCCGAAGCAGCTATGTATTCCGATTCAGTTGAAGATCTCGCCAAAATGCTTTGCTTTACAATCCTCCAGCTAACTGCTGCACCATTCAAAGTAAATACGTATCCAGTTTGAGATTTGGAATCATCCGGATCGGTGTTCCAACTATCATCGGTGTAACCATTAACAACGAGTTGTTCATCACCTCCATAAGAAAGAACCATATCCTTAGTTCTTCTCAAGTACTTAAGGATGTTTTGGACCGCTGTCCAATGATCCACTCCTGGATCACTTTGATATCTGCTAGTCAAACTAATAGCATATGCAATGTCGGGTCTAGTACATAGCATGGCATACATTAGAGATCCTATGGCTGAGGCATAGGGAGTCTTACTCATCCTTTCTCTATCTTCTGCCGTTGCTGGACTATGAGTTTTACTCAACGTCGTATTGGGCAACATGGGCAAGAACCCTTTCTTGCTATCTCCATTCCAAACCTCTTTAGAACCTTGTCCAAATATGTACTTTGTGACAATGATATAAGGCGCCTTGATCTATCTCTATAAATCTATATGCCTAATATGTAAGTTGCTTCGCCAAGATCTTTCATTGAAAAACTGTTATTCAAATATTTCTTGACACTATTAAGAATGTCTACATCATTCCCAATCAACAATATGTCATCTACATATAGTATTAAGAATGCTACAGAGCTCCCACTCACTTTCTTGTAAATACAAGCTTCTACATAAGTTTGTATAAAACCAAAAAATTTGATTACCTTAGCAAAACGTTGATTCCAACTTCGGGATGCCTGCTTCAATCCATATATGGACCGTTGAAGTTTGTATACCTTGTTAGCATCTTTAGGATCGACAAAACCTTTGGGCTGCATCATATACAACTCTTCATCAATGTCTCTATTGAGGAACATTGTTTTGACATCCATCTGCCATATCTCGTAATCATAATATGCAGCAATTGCTAACATTATCCTCACAGACTTTAGCTTCTCTATAGGTGAGAAAGTCTCATCGTAGTCAACTCCTTGAATTTGTCGAAACCTTTTTGCGACAAGTTGTGCTTTATATACAGTAACATTACCATTAGCATCTGTTTTCTTCTTGAAAATACATTTGTTCTCGACAGCCTTCCGGCCATCCGGTAAGTCCACCAAAGTCCATACTTGGTTTTCGTACATGAATCCAATCTCAGATTTCATGGCATCTTGTCATTTATTGGAATCTGGGCTCATCATCGCTTCCTCATATGTCGCAGGGTCATCGGTGTTGTCCACCAACATGACACTCATAACGGGACCATACCAATCAGGAGTGGTACGAGTTCTCGTTGACCTGCGAGGCTCTGTAGCAACTACAACCGAAGTTTTATGATCAACATCATTAGCTTCCTCTCTTATTGGTGTAGGCGCCACAGGAACTACTTCCGGTGTTGCGCTACTCGCAAGTTCGAGAGAAGGTTCGACAACCTCGTCGAGTTCTACTTTCCTTCCAGTCACTTCTTTCGAGAGAAACTCCTTCTCTAGAAAGGATCCATTCTTGGCAACAAAGATTTTGCCCTCGGATCTGTGATAGAAGGTATACCCAATAGTTTCCTTCGGGTATCCTATGAAGACGCATTTTTCCGCTTTGGGTTCAAGCTTGTCCGGCTGTAACTTCTTTACATAGGCTTCGCAACCCCAAACTTTAAGGAACGACAATTTAGGTTTCTTCCCAAACCATAATTCATACGGTGTCGTCTCAATGGATTTAGATGGTGCCCTATTTAAAGTGAATGCGGCTGTTTCTAATGCATAACCCCAAAATGATAGCGGTAAATCTGTAAGTGACATCATAGAACGAACCATATCTAAGAGAGTTCGATTACGACGTTCGGACACACCATTACGCTGTGGTGTTCCCGGCGGTGTCAATTGTGAAAGTATTCCGCATTTCTTCAAATGCTCGCCAAACTTGTAACTTAGATCATCACCTCCATGATCAGATCGTAGAAACTTACTCTTCTTGTTACGTTGATTCTCTAGCTCACTTTGAAATTCCTTAAACTTCTCGAAAGTTTCGGACTTATGTTTCATGAAATAGATATACCCATATCTACTCAAGTCATTCGTGAAGGTAAGAACATAACAATAACCACTGCGCGATGCTACACTCATTGGACCACACACATCGGTATGTATTATTTCCAATAAGTCCGTATCTCGCTCCATCATACCAGAAAATGGAGTCTTAGTCATTTTACCCATCAGACATGCTTCGCATATTTCAATTGATTCGAAATCAAGTGATTCAAGAAGTCCATCGGAATGGAGTTTCTTCATACGCTTCACTCCAATGTGACCAAGACGACAATGCCACATATAGGTCGAGTTATCGCTCGATTTCAAATGTTTAGCTTCAATGTTATTAATATGTGTATTTCCACTATCGAGATTCAATAAGAATAGACCATCTATCAAAGGTGCATGTGCATAAAACATATTACTCATATAAATCGAACAACCATTATTCTCGGACTTAAACAAGTAACCGTCTCGCTATAAAAAAGATTCCTATATAATGTTCATGCTTAACGCAGGCACCAAATAACAATTATTTAAGTATAAAACTAATCCCGATGGTAGATGAAGAGGTAGCGTGCCGACCGCGATCACATCAACCTTTGATCCATTTCCTACGCGCATCGTCACCTTGTTCTTAGCTAGCTTCCGTTTATTCTGCAGTACCTGTTTTGAGTTACAAATATGAGCAACCGAACCAGTATCAAATACCCAGGCACTACTACGAGTACTAGTGAGATACACATAAATAACATGTATATCGGATATACCTTTCTTCTTGATGTTGCCGTTCTTCAAATCCGCCAAGTACTTTGCGCAATTCCACTTTCAGTGACCTTCTCCCTTGCAGTAAAAGCACTCAGTATCTGGCTTAGGTCCAGCCTTGGTCTTCTTTGTCGGTGCGGTAACTTTCTTACCACCCTTCTTGAAGTGTCCCTTTTGCTTAGACTTGCCTTTCTTGAATTTGGTGGTCTTATTGACCATCAACACTTGGTGCTCTTTCTTGATCTCCACTTCTGCAGATTTTAACATGGAGAAGAATTCTGGCAACTGCTTGTTCATGCTTTGCATATTGTAGTTCATCACAAAGTTCTTGTAACTTGGTGGTAGTGATTGGAGGACACGGTAAATCCCCAAAGCATTAGGAATCACTATACCCAAGCTTTGGAGTTTGTTTGCGTGCCCAGACATCTTAAGCACATGCTCACTGACGGAGCTGCCCTCTTCCATCTTGCAGTTAAAGAACTTTTCAGAAGCCTCATAGCTCTCAACTGCCGCGTGAGTCTCAAAAATCAATTTGAGTTCACGGACAATATCATGTGGGTCTGAATTCTCAAACCTTTTCCGAAGCTCCAATTCTAAACCATACAAGATGGCACACTGAACTGTGGAGTACTGAGTCTTCCGAGCGAGGTAAACATTCTTTACTTCATCGGTAGCATCACCGGTAAGGGTCACCAATGGTGCATCCATCACATAGGTCAATTTACCAGCATTGAGGACAATCCTCAAATTGCGGAACCAATCCGCGAAGTTGCTTCCATTGTTTTTCAACTTTTCTTTCTCTAGGAACGCATTAAAATTCATGGTAGGGGACGCCATTGATCTACAACATATTTGCAATAGTTTAGACTAAGTTTATAAGAAATTGAGTTCTAATTAATAGTTAAACTAATCTAGGTGAACTCCCACTCAAAACAATATCCCTCACATTGTTTTAGTGATCACACGAACCAAATCCACCACATCAACACCGATCATCACGAGAGTTGATGTAGTTTCAATGGCGAACAATCGACATGTTCATTATATCTACTATATAATTCATGCTTTACCTTTCAGTGATCCGTGTTCCGAGACCATGTTTGTACATGCTAGGCTTGTCAAGATCAAACCTTAGCTTCCGCATGAGCAAATCTGGCTTGCTCACGTTGTATACACTTGCAGAATCTAACACACCCGATCATCACGTGGTGCTTCGAAACAACAAGCTTTAGCAACGGTGCTTACTGTCACATCCCAAAATTTTCCAAATTATGAAATATGAAAAATAAATAAACAAAATAAACAATTGTTGATTTTTAGGGTGAGAAGAAACTTTTTGATTCCAATTGGAAACATCAAAACCTATTTTTGATCCAATAAAAGTCCTAAAGGGATTTAAAAAGATAAATAAACAATAAAGTTAAAATAGTTGGAATCACTATTTTTAGATCTTTTAATAAAAAGATTTAGTTTTCAAAAGAAAAGATAGAATTATAAATAAGGATTATTTTATAGAGCCAAATTACATCTTGGCCAAGCTTTTGAAAATAAAATAATTCTATTTGATAAAAAGAGTAAAGGTTTATTTTTAAATAGAATAACGAGGATTTATTAATATCCAATTTTATTAAAGTAAAGGCTTTTCTATTTTAAATAAACACTAAAACTTGTTATTTTATTTTAAATAAGTTTTCCCAAGTGTTTTATTTATTCAAATAAAACCTACTGAAATGATTTTGATATTATTTAGATTTCAAATAGAGTTTTAAAATAAATCAAATCCAATTTGAATTAATAACTAAGGTCTATTTTATTTAATGATTAAATAGATCCTAAAAGAATAAAATTATTATTTTATTTTGGACTTTGGATTATGTTGTAAACATAATTAAAATCTACACAAAGTTTGGCAAAGGTTTGAATTCATTTGGGTGTTTGAATTGTTTGAATAAAATCAAAACAGAAATTCCAAAAGGAAAAATAAAATGCTTACTGTATAAAAAAATGAATCAAGCCCAGCCCAGCAAACAGGCCCAACAAGCCCAACTAAACTCCCCACGCGTGAAACGTTTTCTACTTAGAAAGGAACCCGCAGAGATACAGACAAGTGGACCCCATCACCGCTTTCTGCCTCTCGCTGACAGACGGGCCCCACGCCAGCACGTCATCTCCACCACGACCTCGTCGCCTCGCCGTTTCTGCCTTTAAACTCCGGCGATCAATGCAAGTTACTGCCGGCGTTATTCTCGCCCCTGACCACGCGTACAAAACCGCCCGTTCCTCCTCTATCTTTCCCCCAAGCTCCAGCCACTCCCTGCCCCTAGGCTGCTCCAATTCGCCCCCCACACCGCCACTGTCCCCGACGGAGTTCCCAGCCAATTCCTGCGAACCACGGCTGCCCCTCGCCTCCCACTGTATGCACACTTGCTCCCCACCTCCTGGCACATCTTCCAGTGCAGCTAGTTAGCCCGCGCTTGCCCCAGAGCGTCGGCCAGGACAACCTCAACGCGCCACCACGTCTGTCTCGTCTCCGGCGAAGTCTCCCTGGTAAGCCAGACCGCCCCGAGCCCTCTCGATCATGCTCACGTGAACGCCACATTCGCCCGCGTCTAACCACGCCTTTGTTTTGCCTTGGGGTGAACTGCAGCGTTGCCCCCGTCGTCAAACAGAACCGCCTGACGCCACCACCGACTCCGGCGAGCGATTACTTCCGTCCCTGTGCGCCCCTCGCCAAACCAACAACGCCTTGAGCTTCAGCATCTCCTTGAGAGCACGGTGAGCCACTTCCCCCTCTCCCTCGCTTCCTGTATCGCCAGCTCCGCCGCGAGCAGAGCCGCGCTGCCAGTCGCCGCCGCGCAGTGCCGCCACTTTGTGGTCAAACCCATCTGCACCATTAGATTTAGGTCCGACGCGTAGGAACAGATGACTTAACGAAGGGGTATCACTCAATCTGCGCTGTGCAATCTAAATAAGGTCCTGCGGTCCAGAGAGCTCGATCCACCCGAAGAGGTACCGGCCAATAGAAACACGCCACGTGGCCAGACTCAGGATAAAAACAGAAATATGTTCTATTAGATTTGCAAATTTGAAAAATTTATAACTTTAATTCTACACGTCCATATTTTGCAAATTTTATATCAATGGATTCAGCAGAACAAGTACTTTGCAACCATAAATTTTTTTAATGTTTTGCTTCTGGAAAATTGGTTGAAATTGCAGAAACATGTGTAGGCTTATTTTGAATATAAAAATTGTTCTAGATATAATTTTAATGTGAAATCTTTGCAAAATGGTTTGTTTTGAACCTACTGACCCTAGGAACCAACTTATGGATTTAAAAATGTATTTTGTGAAGTTTAGGAATAAATAATTGAATTATCTCATTTCTAGTCAAATAAAAATATTGATTTTGTTTTAGAAATGATTTTTTAGTGAAACCTGTGGGAAATGATTTGATTCAAACCTTCTGACCCTAAACACCAAGTTTTGAGAATTAAAATATATTTGGTGAACTCTTTAAAGAATATTGCTTTGCTAAAAGCATTTTCAACCACATAAAATATTGATTTGATTTAGAAATAGTTTATAGATAAAACCTTTTGCAAATGGTTTTACCACTTTGAACTTTATAATGTTTAGAGCCTAGTAGAAACCCCTTTTGCAAATAAAACTATCTTTTGCATGCTTGCATGCATGACCTTGTTTTTGTTGTTTTATGTGTGATAAATTGTTTGCTAGTTGAATTTGTGTTTGCTTGATTGATTTGTAGTGAAGTTAGAAGAGTGTGATATTTGCAAGATCAAAAAGTGAACCAACATTCTCTACTAAAAAGGCAAGTGACACTATCATCCATGTCCTACTATTTTCATTACACTTAGTGGATTTTGTAACATGTATGGAAAGGTTTACTATATTTTATGCTATGCTAAATCCTAATAAATGCTTAGCCCTGCTATATATTGGGATGGGATACATGTTATGAATATATGAAGTATTGAAAATATATATGTTTTATATTATAAAACAAGTACTCAATGAACCACCTGGGTGGACAAGGATACTCAAGTTTTGGACAAGGTGGCAACAAAAGGAACCATGTTTATATGGACATCTCTTTTTGTATGTGCACTAGAAGAAAACCACCCAGGAACTTAGAGATTGAACATGTTTCTCATACAGTGGCTTCCGAGTATAGCCACATGCTAAAATGGGCTCTGGCTTAGTCAACTACATAGTGGAAGACCCATGCATTGGCATCTTCAGGTTAACTAGAATTGTGTAAGGGAACTTGAAACCCTACATTGGTGCCTGGACGACAAGCTAGCATTGTGTATTGGGAGGACTCCTATGGAAAGACTTTGTCACATTCTCAATCTGCCAATACTCCATCTTGGTGAGTACTTATCCAGCGGCCACTGGTGGCATCAAGATGAGATTGTGTCATGTGGGTAAAGTGTACAACTTATGCAGAAGATAAAAATTCTAAGTACTTAGCCGTGTCCCCGGTTATGGACAATACTGAGCAACTAAGGCCTAAAGCTATGGAAGATCTCGACATTCCAATTTCTCAAAGTAAAACTTGATGGTGACAACAAGGGATTTGAAGCACTTGGAGTTTTCCAAGAAGTTCAGAAAGATTTGACAAAAGATAAAAACTATTATGAAAAGATAGGATAAAACTATATTGCTTTCTGCAAATGAGCCTAAACCCTACTTAGCCAAATATGCATGTAATGATAGGATCCACTTATTTCTTCATAGTAGTGAAACTTGCCAATACAATTCAAATGTATTGACCCTTGTGGCTGCAACTTATTATGTTGCAGGTTTGTTTGATGTTAGTGAAGTTTGTTGAATAGGATTACAAGTCTACAACCAACATGATTGCCTGTGGCACTTTGAAGATGAAGGACCCCATGCTTATAGATATTCTGCTGCAATGTAATGTGATAGCCAAATGTGCTATGTAAGATGTAATGGATTATTTTATTCCTGGTTATAAAGTTGTATTATGACCTTTGTTTCTTGATATTACATCTTAACTATGGATGCTAGCTATTGATCCAGGGACTAGCATTGTAAACACAGGGATCTCTACCTTATTAAAGGTTGGGAACCTTACACTTACTAAGGATGAACACTTTAGAACTTGAAATTCATGTGCATGAGGGATCATCTTATACTGCTACCATCGTTAACTAAGCAATACAAGATGCATAAAGGATTAACATCACATGCAATTCATAATATGTGATATGATATGGCCTTTCTTCCTTTTGCTTCCGATCTCCATCTTCAAGCACGAACATGATCTCCATCATCACCGGCATTGCATCAAGGTCAATGACGCTGCTCCATGATTGTCTTCTACCAGCTTCAACTATTACGACTACTTTGAATAGACACGTGGGTCTTAACATAAATTAAAGACAACCATATGGCTCCTGTCGGTTGCCAACTTACAATAAGGAACATTGCATACATCAAATATAATCACAATCATGGCCATATCACATCACCGCACACCCCTGCGAAACAAAGTTAGACGCCTCTAATTTCTTTGCATATTTTACGTGGTTTGGGGCTTTCAATAAGTGTCGATCTAACTTACGAACAAGAACCACAACGTTGATGTTTGAACCATCAAGTGCCCGTTGTAAATTGGATCTATACTATAATAGGAGAGACAGACACTCGCAAAGCCACTTATGCAATACAAGTTGCATGTGGAGCGTGGAGAAAGTCTCATGAACGATGTCATGTAAGGTTAGCCCGGGCCGCTTCATCCCATCATACCGCGAGATGCAAAGTACACAAGAAGCAATTGATAATAAAAGCACCACCGCCCACAATGACCATTGTGTTCTACTCGTGCAACAGATCTACATATAGACACGGCTCTGATACCACTGTAGGGGTTCGTAGCATGGAAAACACAAAATTTCTACCGCATACAAACAAACAAGACAAGATCTATCTACTAGATTGTAGCAATGAGTGGATAGAATAACTCACCCTCGAAGATTCCAAAGTGTTTAACGAGAGCGGATTCTCGTGGGTGATGTAGTCGTACTCTTGCCGATCTCAAGATCGTGTAGACGATCCTTCCGGCGCTGCGTTCTGCGGCTCCCTAATCGGTCACACATTCGGATTTTCGGAAGACCTTCCTCTCCTTGTTCCAGCAAATGGAGGTTGTAGCACTCTCCTCGCGATTCCGGCAGCACAACAGCGTGGTACCGGAAGTAGAGGGGAGATCTCGCAGGGCTTCGCCTTAAGCCGGAGCGAGTATGGTGGACTATGAGAGAGGCCTCGGTGATCTAGGGTTTAGACACACCAAGGAGAGAGGGCTAGGCCGGCGGCTAGGGCTTGGGGAAGCCCAAATCGACGGCTAGGGTTTGCCCTAGACGGCGGAGGCAGCAGCAGGAGGTGGTGGCGCCGGCGGCTTAGGGCTAGGGTTTGGAGAGGGCAATGTGTGTTCTTGGAGGGGCAGCCTTGCCCCTCCTTATATAGGTGGGAGGGCGCGGCCAAGGGGAGGGGAGTCCCTCCCCAACTCGGCTTCCAAGGCCGGCGGTGGAGGGAGAGGGACTTCCTCCCCAAGTAGGTTTCCTACTCTCCCTCCACCAAGCAAACTTGCCGTTTGACTTTTCAAATTGGCGTTTGACTTTTCAAACTAGGATTTGATTTATCCCTTTATTTTGCTCAGCGATGACACCTAGTACATGATGCAACCATTCCAACTTGTTATGACACATTCATGTACCCTTCCCCTCCGGAGTGCCGGACCTTCCGGAACCTTCTAGAACATTCCCGATGAAAACACCGGAACCATTCTCCAACCCCGAAACAGGACTTTCCTTATATGAATCTTATTCTCCGGACCATTCCCGATCTCCTTGTGATATCCCGGATCCCATCTGAGACTCCGAACAACATTCGGTATCTTACTCATCATTCCATAACTACTCAACAACATCGAATCCTTAAGTGTGTCTCCCTACGGTTCGTGAATTATGCGGACATGATCGAGACACTTCTCCGAACAATAACCAATAGAGGAATCTGGAAATTCATATGGCTCCCACATATTTCAATGATTACTTTGTGATCGAATGAACCACTTACATACGATACCAATTTCCCTTTGTCTCATGATAGTTTACTTATCCTAGGTTTTGATCGTCGGTATCTCTGCATACCTAGTTCAACCTCGTTACTGATAAGTACTCTTTTCTCGTTCCCGTGATATGTGATCCCTTGTGAGCCAGTCACATGCTTGCAAGCCAATTGGAAGACATTCCACCAAGAGGGCCCAGAGTATATCTATCTGTCATATGGATGGACAAATCCCACTCTTGATCCATGTGTCTCAACCAATACTTCCTGAACACTCAATGCCACCTTTATAGCCACCCAGTTATGGTGTGGTGTTTGATGTCATCAAAGCATCCTTCCGGTGATGGTGATATGCATGATCTCATGGTCGAAGGAATTAGGTTACTATGTATCAGAAAGCATATAGCAATTGAACTATTAAAATGACTTGATCTTTATGCTACGCTTATCTATAGGAGTATGTCCATCATATCATTCTCCTAACGATATGATCTTGTTGTTAATAACATCTCAATGTTCATGATAAGGAAACCACAATCATTTATTAACCAACAAGCTAGTATTATGAAGAGGCTTTACTAGGGACTTCAATTTTAGTTTACAAATCACACAAGTATTAATGTTTCCTTGTTAATACTATTATAGCATGAATGTAAACATTTATCATAAACACAAAGATATAATAATAACCATATTTATTACTGCCTCTAGGGTATATCTCCAACAGTGAGATGGTGTGAAGAAATCGAGCGGGGGTGGCCTCCTTTTATAGGCTCGACGGCGAGACCGAGAGGGATGGGCAGGCGACGATGGCGACACGGCTATGGGCGGCTAGCGGCATGGCTGGGGCTGGCGATCGACGGGCGGTCTCCTGGCGATGCTCTAGAGCTTAAATGCGCATGTAGGGGTGGTGGCAATCGGTCGGGAACGTGCGGTGCTCTGCGAGGCAGAGGCGGCGAACTCCGCGGTGAGCGGCGGCTACGGGGTACAGGCGATGAAACGAACATGTCTGGTGGTCTCCTGGGACGGTGGGGTGCATGATGTCGGGCGGCGAGGGCTCGATGTAACACCCTCAGAATCGGCCCTATGCAAGTTTTAGCGAAACTCGCCAAACCCGCATAGAAACGATTCGAAGGTGCCCACCAGGCACTTTCGTGCGGGTGGAAAGCAAAGTAATAACATTACACAACAGTCCTCGATGGGACCCACAGAACAGATATATATACAGCAGTGACTCAAGGAGTCAAGAATACAAAAATACGGTTCAAAGATCCAAATCACCTTGAAAACGATGGGGCGTCCGACTACGGACAAGATGCAAAAGGGGCTAAGAGCCCTGAAGAATAACCGATGGCGTCCATAACCCTGCCCAGGCCAAGCCGGAAGGGTAACCCTGCTAACGGCGTCGATCTCAAAACCTGCTTAAACAAAAGGGGTGCCGACAAAGGGCAAAGGAAAAAGAGGAGCGTCAAGATCGAGGCCAAGACAGCGAGGCTAGAATTCGGTCCTCGCCTACATAGGTATGGTGGATCAAGAAGCGGCATGCACTATACACCCTATAGAGACTCGATACAATGGCGGTTATCGAGAGGGTGAGAGAGACCTATCCGGATCCAACCTGAAGCTAACACCAAACAAACCCATCTGGTGTTTCCCGAGACGAGACCAAGGAAGTCAACCGAACTCACACAGTTGGCAGTTTTACTTATTCAGTTATAGTTGCGGCACTTTACTAGTCAGGTTTAGATAATCATCCTGATAAAGTAAGCAGTGGGCACTTTTAGTTAATCATTCCGTTATAGTGGCATCACTTACTAGTCAGATTCAATTAGCATGAGATAACCCGAAACCCAGCAGTTGTTGGTACTTTTACTTAGCCGTTCCGTTGTAGTGAAACTGATTACGAATCATATCGGATACAAGTCAACTTTAAAACAGTAAACTTTAGTTATAGTTGTCTATGATCAAGCACTGTGCTCCAAGTCGTCCATAACCGCGGACACGGCTTCCCGAAAAGATTTAACCCTGCAGGGGTGCACCAAAGTATCCACAGGCACCTCGACCCTTTTTGCCAGATCAGTTAACATACACCCATCGGTATGTCGGCGGGGCCTAAGTCACGACGTTCCCAGACACAAAGCAAGTACATGGGGGCCACCCCACCAAGTCGGCACCCGCAACGAAAATCGGCCGGTCTCCGAGACGGACTTGGGGTTTGGGAAGATGGCTGTGAACGACAGTCTGCCCCCAAACGGGGACTGTCGACACCGCGGAATCGTGGCCCGCTCCTAAACAGTACAGTGTGATCCTCGCACAAACGTAAATACATAAGTAGCATGGCATAAGTACAGAATAGTAAAAACACCTCAAACTAGTTGTGGCCCCCAGTACAATACTTTGAAATCAGGTAATTATCAATGGGGGCCCATATCTCCCCACCTGTGGTTAGCGCGCTCGATCTCGGAACAGGTGTCAAGAACTCGGGTCCTACGGGACACAAGTGGGCGGTCGGAAACCAAATCTTACCTATCACCCACCGATGCCTCTGCTTAATTCAATTTTAGTTGTTAAACAGGAATTTAAAGTGATACAATAAGTAAACCATGATCATCTCCAACGTCAACATGCGGCAAACCTCCAACAATTGTGGCACTTGACGACAAGCAAACACTTGGGCAAGCGACTACGACACGCAGGTCCAACTATCTACCAAACAACAGGTAATAGGATGTGTCCAAGGCTATATAAGGCTGCAAGGGATATCACGGGTACGAAAACTAGAGCATCGCAACACAGATAGAAAAGATCAACAGGAGGGAAGTAAATTCTATAAAAGTAAGATAGGTAGAAAGAGGGAGATGCTCGCCTGAAAACATTGTCGAAGGCTCAACCGAAGATCGGGGCGAAGCTCACATCAACTCAACAGCCTTATCCGCGAAGAAGCAAAACACTAGAAGAAACACCGGATGCAATATTTAATACACGGCAGAAGATCGGCATGATGCATGTATGATGTATGGCATGGCAAGGTGCGATGCAATTAGGTCAAGATTAAGCGGAACCGGGGTCCCGACAATTGATTATATTGTTCAAGTTATTTAACTACCCCGCAAATTAGATGTTGTTTTAGCAATGCAACAGATGGAACCGGTTCGTTACACATGTTTAAATGAGGCCAACATAAGGCTAGATTTGCCCGCATATGGGCCCCATATTTAATTATTAGGTGAATCGGCATAAGGCCCCCAAACCACAGATATGCATGCGAGGTGAATGATTTAATGCAACAAGTTGATATCATTTATAAAAATAGGGTATCGAGGAAAAGGGTCACACATCAGAGGGGGCTCGACGATCTTGGGGTTCCGGGGTTCGAGGACGGTCTCAGGTTCGAGTCGGTCTCGGGGTCGAGTTCGGAAACGTTCTCGGACTCCGGGATCGTTCTCGGATAACGGGGCAGATCTTGGCGCATCCGTGGTCTTCGGGTCATGTTGCCGGGCTTGTTTCGGCATCGGGGGCACATCGGGTTCTTCCGGGTCAGTGTCGTCCTTGTCGCCGTGTCGATCTTGTCGGGTCCCACAGGGTCGGTCTTGCCGTTGCGAGGGTCTTGTCGGGCCCGGGCCATCGAGTCGGTCTTGGCGTCCGGGATGAAGTACTTGGCGTCTGGGAGTCCGTCGAGCTTGGCGTCCTTGTCGGAGTTCTCGGAGGACGATGTCGGTCTTGGGTTTAGCGCCGGTGGATCTTGGCGATCCCATGAAGGAGGCCTTGGTGCTTCAGTCCTGTGTCGATCTCCGGGTACCGTTTTTCTCGGGGTGGTTCCCTCGGTGGTCGGTGAACTTGGTCCTCAAGTCAAAGTTTTCTCCCGAAGATCTCGGGGTTCCGCCCTTGGTTTGCGGATGCCGAACTTGTGTTGGACTCGGGCGTTACGGGAACATATGGGCGTGTGCACGTTGTCGTCACCGCGGTACACGACTAGCCATCGAGGTCGGCGAGGGGCAGCCGCGCCCACACGGGGCGGGGCCCAGGCGGGCGGCGGCGAGGCGGCGGCAGCAGCCCGGAAGACTCGAGGCAGGGCCTGCAGAAGGCCGCCGGGGGCTTCAGGCAGCGGAGGAGGCGGCGTGTGGGCAGGAGGCTGCTGACGGGAGCCAGCGAGGTTGGCGGCGTCAGGAGGCGGAGATGGTTGGCCGGCGAGGGGAAGAGGAGGGGAGCTGCGGCGGGGCAGAGGTGGGGTCGCGGTGCATGAGGAAGGCTGAGGGGGTCCGTGGCGGTTCTTTGAAGCTGATCGGCATGGTGGCGGCCATGCAGGAGGACCGCCGGAGGGTCTTGCATGGCGCTAGGCGGCGGGGCGCGGGAGGTCTGTGAGGAGGGGAGGAGGAACGGCGCGGGCGCCCTGAGAGAGAGGGAGGAGGCGCAGGGAGGAGAGGCAGGAGGGAGGTTGGTGTGTGGCGCGGGTGGGGCCCAGGGCGGGGCAGGCGGTGGCTGCAGCGTGCGTAGTGTGTGGGTGAGTTGGTGGGAGGTTGGGCTGTGAGGGTGAGTGGTTGTGGGGCTAGCTGGTGGGGGGAAGGAGAGAGAGAGAGAGGGGGGCCACGTGGCGGCTGCTGGTTGGTGGGGGGAAGAGGAGAGGGTGAGGTGGCGCAAGGGGAGTGGCCAGGGTGAGGTGGAGGGTTGGGTGTGGGTAGATTAGTTGGTGAACTTAGGATTTAGAAGGGCAGGTGTAGGTGGACCGATTTTATTTCTGGGGCGGTCGTTCGGGTCAATCGGTCCGTTCGACTGCCCCGCCCAAAATAATTTAATATTTTTATTTGCTTGCGACGAACTTTGTAAATAGTTTTGGACAAACAAAAATATCCGGCAGCACCCGGGGTTTGGCGTTTGAATAAAGATGGGGCGTTTGGCAAACAAAACGGGCTTTGCAAACATAGTTTTATGCAAACCATGCATGATGATGACGATGCAATGCACAAATTCAACGCGATTTTCTAGTAGTGGTTTTGCGGGATGCCACACTCGAGGTGGTCGGGTTGAGTGGGAACAGCGCGTGCACTGGGGTGCGCGTCGGCATGGTCAACAGTGGCGTGGGCGCGGCGTTCCTGGCGGTTCTGGTCGCTGTTCTTGAGCTAGGACTGGTCGAGAGGCAGCGGTGAGGCATGGGCTGCATGCTAGACAAGGTGGGCACGGCTAGTTCTTCTCCTAGCTTGCTGTCCACACTGGGGTGACATGGTGAGGCTCGGCCTGCTCACCATTGATGACAATGGCAAGCTCGCAGTGGTGCTAGAGGTTAGTCAAGGGTGCTAGATGATCTATTAAGGCTATTTGCATCCAGAGAGGGAACAAAGTTGGCCCAAAACACTGCTCAACATAGTGTTTTTGATTTGGTTGATTTGAATCTGCAACCCGTTTGATGAAATGGCCGCATGAACTTGAGTTTTGAATTTTGAAAAGATTTATGGTGGGTGTGCTAGGCATGTGTTGAGGATTCTGTGGATGCTTGGGTTTTGAAAATTGAGCTTGTTTGAGTGGTTTTTGAAATACTGGGATCTTCCCATATGAAATAGATTCAATTTTAAATTGTCATTTAAACTAAGCATTTGAAGGTTTTTGGATGGTCAGAAAGTGGGCCTTGGTACCTTATTATGAGTACTATCAAGGGGTGCAAAGATCCATACATATTTCTGTTAAGTTCTGCAAGTTAGGGATAGCCAAAGTACGCATGGGAGTTAATTTGGCCAAAGTGACCATTCACTTAATTTATTTGTTTTGACTTGTTTGTCTTTGGGAAAAGTTTGGGGATTGTTTAGATGATGTTTATTTCACATAGGAATCATTTTACAAGCAAAGAAACACATAAGCATGGCAATTCAAAAGAATTCAAATTTTGAATACACACACATATGGATGCTTTCATATCTTTAGTTGGAAAAGTTTTTCTTAACCCTAATTTTGATGATTATAGTTTGATGATCCAAGTTTAATATTTTTGGGATGTTACAAACCTTCCCCCCTTAAACAAAATCTCGTCCGAGATTTAAAAAGGACGAAAAATATTACCTAGGATTTGAAGTGATCGAGAAACTCCGTCCTGATGTGATCTTCGCGCTCCTAGGTAGCTTCCTCTTCTGTGTGGTTGCTCCACTGAATCTTGAGAAACTTGATGCTTTGGGTTCTGGTAGTTCTGAAAGCTTCTTCCAAAATACGGATGGGTACTTCGGGATAGGTCAGGTCATCGTTGATCTCTATGGTGTGATGATCAATGTTCTTGAACACTTCAGTCTTCTCCGGAACTTTGAGGCACTTGCGAAGTAATGAGATATGGAACACATTGTGCATAGCTGACATCTCTTCGGGTAGTTCCAATTAATACGTCACTTCTCCTCGACGGTTCAGAATCTTGAAGGGGCCGATATAACCTTGAGCTGGAAACGTTGTATTCCTTTCAATGGTGACACTTTCAGATACACAAAATCTCCGATGTTGAAGGCGAGGTCTCGACGTCTCTTGTCAGCGTAACTCTTCTGCCTTGACTGGGTTGTCTTGAGGTGCTCATGAATCTTGTGAACCTTCTCTTCTGCTTCTCGTAGGATGTCGGGTCCAAAAATATGACTCTCTCCTACTTCCGACCAGTTCAAAGGGGTGCGACACTTTCTTCCATACATGAATTCAAATGAGGCCATTTGCAAACTAGCTTGATAATTGTTGTTGTACGAAAATTCTGCAAACGGCAGATAGTCTTCCCATTTAGATCCATACTCTAACATACATGCTCTCAACATGTCTTCGAGTATTTGATTTACTCGCTCTGTTTGTCCGTCGGTCTGAGGGTGATAAGCTGTGCTGAAATCTAGTCGGGTTCCTAAACCTTCTTGGGCTTTCTTCCACAATCTCGAGGTAAACTGAGTTCCTCTATCCGATATGATGTTCTTGGGGACTCCGTGCAAACTAACGATTCTAGCGATGTATAACTCCGCTAGCTTCGAACTCTGATATGTGGTCTTGACTGTTAAGAAATGGGCCACTTTGGACAATCTGTCCACTATGACCCAGATAGAGTCATTTCCCCTACTAGAAGTAGGCAATCCGGTGATAAAGTCCATTCCAACGGAATCCCATTTCCATTCCGGAATCTGTAATGGTTGCAACAATCCAGCGGGTATTTGATGTCCCACCTTGACTCTCTGACATATATCACACTTGGCGATATAGCTTCCGATTTCTCTCTTCATCTTATGCCACCAAAATTGTTCTTTAAAGTCCTGATACATCTTCGTTCCTCTGGGGTGGATAGAATAAAGAGTATCATGAGCTTCCTTCAGAATCACTTCTTTCCACTCAGAACCTGCTGGTACACAAAGGCATCCTTTGTACCACAGAACTCCTTCGTCTTCGGTGAAACCGGGTACTTTGCCTGTACCGATACGACGCTTGATTCCTTCGATACTAGCATTTCTTTTCTGCGCCTCCTTGATCTGGCTGATCAAAGTGGGTTGAAGTTCTATGCTAGCCAAAAATCCTTCGCTCACTAATTCCATTCAAAATTCTTCCATCTCTTTGTGCAGACTTGGTTGCTCCTTAAAAATCATGGAGTTCAAGCGGCACGGCAATGTGCTAAGGGCATCTGCTACCACGTTGACTTTACCCGGGTGATAGTGAATGTCCAGGTCGTAATCCTTGATTAGCTCAATCCATCTTCTCTGTCTCATATTCAGCTCCTTCTGAGTGAATATATACTTCAGGCTCTTGTGATCCGAATAAATCTCACAACGGTTTCCCATCAGGTAATGCCTCCATGTCTTCAGGGCTAGAACTACGGCTGCGAGTTCGAGGTCATGGGTTGGGTAATTTTGCTCATGTTTTTTCAGTTGTCGAGATAGATAAGATATAACTTTTCCTTCTTGCATTAGCACACATCCGAGACCGATCTTGGATGCATCACAATACACATCGAAGGGCTTTGTGATATCCGGCATGATTAAGATTGGGGCTGAAATCAATCTTCTCTTGAGTTCTTGAAAACTCGCTTCACATTTGTCCGTCCATTCAAACTTCTTGTCCTTCTTCAGCAATTGAGTCATGGGTCTGGCGATACTCGAGAATCCTTCTACGAACTTGCGGTAGTATCCGGCCAATCCGAGAAATGCACGAACTTGGGTTTGAGTGGTTGGGGCTTGCCAATCTTCGACATCTTTCACCTTTGCAAGGCCAACGGCAATTCCTCCGGCTGATACAATGTGGCCGAGGAATCCTACCTCCTATAACCAGAATTCACATTTTCTAAACTTGGCATACAACTGATGCTCTCTAAGGGTTCCAAGAATGGTCCTTAGGTGTAGCTCATGTTCTTCTTCTGATTTGGAATAAATTAGTATGTCATCGATGAAAACAACGACAAACTTATCCAGGAAGTCCATAAAAATCTTATTCATGAGATTCATGAAATAAGCGGGGGCATTGGTTAATCCAAAAGACATGACAGTATACTCGTATAATCCATATCTGGTGGTAAAGGCAGTCTTTGGAATATCCTCTGCACGAATCTTGAGTTGATGATAGCCAGTTCTAAGATCAATCTTAGAAAACACTTTGGCACCGGTCAACTGATCAAACAAATCTTCTAACTTGGGCAATGGGTACTTGTTCTTGATAGTGACATCACTCAACTTCTGATAATCCGTACACAAATGGTTACCTCCATCTTTCTTGTCCACGAACAAAACAGGTGATCTCCATGGTGACGCACTTGGTTGAATCAGTCCAATTTCCAGCATGGCATCCAGTTGCTTCTTTAGTTCTGCTAGTTCAGATGGGTTCATACTATATGGTCTCTGGGCTATGGGTCTTGTTTCGGGGATTAGTTCAATGATAAACTCGATATCCCGATCTGGGGGCATACCGGGCAAAACATCTAGAAATACATTGGGGTATTCACAGACTATCCGGACTTAGTCAATGGTAGGTTGGGCTATACTATTGTTGCACTTTAATTGACGAGGTAAGGTTTCAGATATATGCTCGACTGATATTCCGGCTGTACTGGTCATGGTTATGGCTTTCTTGGCAAAGTCAATCAACCCGGACAAGCCAGGAACTAGAAATACCAGGGGAGCACCAGATCAAGCTGCCACAAGATCAACCACTAGCAACCTCAAGTGACAGTGGTGAGTAAATAGACCATCACATGATCTATCTGTCTAAGATTAGACAACCATACATGATCTGACTCTTATTCAAACTCTCATAAAGCACCCAACTGGGGTGAATCCATCACTGAGGTTTTAGACTTTAAAAAAGCAAGCAGAAAAGTATAAGGATCCAACTAAATCTCAGAACAACATCATTGATTTAGCTATCAAGCTATATTTCAATTCAAGAATGAATATAGCTAAGATTTAACTTCCAAGCACATCTCTAGGATAAGAGTAGCACCTTAGAATTTAATCTTATGGATCTATACAAATGATCAAGCCTACCATCATTTTTTCCAAACTTTGATTCAAGAAACAGTAGCTGGTACCACTACCAGAACCATCCATATGAATCAACTAGATAAAAGCCTAATCCCTAAACCTCAGACCAACATCATTGGTATTAGGGATTTAAGAAAGGAAAATTTATACTTACCTTTAAAGCCAAACTCATCTTAATCTTAAACCAACCCAAACAACAAAATTGAATCTAATCTTGTGTGCCATACAAAGATGGTGTCACAAGAACAATTCTACATTAATCAGGTTAAGCATTCAATCTTCATAGATTCAACCATCCAACTACAAATCATTTTCCTGTCATCACAGGAATCATAAGTAAGAAAATCCCTATGTATATCTTCACTGTTTGAAACCATTGGATCTCAAACTACACATGAATTCTTAAGCCAACAGTACTAAGACTGTGACTTCCTCACACCATACTCACTGTCATTAACCAATTAATGATAGTGGTAAGTTATCAACACCACTAGCTTTACAAGTATTGTTTTCAGAGCAACTGTATCATCTGAATCATATGAAATTTAACCATGGAATCATTAGCAGTAAGCTACATCTAGTCACCACCCAACAGGTTCAAAGATCATCAACACATGATCCAATTCATCAGTATCTAATCAACAGCAGGGTATGAACCCTAAACATAACCAAGAACCCTAATCAGGACCAAACAATCACCAGAGAGGCCACTACCAACATTGAGCATGGGAGGGCCTAACACCGAGAGCACGAGAGGAGAGGAAGCACTCACCAAAGGTCCTCGCTGGAGAATAGAAAAGGAAGCAGATGGCCCGTCGACCATGGCGGCACGGGGAGCACCCCAAAGGTGGCGCTGTGAACCATACAGCGCCACAGCGGCGACCATAGCCACGTTTGGAGGCGAGGAGCATCACCACGGCGCACGACAGCAGCGTCGACGCCAGGATCCACACCAAACCCAAACCTAGGGTTCAGGACGGCATCGATCTGTCACAGGAGAGCTCCATGTCCAAATCTAGTTGGACAGGAGGGAAGAGCGGAGTCGACAACCTCTTCCTACACCACAGCGATGGCTAGAGCACTCCACGACAGTGGGAATCACCGGCGGCGACACCACTGACCACAGGGTCGGGGAAGGAGAAGGAGAGGGGTGAGCTCGAGAGAGGAGACAGCGAGCGAGTTGGGCTGGGTGGGCTGAAAACCCTTCGGGGTGGTTGTTTTGACCCTGACCTACTAGGCAACAAGGGCCCAATAAACCCAAATGGCCAGCCCAATTCATTTAGAATATGTTTTAATAAATAGGAAAAGACCAAAATGCCCCTTAACTTAATTAAATTCTAGAAAATAAAATAAAAAACCAAAAATTATAAATAAAATATTTTTGGATTCTCAATAATCCAAACTATCCAAATAAATTAAGAAATAAAATTTAAGACATATAAATTTTATTAAGAATTTTGTAAATTATATATTCCTTATGGAATTTTACAAAATTATTGAAAGATGATAAAAATAAATAAAAATCACTTTCATTATATATTAATTTTGTAGTATTTTAGAAAAATATTAAACAAATATTTAATAACAATTTTTGATATTTAAGTTATAATTCTTAAAAGAATTATTAAATCAATAAAAGGAAAATAAAAGGAAAATAAAATAAAACAATACAATATTCTATTATAAATATTAACAATTAATATTTATAAATCCTTTATCATTAAAAATAATTTTTATAATAATGGGGAGAATGCATATCAAATTAAATGATGCATTACATTACTTTGCATAATCATTTTGCTTTTTTAAATATTTGTCCTTACCGGGCAATAATGATGTTTTTATAGACATAGAAGCTCAAGGTCCAGTGCAAGCATCAGACTTCACTACCTTGCAATCACAAGGCAAGTTCATCACTTGCTCATGTCCTTTGAAGAGTCTTTATCAAAGTATTTGCAAATTGTGTGTTATCATCTATATTATAGAAAAAGGAAAATATTATTTTCTCAAGATACTAAATCTTAGATATCATCCTAAGTGATGATATAATGAAGCAATAGAACTTAGAGTTCTACTTGCACTAATGATGAACAACTAGGAAATGATAACCCATGACATCAATGATTCTAGCGCAGTATATTACGCGTTAACCATGAGATTTGGAATGGGACGGAGAAGTCAGATGTATCCTTTTCCTCTTGTATGGAGGCAAGACGACCTTAATGTGACACTGTGATTCCTTGTCTGGATCCAACATATGGGTGGGCACCCTTACGCCCCACACTTTTGGTGTCTAGATTATCTATGAATGATGTTTAGAGAGATAGTCCATGTAAATGGTACTAATCCGGGCATCACTAGGTCATAGAGTCTTCGGGAACTCATCAGGGTTTTAGCCTGCCCGAAAGGGGGCTTAAAGAAGGTGAGCTAGCCCGAAGGATCGTGCAGACATATGAGGATGCGGAGAGGGCAGTGATTGGCTTGGACCAACTACTGGGCCCCACATCATGGAATTGTGGATGGGAAAGTACGCCCGATTGTGCAACAAGGAGTTTATATCTCATGGGAAAAGTAACGCACCTCTACAGAGTGTAAGAATTGTAACTTGTTACTCCCTATTCCGGAAAGGAGCTATGAACGCGGCAGGAAAGGAACTCCATGAAAGTTCTGGTCAACCTGTGAAGGCTGGTGGTCATAGATTTTCATAATAAAATCAATATTTAAAGAAAGATTTACGAAAATTGCATAGTTCCAACGACTAATAGTCTGAGGTGTATAGAGCATCAAACTTCCTACCTTACATATAATGAATTTGATGAGTAATGTTGTTACTCATCCTTTCCTTTGAATCCTTGCTTAGACTCTGAGAATCCCGAAGATACTCCAATGTATGCATCTGAGAGTCAAGAGGAGGTCTTCTATGAAGAGCCCAACTTGTATGGAGCCGTAGAAGGGGAGGACTACGACATCGCTCACGGAGGAGAGTTCAGAGTCAATAATTACTATAGTTTTAGTAACCACTTGAGCCGAGCATCATGAACAATATATAGCAATAAGTTGCTAAGCTCAATTTGGAGTTTAAGTTTTGAAACTTCCGCTGAAACACTTATATTTTGGTTTGTAAGTTGAATCTTTTGGAAGTCTTGAACTTCAGGTATTGTAATAATAATAACGTGTGTATTTTTGTAATATGGACCCGCAATGTTTCTGTTGTACCACTCTGAGGGATGTGATATTTACGGAACGGTGTTCTGTGGATGTCATGTCAACGACTATAGTGTAATACACATGCAGTGGTATGCTGGGTCACCGAAAATCCAAACCCAAACCCAAGTTGGATAGAAGGAATGACTCTTTCCTTCTTCCACTAGGAAACCATTGTTCTAGTTTGACTTTTTCAAACCTCCCTTTTGACTTTCAATTTAGAGCTTTAATTCTCTCTCGCAAATGCCCAAACGAAGTGACCTAGGATATGATCCAATCATTCCACTTACCCATGACACATTCATGGACCATTCCCCTTCCGGTCCGGTGAATCTTCTAGAACCTTCTAGAACCTCTCCGATGAAAACATCGAAATCATTCCCGAACTCCGGAATCGGACTTTACTTATATGAATCTTATTCTCCGGACCATTCCGGATCTCCACGTGATATCCGATCCCATATGAGACTCTGAACAACATTCAGTCTCCCTATATACAATCTATATCTACTAAACAACATTGAATCCTTAAGTGTGTCTCCCTACGGTTCGTGAATTATACGGACATGACCGAGAAACTTCTCCGATCAATAACACATAGATGAATCTGTAAATTCATATGGCTCCCACATATTTCTACGATTACTTTGCGATCGAATAAACCACTTACATACGATACCAATTTCCCTTTGTCTCGTGATAGTTTACTTATCCGAGGTTTGATCGTCAGTATCTCTGCATACCTATTTCAACCTCGTTACCGGTAAGTACTCTTTTCTCGTTCCTGTGATATGTGATCCCTTGTGAGCCAGTCACATGCTTGCAAGCTAATTGGATGACATTCCACCGAGAGGGCCTAGAGTATATCTATCCGTCATATGTATGGACAAATCCCACTCTTGATCCATGTGCCTCAACACATACTTTCCAAACACTCAATGCCACCTTTATAGCCACCCAGTTACGGTGTGGTGTGTCATGTCATCAAAGCATCCTTCCGGTGATGGTGATTAGCATGATCTCATGGTCGAAGGAATTAGGTTACTATGTATCAGAAAGCTTTATAGCAAACGAACTATTGAAATGACTTGATCTTTATGTTACGCTTATCTATAGGAGTATGTCCATCATACCATTCTCCTAATGATACGATCTTGTTGTTAAGAACATATCAATGTTCATGATCAAGAAACCACGATCATCTATTAACCAACAAGCTAGTATTATAAAGAGGCTTTACCAGGGACTCTAATTTGGTTTATAAATTCACACAAGTATTAATGTTTCCGGTTAATACTATTATAGAATGAATGTAAACATTTATCATAAACACAAAGATATAATAATAACTACTTTTATTATTTCCTCTAGGGCATATCTCCAACAGTAACACCATGTTGGTTCACAAGGGAAGGATAGTAGCCTACCCGGTTTCACCGGAACGGGAAGTTTCCCCCTTATATAAGTCCAGAACCTTCGATTTTAGGTTACAGCGCACGCATGCGAAGGGGGACACATGCACCCGAGCGAAGAGAATCACGCCGATGGAGTCAACTATCCAGACGTTACAAATGCCTACAATCGGAATACAAAATATATCAACATTAAATTATTGGGAGTATTTAATAAATTAGTATGTATCTCGAGGTAAACTGAGTTCCTCTATCCGATATGATGTTCTTGGGGACTCCGTGCAAACTAACGATTCTAGCGATGTATAACTCCGCTAGCTTCGAACTCTGATATGTGGTCTTGACTGGTAAGAAATGGGCCACTTTGGACAATCTGTCCACTATGACCCAGATAGAGTCATTTCCCCTACTAGAAGTAGGAAATCCGGTGATAAAGTCCATTCCAACGGAATCCCATTTCCATTCCGGAATCTGTAATGGTTGCAACAATCCAGCGGGTATTTGATGTCCCACCTTGACTCTCTGACATATATCACACTTGGCGATATAGCTTCCGATTTCTCTCTTCATCTTATGCCACCAAAATTGTTCTTTAAAGTCCTGATACATCTTCGTTCCTCTGGGGTGGATAGAATAAAGAGTATCATGAGCTTCCTTCAGAATCACTTCTTTCCACTCAGAACCTGCTGGTACACAAAGGCATCCTTTGTACCACAGAACTCCTTCGTCTTCGGTGAAACCGGGTACTTTGCCTGTACCGATACGACGCTTGATTCCTTCGATACTAGCATTTCTTTTCTGCGCCTCCTTGATCTGGCTGATCAAAGTGGGTTGAAGTTCTATGCTAGCCAAAAATCCTTCGCTCACTAATTCCATTCAAAATTCTTCCATCTCTTTGTGCAGACTTGGTTGCTCCTTAAAAATCATGGAGTTCAAGCGGCACGGCAATGTGCTAAGGGCATCTGCTACCACGTTGACTTTACCCGGGTGATAGTGAATGTCCAGGTCGTAATCCTTGATTAGCTCAATCCATCTTCTCTGTCTCATATTCAGCTCCTTCTGAGTGAATATATACTTCAGGCTCTTGTGATCCGAATAAATCTCACAACGGTTTCCCATCAGGTAATGCCTCCATGTCTTCTGGGCTAGAACTACGGTTGCGAGTTCGAGGTCATGGGTTGGGTAATTTGCTCATGTTTTTCAGGTTGTCGAGATAGATAAGATATAACTTTTCCTTCTTGCATTAGCACACATCCGAGACCGATCTTGGATGCATCACAATACACATCGAAGGGCTTTGTGATATCCGGCATGATTAAGATTGGGGCTGAAATCAATCTTCTCTTGAGTTCTTGAAAACTCGCTTCACATTTGTCCGTCCATTCAAACTTCTTGTCCTTCTTCAGCAATTGAGTCATGGGTCTGGCGATACTCGAGAATCCTTCTACGAACTTGCGGTAGTATCCCGCCAATCCGAGAAATGCACGAACTTGGGTTTGAGTGGTTGGGGCTTGCCAATCTTCGACATCTTTCACCTTTGCAAGGCCAACGGCAATTCCTCCGGCTGATACAATGTGGCCGAGGAATCCTACCTCCTATAACCAGAATTCACATTTTCTAAACTTGGCATACAACTGATGCTCTCTAAGGGTTCCAAGAATGGTCCTTAGGTGTAGCTCATGTTCTTCTTCTGATTTGGAATAAATTAGTATGTCATCGATGAAAACAACGACAAACTTATCCAGGAAGTCCATAAAAATCTTATTCATGAGATTCATGAAATAAGCGGGGGCATTGGTTAATCCAAAAGACATGACAGTATACTCGTATAATCCATATCGGTTGGTGAAGGCGGTCTTTGGAATATCCTCTGCACGAATCTTGAGTTGATGATAGCCAGTTCTAAGATCAATCTTAGAAAACACTTTGGCACCGGTCAACTGATCAAACAAATCTTCTAACTTGGGCAATGGGTACTTGTTCTTGATAGTGACATCATTCAACTTCTGATAATCCGTACACAAATGGTTACCTCCATCTTTCTTGTCCACGAACAAAACAGGTGATCTCCATGGTGACGCACTTGGTTGAATCAGTCCAATTTCCAGCATGGCATCCAGTTGCTTCTTTAGTTCTGCTAGTTCAGATGGGTTCATACTATATGGTCTCTGGGCTATGGGTCTTGTTTCGGGGATTAGTTCAATGATAAACTCGATATCCCGATCTGGGGGCATACCGGGCAAAACATCTAGAAATACATTGGGGTATTCACAGACTATCCGGACTTAGTCAATGGTAGGTTGGGCTATACTATTGTTGCACTTTAATTGACGAGGTAAGGTTTCAGATATATGCTCGACTGATATTCCGGCTGTACTGGTCATGGTTATGGCTTTCTTGGCAAAGTCAATCAACCCGGACAAGCCAGGAACTAGAAATACCAGGGGAGCACCAGATCAAGCTGCCACAAGATCAACCACTAGCAACCTCAAGTGACAGTGGTGAGTAAATAGACCATCACATGATCTATCTGTCTAAGATTAGACAACCATACATGATCTGACTCTTATTCAAACTCTCATAAAGCACCCAACTGGGGTGAATCCATCACTGAGGTTTTAGACTTTAAAAAAGCAAGCAGAAAAGTATAAGGATCCAACTAAATCTCAGAACAACATCATTGATTTAGCTATCAAGCTATATTTCAATTCAAGAATGAATATAGCTAAGATTTAAATTCCAAGCACATCTCTAGGATAAGAGTAGCACCTTAGAATTTAATCTTATGGATCTATACAAATGATCAAGCCTACCATCATTTTTTCAAAACTTTGATTCAAGAAACAGTAGCTGGTACCACTACCAGAACCATCCATATGAATCAACTAGATAAAAGCCTAATCCCTAAACCTCAGACCAACATCATTGGTATTAGGGATTTAAGAAAGGAAAATTTATACTTACCTTTAAAGCCAAACTCATCTTAATCTTAAACCAACCCAAACAACAAAATTGAATCTAATCTTGTGTGCCATACAAAGATGGTGTCACAAGAACAATTCTACATTAATCAGGTTAAGAATTCAATCTTCATAGATTCAACCATCCAACTACAAATCATTTTCCTGTCATCACAGGAATCATAAGTAAGAAAATCCCTATGTATATCTTCACTGTTTGAAACCATTGGATCTCAAACTACACATGAATTCTTAAGCCAACAGTACTAAGACTGTGACTTCCTCACACCATACTCACTGTCATTAACCAATTAATGATAGTGGTAAGTTATCAACACCACTAGCTTTACAAGTATTGTTTTCAGAGCAACTGTATCATCTGAATCATATGAAATTTAACCATGGAATCATTAGCAGTAAGCTACATCTAGTCACCACCCAACAGGTTCAAAGATCATCAACACATGATCCAATTCATCAGTATCTAATCAACAGCAGGGTATGAACCCTAAACATAACCAAGAACCCTAATCAGGACCAAACAATCACCAGAGAGGCCACTACCAACATTGAGCATGGGAGGGCCTAACACCGAGAGCACGAGAGGAGAGGAAGCACTCACCAAAGGTCCTCGCTGGAGAATAGAAAAGGAAGCAGATGGCCCGTCGACCATGGCGGCACGGGGAGCACCCCAAAGGTGGCGCTGTGAACCATACAGCGCCACAGCGGCGACCATAGCCACGTTTGGAGGCGAGGAGCATCACCACGGCGCACGACAGCAGCGTCGACGCCAGGATCCACACCAAACCCAAACCTAGGGTTCAGGACGGCATCGATCTGTCACAGGAGAGCTCCATGTCCAAATCTAGTTGGACAGGAGGGAAGAGCGGAGTCGACAACCTCTTCCTACACCACAGCGATGGCTAGAGCACTCCACGACAGTGGGAATCACCGGCGGCGACACCACTGACCACAGGGTCGGGGAAGGAGAAGGAGAGGGGTGAGCTCGAGAGAGAGATGAAATGAGTTGGGTAATGGGCTGAAAACCCTTCGGGTGGTTATTTTGACCACGACCTACTAGGCAACAAGGGCCCAATAAACCCAAATGGCCAGCCCAATTCATTTAGAATATGTTTTAATAAATAGGAAAAGACCAAAATGCCCCTTAACTTAATTAAATTCTAGAAAATAAAATAAAAAACCAAAAATAATAAATAAAATATTTTTGGATTCTCAATAATCCAAACTATCCAAATAAATTAAGAAATAAAATTTAAGACATATAAATTTTATTAAGAATATTGTAAATTATATATTCCTTATGGAATTTTACAAAATTATTGAAAGATGATAAAAATAAATAAAAATCACTTTCATTATATATTAATTTTGTAGTATTTTAGAAAAATATTAAACAAATATTTAATAACAATTTTTGATATTTAAGTTATAATTCTTAAAAGAATTATTAAATCAATAAAAGGAAAATAAAATAAAACAATACAATATTCTATTATAAATATTAACAATTAATATTTATAAATCCTTTATCATTAAAAATAATTTTTATAATAATGGGGAGAATGCATATCAAATTAAATGATGCATTACATTACTTTGCATAATCATTTTGCTTTTTTAAATATTTGTCCTTACCGGGCAATAATGATGTTTTTATAGACATAGAAGCTCAAGGTCCAGTGCAAGCATCAGACTTCACTACCTTGCAATCACAAGGCAAGTTCATCACTTGCTCATGTCCTTTGAAGAGTCTTTATCAAAGTATTTGCAAATTGTGTGTTATCATCTATATTATAGAAAAAGGAAAATATTATTTTCTCAAGATACTAAATCTTAGATATCATCCTAAGTGATGATATAATGAAGCAATAGAACTTAGAGTTCTACTTGCACTAATGATGAACAACTAGGAAATGATAACCCATGACATCAATGATTCTAGCGCAGTATATTACGCGTTAACCATGAGATTTGGAATGGGACGGAGAAGTCAGATGTATCCTTTTCCTCTTGTATGGAGGCAAGACGACCTTAATGTGACACTGTGATTCCTTGTGTGGATCCAACATATGGGTGGGCACCCTTACGTCCCACATTTTTGGTGTCTAGATTATGTATGAATGGTGTTTAGGGAGATAGTCCATGTAAATGGTACTAATCTGGGCATCACTAGGTCATAGAATCTTCGGGAACTCATCCGGGTTTTAGCCTGCCCGAAAGGGGGCTTAACAAAGGTGAGCTAGCCTGAAGGATCGTGCAGACATATGAGGTCGCGGAGAGGGCAGTGATTGTCTTGGACCAACTACTGGGCCCCACATCATGGAATTGTGGATGGGAAAGTACGCCCGATTGTGCAACAAGGAGTTTATATCTCATGGGAAAAGTAACGCACCTCTACAGAGTGTAAGAATTGTAACTTGTTACTCCCTATTCCGGAAAGGAGCTATGAACGCGGCAGGAAAGGAACTCCATGAAAGTTCTGGTCAACCTGTGAAGGCTGGTGGTCATAGATTTTCATAATAAAATCAATATTTAAAGAAAGATTTACGAAAATTGCATAGTTCCAACGACTAATAGTCTGAGGTGTATAGAGCATCAAACTTCCTACCTTACATATAATGAATTTGATGAGTAATGTTGTTACTCATCCTTTCCTTTGAATCCTTGCTTAGACTCTGAGAATCCCGAAGATACTCCAATGTATGCATCTGAGAGTCAAGAGGAGGTCTTCTATGAAGAGCCCAACTTGTATGGAGCCGTAGAAGGGGAGGACTACGACATCGTCTACGGAGGAGAGTTCCAGGAGTCCGAATAATTACTATAGTTTTAGTAACCACTTGAGCCGAGCATCATGAACAATATATAGCAATAAGTTGCTAAGCTCAATTTGGAGTTTAAGTTTTGAAACTTCCGCTGAAACACTTATATTTTGGTTTGTAAGTTGAATCTTTTGGAAGTCTTGAACTTCAGGTATTGTAATAATAATAACGTGTGTATTTTTGTAATATGGACCCGCAATGTTTCTGTTGTACCACTCTGAGGGATGTGATATTTACGGAACGGTGTTCTGTGGATGTCATGTCAACGACTATAGTGTAATACACATGCAGTGGTATGCTGGGTCACCGAAAATCCAAACCCAAACCCAAGTTGGATAGAAGGAATGACTCTTTCCTTCTTCCACTAGGAAACCATTGTTCTAGTTTGACTTTTTCAAACCTCCCTTTTGACTTTCAATTTAGAGCTTTAATTCTCTCTCGCAAATGCCCAAACGAAGTGACCTAGGATATGATCCAATCATTCCACTTACCCATGACACATTCATGGACCATTCCCCTTCCGGTCCGGTGAATCTTCTAGAACCTTCTAGAACCTCTCCGATGAAAACATCGAAATCATTCCCGAACTCCGGAATCGGACTTTACTTATATGAATCTTATTCTCCGGACCATTCCGGATCTCCACGTGATATCCGATCCCATATGAGACTCTGAACAACATTCAGTCTCCCTATATACAATCTATATCTACTAAACAACATTGAATCCTTAAGTGTGTCTCCCTACGGTTCGTGAATTATACGGACATGACCGAGAAACTTCTCCGATCAATAACACATAGATGAATCTGTAAATTCATATGGCTCCCACATATTTCTACGATTACTTTGCGATCGAATAAACCACTTACATACGATACCAATTTCCCTTTGTCTCGTGATAGTTTACTTATCCGAGGTTTGATCGTCAGTATCTCTGCATACCTATTTCAACCTCGTTACCGGTAAGTACTCTTTTCTCGTTCCTGTGATATGTGATCCCTTGTGAGCCAGTCACATGCTTGCAAGCTAATTGGATGACATTCCACCGAGAGGGCCTAGAGTATATCTATCCGTCATATGTATGGACAAATCCCACTCTTGATCCATGTGCCTCAACACATACTTTCCAAACACTCAATGCCACCTTTATAGCCACCCGATCACGGTGGTGGTGTCATGTCATCAAAGCATCCTTCGGTGATGGTGATTAGCATGATCTCATGGTCGAAGAATTAGGTTACTATGTATCGTAAAGCTTTATAGCAAACGAACTATTGAAATGACTTGATCTTTATGTTACGCTTATCTATAGGAGTATGTCCATCATACCATTCTCCTAATGATACGATCTTGTTGTTAAGAACATATCAATGTTCATGATCAAGAAACCACGATCATCTATTAACCAACAAGCTAGTATTATAAAGAGGCTTTACCAGGGACTCTAATTTGGTTTATAAATTCACACAAGTATTAATGTTTCCGGTTAATACTATTATAGAATGAATGTAAACATTTATCATAAACACAAAGATATAATAATAACTACTTTTATTATTGCCTCTAGGGCATATCTCCAACAGTAACACCATGTTGGTTCACAAGGGAAGGATAGTAGCCTACCCGGTTTCACCGGAACGGGAAGTTTCCCCCTTATATAAGTCCAGAACCTTCGATTTTAGGTTACAGCGCACGCATGCGAAGGGGGACACATGCACCCGAGCGAAGAGAATCACGCCGATGGAGTCAACTATCCAGACGTTACAAATGCCTACAATCGGAATACAAAATATATCAACATTAAATTATTGGGAGTATTTAATAAATTAGTATAAAATATATGGATAAAAATTAAATGCAAAAAATAATTTGAAGGGATAAGCCCAACTAAACCCTGTAGTATCCAAATAATCTGAATCCCAGCAAAAAAATCTGAAGGGCTACGGCGATGGCTGCCGTCGCCGTCGTCACATCCCACCCTATTTAGGCAATGGAGGAGTACGTGGCGAGGGGTAAATAGTATAGGGGCTACGCCGACGGCCGGGCCGTCAGCACAACTTCTCCACCAAACGGCGTTTGCGTCGCCGTGTCCGAGCCGGGGCTACGCCAAGGGCCAATTTGCGCCAAGGGTCATCGTCGGCATATCTCTCCCTACTACGCGACGGCTGAGGTGTGCCGAGGAACACCATCGGCACATGTTCCTACGCCGACGACCCTCTCTACACCGACGGCCTGGCTTGGGGGTAGGCCTGGGGAGGCAGCTACGCCGACGGTCCCGACATTTGGCCGTCGGCATAGCCTACCGGCCGTCGGCGCCTTCAAGATTTTTTGTAGTAGTTCTTGTAGATTGTCATCTATTTGGTCATCCTGATCGACGGATTTGTTTCAGAGTAGTGTAGGTGGTGTTTCTAGATCAGAATAATATTTAATCCTCACTAGTAAGTTTGCACGTGCAACGCACGAATTAGCTAACTTGTATCCAATCGTATTAGAAATGGTAAAGTTTAAATTATTTTATGTGCTGAAACAACATAGCTTGTGTGTCTAATTTCAAAAGGAACATGAACTTGTTTCCTTCTTCATATTATGACATTTCATCGAGTTTTTTAGGCCGTATGGATGATTCTCCTCCATCCAGATCATTAGTTCTATATGAATGCATCAGCTAGGTCTCAACAAAACTCAATCGGAGCCACTTTGGCCACATTCTTTGTATGATGTTACGAATGAATTACATATGCATGTCTTACCATTTTTTCCTCTAATACGATTGATGCTAATTAGTTTCCATGTAATTTTTTTAATGATCAATATAACCCAGGACACATCCTTCCTTTTATTAAACCAAGTTATCGAAAGCACAAATTGTTTGTACATAATTAAGAAAATATGGAATCATTTGAAGACAGCATAACAAAAAGTTTGTTTGCCTCATAAAAGTAGCAAAATCTTCAAAAGTAAACATAATCAGCCATAAGTCCATAAGTAAGACCGCAAACTTTGCCCCATAAGAAGAAGAGAAGGAAAAAATTATGCATGGAGCGGCACAAGGCCTTCTCCTTCACACGCGGCCAAGAAGCTAGATAGCATCTCTCTTCATGTCTTCACTCAATCACCTTCCCTTTTATGATGGAGGTGAACAATGGCGACAAGGTCGCAGGTGTTCCATCCCCAAGGTAGAAGAGTGTTGTGTCGATGAACCAATCAGGCTGCTCACATAGATGTTGCCAACGTTTCACCTGGTACTTATGATGCAGTTGGGTTTGATGACCTCCTCTGTGGTGTAGTCGTCTCCCGTGAGCACCGAGACCACCCTCAACATGGACAACCATATGTGACACAATCCCTGGGTGTAGATGAGCATGATGGAGATCACGCGGACAACCTCCTAGCTTCTAAATTTGGAGAACTTGGGGTCCACCAAGTCAGAGGGGTTATCATTCTCATACAAGTCATAGACCTGAAAAAATCATTGACAATTTAAGAGGCTATGTCAGGGCATACTTGTACTTTGCATCTTGTAGTAATATCAAAAGATAATGAATTGAGGAAATTGTGAAAAACAGGTTGTTATATAAATTAATCATCCTTTAATGCAATTTAGTCTTGTACACCGGGATGCACTTACTTAAACAAGATAACAAAATAAAATCTATAGTATATGTACTAAAAATAGTTAATACAAAATTCAGAAAACTGTTAAAAAGTAGTATGTTCCAAACCTAAAACATGACGACAACCATTTCGAAAATTCAAATAATTTGTGGATGTTCCTAACCTGAAAATGATGACAACCATTCCGAAGATTCAAATAAGTTGTCTATGTGCGCGTGCGATAGAATTGAACATTGCATGATCGTTCCCCATTTCTCAGGTTCACAAGAGAGCCTAACCAATTTTCCATAAGGTCGCGGTGGCTGTCCCACATGATCAAACCCAGCTTAACTTCCACTATCTATACAAAAAAGCTTCATGAAAGTTTACTCCAATACACCAGGTCTAGGTTGTTGTATTTATCAGGTTTTGTTGACAGTTTCGTTTTCTCTTTTACATAGTACAACTTGGATTCATGAGTCGTCCAGACCTGAACCGGATCTAGCAACTCTGCCAAGCTCTAAATCTGCTCCACCAACGGCAGGAACAGCACAAACATAAACACTGTATTTTCTCATGAACAAACCTAATCATTTGGAATGTGTTTTAATGTGAACTATTATTACTTTTAATCTTCAATTCTATCTGATCTCCTCATTTTAATTGTACATAATTTTATTTTTTCTTCGCTTAATACTGATATACTCCATAGATGCTAATTAGAAAATTAAATTATGTAAGTAAATATCTTTGGGAGATTCAGTTTCTCAAAATGTCATCCGTAGAGCAAAAGACTATCTAGATTTGGAGACTGTTTGCGGAAATGAAAATTTATCAATCACGCTACACCAGGCATTAAGCTATTGCATTTTATCACAAAGGTGGCACAAACCTCAAGTCTCATGTCAGCATGTGCCGCACACTGTGAAGCGAAGTCATAATAGGATCAAACTGTCGTTGGCGCTAGCATATCGTGTCTCCTTGATTAAGGCACTGATGCATGCGACAACATGTTCTTATGATCGATTAGCAAAGGCATGCCCTACTGAGCAGCATTGGTCAATGCTGGCGATTTGTAGTCATCTGAGGATGGTGCGGGGAGCAGTGGGTTGTTATCCTCGCCATGGAGCTGCAAGTCGTTTTCATCGTCGCGGAGCTGCAGGAAGACATGCTTTATGCTGATCTAAACAATAGCATTAGGTCATATTATATCTGACCGAATTAATTTTCAAAGGGAGGTATACATATGATGATCTGACCTGCAGTCTATGGTATGACCCAACAGGTAAATGTTGAACATAGAATTATTTTACTCATTGTATAGCTGATGAACTGAGATTGAGAGAGCCCATATTCAGTGGTGCTTTCAAGGCTGCTACAGTAGAGCAATTTTGGTGGCTCTACTTTCTTGTTTTGTTTGACAGGAAAAGCTTCAAGATTCCCCAAAGCCATAGAAGGAGCTTGACTGACTCTTCTTCTGGTTTTAACTTGCAACAGACAATGACACACATGATAGGCCCGTCTGTGAGTTATTTTCTTTTTATGAAAGATGTGGGTTGCATCTAAAATTTGCCTACGGTTTTCATTTTCAACTAATCTCGGGTGATAAAACTCACAGTGAAGTTATTCATCGAGCAAAGAATCAAGATCTACAAAAGAAATTTTCAATGAATCAAGTAGTTTTTTGTTATAACTGAATCAAGTAGTTTGCTACATGAGCCCTTCCAATCTTTTTCTTCTTGTCCATTGCTTTCCCATTCTTGATGATTTTCACTTGATTAGATCCACATAGAGAACGCTGACCAAAACTGAAATCCTAAATAGATTCACAAAAAAAATCAGAAAACATGGATGGGAGCATACGACGTTGAAACTGAATTCCTTAGGCTGTCAGCTGAAATCCAGTTTCACACGAATTACACCAGGAAGCTTGCCTAGCGCATCAATCGGCACTGTGAACAGGTCATCTTAGAGCAGACCATATCAAAGAAATGACCCAGTTATGGGAATGATGCACGAATAGGGGCATGCGTTAGGAGGTTCTCGGCTTCGGTGTAGGTCGGCGGCGCGAGGAGAGGGACAGACCTAGGATGCAGCCACCCGCGAAAGGACCGTCGAGTGGATGGGGAGCTGAGAACCTTGATGGCAGCGGTGGGTGGGTGTGGTGCGGCGGCGCGCAGGAGGTTGCGACGGATAGGGAGGAGACGGGACCGAGTGGATGCGTGCCATCAATCTTTTTTTTGCAACAATCACGCGATGGGAGGAGTCACGGACTCAGGATTTTTCTCTGCCGTCTAAGTGCGTCCGTCGTTACAATTTGCTAAGTGCACACGGGACAATATATCAGGCTATTCAGGCCGTTAAATTGTGTTAAGTGGTTTGATCGTGCGGTCATACTCGGTCTGTGTGTGTTGTGGGGTGCTTTTAGAAAAGTTTAAGTTCGCTCCTTTATAAGTAGTATATAGATGTATTTGTTACAGAAATCCTGTATTTGCTGCCCCTGCCTTAATTATATGGATCGATTTGCTTCCTATCTTTACTAGTTGCCGCTCATGATCAACGAATTTCACCAGCCCATTTAGCATCTATTATTAATTCTTGGATATTTACTGGTATCCTGGAGGTTCATTGAACACTCGATCTGTACTAATTTGGTTGTCACGTATTTGCTGCCATTTGATAAAACATAGTTTGATTGGTATGCGAAGATTCAATCTGTACATAACTACGTACTTATAGCTGGTCATTGTTTTGTTGTTCCCTACTGATTGGTCTTTACGGATCCGATCTGCACTCATATGTTTGATCGATCTGTACAAATATCTTTAGAGGTCTTGTATTTGCTGCTCCGCTGGATCTGCCTGGATCAGCTTCAGATCTGTACCACGTCCTTATCATGGACCTCCATTCGTGGATGCTCCCGATTGGCGAGCTCACCATTTATATCCTCATTAACTATAACATAATTTACTTATCTTAAGAGGTCTTATTAGCATCTCCGAAAAATAGCAGCAATGTTAAATTATGAAAGAGAAGTACTTGCTAAGAAACATGTGACTATCGTGGAGCAGTAAATTGATCTACCAAGTATTATGTGGTGAATGCCAGGAAGAAAACTCCAAGGTAGAAGAGAGAGAGGGAGGGAGGGAGGGAGGGAGTACCGACGAACAGAACAGAACATTATTGGCTAGTCGTCAGTCGGATCTACCTAGATGGCAGGGAAGCATGATCGACCATGTCAAGCGGCCACGCATTGATGGTGCAATTGTCTCCAAGTATACATACATCCAGAATATATATAATATAGGTGGTGACAAGATTGCCTATCGCTGGCTTCGGCTGCATATGTACAAGATATACTATCTATATTAGCTTGGGCCCGTCACGTACCAGGTTCCAATTATTCGCTTCTCTCCATCACCCTCTCAATTATTTGCTTGGATCCATACGTAAGCAAGATAAGATATGATAAGATAAGGGCCATGTGTGAATTGGACACGTCGCCGCACTTCATGCACTACGTGGGCGATAGCCCAGAATCCCGTCGGCGCAGGTTGTGCACGGCTGCCGTTAGGGTATAACCGACGGCGTACTAGTCGTAGGCGTGGCTTCTCTGCCCGTCGGCCTAGAAAAACCGTCTGTTTATATAGCTACACCGACGACTTTGCTGTCGACATAGATCATATGGAAGTGGGACCTCGTTCTTCACCGGACACGAAAATATTTTTGTTTCTACTTAAAGATTTACAATCTTGAACCTGCTATGCTGTTTATTTTCCACAAAATTAGTGCGATCAAATTCCTAGTTTACTTACAAGAGATATTATAATTTCCCAAATTTCACATCATAGAATTTGCCAGAATTAGTATTGCGTTTCCACTTAATTCTTTTATTACTTAAAATTTGTGGAACTAGTTCGCTTAATATTTGTTCAAAACTTTACCAGCACTCGACAACCTAAAGTTATGAAATTTCTAATAAGAGAAATAATTATTGTATTCTTTTTTGCATCAACATTTTTTTTTGAGAAATTAGTATACTCACAACCAGATTTTTTACTAATACTCGGCAAAGGCAAAAGCTACAAGTGAAAGGACCACCTACATGAGTTTAAACTTTCATTTTGACTGATATGGACCAATGTGGAGCACTTTTTCAATAATAAACAGTGTCACTGATCCCTCTGTCTACCCAGCTGCACTAATCCTTTGCCTCACTAATCTCCTATCACTGCAAAAAGCTAGAAGTTGGGCTTGCCATCGGTTAGATGCTTCTCTCACTGGTGGAAACGGGGCTATAGGTCCCGGTTGGTACGGGGCTTTAGTCCCGGTTGCCCAACCGGGACGGGGCAATCGGGACTAAAGCCCTAACCTTTAGTCCCGGTTGCCCCACCAACCGGGACAAAAGGGTGCACACGTGGCAGCGGCAGAGGGCGAGGGGGTGGGGCATTAGTCCCGGTTCGTAACACGAACCGGGACTAATAACCTTCTGTCGCGGCAGAGATTTGGCCCATTTCTCTGCCGCGGCAGAGAATTTATTTTGGCACACTTTGTTGCCGCGGCAGAGAATTCATTTAGGTTGTTTTATTGTTTATTTAGTGATATGCACTTATCAATGAAGGAACCTTATATTACATCATGAATATCATGACAATATTACATTGAATACACGGATCGAGTTCATGCACTACATACAAAAGTTGCTATTCGATGCTACCGGCCAATTCCTTCAAAGTTGCTATTTTTACAATCCCTACTGTCTATACACAGCCGAATAGTAATCCCCTTTTGGGTCTAGGACTTCTGCATCCAAGAATCCCGCCAATTCCTCCTGAATTGCTCGTACGCGATGATTTGGCAGAAGACCGTCCCGTAGACGTTCGATCTGATTTAAAAAGGAGTCAGCTTATATGAGTGAAACTAAACACAATTTGATTGTAATTAAAAACTATAGAAATTGTTTACGTACGTGGAGTTGCTCTAAATTTCTGCCCTTCTTATCGCACGTCTGCCGGATGAACTCGCAAACATAGTATCCACATAGATTATTACCTGGTCCCTGCGTCAGGCACTTTACGAGAACAGAGTTCAATCAAAATAATAATCAAGCATGATAATAACTGTATCAAAACTAGAATCAAAGACATGCGCAGATATAGCTAGTGATGCTTACATTTAGTGGTTGAAATATAAGCTCCTCTTTCCAAACACCCCTAGCCTTGTTGGTGAACCGTTTTCAAGCGCTGCTCGGCATAGAAAACGAATAAAATAAGTTATTAAGTACTTGATATCATAAAATTCACGAACGTTGCCGATATAGTGTCGTAATGATTAGAATTACCGCTGGAGAAGTATCTGCATGTCCTTCCACGTCTCAAGGGGTTTATGTTTCGAGTCCATGACTAGTACACGCCCTTTGTCAAGTTGAATGATTAACAGAATATAGTGGAAGTTGCAAATGCATAACTAATCAATTATATACTTAACATCGAGTAAGCGAAATAGAAAGTGTATACAAGACAATAACACTCACTCGAAGTTGTAAGAAAATATTATTTCCCTTTTGGTTTCTTGAAACCTTAAAGCGTGTACTATATTATCCTCCGTATCCTGTGGGCTTATTTTGAGATTAGCTTCATGAACCCAATATGGGTCAATGAAGCCAATGCCATAGATTTGTCCTCTGCTACATTCGAGAATCTTCATTCTGCATATTACAGTATGATTATATACATGCAATAAACAAAATAATATAGCTAGAGACTAAATTAATTACAGAATTAGTACTTACAGACAATAGGCACTGATGATCGATTTGTCCAAGGCGTCTTGATTGACTAATTGAAATAGTTCATCAAATTCAATGGATATCATGTCATCTTTTTCTTTCCCATGATGCTTTTTTGTAACCATCAGCACTATCCAGTTAGCCCCGGCCCTTCTGGCATGCATGTACCAGTTATGCAATCTTCGCATTTTTGTTGGAAGATTGTTTACCTCCTCAGGTTTGACGAGAGGTTTGCCGTACTGGTATTTGTATGCTACTTCACTCACGGGGAAGAACTCTAACTGGGATAAGTACTGGGCAATACTCATACCTTGAGCAGCGGCAGCTTCTCCGTATTGTGCAACTACCTCTGGATCATACTGCTCATCGCCCCCATATTGTTGGAATTATGCCCTAGAGGCAATAATAAAGATGTTATTATTATAATTCTTGTTCATGATAAAGTTTATATTCCATGCTAGAATTGTATTAAGCGGAAACATTAATACTTGTGTGGTTTGTGAACAACACCGTGTCCCTGGTACGCCTCTAAGGACTAGCTCATTGATCAATGATGGTTAAGGTTTCCTAACCATAGACATGAGTTGTCAATTGATAATGAGATCATATCATTGGGAGAATGATATGATGGATGACCAAACTAAGCGAAGCAATTAGATCGTATCATCGTGTTCATCTTTGCGAAGCTTTTCCTATGTCAAATATTGTATTCCTTAGACCATGAGATAATGCAACTCCGGTACCGGAAGAAAGCTTTGAGGTCATCAAACGTCATCCTATGAGAGGGTGATCATAAAGGTGTCTCTCGTGATCGGAAAGTATCTGTTGGGTTGTATGTATCGAGATGGAATTTGTCCCTCCCAAGTCGGAGAGATATACTTGGGCCCACTCGTAATCGATATCAACACCGCTTGCAAGCATGTGGTTAAGGAGTTAATCACAAAGTGATATCGGATTACGAGTAAAGTACTTGCTGAACAAGATTGAACTAGGTATGACTTGCATCGCGATCGAATCTCGCAAGTAAAATATCGCGAGACGAAGGGAATATATATATGGGATTGATTGAATCTTGGCATCGTGGTTCATCCGATATGATCATCGATGAATGTGTGAGTCAATATGGGTGCCTGCACCCCTGTTGATTATTGATAGAAGATCATGTCTACATATTCTCGAACCCGCAGGTCACACACTTAACATATCTCGACGCTAGGATAGATTGGATAATTGGTTTATGAATTTTGTTCGAGTCTCGGATGGGATGGGACATCACGAGGTTCCGGAATGGTCCGGAGAATAAGATTCATATAAGGCATTTTTGGAGTTGAATTGTTAGGGTTAATCGGTATTGTACCGAGCTTCTAGAACCTTCGGAAGGGGACCAACGTGGCCCCACCTTCCGGGAGGGGCATGGGCCTATGAGGGAGTGTCCTGGCCGCATTGGGCAGGGTCACAAGGCCCCATAGGGCCCAGCGATCCTAGAGAGTTTAAATCGTTTAAACTAGAGATAGGGTTTCTAGAAGAGGAGAGTCCATGCCCCCACTCCTTATCCTTTGGGCTTGGGGAGGGTTAGGCTGCCTCCCTCTATATAAAGAGGGGTGGCGCACCAACCACACACACCTCTCCTCCAAACCCTAGCCGCCTTGCTAGCTTTCCTCTCCTCCCGATCGCTTGTAGACGAAGCCCCGCAGAAATTCTCCACCATATACACCACGCCGTGTTGTAGATCCAATCTATCTCCACCATACTTGCTGGTCCGAGGAAGGAGGATACGCCGAGGTGTTGCACGTGTGCATCTCACGGAGGCACCGCCACTTGTGGTGCTAGATCGGATCGGATCGCGAGGAGAAGCGAGTACGACTACATCACCCACGTTCCGACGAACGTTCACCGTGCAAATCTTCAAGGGTATGAAGATCTAATCCAATATCTCTCGTTGATTGCATCTCCTAGATTAGATCTTGGCTTTCCTCCGCTCTCGCATCCGTAGAAAATTTTGATTTACTATGCCGCGAAACCTTCGGGGTATCGAGCTAGATCTATGCGTAGATGTGTTTCACGAGTAGAACGCAACATGGTTGTTGCGCGTTGATGTTTTATGTTGCAAGCCTCTTGTTTGTGTTCTTCTTATGATGCGGGATAGTGAGATTGAAGCGGTCCAGCCAACCTTACGCGACGTCGTCATGAGACCGGCTCGCACTTGACGTGGCTTGTTCCACACATGCGGTGGATGTCAGTTTCTCTCACTATAGTTGTCATGGGATTAACACCGGAGTTTGGCAACCATAATATCACCGTTGTGGCTTTCCGTAGGTAAGAATCGTTCTTAGCATCTACTCTCATAAGCCACGTAAAACATGCAACAACAAAGTAGAGGCGTCTAACTTGTTTTTGCAGGGAGTGTTTTTTGTGATATGGTATGGCACAAGATGTGATGTGTATATTGTATGCGATGATCATGTTTTGTAATGTTTCACGACTTGCATGTCGATGAGTACACAACCGGCAGGAGCCATATGGTTGTCTTTATAATTGTGTATGACCATGAGTCAACTTCTTATACGCCATGTAATAGCTTTACTTTATCGCTAAGTAGTTAGCAATAGTTGTAGTTTCTATTCGTGGTGGAGGCAATCATGGTGGAGTGATGGAGATCATGCCGGAACGCACAAGATGGAGATCATTGCGAGGATTGGCTATACCATGTCACATAAAGTTATATGCATGTGATGTTTATCCCTTTATGTATCTTATTATGCTTAGATCGCGACGGTAGCATTATAAGATGATTCCTCACTTAAAGATCAAGATAAAAACTGTGTTCTCCCCAAGTATGCACCGTTGTGAAAGTTCGTCGTGTCCAAGCATCACGTGATGATCGGGTGCTATAGACTCTACGCTCACATACAACGGGTGCAAGCCAGTTTTGCACACGCAGAAATACTTGGGTCTAGCTTGACGAGCCTAGCATGTACAGACATGGCCTCGGAACACAAGAACCGAAAGGTTAAGCATGAGTCATATGAATGATATGATCGACACTTTGTTGTCCACCATTGAAACCACATCTCTTCTCGTGATGATCGGATTAGGTGTGGTGAATTTGGATCGTGTTCACTAAACAACTTGAGGGATGTTGAATTTAGTGGAGTTCATCTAGTAATTTGATTAAGTTGAACTATTTATCATGAACATAGTCTAAATTGTACTTGCCAATGTAGATCACATGGCCAAGTCCAACTTCAACTTCAACGTTTTTTTGAGAAGGAAAAGCTTAGAAACAATGGGTCTAACTTCACCAATTGGTTCCGTAATCTAAGAATTATTCTGTCTGGTGGACAAAAGGACTATGTCCTTGGGAAAGCGTTAGGTGACCCTCATTGCAATCAAGCTACCGATGAGAAAGTCATCTATCGATCAAGAAAGATGATTATGGTGTGATTAAGAGTACCATGTTGTTTGCTATGGAACCGGAACTTCAAAATCGTTTTGAAGAGTATCCCGGGCCCTTTGAGATTCTCGAGGAGCTGAAAACCATGTTTCAGACTCAAGCCCGTTCTGAGAGATATGAGATCTTCGAGAAGTTCTTTAACTGCAAGATGGAGGAAGGGAGTTCCGTTAGTGAGCACGCCATAAAGATGACGGGCTACACTCAACGCCTTGAGCAACTGGAATGCACGATTCCAGAGGATCTCAATATTTACAGGGTTCTGCAATCACTCCCTCCCAGCTACAAAAGTTTTGTAGTGACTCATAATCAGATTGGCTCCACTGATACGATCACCGAGCTCTTCGCAGTCAAGGCTGGAGGTGGACATCAAGAAGGATAATCATGTGTTGATGGTCAACAAGCCCTCCTTTAAGAAAGGTAAGGGAGCAAAGAAGCCCTTCAAGAAGGGCGCAGCGCAATGCTCCCGCCGAGAAGAAGCTCAAGTCCGGTCCTAAGCCGACATCGAGTGCTTCTATTGCAAGGACAAGGGTCATCGAAGCTTAATCGTCTCAAGTACTTAGCGGACAAGAAGGCTAGCACCATCAAAGGTATATTTGATATACATGTTATTGATGTTTTCCTTACTAGCCCTCGTTGTAGTGCCTGTGTATTTAATACCGGTTCAGTTGCTAATATTTGTAACTCGAAACAGGAGCTACGGAATAGACGGCAGCTTGCGAGGGATGAGGTGACGATGCGCGTTGGCAACGGATCAAGAGTTGATGTGATGGCCGTCGGCATGCTCTCCTTAGTTTTACCTTCGGGATTAGTTTTAAACCTTAATAAATGTTATTATGTGCCTGCGTTGAGCATGAACATAATATCCATTTCATGTTATTGATTCATCATCTTATCTCCATATCACTTTAAAGGAATATTTTCCTATAGCCCATCACATAAGGACATCTTTATTATTCCAAATTGTATTAACCATATGTGTTAGAAGCTATTTTTATCAATTTCTTTTCCATAAAACATTTTAGATGTAACTTTCTATTTTAAAAGGTGATATTATTAAAGATCACAAACAAAGGACCATATCCTTAGCTATTAAATCTTTCCTCACTGCAACAAAAGTATATTAAAAACCCTAAACCCTAGAGTAAATATTCACAATTCAAACCCTAAACTTCTATGTTTTGTTGGAATTATGCCCTAGAGGCAATAATAAAGATGTTATTATTATAATTCTTGTTCATGATAAAGTTTATATTCGATGCTAGAATTGTATTAAGCGGAAACATTAATACTTGTGTGGTTTGTGAACAACACCGTGTCCCTGGTACGCCTCTAAGGACTAGCTCATTGATCAATGATGGTTAAGGTTTCCTAACCATATACATGAGTTGTCAATTGATAATGAGATCATATCATTGGGAGAATGATATGATGGACAGACCCAAACTAAGCGAAGCAATTAGATCGTATCATCGTGTTCATCTTTGCGAAGCTTTTCCTATGTCAAATATTGTATTCCTTAGACCATGAGATAATGCAACTCCTGGTACGGAAGAAAGCTTTGAGGTCATCAAACGTCATCCTATGAGAGGGTGATCATAAAGGTGTCTCTCGGTGATCGGAAAGTATCATTGGGTTGTATGTATCGAGATGGAATTTGTCCCTCCCAAGTCGGAGAGATATACTTGGGCCCACTCGTGAATCGATATCAACACCGCTTGCAAGCATGTGGTTGAGTTAATCACAAAGTGATATCGGATTACGGAACGAGTAAAGTACTTCTGTGTGAACGAGATTGAACTAGGTATGACTGCATCGACGATCGAATCTCGGGCAAGTAAAATATCGCGAGACGAAGGGAATATATATGGGATTGATTGAATCCTGGCATCGTGGTTCATCCGATATGATCATCGATGAATGTGTGGAGTCAATATGGGTGCCTGCACCCGCTGTTGATTATTGATAGAAGATCATGTGCGCATATTCTCGAACCCGCAGGTCACACACTTAACGTATCTCGACGCTAGGATAGATTGGATAATTGGTTTATGAATTTTGTTGAGTCTCGGATGGGATCCGGGACATCACGAGAGGTTCCGGAATGGTCCGGAGAATAAGATTCATATAAGGCAGTGCAGTTTTTGGAGTTCGGAATTGTTCCGGGTTAATCGGTATTGTACCGGAAGCTTCTAGAACCTTCCGGACGGGGACCAACGTGGCCCCACCTTCCGGGAGGGGGCATGGGCCTATGAGGGAGTGTCCTGGCCGCATTGGGCCAGGGGCACAAGGCCCCATAGGGCCCAGCCGATCCTAGAGAGTTTAAATCGTTTAAACTAGAGATAGGGTTTCTAGAAGAGGGGAGAGTCCATATGCCCCCCACTCCTTATCCTTTGGGCTTGGGGGAGGGGCTAGGGATGCGCCCCCCACCCCTATATATAAAGAGGGGTGGGGGCGCACCAACCACATACACCTCTCCTCCAAACCCTAGCCGCCTTGCTAGCTTTCCTCTCTCCCTCCCGACTATTTGTAGACGAAGCCCTGCTGCAGAAATTCTCCACCATATACACCACGCCGTCGTGTTGTAGATCCAATCTATCTCTCCACCATGCTTGCTAGTCCGAGGAAGGAGGAGACGTCGAGGTGCTGCACGTGTGCATCTCACGGAGGCACCGCCACTTGTGGTGCTAGATCGGATCGGATCGCGAGGAGGAGAAGCGAGTACGACTACATCACCCACGAGCGTTTAACGTTGTGCGAATCTTCAAGGGTATGAAGATCTAATCCAATATCTCTCGTTGATTGCATCTCCTAGATTAGATCTTGGCTTTCCCTCTGTTCGCATCCATAGAAAATTTTGATTTACTATGCCGCGAAACCCTTCACATATTTGCTCGACCCCACATTGGTTTGGGAAATCACCTTGAGAGGGGCGCAAGTCTGTTTTGCTTGTTCTCCGAGCTGGGCAACAGATTTCTCGCTTGCATCGATCGCTCTTGAAGCTTTTGTGCATGTGACTTGAGAATAGAACGCTCATAGTCTGATGACAACTTTGGCTCGGGTTGATGAAGAGTCTTTAGCATTTTCAACACTTTGGCCTTTTTTCTTTGGTCTTTGGGAACTCGCTCTTTCTCCGCCTCTTAGCTTAAAAACGTTGTCGTTTCCGCATCAACGATCGCCGCAGTCTCCTCTTTAGTACAGTCATAAGCTATCTTGGGAGAAACCTTTGGTACTTTTGGAAGAGGCTCTTGTTTACGTTTCGGAGATCGCTTACCACGACGCACAGTAGCGGTACGCTTACGCTTTTTATCCTGAGGCACCGGCAATGGCTCCCGCGGCGATGGCTGCGCCGGAGATTGGTGAGGTGACGTAGCCGGGTGAGGCGACGAAGACGGCTGCCGCGGCGGCGACGACCTCGCTGGAGACGGGTGAGGCGGCGGCGAAGATGGCCTTGGCGTGTGATTTCGAAGCACGATACATTCCTTCGGCCTAGAATGGTGACGTTTTTTGTGTCTCCCAGTACAGTCACATCCCCTTCACCTGCAAGGTAGTGAAGATCCAAAACCTCAAAGGTAGGCATGATTTCATCCAAAACCTCAAACAAGTCGTCTATTTCGGTAAAAAGAGGATCACCCTCACCGGAGTTGTTCAGAAACGTTGATATGTCTAAATTATCTTCCCCACGGATCACACCTTGGATCAGCTCTTTATTTTCTTCGTCTCTGACGTGTGGGTCCATATTTTCTGCATAGGTGGAAAAAACGAATAAGTCAAACCGGCTAAAGGAGAAAGTTAGGTACGGTGTTGAGAGATATAAACCCTAATTCAGAGAAACCCTAATATATACATACACAATCATAAAAATGAAGAGAAACCCTAAACCCTAAACCTAGCGAGGTCAAGTGGCGATATTGGTATGCCAACCAGGAAGGACCGTGGGATGTCGGACGCGACGGTGTACCTGCTGCTTGACCACTTCGCGCCCAGCTAGCTAGCATGCGTTCCTGCCCACACCTAGCAAACAATGACTCTGTACGTACCCTAAATTTCTTCCCATTGTTCAGATGTGTCAGACACGTAACAACTTTTGGAATATTTTTAAGCCATTTCGGCATAGATTAATTACAGAAATCAACATTACATAAGCAAAAAATAGCATATCTAAACACATACAGCCAAACACGACATCTAGTAGATCTATAAATCTAGCAACGGCTAGTGCAAACAAAGTGAATAATATCACATAAACTTCATCGCAGGAGCACCATGTTCATTATTGTTGTCGCTCATGGTGTGGTCGACGCCAGATTGCGGATCCCGGTGCATGCATGCGGTCGGAGGCGAGCGGGCTCAGGAATTTCACAATGGGTATTCATAGTAAAAAATAAAGGAAAAAATAACAATAAATGGTGCAAGACTAGCACTTGATCTTGCGATCAATTGGGTTGTAAACACTTGTCCTAACCAACTACTCCTATGCATACTGGTGCTAAAATTTCAATCAGTTTTCTATACAAACATACTAAAATATAAGACGATTCTCCAGTCCATGTAAACCAAGATACTTGAGGCGATTGAGAGGACCCGACTCTTCCAAACTACACCAATCACCCTCTACCCGTGGTGAATCTTGCCGCCGGCGGTCTCTGACCGTGGTGGCCGGTGCACCGGCGGGCGCCCCCCTCATCTCGCACTCCCCATGGCGCCACCCCTCTCCCCGGCCCGGAGCCCCTGCCGTTTCGGTGGAAGGCGTCCTCCTCCTCCGTCTTCACGCTGCCGGGTGACACAGCCACCCTCCTCCTCCGACTGCAGAAGGAGGCTCCTCCTCCGTCTTCGCCACGGCCCATGCAACACCTATACTAGCAGCGCGCCACCCACAGCAGAGGGAGGGAAGAAGACAGGCGTGCAGCGGTGGGGAAGAAGGTGGCGCGCTGATCATCGGCAGAAGAGACGCGGTCGTCTTGAAGCCTTGGTCATCGCGGGCGGCGGTCGTCATGAGCTGTGGCGGTGGAGGCAAGATCTGGCAGCAAGGCGTCGTGGATAAAACAGAGAAGAAGAGAAGAGAAGCAGAGAAGAAGAAGAGAAGTTATATAAAGGGGAGGGAGTATACGTCCCGGTTGGTGGTTCCAACCGGGACTAAAAGGCCATACGTCCCGGTTGGAGCCACCAACCGGGACGTATACTCCAATTTTCAGCAGCTAAAGGCGCTTGAGGTCTTAGTCCGGTTGGTGGCTCCAACCGTATTCCCGATTTTCAAATTTTTGATTATTTTCTTATTTTCTCGCCTTATTTTTTATTTTGGGGTTTAAATTTATAATGTTTTTTAAATGATAATTACTTTCAAATTTAGAAAAACTTTAAACATAAAAAGTGTTTGTATTTGAATAACTAATTCGAAACCGTTTTCTGTTTTGAAAAATAATCAATGTAACCATTTAAACTATGAACCATTCAAAATTAATAATGAAATAACTTATATTTTTTAAATATAAATTTGGAATTTAGAAAAACTTTAAACATAAAAAGTGTATGAATTTGAATAAATAATCCAAAACCATTTTCTATTTTTAAAAAATAATTAATGTAACCATTTAAAACTAAAAATGAATTAACTCATATTTTTTAAATATTAATTTGGAATTTAGAAAAACTTTAAACATAAAAAGTGTTTGGATTTGAATAAATAATTCAAAACCATTTTCTATTTTTTTAAAATAATTAATGTAACCATTTAAAATTAAAAATGAATTAACTTATATTTTTTAAATATTAATTTGGAATTTAGAAAAACTTTAAACATAAAAAGTGTTTGGATTTGAATAAATAATTCAAAACCATTTTCTGTTTTAAAAAATAATTAATGTAACCATTTAAAATATGAACCATTTACAATTAAAAATGAATTAACTAATAAGTAATTAAAAACCATTTTCTGTTTTTAATGGGCGGAAAAAAGAGGACGGAAAATAATGGGCGGAAAGAAAATTTGATTAGGATAGAACTGGAATTAAAGTACATAACACAACTAACACAAAGTTACATAAAAGAACTGAAAATTAAGATACATGGACAGATTAAGCCAAAATCGGCCGAACTTGTTTTGCAATATTGAAATAATTCAGTCATGCTCCTGCCTACACATGTAATACTCGGCAGACATTTGTCCTTTTTATCCGGGATGGACGAAAAGGTTTGAGATGTAACGGTTGGGAGATAGTCCATGTAAGGTGGTCTAGTATTTTAGGAAAATGGGACGGTAGCATTCTGAAACGGCATTTTGGTGGTTACTTCACAAAACGACTTTTTTGCGCCGGAAAATGGAAAAGGGCTTTTCCGCTCGACAAAAGGAAAACTTCCTGCAACATTGTTCTCCATACCAATGTCCACACACATGCATAATATGGGCACAACATCACAAACTATGCCGTGATTCAGCACATAACATCGGTCATTTGGACCGAAAGCCATGAAACCTCTAACATGATAGGTCATTTTGTGAAGGTTTTTTCGAAACATAGTCAATATACCAAGTCTGGTATTTTTCCTTTCAACTATGTAACATAATATGACACCACGCGAAGGATTTTCATTGTTCGAATTTTTTTTGAATTTATTATGCCCGTTTTGAATTATCTGAATTTCTAACTATGGTCGAACCGATGTGCATGAAGATAGGGGACGAGCATCGTTAGAACTTGCATTGGATCTCTGAAGAAACCACATATTGCGAGTCTAAAAATGATTTTTTCAAAAAATCACGGGCGATAGATCATGTACCTGTAGTACAAACCGACCACTTCCACGATTCTACAGACATTTGTCCTTTTACCCGGGATAGACGAAAAGGTTTGAGATGTACGGTTGGGATATAGTCCATTTAAGGTGGTCTAGTATTTTAGAAAAATGGGACGGTAGCATTCGAACGGCATTTTGGTGGTTACTTCACAAACGACCCGTTTTGCTTTCGGAAAATGGAAAAGGGCTTTTCGTATGCGACAAAAGGAACACTTCCTCCTGCAACATTGTTCTCCATACCAATGTCCACACACATGCATAATATGGGCACAACATCACAAACTATGCCGTGATTCAGCACATAACATCGGTCATTTGGACCGAAAGCCATGAAACCTCGAACATGATAGGTCATTTTGTGAAGGTTTTTTCGAAACATGGTCAATATACCAAGTCTGGTATTTTTCCTTTCAACTATGTAACATAATATGACACCACGAAGGATTTTCATTGTTCGGATTTTTTTTTTTGAATTTATTATGCCCGTTTTGAATTATCTGAATTTCTAACTATGGTCGAACCGGTGTGCATGAAGATAGGGGACGAGCATCGTTAGAACTTGCATTAGATCTCTGAAGAAACCACATATTGCGAGTCTAAAAATGATTTTTTCAAAAAATCACGGGCGATAGATCATGTACCTGTAGTACAAACCGGACCCACTTCCTACCGATTCGGCAGACATTTGTCCTTTTTACCCGGGATAGACGAAAAGGTTTGAGATGTACCAGTTGGGAGATAGTCCATGTAAGTTGGTCTAGTATTTTAGGAAAATGGGACGGTAGCATTCTGAAACGGCATTTTGGTGGTTACTTCACAAAAACGACCCGTTTTTTGCGCTCGGAAAACGGAAAAGGGCTTTTCCGTGCGATAAAAAGGAAAACTTCCTCCTGCAACATTGTTCTCCATAGCATTGTCCACACACATGCATAATATGGGCACAACATCACAAACTATGCCGTGATTCAGCACATAACTTCCTGCCGATTCGGCAGACATTTGTCCTTTTTACCCGGGATGGACGATTTCGGCAGGTTGGGCCAGGCAGCACTAATGATAGGGGTGAGTGTCGACATTATGTCATTCGGCGTGTACCTTGTCCCGGATGGTGTCACCAACCGGGACTAAAGATCAACCTGTAGTCCCGGTTGGAGACACCAACCACTACAAGGAATCTGGCTATATATGACCCTCAATTTTCGTCACAAAATCGTCATAGTAGTCCGTTTATGACGATTCTATGACGATTTTGAGATCGTCGAAAGCTGAGCGTCGCAAATGAACTATAACGACGTTTTTGGTAAAATCGTCATAACCGTCTATGACGATATTGAATCGTCATAACGTCTATGACGATCCAATATCGTCATGGACCATCTAGCCAGGCCAGCTCAAATCCTACGTGGCCGATCCTACGTGGCAAAATTGTGACGAAATGAAATCGTCTTAAATCAAAATCAGCCCAGTCCATTTTAGTAATCTAAATGGGCTGGCCCAATAATTCTAGCCTTTTATTTGCTAGGCCTTGGCCTTTTTAGGTTTGTCTCCTTTGGGCCTTGCCTTCTTACGGTCCACTTACTTATTTCAGATTTGTTACAGTATATTTTGGGCCTGACCTTTCTAGAGCCCAAATACATTTCAGCGATCAGTTTCGCTATTTTTAACTAGAATTTGCATTTTCATTTCTAGAATTGCTTCAGTCATGCAATAAATCGAGAAAATAGAGGAGAGTTTCCAAATACATCAACAAAATACACCATTTTCAAGAATACACAACATGCGAGATAATTTATCAAAAATAGCGTGCTCACAAATGCACATCCAAGATTACAATTCAGTATTTACATTAACTTATTAGAAAATAGCACCAATTGCAACATCTGCTAGGCAACAATAAGTTAACCCAAGTCAACCACTTTATACTGGTTTTGAGTATCAGAGTAGTCATTTCTTCAGGTCCTATGTGCTCACCAAGAAATCAGCCCTGAATCTTTTTGTGTCACATCCCTCATTCCTCAAAATAGGTATTTACACACCGATTAATACAAATCGGTATGAATATACAATGGCATACTTAAAGGTGCAAGTGGATATGGCATAAACGCATACTAATAAATTATCTATGTTACATGGTGATACAATTCACATATAACAACATATTAATAGAGTGCCATTAGTGTTGTACAAGAAGACAAAAACAAGTCAGTAGGTATCATCTACAGCAAGAAGCACAAAGGGCACTAGAGAAAGAGGAAGATGGAGGACGCAGACGCACCAGCCGATGAAGATGCATATACCTGGACGCCCTCCAGTCCAAGACGGAACAACAGCACCAGAGGACGTGTCCGGAATCAAGCTAATCTCGTGTGGATGCCGAGATTCCGTGACTCCACCATGTAGGAACAGTTGTACTCGGCGGTGTTTACATGAAAGTGTAAAGTGCATAATTATTTCCAATATAAAACTATATATATATTGTTTTAAAGTGTTGAAATAGAACTTTTAGCTTTCCAAAACTTAAACAGAGGAAAATAATGAAATTACCCCATGAGAATGCATGTTTCAAGAAATGTAAAAACAGAATAAAGATCTCTAGCAAGTGAGTAACAAATATGCATGGCAAAGATTGGTACTTTGACAAGATGTTGGGTATACAATGAACTTAAGATGAGTTTACTAAGCTAGGAAATTATACGAGTATATGCTTGCCAATTCATTGCTTATAAACCGACATCAATGTTAAGCTAATAGAAATGGGCACATCAAAGCTAGAACTTCCATGTACATCACTATTGTGAGTCAAATACACATGCACACATAAGTCATGCAATCGACAAGATTTTATTTGATCGTAAAAGCAAGATCGAAACATTATGTAGCAAGAAGCACTTCCTACCCACAATTTAATCTGGAAAATAACAATATTTAACAATGGAGTATCTTCTATAACCATGTGACACCTAAATATTCTGGACCTAGAAGCACTTGACACCGAAACAATAAAACCTTCTTGCCATGGACCATGGACCATTTTGGAACTATTTAGAGTTTTTTAGGCATTAATGCAACTGAAAGAGATAGTGAATCCAGGATACAAGCATGAAATGGTAGGTACCCTACCATAAGGGTCTGGCTGATGTAGAATGAATAGAGGATGTCACGGATGTGTAGCTTCTCATGCCCTTCGACTCTATGACACCACCCTCTAGTCATATTCCTCGACCTCGCACTATGGCCGTCTTCAAGCTGTCTCCGGCCAGCATCTGTCGCGCGAGTCCAGAAGTTCCTGCAGCTCCATCTCCAGCCATCTCCGGCCAGAAGCTCCGTGTCTTCTTCTCCAGCTGTCCCCGGCCAGTAGTTCCCTACCAGGTTCAGCTCACCATATATACTTACCCCCAACAGGTCGGTGTGACCATGGCATGTAAGTACATATATAAGTGATTATTGTGAAAATGAGATTGCCCAAATATACAATTGTAAATCAAGAAGCATATTAACAAGACATTAGTTAAGGAGAAATGAGTACAATTGTAAATCAAGAAGCATATTAATGAAGTCCCGGTAAAAAGTCGCTTAGATCCAAGTCTACTACACTGTATGCCCAAGTGAAGACAGTATACTGCATATATGCAATAGGTTTACATTGTAGAAATCAGAACCTTATATAACAAGTCAATTTCAGAGGATATGACTTAATCACAGATAGTAGCTAGATTCCCAATGTCCCAACATAACTTTTACCTTGCTTTTTTACATTACACAAGTACACAAGTGGATCAGTAGAATCCGCAGTCATATAATTTGTGACAATTTAGCTCCTAGGCAAGGAAATTTGCAAATGAATCAAATATGTAAGTACAACTGTGCTTGCTTATCTGTTAGGATAATAAAATCTAAGGTTGAACATAGTCTAATCTCCTAGTACACGCTGAGAGTGAGAGCACATAGGAAGCTCAATTAAGAACTTATGTACTCACAACCTGGTACCACTAGAGTAGGTAACTACCTAAAGGCTACATAGATCAATCAATAATAACATTCCTAGCAACCAATCAAGTTCCTATACTCTAGATCAGCATCGTAATTTCTGGCCAATATAAAGAAAACGAAGAAAGCAGGAGGCACGAACGAACCTGTTCTCGTTTGAGGTCAAGGTGATCCCCTTCCTTCTCTCATGCTCGGCTAACATGGATGATATCTTCTCCCCACAGTGTCCTTCCCCTGTTCCTCCTCTGCATCCACCCTTCTTCCTACCCCCGCCACTGCGGACCCCTTCCTCAGGGACACTGCAACGAAAGAGAAGTCATAGAGAATACAGAAGATAGTGATGGGGAGGGAAGAGAGAGATTTAGAGGAAGTCCTGGAGCTAGATAGGGTCTCACCTGTAGCAGATGAGGGTGATGAAGGTGCACAGGATGGCAATCGGTAGCCATGTTGCCCACCAGTTCGACGACGCTGGAGACGCCAGGAGCAGCCAGATTCAGCGCCCTCTTCGGTGCAGAAGACCGAAGGAGGTTGGGGGCGCCAGATGTTGGAGATATGCCCTAGAGGCAATAATAAATGTAGTTATTATTATATCTTTGTGTTTATGATAAATGTTTATATTCATGCTATAATAGTATTAAAAAGGAAACATTAATACTTGTGTGAATTGTAAACTTAATTTGAAGTCCCTAGTATAGCCTCTATACTTCACTAGCTTGTTGGTTGATTAATGATTGTGGTTTCCCTATCATGAACATTGAGATGTTATCAACAACAAGATCATATCGTTAGGAGAATGATATGGTGGACATACTCCTATAGATAAGCGTAGCATAAAGATCAAGTCATTTTAATAGTTCAATTGCTATATGCTTTCTGATACATAGTAACCTAATTCCTTCGACCATGAGATCATGCATATCACCTTTACCGGATGGATGCTTTGATGACATCAAACACCACACCGTAACTGGGTGGCTATAAAGGTGGCATTAAGTGTTCGGAAAGTATTGGTTGAAACACATGGATCAAGAGTGGGATTTGTCCATCCACATGACGGATAGATATACTCTGGGCCCTCTCGGTGGAATGTCATCCAATTGGCTTGCAAGCATGTGACTTGGTCACAAGGGATCACATATCACGGGAACGAGAAAAGAGTACTTATCGGTAACGAGGTTGAACTAGGTATGCAGAGATACCGACGATCATAACCTCGGATAAGGAACATATCGCGAGACAAAGGGAAATTGGCATCGTATGTAAGTGGTTCATTCGATCGCAAAGTAATCGTAGAAATATGTGGGAGCCATATGAATTTCCAGATTCCTCTATTGGTTATTGTTCAGAGAAGTGTCTCGATCATGTCCGCATAATTCACGAACCGTAGGGAGACACATAAGGATTGACGTTGTTTGAGTAGTTATGGTATTATGAGAAAGAGACCGAATGTTGTTCAGAGGCTCGGATGGGATCCGGGATATCACGAGGTGATCCGGAATGGTCCGTAGAATAAGATTCATATAAGGAAAGTCCCGTTTCGGAGTTCGGGAATGATTAGTGTTTTCATCGGAATGTTCTAGAAGGTTCGGATTGTCCCAAGACTCGGGGGAGGGTACATGAATGTGTCATTACTTATTGGAATGATTGCATCATGTACTAAGTGTTCTTGCTGTCCCAAATAAAGGATTAAATTGAATCCTAAAACAGAAAAGTCAAATGTCGCTTTGAAAGTCAACCGCCAAAACAAGAAACGTGGGAAACAAGCAAGAGGAGTTGGAACCAACTTTGGAGGAGGAGTTGGACTCCTCCAGCCGGCGCCAGCCCTAGGCCGAGTTGGGGAGGACTCCTCCCTCCTGGCGCCAAGACCCCCCTCCCATAAAAGGAGGGGCAGGGCTCCTCCTAGAGACACACAAGTTTCACCTCTAGATCTCCGGTTTAGAGCCGTTTTGGTTTAGAGCTTCTAATTGCTTTAGCCAACGGTTTAGAGCCTTCTAATTGGTTTAGAGCCTTCTAATTGGTGTGTCTAATTACTAGACCACTAATATCCTCTCTCATAAGCTCCACCATACTTGCAAGCTTAGGCGAAGCCTCATGGATCTCCCTCTACTTAGGTACCACGCCGTTGTCTTCGGAATCGAGGAGAGTGCTACAACCTCCATTTTCTTTGGAACAAGGAGAGGAAGGTCTTCATCGAGTACCGAACGTGTGACCGATTGCGGAGCGCTACGGAACGTGGTACGGAAGGATCGTCTACACGATCTTGAGATCGGAAGAGTACGACTACATCACCCACGAGAATCCGCTCTCGTTAAACACTTTGGAATCTTCGAGGGTAAGTTATTCCATCGACTCGTTGCTACAATCTAGTAGATAGATCTTGGCTTGTTTGTTTGTATGCGATAGAAAATTTTGTTTTCCATGCTACGAACCCCTGAAGGGTATCGAGCCGTGTCTATATGTAGATCATTGCGAGTAGAACACAATGGTCATTGTGGGCGTTGATGCTTTTATTGTCGATTGCTTCTTGTGTACTTTGCATCTTGCGGTATGTTGGGATGAAGCGGCCGGGCTAACCTTACATGACATCGTTCATGAGACTTGCTCCACGCTTGACATGCAACTTGTATTGCATAAGTGGCTTTATGGTGCTGTTTCTCCTAGCATAGTTAAGAACCAATTTACAACGGGTGATCAACAATGCTAGTATCAATGTTGTGGTTCTTGTTTAGTTAGACGACACTTGAATGAAAGCCCCCAACCAAAAAAAATGCAAAAAAAGTAGAGGCGTCTAACTTTGTCAGTTAGAAGAGCGACACTTATTAAAGCCCAAAACCAAAAAAAAATGCAAAAAAAGTAGAGGCGTCTAACTTTGTTTTGCGGTGATGTGATGTGATATGGCCATGATTGTGATTATATTTGATGTATGCAATGTTCCTTATTGTAATTCGGCAACCAGGAGCCATATGGTTGTCTTTAATTTATGTTAAGACCCGCGTGTCTATTCAAAGTAGTTGTAATAGTTGAAGCGGTGGGCGACAACCATGGAGAAGCGTCATTGACCTTGATGCAATGCGGTGATGATGGAGATCATGTTCGTGCTTGAAGATGGAGATCGGAGGCACAAAGAAGAAAGGCCATATCATATCACATATATATTGAATTGCATGTGATGTTAATCCTTTATGCATCTTGTATTGCTTAGTAGACGACGGTAGCATTATAAGATGATCCCTCATGCACATCAATTTCAAATCATAAAGTGTTCACCCTTAGTTAGCACCGTTGCTAAAGCTTGTTGTTTCGAAGCACCACGTGATGATCGGGTGTGTTAGATTACGCAAGTGCATACAACGTGAGCAAGCCATTTGCTCATGCGTAAACTAAGGTTTGATCTTGACGAGCCTAGCATGCAGACATGGTCTCGGAACACGGATCACCGAAAGGTAAAGCATGAATCATATAGTAGATGTGATGAACATGTCGATTGTTCACCATTGAAACTATGTCAACTCTCGTGATGATCGGTGTTGATATGGTGGATTTGGTTCGTGTGATCACTAAAACAATGTGAGGGATATTGTTTTGAGTGGAGTTCACCTAGTTTAATTTTATTATTAATTTGAACTCAATTTGTCATAAACTTAGTCTAAACTATTGCAAATATGTTGTAGATCAATGGCAGCCCTACCATCAATTTTAATGCGTTCCTAGAGAAAGAAAAGTTGAAAAACAATGGAAGCAACTCATGGATTGGTTCCGCAATTTGAGGATTGTCCTCACATTTGGTAATTTGACCTATGTCTGGATGCAATTGGGTGACCCACCCAGCCCAATGCTTCCGATGAAGTAAAGAATGTTTACCTCGCTCGGAAGAATCAAGACTCCATAGTTCATGTGCTATCTTGTATGGTTTAGAATCGAGCTTGTAAAAGGTTTGAGGATTCACCCATATGATATTGTCGAAGATCTCAAATTGATTTTTGAGACTCATGCGGCAATTGAAAGCTATGAGGCTTCGAAAAGTTCTTTAACCGCAAGATGGAAGAGGGCAGCTCGTCGGTGAGCATGTGCTTAAGATGTGCAGACGCATAAACAAACTTCAAAGCTTGGGTATAGTGATTCCTAATGCTTTGGGGATTTACCGTGTCCTCCAATCACTACCACCAAGTTACAAGAACTTTGTGATGAACTACAACATGAAGAACATGAACAAGACGTTGCCAGAACTCTTTGCCATGTTGAAATCTGCAGAAGTGGAGATCAAGAAAGATCACCAAGTGTTGTTGGTCAATAAGACCACCAAATTCAAGAAAGGCAAGTCTAAGCAAAAGGGACGCTTCAAGAAGGGTGGTAAGAAAGCTACCACGCCGACGAAGAAGACCAGGGCTGGACCTAAGCACGATCTTGAGTGCTTTCTTGCAAGGGAGAAGGTCATCGAAGCGGAATTGCCCAAAGTACTTGGCGGATTTGAAGAACGGCAACATCAAGAAGAAAGGTATATCGATATACATGTTGTTGATGTGTATCTCACTAGTACCGTAGTAGTGCCCGGGTATTTGATCTTGGTTCGGTTGCTCATATTTGTAACTCAAACAGTCGCGAATAAACGGAAGCTAGCGAAGAACGAGGTGACGATGCGTGGGAAACGGATCAAAGGTTGATGTGATCGCGTCGCACGCTACCCCTTCATCTACCATCGGGATTAGTTTTATACTTAAATAATTGTTATTTGGTGCCTGCGTTGAGCATGAACATTATATCGGGATCTTGTTTATTGCGAGACGGTTACTTGTTTAAATCTGAGAATAATGGTTGTTCTATTTATATGAGTAATATGTTTTATGCACATGCACCTTTGATAGATGGTCTATTCTTATTGAATCTCGATAGTGGAAATACACATATCAACAACATTGAGGCTAAACGTTTGAAATCAAGCGATAATTCGACCTATATGTGGCACTGTCGTCTTGGTCACATCGGAGTAAAACGTATGAAGAAACTCCATTCCGATGGACTTCTTGAATCACTTGATTTTGAATCACTAGAAAGATGCGAAGCATGTCTGATGGGTAAAATGACTAAGACTCCATTTTCTGGTATGATGGAGCGAGCTATGGACTTATTGGAAATCATACATACCGATGTGTGTGGTCCAATGAGTGTAGCATCGCGCGGTGGTTATCGTTATGTTCTTACCTTCACGGATGACTTGAGTAGATATGGGTATATCTATTTCATGAAACATAAGTCCGAAACTTTCGAGAAGTTTAAGGAGTTTCAAAGTGAGGTAGAGAATCAACGTAACAAGAAGATTAAATTTCTACGTTCTGATCGTGGAGGTGAATATCTAAGTTACGAGTTTGGCGAGCATTTAAAGAAGTGCGGAATACTTTCACAATTGACACTTGGGAACACCACAGTAATAATGGTGTGTCGAACGTCGTGTCGAACTCTCTTAGATATGGTTCGTTCTATGATGTCACTTACAGATTTACCGCTATCATTTTGGGGTTATGCATTAGAAACAGCCGCATTCACTTTAAATAGGGCACCGTCTAAATCCGTTGAAACGACACCGTATGAATTATGGTTTGGGAAGAAACCTAAATTGTCGTTCCTTAAAGTTTGGGGATGCGAAGCCTATGTAAAGAAGTTACAGCTGGATAAACTTGAACCCAAAGTGGAAAAATGCGTCTTCATAGGATACCCGAAGGAAACTATTGGGTATACCTTCTATCATAGATCCGAAGGCAAAACATTCGTTGCTAAGAATGGATCCTTTCTAGAGAAGGAATTTCTCTCGAAAGAAGTGACTGGAAGGAAAGTAGAACTCGACGAGGTTGTTGAACCTTCTCTTGAAATTGCAAGTAGCGCAGCACCGGAAGAAGTTCCTGTGGTGCCTGCACCAATTAGAGAGGAAGCTAATGATGATGATCATGAAACTTCGGTTGAAGTTGCTACAGAGCCTCGGAGGTCAACGAGAACTCGTACCACTCCAGATTGGTATGATTCCGTTATGAATGTCATGGTGGTGGACAACACCGATGACCCCGAGACATATGAGGAAGCGATGATGAGCCCAGATTCCAATAAATGGCAAGAAGCCATGAAATCCGAGATTGGATCCATGTACGAAAACCAAGTATGGACTTTGGTGGACTTACCGGATGGCCGGAAGGCTGTCGAGAACAAATGGATTTTCAAGAAGAAAGCAGATCTTGATGGTAATGTTATGTCTATAAAGCTCGACTTGTCGCAAAAGGGTTTCGACAAATTCAAGGAGTTGACTACGATGAGACTTTCTCACCGGTGAAGCTAAAGTCTGTGAGGATTATGTTAGCAATCATGCATATTATGATTATGAGATATGGCGGATGGATGTCAAAACAGCATTCCTCAATGGAGACATTGATGAAGAGTTGTATATGATGCAACCCAAAGGTTTTGTCGATCCTAAAGATGCTAACAAGGTATGCAAACTTCAACGGTCCATCTATGGATTGAAGCAGGCATCCGAAGTTGGAATCAACGTTTTGATAAGGTAATCAAAAGTTTTGGTTTTATACAAACTTATGGAGAAGCTTGTATTTACAAGAAAGTGAGTGGGAGCTCAGTAGCATTCTTAATACTGTATGTGGATGACATATTGTTGATTGGGAATGATGTAGACCTTCTTAATAGTGTCAAGGAATATTTGAATAATAGTTTTCAATGAAGGATCTTGGCGAAGCGACTTACATATTAGGCATAAGGATTTATAGAGATAGATCAAAACGCCAAATATCATTGTCACAGAGTACATATTTGGACAAAGTTCTAAAGAGATTTGGAATGGAAGAAAGCAAGAAAGGGTTCTTGCCCATGTTGCCCAATCGACCTTGAGTAAAACTCAAAGTCCAACATCGGCGTAAGATAGAGAAAGGATGAGTAAGACTCCTATGCCTCACCATAGGATCTCTAATGTATGCCATGCTATGTACTAGACCCGACATTGCATATCTGTTAGTTTAACTAGCAGATATCAAAGTGATCCAGAGTGGATCATTGGACGTGATCAAAAACATCCTTAAGTACTTGAGAAGAACTAAGGATATGGTTCTTTCTTATGGAGGTGATGAACAGCTCGTTGTTAATGGTTACACCGATGCTAGTTGGAACACCGATCCAGATGATTCTAAATCACAATCCGGATACGTATTTATTTTGAATGGTGCAGCGATTAATGGAGGAGTGCAAAGCAAAGCGTTGTGGCGAGATCTTCAAGAATCGGAATACATGGTCGCTTCCGGAGGCTTCACAAGAAGCGATATGGATGAAAGAGTTCATTACAGCTGGGTGTGGTTCCAAGTGCGCTGGACCCAATGTCTATCTCATTGTGATAACATGGCGCCATAGCCAATGCGCAAGAACCAAGGTCACACAAGAAGTCAAGCATATCAAGCTGCGTTTTCACGCTATTCGAGAACATATCCGGGATGGGGATATAAAGATTTGCAAAGTACACACAGATCTGAATGTGGCGGATCCGTTGACTAAACCTCTCCAGGGCAAAACATGACCAACACCAAACTGCCATGGGTGTTCGGTATATTACCATGTAATCTAGATTAGATGACTCTAGTGCAAGTGGGAGACTGGAGATATGCCCTAGAGGCAATAATAAATGTAGTTATTATTATATCTTTGTGTTTATGATAAATGTTTATATTCATGCTATAATAGTATTAAAAGGAAACATTAATACTTGTGTGAATTGTATACTTAATTCGAAGTCCCTAGTATAGCCTCTATACTTCACTAGCTTGTTGGTTGATTAATGATTGTGGTTTCGCTATCATGAACATTGAGATGTTATCAACAACAAGATCATATCATTAGGAGAATGATATGGTGGACATACTCCTATAGATAAGCGTAGCATAAAGATCAAGTCATTTCAATAGTTCAATTGCTATATGCTTTCTGATACATAGTAACCTAATTTCTTCGACCATGAGATCATGCATATCACCTTTACCGGATGGATGCTTTGATGACATCAAACACCACACCGTGGCGGTGGCTATAAAGGTGGCATTAAGTGTTCGGAAAGTATTGGTTGAAACACATGGATCAAGAGTGGGATTTGTCCATCCACATGACGGATAGATATACTCTGGGCCCTCTCGGTGGAATGTCATCCAATTGGCTTGCAAGCATGTGACTTGGTCACAAGGGATCACATATCACGGGAACGAGGAAAGAGTACTTATCGGTAACGAGGTTGAACTAGGTATGCAGAGATACCGACGATCATAACCTCGGATAAGTAACATATCGTGAGACAAAGGGAAATTGGTATCGTATGTAAGTGGTTCATTCGATCGCAAAGTAATCGTAGAAATATGTGGGAGCCATATGAATTTCCAGATTCCTCTATTGGTTATTGTTCGGAGAAGTGTCTCGATCATGTCCGCATAATTCACGAACCGTAGGGAGACACACTTAAGGATTCGACGTTGTTTGAGTAGTTATGGTATTATGAGAAAGAGACCGAATGTTGTTCGGAGTCTCGGATGGGATCCAGGATATCACGAGGTGATCCGGAATGGTCCGGAGAATAAGATTCATATAAGGAAAGTCCCGTTTTGGAGTTCGGGAATGATTCCGGTGTTTTCATCGGGAATGTTCTAGAAGGTTCCGGATTGTCAAGCACTCCGGGGAGGTACATGAATGTGTCATTACTTATTGGAATGATTGCATCATGTACTAAGTGTTCTTGCTGTCCCAAATAAAGGATTAAATTGAATCCTAAAACAGAAAAGTCAAATGTCCAGTTTGAAAGTCAAACGCCAAAACAAGCTGTGGGAAACAAGCAAGAGGAGTTGGAACCAACTGGAGGAGGAGTTGGACTCCTCCAGGCGGCCAGCCCTAGGCCGAGTTGGGGAGGACTCCCTCCTCCTGGCCAAGACCCCTCCCATAAAAGGAGGCGGGGCTCCTCCTAGAGACACACAAGTTTCACCTCTAGATCTCGGTTTAGAGCCGTTTTGGTTTAGAGCTTCTAATTGCTTTAGCCGGTTTAGAGCCTTCTAATTGGTTTAGAGCCTTCTAATTGGTGTGTCTAATTACTAGACCACTAATAGCCTCTCTCATAAGCTCCACCATACTTGCACGGCTTAGGCGAAGCCTGGGATCTCCCTCTACTTGCAGGTACCACGCCGTTGTCTTTGCCGAATCGCGAGGAGAGTGCTACAACCTCCGCTTCTTTGGAACAAGGGAGAGGAAGGTCTTCGTCGAGTACCGAACGTGTGACCGACTGCGGGAGCGCTGCCGGAACGTGGCGCTGGAAGGATCGTCTACACGATCTTGAGATCGGAAAGAGTACGACTACATCACCCACGAGAATCCGCTCTCGTTAAACACTTTGGAATCTTCGAGGGTAAGTTATTCCATCGACTGGTTGCTACAATCTAGTAGATAGATCTTGGCTTGTTTGTTTGTATGCGATAGAAAATTTTTGTTTTCCATGCTACGAACCCCTACACCAGATCCATGCGGGGTTTCGCCAACTCCCGCCCGTCCTGCTAGGGTTTCGCCCGCTGCCCTTGGCCGGAGAACGAGGACGAAGGACGACGGCGCCATGACGGTATCCTCCTGCTGGCCCTTGATGCCCGCGGTGGATGAGAGCAAGATGAAGCTGAAGATGCCCGCGGGCTTCTTCTCCACCGTCGCTCGGTCCCGCGAGTCGGCGATGGCCTCGAGGGACTCATCGGCGAGGAGGAAGAAGCCGATCTGCTTGGGGTCGGCTCGCACGAAGGAGGAGGAGACAGCGGCACCGAAGAGGATGATGTGGACCGCTCCGACTTGAACTACAGGCACGCACGAAGGAGGAGGAGACAGCGGCACCGAAGCTTGGTCACCAGCGAGGAAGAGAAGCACAGGGTGGAGATCTGGGGTGGCCGCCGATCTGGGTCGGGTGTTGGGGGAGGCGGCGCGTGCGGATAGGTTAGAGAAGAGTTGGTGAGGATAGGGTTTGCAAAGGCCGTGGGCACGACAAGTTGTGCTTCTTTGGGTGAGCCACAGGGCGTTGGATCGGCACTGAACGGTCCAGATCGGTCCGATAAGGCTGATCTGTGAGAGGCTCTTTCCTGTGTTCTGATTGGCTCGTTCAGAAAACACCTCATTGCTGACGTGGCCAACTATCAATTTTAACCTATCATGACGATTTTAAATCGTCGTAGTGAGGTTCAAATAACATCGTAGGCTATATTCGTCAGATTATGACGATTTGAGCTAATGAAAATATGACGATCCTTAGCAAAATCGTCATAATTTTGTAAGGTATTGAACCTTCCGAACGGCTTTTGACCATCTGGTGCGAAATCGTCATAACTCTATGACGATTTTGAACACGGTCACTATGAGTAGGTCATAGAATAACACATTCCTTGTAGTGAACCGGGACAAAACACGAGTCAGCACTAATGATAGGGGTGAGTGTCGACATTATTTCGTAAGTGTCGACATTATTTCGTAAGTGTCGACACTATGCCGAGCTGCTTGTACTATAAATAGGCATCCTTGCGAGTCCAGTCCTCCAGCCAGTTTTCGAGAGCAGGGACACCACTGCGGCAGTTTCAGGGAGATGCCGACGGAGCCCGGCCTCCCAAGCATCTCCGAAACTGGTCATAGAGGCACTCTAATATGTGAAATTAGTTAGCTCCGGCGTATTGATCTAGTTAGAGAAGTTACAAGCTGCAAGATGGTTTTGAGAACAGGACACCATGCGGCGATTTAGGGAGATCTTGCGTGAGCCCATCCTCCGGCATCTCCGAGAAACTGTCATAGAGGCAATCCCTAATATGTGAAATTAGTTAGCTCGAGGCGTATTGATCTAGTTAGAGAAGTTACAAGATGCAAGATGGTTTTCGAGGCGGGGACACCACGACCAGTTTGAGGAGATCGCGGATCCAGTCCTCGGCATTTCTAAGAAAGCGGTCATAGAGGCACTCTCACCGACCACAAACGGACTAACACTCAAGACATTTATTAATATTAAAAGCGAGACTACAAAACCGGGACTAAAGGCCACAAACCATGAAAGATATCCTTGGTCAAGCCACAAACCGCGAAAGACATGAACTAGAGTTACATAATATGAGCATGAACTTCTTGGCATATGTCCTTCCTTATGATCGCTTCAGACGTAACCATGGAGCATCTTCTTTACTTAACGGAATGCTTGGGTCAGTTTTCCGTGAAGGGCGAATTTCATTAAACTTATTATAATCTTCCGACATGTCCATCTTGTCCTCGATTCCCACGATGTTTCTTTTCCCGAAAGAACTATGTGATGCTTTGGCTCATCATATGATGTATTCGTTTGCATATTTTTCTTTTTTTTTGGTCGAAGGACATGTCCTTCACATAGAAAACCGAGACACATCATTGGCTAGGACGAATGGTTCATCTCTATAACCAAGATTGTTGAGATCCACTTGTTGTCATTCCGCATAACCGGGTCTATCTTTACCCCTTCCCCATTCAGGTTGACCCATTTGCAGCGAAACAAAGGGACCTTAAAAGAGACTCCATAGTCTAGTTCTCATATCTCCTCTATGTAACCATAATATGTGTCCTTTTGTCCATTCTCGTCTATTGCATCAAAGCGGACACCACTATTTTGGTTGGTGCTCTTTTTATCTTGGGCGATCGTGTAGAATGTATTCCCATTTATTTCGTACCCTTGGAAATTCAATACAGTAGAAGATGGTGACGCGGCCAACAAGTATAGCTGATCTCCAACAGTGGTGTCATTCAAGAGATGTGTCCGCATTCAACCAACGAAAGACTTCATGTGTTCATCTGTAATCCATGATTCAGGCTTCACCGGGTTTTTGAAGCGTACAATATTCTTGTGTTCCTCGATATACGGAGCTTCCAAGGTGGAATTATGTAGAACTGTGTAGTGTGCTTTAGTGAAAGAATCCCTGTCCCTACATATCATTGCTTTCTTTCCCAGCGTTCCTTTTCCACTTAGTCTTCCCTCATGCCGCGAGTCAGAAACACCAATCGGCTTAAGGTCAGGAATAAAGTCAACACAAAACTCAATGACCTCCTCTGTTCCATATCCCTTGGAGATGCTTCCTTCTGGTCTAGCACGGTTATGAACATATTTCTTTAAGACTACCATGAACCTCTCAAAGGGGAACATATTGTGCAGAAATACCGGACCGAGAATGGCAATCTCTTCCACTAGATGAACCAGGAGATGCGTCATAATATTGAAGAAGGATGGTGGGAACACCAATTCAAAACTAACAAGACATTATACCACATCCTTCTGTAACCTTCGCAAAATATCTGGATTGATTACCTTCTGAGATATTGCATTGAGGAATGAACACAGCTTCACAATGGGTACTCGAACATTTTCCGGTAGAAGCCCCCTCAATGCAATCGGAAGCAACTGCGTCATAATCACGTGTGATCATGAGACTTCAGGTTTTGGAACTTTTCTCGCCATATTTATTATCCCTTTATATTAGATGAGAAGCCCGGGCACCTTGATCTGTAAAGGACTTCAAAAGATTTCCTTCTGCTTTGGTAAGAGCATAGTGGCACGACTTAAGTGACGCCTTTATCCGTCTTGTTATGCGTATGCATGTTCTTTGGGTCTTTCATAATTTGTTGGTCCTCCCGTGTTTCAGGTGTATCTTTTGTCTTCCCATACACGCCTAGGAATCCTAGCAGGTTCACGCAGAGATTCTTCGTCACGTGCATCACGTCGATTGAAGAGCGGACACGCAGGACTTTCCAATATAGCAGCTCCCAAAATATAGATTTCTTCTTCCACATGGGTGCGTGTCCTGTAGCGACGTCGTTCGGAACTGATTGACCGCCGGGACCCTTTCAAAGATTACTTCTATGTCCTTGACCATACCAAATACATCATCACCAGCAGGGAGTTCAGGCTTCTTCCGATGATCTGCCTCACCTTTGAAATGCTTGCCTTTCTTTCTTACGGGATGATTGGTCGGAAGAAATCGTCGATTCGCCAGGTATACAACCTTCTTGCATTTATGCAAATATGTACCTTCGGTCTTATCTAAACAGTGGGTGCATGCCTTATATCCCTTGTTTGTCTGTCCTGAAAGGTTACTAAGAGCAGGCCAATCATTGATGGTTACGAATAACAACCCTCATAGATCAAATGGCTCCTGTTTGTTCTCATCCCACGCACGTACACCTGGTTTGCCCCACAACTGTAAGAGTTCTTAAACTAATGGCCTAAGGTACACATCAATGTCGTTGCCCGGTTGCTTCGGGCCTTGGATGAGCACTGGCATCATAATGAACTTACGCTTCATGCACAACCAAGGAGGCAGGTTGTAGATACATAGAGTCACGGGCCAGGTGTTGTGACTGCAGCTCTGCTCCCCAAAAGGATTCATGCCATCCGTACTTAGACCAAACCATAAGTTCCTTGCGTCACCTGCAAAGTCTGGGAAGTCTCTCTCGATTTTTCTCCACTGTGACCCATCAGCAGGGTGTCTCAACTTCCCGTCTTTCTTACGGTCTTCTTTGTGCCATCGCAACAACCTGGCATGCTCTTTGTTTCTGAACATGCGTTTCAACCTTGGTATTATAGGAGCATACCACATAACCTTAGCAGGAACCCTCTTCCAGAGGGGCTCTCCCTCAACATCACCAGGGTCATCTCGTCTGATCTTATACCGCAACGCATTGCATACCGGGCATTTATCTAAATTCTCATACTCCTTACCGCGGTAGAGGATGCAGTCATTAATACATGCATGTATCTTTTGCACATCTAATCCCAGAGGACAGAGAGTCTTCTTTGCTTCGTAGGTACTCTCGGGAAGTTCGTTATGTTTTGGAAACTTCGGCTTCATTATTTTCAGCATCTTTTCAAATGAGGAGTCAGTTAGACCACAATCTGCCTTCTATCGCAACAATTCCGATGGTACCGAGCTTTGTGCTGCCATCTTCACAATTTGGGTACAACAATTTCTTGTGATCTTCTAACATGCCCTCTAACTTCAACTTCTCATTTTACATTTCACGTCTCGCTTTGCATCGAAATGACCCTACCAAGTTCATCACCGGCTCATCCGATGCCCGTTCTTCACCTCTTTCCTCTACATTGTCTTCCATTGCAGATCACCGTATTCGGAAACATATGACGATAGTTGTTATCATCATCTTCTTCTTCACCATCTTCCATCATAACCCTCTTCCCGTGCTTGGTCCAATTATAGTTGGGCATGAAACCTTTCATAATCGGTGGCGAATGATTTTCGAGGAAGAGTACTCCTTGTTGTTCCGACATTGAACACATGGACAACGATAAATCCATTCTCTTTGTTTGCCGTAGCCACATCGATAAATTTATCCACGCTTTTGATATACCCGGCACGCCACGGTCACCGTACATCCATTCCGACCGTTCATGCATCATATAAGTAAGTTTATCAAAAAACATGACATCATAAATAGTGAAATAACCAATTCACACGACACATGAATTGTATCAATGACCTAGAAAAGATAAGATTGCTAACCTCGATCGAGGGAAATAAAGAGGAGAAAGCTCAAGTGCGTCTGACACCTTCTATATTTTTGTTCTATGAGAAATTGAACGGATTAATCACTCAAACATTTCATCAAACACCTTCAATGCATGCATACAAGAGAAAAACTAGCACACCCTCACACCTTCCACCATTCAAAAAGCAGTGGAGGAGGGCTGCATTTATAGAGGCGAGAATCGTCGGTTGGAGCCAAAGAACCGGGACTAAAGGTGCGTGCCACGCCACGTGGCTGTGGCCAAATCTTTAGTCTCGGTTGGTGGCTCCAACCGGACGATTCTCCAACCGGGACGCATTGCCCGCGTGCCCGCTCAACCGGAGCGTCTTGCGATTAGTCCCGGTTGGTGGTGCAACCGGGACTAATGCTCTGAGGGGGCGCGAATGGATGGCCCTTTTTCCTCTAGTGTCTCTTACTATTTATCCCAATCACGGATGATATATTTGCCATTTCCAGATTGATGCCCTGGACAGAATCAACCTAAGGCTATGCAAGCTAAACTTCAGCGTACTTTCTATAGAAGCCACGAAGATGGAGGAGCTGAACCATTTCCTCCATAGCTTTGGCTGGGAGGTGCTGGAGATGTTTCCCCGAGAGAACCAGTCCTTCTAGGTGAAGGCTTGGCTTGTCTTGAGGACTCGTGTACCCTCCCAAAAGAGTACGATCTTGAGATCATCCATGACTTACCTGAATCTCCAATCTCTTTTAAGCATTGGGTCACCATGCGTCACCGAAGGCCTCAGTAGGCTACCACGCCTGGTTAGAGGACCTGCCCACGGGCTGTCAGCTACTATCAAAGAGGGGCATACAAAATACATAAATCATTTCCTACCGCCACACCATGGGGGCACAAGCTAGAAGAGGTAGACTCTGAAGATGGATAATCACAGCAGCATTAAAGACCATGCAAATTGTGATCTAATCATTGTATTTTATCTCTGATCGTTTAATAAATAGATATATTGAAGATTTATTTGATTAGTTCCCATCTAATTCGTTCTACAAACAACTATAACATGCAGTACGGACATTGCATGAAAACTTGGCTCAAATTCATTTTTATTTATGAACGTTATGTTTCTACAGAAATAGATGTGTGGTCTCGAGTGCGTGGGATCTATCATATCATGGTGTAGAAACCAGCATAACGCGACTGGCATGCATGTGCAGCCATTCGACATGCTCAAAGCAGCCACGTCGGGGTTTGAGAGGCCTTAGGGGTAAACTTTATTGACCGTTATTTGCCTGCTGCTGACGGGTTAAGTGATGGTTCCAACATATCAGAATAAATACAAATCTATTTTTTCAGAAGGCAAGTAGACAAACATGTTCTGTGTTGAGTCCGACATGTCGAAAGGCGGCATATCTATCTGTTTTTATTGCCGCTGACGAATATGTAGGGGAGATCCCACATGTAAAAAATTGAGTGAACCAAACAACAAGTTAGCCCAGTATGAAGGGGAGCGAGCCTTGGGTGTGTCTCGACCGACGACCGCTGGTGGTGTTTCTCCAATTGCGTTATTCATAGTGACACGGTCCCAATTTTTGTGTGAAGCAAAGCGATAGCAGTTAAAAAAGCCCTTACATATTTGTGCTATTTCTGAATCTCAATCAAATATTTAGGATTGTTTTTAGATTTTCAAACTTTATATTAAGAAACGTTCACTCGTTTTGAACTCGGAGCGCCTGAAAAGCAAAGTTATGAGGGATATTTTCTCCTTGGCCGGCCAACTTTCAGCTTTTTATATATTTTTTTCAACGTTTCCCACGCTCGTCGCTAGCTCCTATGTTTTGTATGCATATATTATTTTGAATTTGACAATGAAAGAGTTGTTTCCCACATTGTTGCAGCTGATTCGTATTGACCTCGAGAATAGATTATTCTTCACCTTAATTTGTTTTAGTACATGCTTCACCTTTCTTCACGTGGGCAAATATATGAAATATGGGCCGGATGTCATAGTTGGAAGCAGCAAGAGAAGTCAAAGTAGCTAGTACTAGCTAGGTGAGAGAGTGAGAACACTAAGGGAAAACAAAATTTTGCTGAGTATTAAAAATACATGGCAAAGCTCAAAAAAAGACTCGGCAAAATTTTGCTGTGTATTTACACTCGGCAAAGAACACACAGCAAATACCTCGCCGGTAAAGACAAGTTTGCCGAGTGTATAAAACCCGGATACTCGGCAAACACTTTGCCGAGTATCTAAGACCATACTCAGCAAATACGTGACTGACGGTGCACGCGGCCGTGGACGGCGTCAAGTCTTTAACGTGTGTCTTAGTTAGATACACGGCAAAATTCCAACGAATCTCATGATACCACATCGCGCTGTTTCGCCGAGTATCAAACTAGGACACACATCAAAGCTCAATGGCCAGCCATGTCGCCTCCAAAACTTTACCGAGTATATTTTCAAGTCATACACGGCAAACCGGTTTAACATGATTAAAAAAAAACACCGCCAGCGGTTCGGCCCCGGAGCATGCTGCCACAACCCTACTGTCTGCTCGTGCTATTGCTTCGATGCCGGAGGTGATAGTCGGTAGAGCTGTGGTCGCGTTGCCGCCGTGAAGTCCAGTTGCATCGTCGTTGTAGATGCTCGCCACGGTGGTGAAGGACACCTTTTCCATTGATGGTACATGTGCTGGCTGCTCCATGAAGCCACGCTTGGGAAGTTTAGGACGTGCTGGGCGCAGGGAGGTAGGGCGGGCTCGGCTGGAGGCGGCGGAGTCTATGGAGAGCACGTCGCTGGAGCAAGAACCGTGGCTATGGCCGCCATCGTCCTTCACCCAAGGTACGCAACATCAGCATGCGGGTGAGCAAGTCTGGAGGACGCGCGCGTGAACTTGGCGTGCTCAAGCACTATGCCGGCGTGCTGCTGCTAGCTGAGCTCAAGTACCGCGTGAGAGAGAAGATAGAAAATATAAAGGGTGTGGATGTGCGTGGCTGTATGTGGCGTGAGTGAGTAGGTTGTGTTTGTTTGTGACAGGGACATGTGTGGCTACAATGCATGGCTACGATGCAAGAGATGGATCAGATGTGTGGTTGACTGGTTGCCATGTCATCGATCCATGGGATTCGGTTTTGGCCAATGAGAACGTGGTGGCCTTTGCCGAGTGTTTTGTAAAAATAGACACAGTACCTTTGTGGCTTTGTCTAGTGTTTATACACTCAGCAAAATATACTTAAGCCAAACTATGAATGTTATGTCGAAAATCGCGGTATAATTTATGATAATGTGTTTATATTATGCATGCATGTGTATCTTGAAATGACGAAAAATGTTGTAGGAGAAATTTTTCTTTTTATCGCACAAAGGACCATTTTCTATTTTCTGAATGCAAAAAAGGATGTTTTGTAAAGCAACAACCAAATAAAAGCTTCAAAATGATACCACTTCATTTAAAAAAAAATAGACCACCTTTTATGGGCAATGTTTCAACTAGGGTATGTCAAACCTTTACGTCCACCTGTCGCGAAAAAGATAAATTCTTGTCAAATCGATAGGAAGTGGGTCCGATTTAAACTACATGTACATGATTGAATGCTCATTTTTTGTATAAAAATAATTTTTAGGTTCACATTATGATGTTTCTTTAGAAATACAATACAAGTTTAGCGAGACTCGGCACCTAGATAATAATCTTCATGCCCGCTGTTTTGACCATAGTTTGAAACAGGCATAAGAAATTCAAAATTGATTTAATCAATGTAAAACCTTCGCATGGTATCATATTATGTGATAAAGTTGCAAGGAAAAATAATAAACTTGGTATATTACAAATATCTCAAAAAAACCTTCTCAGAAAATACCTATCATGTTCGAGGTTTCATGACTTTTAAGCCAAACGACCAATGTTATGCCAAGAATCATGGCATAGTAATTCGTGATAAAGTGTTCATATTATGCATGCATGTGCGTCTTGGGATGACGAACAATGTTGCAGGAGGAAGTTTTCCTTTTTGTCGCACAAAGAGGCCGTTTTCTATTTTTCGGGTGCAAAAATAGGGTGTTTTGTGAGGCAACCACCAAAAATCTTTAAAATGGTACCATTTCATTTTTTTTAAATAATAGACCACCTTTTAAGAAAATGTCCCAACTAGGATATCTCAAACCTTTCTATCCACCCGGCGCAAAAAAGACAAATTCCTGCTGAATCGACAGGAAGTGGGTCCGATTTGAACTATATGTACATGATTGAATGCTCATCATTTTTAGTTTCACAATATGGTGTTTTTTTAGAGATCCAATACAAATTTAGCGAGGCTTAGCACCTAGCTAAGAAACTTCATGCCTGTGTTTTCACCATAGTTTGAAATAGGCATAAGAAATTAAAAAACGATTCGAATGTGAAACCTTCGCATGGTTTTATATTATGTGACATAGTTGCAAAAAAAATATCAAACTTGAAATATTATAAATATCTTTAAAACCCTTTTTAGAAATGAGCTATCATGTTCGAGATTTCTTGGTTTTCAGGACAAATGACCAATATTATGGATAGAATCACGCCATAGTTTGTGATAATATGACCATATTGTGCAAACATGTGCATATTAGAATTGTGAAAAATATTGTCAAAGAAAGTTTTCCTTTTCGTCGCACCAAAAAGGCATTTTCTATTTTCCAAGTGGCGAAAGTGGTTTTATTTGTGAAGCGGTATGGGAACTCCGGTTGATAACTTCACCAAAACACCGTGCAAAAATAGTAAACCTATTATAATGTACGATTCACCCGATATCACACTTTAAAAGCTTTTCGTGAATTTTTGGTATTTTACATGGTTTGTGCCGATTCTTCTAGAAGCGGGTGAAATTTTAACTACAAGTACCCTAAATCTTGGTCCTGATTTTTTGTAAAACTCATTTTCATGTTCAAAACATATCTCGATCATCATGAATACGCTGACGGTTTCGCAAGACAAAGCCCCGCAATGAGTGGGCTAAGAATTATAGATTTCATGCTAAATTTACCGTGTATCAGACAAAACACTCGGTAAACATTAAGATACAGGGCAAAGAACCTCTTTGCCGAGTGAAGCTTTCACATACACGACAAAGGCCTGACGTCGTCAGTTGAACCGTCAGATGCGGAAAGGTAGGACATGTGGCACATCGGTTTGCCATGTATCCCATTTTTACCGAGTGTGTTTTGGAATTTTACCGTGTATATACCCTTTTGCTGAGTGTTTTTCCTTAAGACACTCGGCAAAGTGGCAACTTTGCTGTGAATGATCTGTTTGCTGGGTGTCGATCCCGTGATACACGGTAAAGAGCTGTTTGCCGAGTATCCGAATTATAAACACTCGGCAAAAACAAAAACACCCAACAGAATCTCGTTTTCGCGTAGTGGAAGAGGCTGCTAGCAAGCTAGGTGGTTTACTTAAAGGGGGCAAAGCACCCCGATTGGAGCATCACTCCCTAGCAATCCCAGCCGGCCCAACAATAATGGCAGCTTCCTCACTGGTTCTTCTCCAGCAGCTCCTGACGCAGCAGCAATGGCCGCAGCTCGTAGCCATCCTTGTGCTGCCTCTGGCCTTCCTCCTCCTCCGCCGCCAGCTTAGCCGCAGCCCTGGTGGTGGCGGCCTGAATAATAAGCAGCCCCCTGGCCCCTGGAGTCTGCCCATCATAGGCAACCTCCACCAGCTGGGCCGTCTGCCCCACAGGAGCCTGTGGGCGCTCGCCCAGAAGCACGGGCCGGTGATGCTGCTGCGGCTGGGCATGGTCCCGGTGGTGGTGCTGACTTCGCCGGAGGCGGCGCGCGTGGCCCTGAAGACGCACGACGCGGAGTGCAGCAGCCGGCCGCTGTTGGCAGGGCCGAGGCTGCTGTCGTACGGGTTCAAGGACGTGGTGTTCGCGCCGTGGAGCGACTATGTCCGGGAGATGCGCAAGCTCTTCGTCATCGAGCTGCTCAGCGCACGCCGCGTGCAGACCGCCTACCACGCAAGGGATACACAGGTCAGTAGAGTACCTCCCTTAATTAATAAGCCTTCTTCTTCTTCTTCTTCTTCTTCTTCTTCTTCTTCTTCTTCTTCTTCTTCTTCTTTGCTAGCCTCCTTAATTCATACTAGTAGTAGTTTGAGACATGTTGAATTTGTGGTTGTAGATCGACAAGCTTGTTGCGAAGCTGAGTGCGGCGGCGCGGCCGGTACGTTTGGAGGAGCACGTGTTCGATACCATGGACCGGATCGTGGGGTTGTTCGTGTTCGGCGAGAGCTACGCGGGCGAGCAGTTCAAGGGGGAGTTTGTGCCGTTGCTGAACGAGACCATGGACATGCTCAGCAGCTTCTCCGCCGAGGACTTTTTTCCAAACGCCGCTGGCCGCCTCATCGACCGCCTCACTGGCATCAAGGCACGCCGCGAGGCCGTCTTCCACAAGCTCGACCGCTTCTACGAGCATATCATCCAGCAGAACGACATGAGAAAGGCCACGGCGGCAGGCGGGGGGTCGGACCTGGTGCAGGAGCTGGTGGATCTCATGAAAACCTCCCCCACCTTCACCAGGGACAACGTCAAGTCCATTCTAATGGTATGGTAATCATGCATATACAGCTAGCAAGCTCTCTACATATACTACTAGTAGCCTCAATCACTACTCACCAATGCTTAATTACTTTTGTTTGTTCCAGAACACCTTCATTGGTAGCATCGACACCACCTCATTGACCATAATCTGGGCAATGTCAGAGCTGATCCGGAACCCAAGGGTTCTGAGAAAGGCACAACAGGAGATCAGGTCAGCTGCTGCTGCAGGAGGAGGAAGAGGAGGCCGAGTGTACCAACCTGACATGCCCAAAATGAGGTACCTGAGGATGGTTGTGTCGGAGACCCTACGGTTGCATCCCCCGGCAACCCTGCTGGTCCCGAGGGAGACGATGCGGCCGTTCCAGGTGGATGGCTACGACATTCCTGCCAAGACCAGGGTGATGGTGAACGCGTGGGCCATCAGCAGGGACCCAAGCGTGTGGAAGCAGGACCCCGAGGAGTTCAACCCGGAGCGGTTCAAGGACGCGGACGTGGACTTCAATGGCAGCCACTTCGAGTTCATCCCCTTCGGCGCCGGCCGCCGGATCTGCCCTGGGCTGGCCATGGGGGTGGCCAACGTCGAGTACATCCTCGCCAACTTGCTCTACTGCTTCGACTGGGAGCTTCCCAAAGGCCATGAGGTTGTCAGCGTGGAGGAGGTAGGGGCCTTCACTTTCAGAAAGAAGACCCCACTCGTGCTCCTGCCAAAACGCTACCACCACCACGCGCAGGACGAGTAGGACGCGACCTACCCTCGCTCCTTGTACTTCTCGGGCACATCAAGCATGCATGGGCCTTGGAACTTTTATTTGAACGTTTAAATAAAATCTCCTACTTGTTCCACCCTTCTTTAAATTATAATATGATGACGGGAACAATCTTGGTGATGAAGCTCCTTTCATCAAACTCCAGTTGCATGCAATCTCGATTAAATTGTACTGAAATAATATCATGTGTAATACATCAAGTTGTAGGTCAATAAGAGTTTACATCATGTGTAATATCATCGTCATTCTGATAACCGAGGTGCGTGGTAATTAAGAATCATACCGATGTGAATCAAATTAAGTACCATGGTGAATAGCGCAGAGAATTAATATACTATATATTTTCTCTAGCCTGCATGCAACACATACTTATATATGAGCTGGGCTAGACCACGGGCTTAGAGACATGCATAATTATTTCTAACATAGAAACACTAACCATGTTTTTGTTCCGGACCATTAGTCCCGGTTCTGCTGGAAAAACAATTTCAAGTATATTTCTCTTCTCCATTCTCTGCTCGGATGATTGCCGCTTGTGTGAATTTCATTGTTGTGGGTCCCGTGTGTGCTCAAATAAGATTGTTTTAGGATTCTATTTAGTGGAATTTCTTGACTCCGCGGTGATGGTTATCGAGTTTATGGCGCCGCCGACCATCCAAAAAGTCAAAGATGGCGTCGACATTTACTTATTATGCTCTCTTCTAATAGTGGTTCCTTGGTATTCAGGTTGTGTAAAATCCTGATAGAAAAGTCGACTGTTATACCTTGTTTTTGTAATTTCAATCTTTAAAAAGCCGAAAGATAAGGATTTCTAAAAACTTTTGCGTTCCTTTTTCTTTTTTAGGATGCTGGTCTCATGTTTGATCTGGTAGCGATTAATGAATGAATCTTGCTCTGGCGATCATGGTGGGATTGGTACACCTCTTGCTGTAAAATGAAGTCTTGAGTTCATGCTACGACCGCTGATTGTTCCTGTGACCACACGCCGTACCAACAGAAAACTATCAACCTAGCGGTATGGTTTGTTGTTCACGTGTTATGATATCGCTCATCAGATTGTTCCCCCCTCCCTTGGTCAATGGCGGTGAGTTAATTGACCAAGGCCTTCCCTTACGACGATGGAATTTCTTCCATCGGCAAGACTTTGTTTGTCTCCTTCAACTTTAATGAAAAGCCTAGTCTCTCGATATTAACTAATTAGTTAGGAGAGGTTCTTACTTTTGTAGTTAAGGATTCATACCTCATCTCATTCCTTTTTCTTTTTAAAGAAAACCTTACCATTTTTGGGCCGCTGTTACCATTTCCATTTTCGGAATCTAAACCTGACTAATACTTAGTTGTTTCCATTTCCTCATCTGGTGATAGATCCTCATCTTCTTCTGGCTCAAATCCCTTTTTCATATCCAGGGCAGGCTTTAGGTACGCTTTAGTTTGAAATCATTAAAGATATGCTCACCTCGTTTATGTCCATGGTACCATCGTACGTACCTTCTACTATCAACCAGATGAGATAGGGCTTTGAAAGGTCAGAGTCAGTCTCCTCTTTCTTTTATTAGGTCGTTTAGCAGTTCCCCAACCAGCTTTCTCTCCGAGAAAGCCTTCCTGAGATTCAAAGAAAAAGGTTTGAAGGTTGATCTCTGGGATCACTAATAGTTCGGTTAGAGTGGATTTGAAAAGCCGTAGTGCTAACGCGCACGTCCTGTACTTTTAAAGCAAGCTTCGACAGCAGCGAGCTTCGCGTCGAAAAGTGAATCGAGCCGTGCGCTAGCGCGCTACTCTTCCTTTATGAGCGAGACTCTATCTAGATCTACTGATCTAAGAACTCCGCGAGCAAACTAAGCGAGCCATGAGGCGCCTATCGGCAAGACTTGGAAAAGCCTTAAGTTTAGGCTCTCTTCCTTCACTGAACTGATTCACCCGGGTCCAAACCTGCTGAGCTAGTTAATTTTTCCTTTACGAGATCTCAGCTCTTCGGAATGATTGGAGAGAGCCTCGCCTCCTCTTGGTTGGTGCCAGGCCCGAGAGTGATGGGACTACTTCCTTAAAGAGCCTTTCGTTCTAGTTTGAAGTTGTTGCAAATAAAAGATGGTATGAATCAATACCTCAAAAAAAGATGGTATGAATCAACCGATGAAGAGGCTGAATAAGGATAAGTTTTAAGCTGTCCTTGTCAAATCTTGGCCCTTTTGTTTATGTTGAAGAATAATTTTCTCGCGATGCTTAGCATGTGCAATCAAAAGGGAAGACATTGTATTATTAGTTCCTGCCTAGATAGAGGTTAGCCGACTGAGATTAAACTAGAATCTCTACTGTACTGGCTGTCGTTATCCTAGTATATATTTTTTTTGTTTGTGACATATATGAACAATGTTTGACCTTATGAGAATAAGAAAATATGTATATGAACAAAAAAAAAGTGTCGTGTGAACAAAGTTTTTTGCGTCGCGTGAATTTTTTTCACAATTGAACACATGTACAACTCTCAGATGGTACAAATAGTGAGACAGACTCTATGATGAGAAAGGTGAGGGAGATTTAACAGAGTCAGGCTCTATGATGAGAAAGGTGACCGAGAGTTAACAGGGACAGACTCAATGATGAGAAATGCGACCGAGAGTTAACAGAGACAGACTCAATGATTGGAAGGAAGGATGACCAAGATTTAACAAATTCAGTTATATTTTTGCACTCAGTGGGCTTCAGATTTATTTAACTAGACTAGAACGAAAGCTGCCTGTAATTTAATACTCCCTTAAACTTATATTAGTTGATTTAAATTTGTTTAGATTTGATGAATCTAGACACTATTTAGTATATTGATTAATCTAAATTTTGACAATCCAAGTCAAATAATATGGGTCGGATGGAGTATTGTATTTATGACATATCAACAATTAATGTTACGTCATGAATAAGAAAATCTGTTTTTGAACCCAAAAAAAAAACTGTGCTAGCTATGCGTGAGAACAAAGATTTTCGACACATGTACAACACGACTATCTATAGTACAAATTAATAGTGAGACAAGACTGCATGATAAGAAAAGTCGCAAAAAAAAAAAAGACTGAATGATAAGAAAGGTGACCGAGATTGATTTAATCGTACGTACTATTAATTATTCTTTCAGTCCGTGGGCGCGCTTCGGATTTATTTTAAACAGTGAATTAAAAAAAAGAGTGAGGAATCTCTCGACTACGAAACAGGTTCAGAATGCGACGGTGATGCCCAAGAGCTCCACTAGGTGAGCTATGAAGTTGGCAAGGTCCGGCCAGCTTGCCGCCGTGACGAGCTTCCCGTCGGCGATGGCTCCTTCCGGCTCCACGGTGGCCGCGCCGGCGAGGTTGGCGATGACTCTCATGGGGACCCCGCTGGCGCATCTCTTCCCCTTGAGGAGCCCCGCCTTGGCGAGGAGCAGGTGGCCCTGGTCGATGCTGGCGACCAGCTTCCCCCTGGCGGCGAACTCACCCACCAGCTCCACCGCTTTGCTGTGGGTGACCAGCAGCTCCGGCGAGCGGCCGCCGGGCAGGACGACGCAGTCGTAGTCGTCGACGTGGACGTCGTCCCAGTCCAAGGTAACCATGAAGTTGTGGCCGCGCTTCTCGTCGCTGGCGGCGCCGACGTCGTAGATTGCGGTGACGCACGGCTCGCCCTTGCGCTTGGTCGGGCACGCCGCCTCGACGCGGCACCCCAGGCCGGCCAGAGCACGGAACGGCACGTTCGCCTCGTAGTCGTCCACGTAGTCCTATTTGCAAGCCCAGAGAGAGAGAGAAACATACTGTAGAGGTGAGGCCGCCTGAGTACGGAAGAGACACTACTACAGTAACAGTACTAGCTTATTAGCTCACGTACGCCGCATAGGAAGAGGACGCCCTGGCCGCGGCCGCCGAGGACGCGCGCGCCCATGGCGCGCAGGAGCTCCTTGAGGATCTCGGCGTGCGCGGGCCAGCCGAGGGATGTGAGGATATGGTCGTGTGAGACGCAGATAGTCCAGGGCTCGGGCTCCACCCACGTCCCGCCGCCCAGCTCCACCACGGGCCGCAGGCTGTTGAAGGCCGTGCAGCGGACGCCGGCCATGGCGCCCGCGGCGGCGAGCATGAGCTGGCTGTGGCAGGTGAGCAAGAGCGGCCTGCGGAGGTCAGTCGCGAAGGCCTTAACGAGGGAGACGGCCTGGGCATCGATGCTGAGCTGCTCCCCGGAGCGGCCGCCGGGGACGATGAGGGCGTCGTAGGAAGCCGGGTCGGCGGCCGGGAAATCCGCGTTGACCGTGAACCGGTGGCCCGGGAGCTCGGTGTAGAGGTCGTAGCCGAGGAACTCGTGGACTGCGGTGAGGCAGGGGTCGCCGGGGGACTTGCCCGGAGCAGCGCAGTGGACGTCGACGCCGAGGGCGGCCAGGGCGTAAAAGGGCACGGCCACCTCGTAGTCCTCCATGTAGTCACCGCACAGAATCAGGACCGTCTTCTTCTTCTGGGACGACGACGCCATTAATTTTGGATCTTATTGTACTACTACTGACTGACTAGGTGGTGGATCGGAGGATCACCAAGCTAGCTACACCTACACTGCAGTCGTCTGCGGGAGGAGGTACTACTAGTTGCTTTTCTCATCACCAACTTTTCTTCTTCTTAAATAATGCATGGCAGGATACGAGTACCACTGAAAGGTAATGCTCAACATAAAATATATACTATATGCATAACAGATAATGCTCAAGGTACCGACAAGATCGGGCAATTCTTTGTCTTGGCCATCCAACCCATGCGCAGTGGATGGGCCGGTCCAACGGCCGCAACGCACCAGGAAGGCGAGCACCAGATACGCCTCCAACGAGTGGACCAGCTAGTACTAAAGTGAGCAGGTGGCTTACGGGATGAGGAAAACAAACACATCACGGATGTCTCTTTCACCTGAATTCCCCCTTTGCTGTAACTCCCCAATTCCCACTTAGGCCTTGTTTACTTCTAGGGTATTTCAGGGGATGGGAGGGGATTATTTTGTATCCCGAAATTTCCCTGATAGGTCGTTTACTAGGCCGGGTTTTGAGGGAATAATCCCGGAATATCCCCAAAAATCCCCTCCACACTAGTGTATTTTTGACTAGATTAAAAACTCTCCATCATGATAGAATATTTTTGGGGAAGGGTATTTGAGGGGATTTGAGAGTATTGGACGAACACCAAATCCCGCATATCCCCGCGTCTTTTGGGGATAAAAATACCGGAGAAGTAAACAAGGCCTTAGCCTCTAGATTCCCTTCCCCCTCCTTGGTGAATTATGCTGTATCCTATCAGATATCGTGTGGTGATTCGAATAGACATATTAGATCCTAACAATCTGGTATCAGAGCTTCGTGGCACCACCACCACGCACGCGCTCTCTCAAGGAGGTCATGGCCGAATTAGAGACCAAGGACCACCTGGCCGCATTGTTCACGGCTATCCACGAGCAGCCCACCAAGCTCGATGGCCTCTCCCGGAAGATGGAGACGATGGAGGCCAAGGTCGCGTCGCTGGAGGAAATCAAGCCGGCGCTGATCGATCTGGCGCTCTGGAAACCCAAGGTCGACCAGGGTGGGCGCGCTCCAAGTAGAGTTGGGGGATATGCGGCTCACCCTTGACCGGCTCGCCAACGTCAGACCGGCTTCCTCCATAGCATCTCCACCCTCCAAGCGGCGCCCTGACTTGCGCGTCGAGGTGGAGGGTTCCAAACTGATGACGATGGACGTCACCGGCCCGGTGGCACCGCGTCCACATCAGAGCTCGGGGCTCGGTAATGGGGCCTCTCCCACACCCGACCCCGGCCAAGGGTACGTACGGCCTTCCGATTCTTGAGAATTTGTTTCCATCGCCTGCTAGGAAATTAGAGAGAGCAAGGGAAAAACTTCACAAATGGATTGTTCGGGATTTGCTGGAGAAGCACCGTTAGAGTGGAAGTTAAAGTGTGAGTCTTATTTCAGGTGTGTCGTATTTATAAGGAGATTTGGGTATATTTGTGTATTTCACTGGGGAAGCAGCGCTTTGGATCCAATGGACCAATGCACATATTACAGCTGCGTCATTGGAGGAGTTTGTGTGATTAGTGTGTGAGAAGTTTGGTCGGCGTGAATTTGAGGTTCTGCTTAGGCAGTTTTCTCGACTTTGTCAGACAGGGACTATAGCAGAATACGCTGCCCAGTTCACAATAGCTATGAACTGTTTGATGATCATGGGATCCGTTGTACTTTGTTACCAAATTCATTAATGGTTTACGTCCCGATATTAGAGTGATGGTGATGGTTCAACAACCCAGGGATTTGGACTCTGCCGTTTCGCTTGCTGTGTTACAAGAGCACGTTTGTAAGAAGTGGGAATTGGTGAAATATTGGGGGTAGCATTTGGGTTAAGAAAATGGCGGGAAACATGAAAACCTTTTTTTTCCACGAGTACACATGACATGATCATTAGCAGGAATAGGGACAAGCAGTGTGTTAGGAGGATGTTGCGGAGTGGGAGAGAGAGTAAGGGTACCGAGATCGCTAACAGACGACATAGAAGAAGTTGTTGCTGTAGTGGAAGAAGTGGCGGTGGTGGGTGAAGACACAGCAGGAGAAAGCGGCGTGGCAGGCTGCCGCGAGTGCGCGGTATAGAGATCGGCTGCCGCAGAAGAAGTGTCGGCAAGCACGATGTTGGGGATGAGGGGGCGCGATGTGATCACATGTGGGGAAGGTTGAGAGGTGGTGGACGTGGACGACTGTATGGCGGAGTAAGGAAAATTGTTTTCGTCGAAGATAACATGACGAGAGATACACGTCCAGAGGATGGGTCGAAACATCGAGAACCCTTGTGATCATCAAAGGGTCCGAGATAAATACATGGTAAGAAGCGAGGGGCGAGTTCTTCATGTTCCGACCAGCGCACAATTTGTAGATATCTTCACCAAGGGTTTCTCCACTGCAATATTTACAAATATTCGATTCAGTCTCAACATCGTGGCGCCCGACGTTGACACTGTGGGGGGATATTTGCCGTGTTATTGCCGACGAGTACACCATGGAGGGGTCCTCACAGTGCGTGTTTAGAGACGTGGAGAAGGCGGAAGGTTGGCGGGTACGAGGTAATACAGCTTACCCAGGTTCAGATCCCACGATGGTGGCGGAATCATACTCCTGCTATAAATCACTATAATGGCAATACGCCGAGTTACAGGGATCGGTTCGCTGTGCGCGATATGAGTTGTGTTGTCCCTAAAGGCCCCCATAGGTCTGACTTATATAGTCGCCAGATCCTAGGGTTACAACCAAAGTCCTAGCCAGACAGGTTAAAGAGTCCTACACAGTATACAACTAGTCGAACGTGTCTTGCACTACAAGGCTCCTGGTACGTCAGTGACTCCTCCGTAGCCTTCTTTTATCCGGCATGGGCCCCCGTTCTGGATCCATCTAACTGGGCCGCCCAGCAGGCCATGGGCCTTGCTACCAACTGTGGGCCACCCGGGTTATCCGGATAAGAGACATGCTATGGTGAATTTAGCATATCCCAACAGTAGTCCCCGGAGAACTCCAAGATCTTGCGCTGTCTTGCCTCTTCAAGCTGAATGCTCCGTCTAGATGAATATCGGCAAATCGTCAAGCAATATCTTGTAGTCCTCCCAAGAACCCTTCAATGTTCTCCGTCTTCAACATATAAGTCGGAGAACTGCTGAATCTTCCATCATACTCTTCTCGTAGCCGGACTGGATCCATCCATGCCGGAATCTTCCGATGGGATGGCTCACCTTCCCGTGTCAGCTAGAGCGGCATAGACCATAGGTTACGTAACTCACACATGTAGAGAACGCAACCATGCCTGTTTTTTTCGTGTGAAGGATACAAACCGTTTACGGCGGCGGTGGGAACGTGGCAAAATTTCCGCGCACGCGCACGCACACGTCGTCCACGCGACAACCATTCGATCACTTTGCATGAATCTTGACGCTGGGGGTTATAAATTATAACCATGGCAGATTTTATCTTTTCACCTCATTCTCCCCCTGCATCATCGTCTTCCTCCTACGAGCACCTCCTCGAGCTCTCCGCGCGCACGGGAAAAACCCCAACTTCTCCCCAATCTCCCTATCACCTCTCTTCTATTCCAATGGCGAGCAGGAGCTCTACCCCGTCCATGGCGGCAATGGCCGATGATGCGGCGAAGCCGGTGAGCTCCGTCCAGGTGCCTCCAGAGGGCCTAGTACTACCATGGTCTGTGGTGGTGGAGTCCACCGTCGACGACCATATTCCAGCGGCGCTGGAGCCGCTGGAGGAGGAAAGCGACTCCCACAAGGGAGAATGGCGCGGCTCCGATATCACTGATGGCGATATCAAGTAGCTGCTCGCCGAAGGATACCTCCCCGTGACGGAGGGGCTGGTCTGGCGGGCAGCACTTGTAGGGTTTCGTAGCATGGAAAACAAAAATTTTCTATCGCATACAAACAAACAAGCCAAGATCTATCTACTAGATTGTAGCAACGAGTCGATGGAATAACTTACCCTCGAAGATTCCAAGTGTTTAACGAGAGCGGATTCTCGTGGGTGATGTAGTCGTACTCTTCCCGATCTCAAGATCGTGTAGACGATCCTTCCGGCGCTACGTTCCGGCAGCTCCCGCAGTCGGTCACACGTTCGGTACTCGACGAAGACCTTCCTCTCCCTTGTTCCAGCAGGCAGCGGAGGTTGTAGCACTCTCCTCGCGATTCCGGCAAAGACAACGGGCGTACCGAAAGTAGAGGGGAGATCTCGCAGGGCTTCGCCTTAAGCCGGAGCGAGTATGGTGGAGTATAAGAGAGCTCCTCGGCGATCTAGGGTTTAGACACATCGAGGAGGGGCTAGAGCCGGCGGCTAGGGTTCCGGGGACCCCAAGTCGGCGTCTAGGGCAAAACCCTAGGTGGTGGCGGCGGCTATGGAGGGCTGCAGCTTTCTAGGGTTTAAGGTGAGGGACTTGTGTGTCTAGGAGGGAGCCCTGCCCCTCCTTATATAGGTGGAGGGGTGGGGAGGGAGGGAGTCCTCCTCCCTCAACTCGGCTTGGAGGAGGCGCCGCTGGAGGAGGATTCCTCCCAACTCGGTTTCCCTCTCCTTCCTCTTTTCCTCTTTCCAATTTTAGCCGTTTGACTTTTCAAACTTGCTATTTGACTTTTCAATTTAGGATTCAATTTAATCCTTTATTTGGAACAGCGAGAACACTTAGTACATGATGCAATCATTCCAATATGCAATGACACATTCATGTAACCCTTCCCCTCCGGAGTGCCGGACATTCCAGAACCTTCTAGAACATTCCCGATGAAAACACCGGAATCATTCCCGAACTCCGAAACGGGACTTTCCTTATATGAATCTTATTCTCCGGACTATTCCGGATCACCTCGTGATATCCCGGATCCCATCCGAGACTCCGAACAACATTCGGTCTCTTTGTCATAATACCATAACTACTCAAACAACGTCGAATCCTTAAGTGTGTCTCCCTACGGTTCGTGAATTATGCAGACATGATCGAGACACTTCTCCGAACAATAACCAATAGAGGAATCTGGAAATTTATATGGTTCCCACATATTTCTACGATTACTTTGCGATCGAATGAACCACTTACATACGATACCAATTTCCCTTTGTCTCACGATAGTTTACTTATCCGAGGTTATGATCGCTTGTATCTCGCATACCTAGTTCAACCTCGTTACCGATAAGTACTCTTTTCTCGTTCCTGATATGTGATCCCTCGTGAGCTACCACATGCTTGCAAGCCAATTGGATGACATTCCACCGAGAGGGCCCAGAGTATATCTATCCGTCATATGGATGGACAAATCCCACTCTTGATCCATGTGTCTCAACCAATACTTTCCGAACACTCAATGCCACCTTTATAGCCACCCAGTTACGGTGTGGTGTTTGATGTCATCAAAGCATCCATCCGGTAAAGGTGATATGCATGATCTCATGGTCGAAGGAATTAGGTTACTATGTATCAGAAAGCATATAGCAATTGAACTATTGAAATGACTTGATCTTTATGCTACGCTTATCTATAGGAGTATGTCCATCATATCATTCTCCTAACGATATGATCTTGTTGTTGATAACATCTCAATGTTCATGATAGGGAAACCACAATCATTTATCAACCAACAAGCTAGTGATGTATAGAGGCTATACTAGGGACTTCAAATTAAGTTTACAAATCACACAAGTATCAATGTTTCCTTGTTAATACTATTATAGCATGAATGTAAACATTTATCATAAACACAAAGATATAATAATAACTACATTTATTATTGCCTCTAGGGCATATCTCCAACATCTCCCACTTGCACTAGAGTCATGTAATCTAGATTACATGGTAATATACCGAACACCCATGGCAGTTTGGTGTTGGTCATGTTTTGCCCTGGAGAGGTTTAGTCAATGGATCCGCCACATTCAGATCTGGTGTACTTTGCAAATCTTTATATCCCCATCCCGGATATGTTCTCGAATAACGCAGCTTGATGTGCTTCACTTCTTGTGTGACCTTGGTTCTTGCGCAGCATTGGCTATGGTGCCCATGTTATCACAAAGAGATAGACATTGGGTCCAGCGACTAGGAACCACACCCAGCTCCGTAATGAACTCTTTCATCCATATCGCTTCTTGTGAAGCCTCGAAGCAGCCATGTATTCCGATTCGGTTGAAGATCTCGCCACAACGCTTTGCTTTGCACTCCTCCGCTAATCGCTGCACCATTCAAAATAAATACGTATCCATTGTGATTTAGAATCATCCGGATCGGTGTTCCAACTAGCATCGGTGTAACCGTTAACAACGAGTTGTTCATCACCTCCATAAGAAAGAACCATATCCTTAGTTCTTCTCAAGTACTTATGGATGTTTTTGATCATTGTCCAATGATCCACTCTGGATCACTTTGATATCTGCTAGTTAAACTAAAGATATGCAATGTCGGGTCTAGTACATAGCATGGCATACATTAGAGATCCTATGGCTGAGGCATAGGAGTCTTACTCATCCTTTCTCTATCTTCTACCGATGTCGGACTTTGAGTTTTACTCAAGGTCGATTACAAACATGGGCAAGAACCCTTTCTTGCTTTCTTCCATTCCAAACCTCTTTAGAACTTTGTCCAAATATGTACTCTATGACAATGATATTTGGCGTTTCGATCTATCTCTGTAAATCTTTATGCCTAATATGTAAGCTGCTCGCCAAGATCCTTCATTGAAAACTATTATTCAAATATTCCTTGACACCATTAAGAAGGTCTACATCATTCCCAATCAACAATATGTCATCCACATATAGTATTAAGAATGCTACAGAGCTCCCACTCACTTTCTTGTAAATACAAGCTGCTCCATAAGTTTGTATAAAACCAAAACTTTTGATCACCTTATCAAACGTTGATTCCAACTTCGGATGCTTGCTTCAATCCATAGATGGACCGTTGAAGTTTGCATACCTTGTTAGCATCTTTAGGATCGACAAAACCTTTGGGTTGCATCATATACAACTCTTCATCAATATCTCCATTGAGGAATGCTGTTTTGACATCCATCTGCCATATCTCATAATCATAATATGCAGCGATTGCTAACATAATCCTCACAGACTTTAGCTTCGCTACTCGTGAGAAAGTCTCATCGTAGTCAACTCCTTGAATTTGTCGAAACCCTTTTGCGACAAGTCGAGCTTTATAGATGCGAACATTACCATCAAGATCTGCTTTTCTTGAAAATCCATTTGTTCTCGATGACCTTCCGCCATCCCAGTAAGTCCACCAAAGTCCATACTTGGTTTTCGTACATGCATCCAATCTCGGATTTCATGGCTTCTTGCCATTTATTGGAATCTGGGCTCATCATCGCTTCCTCATATGTCTCGGGTCATCGGTGTTGTCCATCAACATGACACTCATAACGGATCATACCAACTGGAGTGGTACGAGTTCTTGTTGACCTCCGAGGCTGCGGCAACTTCAACCAAGTTTCATGATCATCATCATTAGCTTCCTCTCTAATTGGTGCACCACAGAACTTCTTCCGTGCGCGCTACTCGCAATTTCGAGAGAAGGTTCGACAACCTCGTCGAGTTCTACTTTCCTTCAGTCACTTCTTTCTAGAGAAATTCCTTCTCTAGAAAGGATCCATTCTTGGCAACAAAGATTTTGCCTTCGGATCTATGATAGAAGGTATACCCAATAGTTTCCTTCGGTATCCTATGAAGACGCATTTTTCCGCTTTGGGTTCAAGCTTGTCCTACAGTAACTTCTTTACATAGGCTTCAGATCCCCAAACTTTAAGGAACGACAATCTAGGTTTCTTCCCAAACCATAATTCATACGGTGTCGTTTCAACGGATTTAGACGGTGCCCTATTTAAAGTGAATGCGGCTGTTTCTAATGCATAACCCCAAAATGATAGCGGTAACTGTAAGTGACATCACGTAAGCGAACCATATCTATGAGAGTTCGACACGACGTTCGGACACACCATTGGTACTTGTTGTGGTGTTCGCGGTGTCAATCGTGGAAAGTATTCGCATTTATTCAAATGCTCGCCAAACTCAGAACTTAGATATTCACCTCCACGATCAGAACGTAGAAATTTAATCTTCTTGTTACGTTGATTCTCTACCTCACTTTGAAACTCCTTAAACTTCTCGAAAGTTTCGGACTTATGTTTCATGAAATAGATATACCCATATCTACTCAAGTCATCCATGAAGGTAAGAACATAACTTGATAACCATCACATGATGCTACACTCATTGGACCACACACATCGGTATGTATGATTTCCAATAAGTCCGTAGCTCGCTCCATCATACCAGAAAATGGAGTCTTAGTCATTTTTCCCATCAGACATGCCTCGCATCTTTCAAGTGATTCAAAATCAAGTGATTCAAGAAGTCCATCAGAATGGAGTTTCTTCATACGTTTCACTCCAATGTGACCAAGACGATGCCACATATAGGTCGAATTATCGCTGATTTCAAACGTTTAGCCTCAATGTTATTGATATGTGTATTTCCACTATCGAGATTCAATAAGAATAGACCATCTATCAAAGGTGCATGTGCATAAAACATATTACTCATATAAATCGAACAACCATTATTCTCGGACTTAAACAAGTAACCGTCTCGCAATAAACAAGATCCCGATATAATGTTCATGCTCAACGCAGCACCAAATAACAATTATTTAAGTATAAAACTAATCCCGATGGTAGATGAAGGGTAGCATGCCGACCGCGATCACATCAACCTTTGATCCGCTTTCCCACGCGCATCGTCACCTCGTTCTTCGCTAGCTTCCGTTTATTCTGCAAAGACTGTTTGAGTTACAAATATGAGCAACCGAACCAAGATCAAATACCTGTGCACTACTACAGTACTAGTGAGATACACATCAATAACATGTATATCAGATATACCTTTCTTCTTGATGTTGCCGTTCTTCAGATCCGCCAAGTACTTTGGGCAATTCCGCTTCCAGTGACCTTCTCCCTTGCAGTAAAAGCACTCAGTATCAGGCTTGGGTCCAGCCTTGGTCTTCTTCACCGGCGTGGTAACTTTCTTACCACCATTCTTGAAGTGTCCCTTCTGCTTAGACTTGCCTTTCTTGAATTTGGTGGTCTTATTGACCAACAACACTTGGTGCTCTTTCTTGATCTCCACTTCTGCAGACTTTAACATAGCCAACAGTTCTGGCAACTCTTTGTTCATGTTCTGCATGTTGTAGTTCATCACAAAGTTCTTGTAACTTGGTGGTAGTGATTGGAGGACACGGTAAATCCCCAAAGCATTAGGAATCACTATACCCAAGCTTTGAAGTTTGTTTGCGTGCCCAGACATCTTAAGCACATGCTCACTGACGGAGCTGCCCTCTTCCATCTTGCAGTTAAAGAACTTTTCAGAAGCCTCATAGCTTTCAATTGCCGCATGAGTCTCAAAAATCAATTTGAGATCCTCGACAATATCATATGGGTCTGAATTCTCAAACCTTTTCTAAAGCTCTGATTCTAAACCATACACGATAGCACACTGAACTATGGAGTACTGATTCTTCCGAGCGAGGTAAACATTCTTTACTTCATCGGCAGCATCACCGCAGTGGGTCACCCAATGTGCATCCAAAGACATAGGTCAAATCACCACCGTGAGGACAATCCTCAAATTGGAACCAATCCGGGTTGCTTCCATTGTTTTTCAACTTTTCTTTCTCTAGGAACGTATTAAAATTAATGGTAGGGGCTGCCATTGATCTACAACATATTTGCAATAGTTTAGACTAAGTTTATGACAAATTGAGTTCAAATTAATAATGAAATTAAACTAGGTGAACTCCCACTCAAAACAACATCCCTCACATTGTTTTAGTGATCACACGAACCAAATCCACTACATCAACACCGATCATCACGAGAGTTGATATAGTTTCAATGGCGAACAATCGTCATGTTCATCATATCTACTATATGATTCATGCTTTACCTTTCGGTGATCCGTGTTCCGAGACCATGTATGTACATGCTAGGCTCGTAAAGATCAAACCTTAGTTTCCGCATGAGCAAATCTGGCTTGCTCACGTTGTATACACTTGCAAAATCTAACACACCCGATCATCACGTGGTGCTTCGAAACAACAAGCTTTAGCAACGGTGCTAACTAAGGGTGAACACTTTATGACTTGAAATTCATGTGCATGAGGGATCATCTTATAATGCTACCGTCGTCTACTAAGCAATACAAGATGCATAAAGGATTAACATCACATGCAATTCAATAATATGTGATATGATATGGCCTTTCTTCTTTGTGCTTCCGATCTCCATCTTCAAGCACAAACATGATATCCATCATCACCGGCATTGCATCTAGGTCAATGACGCTTCTACATGGTTGTCGTCCACCGGCTTCAACTATTACAACTACTTTGAATAGACACGCGGGTCTTGAACATAAATTAAAGACAACCATCTGGCTCCTGCCGGTTGCCAACTTACAATAAGGAACATTGCATACATCAAATATAATCACAATCATGGCCATATCACATCACTGCACACCCCTGCAAAACAAAGTTAGACACCTCTACTTTCTTTGCATATTTTACGTGGTTTGGGGCTTTCAATAAGTGTCGTTCTAACTTACGAACAAGAACCAGAACATTGATACTAGCATTGTTGATCACCCGTTGTAAATTGGATCTTAACTATGCTAGGAGAAACATGCACCCGCAAAGCCACTTATGCAATACAAGTTGCATGTCAAGCGTGGAGCAAGTCTCATGAACGATGTCATGTAAGGTTAGCCCGGGCCGCTTCATCCCAACATACCGCAAGATGCAAAGTACACAAGAAGCAATCGACAATAAAAGCATCAACGCCCACAATGACCATTGTGTTCTACTCATGCAACAGATCTATATATAGACACGGCTCTGATACCACTGTAGGTTTTCGTAGCATGGAAAACAAAAATTTTCTATCGCATACAAACAAACAAGCCAAGATCTATCTACTAGATTGTAGAAACGAGTCGATGGAATAACTTACCCTCGAAGATTCCAAGTGTTTAACGAGAGCGGATTCTCGTGGGTGATGTAGTCGTACTCTTCCCGATCTCAAGATCGTGTAGACGATCCTTCCGGCTGCTAATAGCGCCTCCCGCAATCGGGTCACACATTCGGTACTCGTGAATACCTTCCTCTCCCTTGTTCCAAAGAAAATGGAGGTTGTAGCACTCTCCTCGCGATTCCGGCAGCACAACGGCGTGGTACCGGAAGTAGAGGGGAGATCTCGCAGGGCTTCTCCTTAAGCCGGAGCGAGTATGGTGGAGTATGAGAGAGCTCCTCGGCGATCTAGGGTTTAGACACACCAAGGAGGAGGGGCTAGAGCCGGCGGCTAGGGGTTGGGACCCCAAGTCGGCTTAGGGCAAAACCCTAGGTGGTGGCGGCGCTATGGAGGGCTGCAGCTTTCTAGGGTTTGAGGTGAGGGACTTGTGTGTCTAGGAGGAGCCCCGCCTCCTTATAGGTGGAGGGCTGGCGGCCAAGGGAGGAGGAGTCCTCCCCAACTCGGCTTGGAGGAGGCGCCGCTGGAGGAGGATTCCTCCCAACCTGCTTCTCCTTCCTCTTTCCCTCTTTCCAATTTTAGCCGTTTGACTTTTCAAACTTGCTATTTGACTTTTCAATTTAGGATTCAATTTAATCCTTTATTTGGAATAGCGAGAACACTTAGTACATGATGCAATCATTCCAATATGCAATGACACATTCATGTACCCCTTCCCCTCCGGAGTGCCGGACATTCCGGAACCTTCTAGAACATTCCCAATGAAAACACCGGAATCATTCCCGAACTACGAAACGGGACTTTCCTTATATGAATATTAATCTCCGGACTATTCCGGATCACCTCGTGATATCCTGGATCCCATCCGAGACTCCGAACAACATTCAGTCTCTTTCTCATAATACCATAACTACTCAAACAACGTCGAATCCTTAAGTGTGTCTCCCTACGGTTCGTGAATTATGCGGACATGATCGAGACACTTCTCCGAACAATAACCAATAGAGGTATCTGGAAATTCATATGGCTCCCACATATTTCTACGATTACTTTGCGATCGAATGAACCACTTACATACGATACCAATTTCCCTTTGTCTCACGATAGTTTACTTATCCGAGGTTATGATCGTCGGTATCTCTGCATACCTAGTTCAACCTCGTTACCGATAAGTACTCTTTTCTCGTTCCCGTGATATGTGATCCCTTGTGAGCCACCACATGCTTGCAATCCAATTGGATGACATTCCACCTAGAGGGCCCGAGTATATCTATCCGTCATATGGATGGACAAATCCCACTCTTGATCCATGTGTCTCAACCCAAGATTTTCCGAACACTCAATGCCACCTTTATAGCCACCCGATTACGGTGTGGTGTTTGATGTCATCAAAGCATCCATCCGTAAAGGTGATATGCATGATCTCATGGTCGAAGGAATTAGGTTACTATGTATCAGAAAGCATATAGCAATTGAACTATTGAAATGACTTGATCTTTATGCTACGCTTATCTATAGGAGTATGTCCACCATATCATTCTCCTAACGATATGATCTTGTTGTTGATAACATCTCAATGTTCATGATAGGGAAACCATAATCATTTATCAACCAACAAGCTAGTGATGTATAGTGGCTATACTAGGGACTTCAAATTAAGTTTACAAATCACACAAGTATCAATGTTTCCTTGTTAATACTATTATAGCATGAATCTAAACATTTATCATAAACACAAAGATATAATAATAACTACATTTATTATTGCCTCTAGGGCATATCTCCAACAGCACTGGCCGGCGAGGTCACTCCTTCTCCCCAAGCCGGAGAGAAGGTGTACCTCAAAGCACAAATTGTACGCGGTGTCTCCCTCCCGATCTCCAACTTCTTCCTTTCTGTCCTGTAACACCCTCAGAATCGGCCCTATGCAAGTTTCTGTCCTGTAACACTAGGCACTTTCGTGCGGGTGGAAAACGAAGTAATAACATTACACAACAGTCCTCGATGGGACCCACAGAACAGATATATATATATAACAGCGACTCAATGAGTCAAGAATACAGATATACGGTACAAAGATCCAAATCACCTTGAAAAGATGGAGCGTCCGTCTACGGACAAGATGCAAATGGGGCTAAGAGCCCTGAAGAATAACCAATGGCGTCCATAACCCTGCCCAGGCCAAGCCGGAAGGTAACCCTGCTAACGACGTCGATCTCAAACCTACTTAAACAAAAGGGGTGCCGACAAAGGGCAAAGGAAAAAGAGGAGCGTCGATCTTGAGGCCAAGACACAGCGAGGCTAGAATTGGCGTCCTCGCCTACAGTATGGTGGATCAAGCGGCAGCGCAAAGATGCACTAAACAACCTATAGAGACTCGATACAACTGGCGACGATCAGAGAGGGATAAGAAAGACCTATTCGGAACCAACCTGAATCTAACACCAAACAATCCCATCCTGGTATTTCCCCCTCGAGACCAAACGAGGAAGTCAACCGAGGAACTCACACAGTTGGCAGTTTTATTTATTCGGTTATCGTTGCAGCAATTACTAGTCAGGTTTAGATAATCATCCCGATTAAGTAAGCAGTGGGCACTTTTAGTTAACCATTCTGTGATAGTTGCAACACTTACTAGTCAGATACAATTAGCATGAGATAACCCAAAAACCCAGCAGTTGTTGGTACTTTTATTTAGCCATTCCGATGTAGTTGCAATACTTACTAGTCAGGTACAATGATCGCAAGCGACGCTCCAAACAAGCAATTGTGGGCAACATTATTTAGCCATTCCATTATAGTGAAGCTGATTACTAGTCATTATAAAGTCAAATTTATAGTACTACTTTAGTTATGCTTGTCTATGGTCGAGATACTGTGCTCCAAGTCGTCCATAACCGTGGACACGGATTTCAGAAAGTTTTACCCGGCCGGGGTGCACCAATAGCAACACACGCTCGATCAACCTCGGAAAAACCAAATCAAAACCCAACGAGGCCTTCACGACAAAGCAATCATAGGATTCAGAATTATTTCAGGGGGGCCACCCCATTGAGTAGACCCGCAACGAAGTAAGCTAGCTCCGAGACGGACTCAAGGTTTGCGTCAATGGCTGTAAACGACTGGGAACCCGAAAGTGTGACTGGGCTTGTCGATACCGCGAAAACACTCCGCTTACCTAAACAGTACAGTGTGCTCCTCGCACAATCGTAAATACAGAAGTAGCATGGCATAAGTACAGGATCGTAAATAAAACCTCAAACTAGTTTGTGGCCCCAAGAAATAAGACTGAATCAAGCTCGCTCGGGGGTCCCATATACCTCCGGATGTGGATAGCGCGATAAATCAAGGAATGTATCAAGTACTCGGGGTCCCACGGACACAAGTGGGCGTTCGGAAACCAAATATTATCTATCACCCACCGATGCCTCTGCTTACTTCAATTTTAGTTGTTAAACAGGAATTTAAAGTGAACGATAAGTAAAGCCAAGATCATCTCCAACATCAACATGTGGCAATTCTCCAACAACTGTGGTACATGGCGACACGCAACAACATTTGAGCAAGCGACTACGACGCGCAAGTCCAACTATCTACCAAACAACAGGTAATAGGATGTGTCCGAGGCAATATATGGCTACAAGGGGATATCACGGGTACGGAAACTAGAGCATCGCATCACAGATAGCAATAGATCAACATGAGGGAAGTAAATACTATAAAAGTAAGATAGGTAGAAAGGGGGAGATGCTCTCCTGAAAACATTGCCGAAGGTTCATCCGAAGATCGGGTCGACACTCGCATCAACTCAACGGTCTTATCCGCGAAGAAGCAAAACACTAGAAGAAACACCGAATGCAATATTTAATACTACGGCAAAAGATCGGCATGCTTATGATATGATGCATGGCATGGCAAAGGTGCGATGCAATTAGGTCATATTAAGTGGAACCGGGGTCCCGACAATTAAATAGACGGTTCAAGTTATTTAGAAACCCCCGCAATTTAAATGTTGTATTAGCATGGCAAAAGATAGCACCGGGTTCGCTACACAAATTTAAATGAGGCCAATATAAGACTAGATTTGCCCGCATATGGGCCCCATATTTAATTATTAGGTGAATCGGCATAAGGCCCCCAAACCACAGACAAGCATGCATGCATGAACAATTTAATATGCATTAGATATATCATTTATAAAATAAGGTCTCGGGTTTGGGTTCACACATTTAGGGTTCGGCAGATCTTGGTTTTCCGGGGTTCGGGGTCGGGTCTCGGGGTTCAGGGTTCGACGGAAACGTTCTCGGATAGCGGAGTAGATCTTGGCGTTCCGGGAGGAAGCACTTGGTCTGGCGTCGGGGCGTCGGATTCTCCTGGTCGCTACCGTTCTTGTCGTCATGCAGATCTTGTCGGGTCCCACGGGGTCGAGCTTGCCGTTGCGAGGGTCTTGTCGGGCCCGCGCCATCGAGTCGGTGTTAGCGTTCGGGAGCGTTCTCGTGGCAATCTTGGCGTCCGAGGGAAATTCATGTCGTATCCGTGGTGCGTCCGAGATGTAGATCTTGTGATACCGGCGTCATCGGGTTCCACCTCGCGCATAGGTCGACGAAGCCCGTGTCGATGCAGATCTTGGTTTACGGATTGAGGGGTTCTTGTCGGTGTCGTCCTTGGTCACACGGGGCCAAACCCTCAGGGCAACAAACGCTCCGCTGAGGCGATTTGCAGGAGGCTTACACCACAACGAAGGGGACAACATGAGCGCGCGCATGCAGCAAGGGACATCCAGCAGGGTGGTCAGCGGTGCATGCGACGAGGAAGGTGGGCGGCGCCGGTCGGGCCCATGCAGACGGCGTCGATGCATCGACGAGGGGGCCGGTCCTCGCGGGTGCTGCGGGGTCGCTGGCGACGAGCGGCGGCCGGAGGAGGCGAGGGACAGCGCGTGCCGGGCCTGCAGCGGAGGAGGTCGGACGGCGGCCAAGGCAGGGGCCGCGGCGGGCGACGTGGCAGGGTCGGCGTGGCGGACTCCGGCCAGAGGCGGCGAGCTTGGAGGAGAGGGGGAGGGTCGCGGCGGCGAGGCAGCTCGGGGCCTCCCGTGGCGGCGGTCATGGCGTGGATGACGAAGGGGGACGGTGGAGCGGGCGACCGGCAGACGGCGGGCGGGCGCCCGGCCGGCGCCGGGCGAGGGAGGAGAAGGGGGGCAGCGAGGGTCGCGAAGCGGCGCCGGAGAGCACGGGCGAGCGAGGCGGCACTGGCGGCAGCGGCTCGCTGGCCGGAGGGGAGGAGAGCTTGGCGACGCAGGAAGGCGGGAAGGGGCGAGGCGGAGGAGGGGCGCTGGGAGGGGCGAGGTGGTGGCGGGGCAGCGAAAGCGAGGAGGAGGCGGCTGGCCGAGCGGAGGAGGTAGAAGGCGGGGCGCGGCGAAGAGGGACGGGCCGGCGGTCGGGGCCGCGGGGCTGTGACGGCAGCGTCAAGGGAGGGGACGGGCAAGGGCGACGACTGAGCGAGCGGCCGGCTAGGAGGGAGCGAGGCAGTGGGGGCGTGTGGAGAGGGAGGAGCGGGGGAGGAGGAAGACGGGTCGAGGCGCGTGGGGGGACGCGGTCCAGGGATGGGGCCAGGTGGGGCAGGGGCGCGTCAGGGGTGGGGCCGGGGTTGGTTGGCTGCGTGTGTGTGGTGGGTGTGAGGCAGGTGTGTGCTGGGGTGGGTCCCAGGGAGAGAGAGGGGGAGAGAGAGAGAGGGAAGAGGGGGTGATGTGGCGTGGGATTGGGAGGAGGGAGAGGTGAGGTGTCAGGTGGGGATTGGGGGAGGTGATGTGGAGGGGGGTGTGGGTAGATTAGGTTGGGTAGACTAGGGATTATGGGTGGGCCGATTATTCTGGGGGTGGTCGTTCGGGTCGAATCGGCCCGTTCGAATGCCCCCACTAAAAATAATTTAATATTTTATTTGTGTTAAACGGACCGTTTGCAAAACATAGTCAGTCCAAACAAAATATTCCGGAGGCCCGGTTTTGAATAAAGATGGGGCGTTTAGAAAACACAAACAGGTTTTTCTGCAAATAGTTTTATGCAAGCAAATGCAAGATGATGACAATGCTCAAATGCAATGTGGCATGATGACATGAGCAAGCGGTCATGATGATGCAATGCACAAAACAACGCGATTTTCTAGTAGTGGTTTTTGCGGGATGCCACAATTCGACACCACTAACAATGGATCTCGCCCTCGAGATCCGCCTCATGGTACCAGAAGGAAGGTCGGCGATCTACGTCTTCTCGCTTCGTGTAGATCCTCGCGACACCACTAACAAGAGGTCGTTGTCCGTGATCGTCGAGAGAACACTCCGGAACAAAAGGGCGAAGGTAGAGGTATCAACAAATAAAGCCACCTCTAACTCCGGTGGAAAGAGGGAACCGATGCATTCTCATCCACTTCAATGTACACAAGCGAATAGAAAGGGTAGTCGGCATGGGGGCCAATCCATCACGCACCCAAACTATTACTCTGCACGATCAGTAGAAAAGAGTGCAACCATTCTCGGAATCAGACTGAAGATCTCGACAATCGAGGTTCGGAAACAAAGGAGTGATGCAGACTCTGCATCGGATCTGGCGTAGATGATGCCGTCGCGTCGGAAAACAACGGAAGGAACAAACAAGGAACAAAGAATGGTACCACAGCAGACGGATTCCTCAAGCAGCATGAACACCGGATGGTAGAACACCGTTACCAAAGGAGGAAGCGAAACCCTGAAGGTACGACGGAAACCCAACCACGAGAATTCCTAGACTCGAAGAAAGAGAAGAGAGCGGATTCAGAACGCGTAGAGATAAGAGGAGAATAGCAGAGGATTAAGGAGTAAAAGCAGACCTAACCAGAACTATCCAACCGATTTTGCAAAAATAGTTTTGACACTCTATTTCGGCCGTTAGCTAGGTTATCCTACAGGCTGGACTTGTGGGGTATCGAATCGCCGAGCTCGATACCACTCAGAATCGGCCCTATGCAAGTTTTAGCGAAACCCGCCAAACCCGCATAGAAACGATTCAAAGGTGCTACCAGCACTTTCAAGGGTGGAAAACGGCGTAATAACATTACACAACATTCCTCGATGGGACCCATAGAACATATATATATAACAATGACTCAATGAGTCAAGAATACAGATATCGGTACAAAGATCCAAATCACCTTGAAAAGATGGAGCGTCCGCTCACGGACAAGATGCAAATGGGGCTAAGAGCCACGAAGAATAACCAATGGCGCCCATAACCCTGCCTGCCAAGCCGGAAGGTAACCCCGCTAACGACGCCGATCTCAAACCTGCTTAAACAAAAGGGTGCCGACAAAGGGCAAAGGAAAAGAGGAGCGTCGATCGAGGCCAAGACAGCGAGGCTAGAATTCGGCGGTCCTCGCCTACACAGGTATGGTGGACTGAAGCGGCAGCGGCAGCATGCACTAAACAACCTATAGAGACTCGATACAACTGGCGACGATCAGAGAGGGATAAGAAAGACCTATTCGGAACCAACCTGAATCTAACACCAAACAATCCCATCCTGGTATTTCCCCCTCGAGACCAAACGAGGAAGTCAACCGAGGAACTCACACAGTTGGCAGTTTTATTTATTCGGTTATCGTTGCAGCAATTACTAGTCAGGTTTAGATAATCATCCTGATTAAGTAAGCAGTGGGCACTTTTAGTTAACCATTCCGTGATAGTTGCAACACTTACTAGTCAGATACAATTAGCATGAGATAACCCAAAAACCCAACAGTTGTTGGTACTTTTATTTAGCCATTCCGTTGTAGTTGCAATACTGAAATCAAGCTCAAACTAGTTTGTGGCCCCAAGAAATAAGACTGAATCAAGCTCTGGCTCAGGGGGGTCCCATATACCTCCCGGATGTGGATAGCGCGATAAATCAAGGAACAGGTATCAAGTACTCGGGGTCCTACGGGACACAAGTGGGCGTTCGGAAACCAAATATTATCTATCACCCACCGATGCCTCTGCTTACTTCAATTTTAGTTGTTAAACAGGAATTTAAAGTGAACGATAAGTAAAGCCAAGATCATCTCCAACATCAACATGTGGCAATTCTCCAACAACTGTGGTACATGGCGACACGCAACAACATTTGAGAAAGCGACTACGACGCGCAAGTCCAACTATCTACCAAACAACAGGTAATAGGATGTGTCCGAGGCAATATATGGCTGCAAGGGGATATCACGGGTACGGAAACTAGAGCATCGCATCACAGATAGCAATAGATCAACAGGAGGGAAGTAAATACTATAAAAGTAAGATAGGTAGAAAGGGGGAGATGCTCGCCTAAAAACATTGCCGAAGGTTCATCCGAAGATCGGGTCGACACTCGCATCAACTCAACGGTCTTATCCGCGAAGAAGCAAAACACTAGAAGAAACACCGGATGCAATATTTAATACTACGGCAAAAGATCGGCATGCTTATGATATGATGCATGGCATGGCAAAGGTGCGATGCAATTAGGTCATATTAAGTGGAACCGGGGTCCCGACAATTAAATAGACGGTTCAAGTTATTTAAAAACCCCCGCAATTTAAATGTTGTATTAGCATGGCAAAAGATAGCACCGGGTTCGCTACACAAATTTAAATGAGGCCAATATAAGACTAGATTTGCCCGCATATGGGCCCCATATTTAATTATTAGGTGAATCGGCATAAGGCCCCCAAACCACAGACAAGCATGCATGCATGAACAATTTAATATGCATCAGATATATCATTTATAAAATAAGGTCTCGGGTTTGGGTTCACACATTTAGGGTTCGGCAGATCTTGGTGTTCCGGGGTTCGGGGTCGGGTCTCGGGGTTCAGGGTTCGACGGAAACGTTCTCGGATAGCGGAGTAGATCTTGGCGTTCCGGGAGGAAGCACTTGGTCTGGCGTCGGGGCATCGGATTCTCCTGGTCGCTACCGTTCTTGTCGTCATGCAGATCTTGTCGGGTCCCACGGGGTCGAGCTTGCCGTTGCGAGGGTCTTGTCGGGCCCGCGCCATCGAGTCGGTGTTAGCGTTCGGGAGCGTTCTCGTGGCAATCTTGGCGTCCGAGGGAAATTCATGTCATATCCATGGTGCGTCCGAGATGTAGATCTTGTGATACCGGCGTCATCGGGTTCCACCTCGCGCATAGGTCGATGAAGCCCGTGTCGATGCAGATCTTGGTTTACGGCTTGAGGGGTTCTTGTCGGTGTCGTCCTTGGTCACACGGGGCCAAACCCTCAGGGCAACAACGCCCGAGGCGACGGCAGAGGCTTACACCACAACGGCGGGACAACATGAGCGCTGCGCATGCAAGGGACATCCAGCGGGTGGTCGTGGCGCTGCGGCGAGGAAGGTGGGCGGCGCCGGTCGGGCCCACGCAGACGGCGTCGATGCATCGACGAGGGGTCCGGGCCTCGCGGGTTCTACGGGTCGCCGCGGCAGCGGCCGGAGGAGGCGAGGGACAGCGTGGCCCGGCAGCGGAGGAGGTCGAACGGCGCGCTGCAGGGGCCGCGGGCGGCGACGTGACGGTCGGCATGGCGGACTCGGCCAGAGGCGGCGAGCTTGAGGAGAGGGGAGGTCGCGGCGAGGCAGGCGGGCCTCCGTGGCGGCGGACATGGCGTGAATGGCAAGGGGACGGTGGAGCGGGCGGACCGGCATGACGGCGGCGGCCGGCGCCCAGCGACAGGAGCGCAGAGGCGGGCTTGACGAGGGTCGCGAAGGGCGGCGCCGGAGAGACGATGGAGCGAGGCACCGGGCGGGCAGCGGCGAGCGGCTTCATGGGCTGCCGGAGGAGGAGCTTCGGGCGCGATGAGAAGGAGGCGCGGTGGGCGAGCGGAGGAGGGGCGCTGGGAGGGGCGAGAGTGGTGGCCAAGGGGCAGCGAGAAGCGAGGAGGGCGGGCGGGCAGGCAGGCGGAGCGAGGAGGTAGAAGGCGGGCAGGGCGTCAGGCAGGAGGGACGTGGCCGACGGGTCGGGGCCGCGGGCGGGCTGGACGGCCAGCGTCTGAGGGGACGGCAGCGACGACCGGAGCGGAGGCGGCTAGGAGGGAGCGAGGCAGAGCGGTGGGGAGCGTGTGGTGGAGAGGGAGAGCGGGCGGGAGGAGGAAGACGGGTCAGGGGGGCGTCGCGTGGGGGACGCGGTCCAGGGATGGGGCCAGGTGGGGCAGGGGCGCGTCAGGGGTGGGGCCGGGGTTGGTTGGCTGCGTGTGTGTGGTGGGTGTGAGGCAGGTGTGTGCTGGGGTGGGTCCCAGGGAGAGAGAGGGGGAGAGAGAGAGGGAGGGAAGAGGGGATGGCTGATGTGGCAGCGTGGGATTGGGTAGAGGGAGGGGAGAGGTGAGGTGTCAGGTGGGGATTGGGGGAGGTGATGTGGAGGGGGGTGTGGGTAGATTAGGTTGGGTAGACTAGGGATTATGGGTGGGCCGATTATTCTGGGGGTGGTCGTTCGGGTCGAATCGGCCCGTTCGACTGCCCCCACTAAAAATAATTTAATATTTTATTTGTGTTAAACGGACCGTTTGCAAAACATAGTAAGTCCAAACAAAATATTCCGGAGGCCCGGTTTTGGTTTTGAATAAAGATGGGGCGTTTAGAAAACACAAACAGGTTTGTCTGCAAATAGTTTTATGCAAGCAAATGCAAGATGATGACGATGCTCAAATGCAATGTGGCATGATGACATGAGCAAGCGGTCATGATGATGCAATGCACAAAACAACGCGATTTTCTAGTAGTGGTTTTTGCGGGATGCCACATGTCCTTAGCCATTACCGGGTTCAACCTCAAAACCTATCCCCCAATAGCATCCTCGCGCTTAGCAACTGCATGGCGCTTTGTGAGGGTTACCTAGGGATTAGGCCTAGGTTAGATCTGTTCATCTACTTTTTCACCGTCAAGAGGGAAGCCGGAGCGAGCAAGGACGAGCTCAAGAATAGCGGAACAATTAGTTTCAAGATCCGGCCTAGCCGGCGGTTCCCCAACATCGTCGGCCATTAGTCTTGCAAAAACTGGCAACAGACGTACTTCTACGGCCCAAATATCCCTCTGGCTGGCTGAGAAGAAACGTATCCAGACTTCGTCGATGGGGCCGCCGCTGAAGCTCCGACATGGAGATCCCAGGCCACCCTTCCCTCCGACAACGACGCTTCCCGCGCTACAAGGCGGATAGAGTGGTTCGTAGAGACGGGTCTGGCCGGATTGGACCTAGCCATGTGCTGGTTCGTCAGGCGGATCCAGCCTCTGCAGCACCGCGCAAAGCTGATGCACCAGTACACCAAGGACAGGAGGGATAGCCTCCGCATCTCCGAGGACAACTTTTCGAGTGACTCCATCAAGCCCGCCTCAAGGACATCGTCAAGGTAAAGGACAGGAAGCGTGGCTTCGCCATTACCTACGACATGCTCGTTGACGGCACGTTCCCAGAGGTATGCATTTATTTTCTGTGTATGACATATACTCCAGTTATTCCGTCTAGCCATTAACATTTCATCTAACACATTGGGATTTCACTTTAACATCTCAAAAGTCTAGAGGAGGATAGCATGGCTGTCCAAATCTATGACCACAAGATGAAGGAATTCACCGTCATGTCCGACGATGATGTCCCGTTGGCGCGTAAGCAAAATAGCTCCACCTCTGACGCTGCCGATGGAGGCAAGAAGAAGAAGACGGAGGGTGGAGCCTACAAGAAGTCCACTGCCGCCCTAGAAGCAGAGAAAAGAAGAAATACCGGCATCCCTTTTATCAAGGCACCCACCATTGTGTAAGCTTCTTTTCCTCCAATATTGTCCATTGCTCGTCTTGTTCATGTACTTATACTTTTGCACGTTTCAGGAAGAAAGCTAGCTTGAGTTTGAAGAAGACCTCCAAAACATTGGGGGCTTCTAGAAACATCAGAGATATGTTGTACCAAGATGTGTCGCACCAAGCATCTCCCGCCATCGCCCCTACCACTCCCAGCGTCTAGCCTACCGCCGCACCAACGAGCTCTCCGACTAAGGTGGCATCTGGCCCCTCCACCATGGAGGTGGATCCAGGTGTCTCCGTGGATCTTGTTCTTGTCGGCGAGCAGGCGACACAAGAAAGCACCACGACCAAAATGGCTGAAGCTCTGGCTAAGGATGCCATCGGTAGCGGTAAGGTGATAGTGGTAGGCGGAACGTCTGCTGAAGGCGGCGGCGCTGCATCCAAGAAGCCAGCAGAGCTCCCGAAGATTTTCTACCCGGCGCTTACGCCGAGTAGCTCAGCTCTGGCTCCTGGTGCAGCGCCAACTTGTCCGACTTGTGGCCTTGAGGAGCTGCTCAAGCAGGTGGATATCCTGCGAGGAAATAGCCTTTCCTTCAGCAAGATATTTGCCGAGAGCTCCACCAATCTCAAGATCATATCACTTGTAAGTTTTGTTTGTCTTTTGGATTTCATAAGTAGCATCCCACTATAGCCCCCGAGGATTTTGACGGAAAACCATAGGTCTTTGCATCTGAATGCTCTAAGAGTGACTAAGCTAGAAAACTTCTCACTGTAGCCCCCAAGTATTTAGTTTGATTGAAATATTCTAACTAGATACTTTTAGAGTAGCATACGCAGTGTTTGTAAAATTCGATACTGTAGCCCCCAAGTCTCTAGTTGAAACTAAATTAGTTCCGACTAGATGCTTAAAGAAAGACTAAGCATTTTGCCAAGTTAAAAACTCTCAATGTAGCCCCCAAGCCTCTAGGTGGATATTTATCCGGCTAGATGCTCCAACTAGACTAAACAACTTTTAAATTTCTTCCCACAGAATGAGAATTCTCGGAGAGGCATTGACAACGAGAAGTTTCACAAGATGCGCGCGGAGCTAGAAGCTGAAAAGGGTAAAACTGTATTCTTAAAGGAACAAATCACCAAGAGCAAGAGTCTGTTTTTTCCTTTCAGTTTCTTACTCAAGCTTGGTCTTATGCCATCATTCTCTGACTACTCATTGTGTGTTGTTATTTCTCCGACTTGCAGAAGCTATTGCCAAGGCCAAGGACATTGTCGAGCAATCCAAGCACATTGAGCTGCTATATAGCGAGAACAAAATCCTTAAGCAGGAGAGAGCTGACACTCTGAAGATGCACGAGGAATCCATAAAAGTCCTGCAGGAGTCCGCCAACACGGAGATGAACCGATTGAAGGAGGAGATTGCGATGCTGAAGGAGCAGAAGAAAGCTGCCGATGAGCAGAATCAGCACAACCTTGACACATACAAGGTCCTCCGACAAGAACGGGATTCCATGGAGGAGACACTACAGCAAGCCGAGGCAAGCATCTTTGGTAAGCGATCTCCGTCTTGTACTTCTGTAAGCCAGATACTCTGAACTTTTTATGTTATTGAACTCACGTGCTCCTTTATTTGTCGGAAATGCAGCTCCTATTGGTTTGACCAATGCGCCTCCTCTGCCAAAGGAATGCATGGTTCTCGCCGGCAACTTTATCAGCACCGCCGTCAAGCAGGCCTAGGAGATTGCCAAGCCCCTCAACATCAACATCAAGGCAGTGGACTCCGTGATGAAGTACTCGGAGATCTTGCGCCAAGCCCCCGAGCGTATCGTAAGCTGGAAAGCTTCATGTACCCGGGCTGGTGCAAGGATGTCGTTGGCAATGGTCAAGGCAAACTATGAGGATGCCTACATTGACACGGTGACCTCGGGTCTACCCGACATAGACGATGAAGGCTAGAAGATAGATCACAAAGCTATCTGGTCATCGCTCGCGGGTTTTGACACCAGGGTTGCCGAGTTAGTGGACCACAACGTCTTTGTGCCTCTTAAGGTCATTGACAGCGACCACCAGAGTTCCTCCGAGTCCCTCAAGACCATTGACTTCCATGATGACCAGGATGGCTCTCCTGCCGCCGACGATGCTACCTCAAAGTCTCCTGCGTCAAGTTCATCTTTTGTAGCGTATCCAGGTACATGATGTTGATGCTGCTTCCACTATCCACCATACATTTGGTGAACTCGTTGCCGTTAATCAGGGGGTTGATGACCATGGCATACTGGTTCTCCGTAGGGATGAGGTATGGGTGATCCTTCCTGTCCCAAGTGATTGGAATCTCTGACCAGCGCAGGTACTAGGGGACTGGGGGGTAGAGTCTTGAATGTCCAACCAGTTGCAGATGGACTTCTTCGGCAAGTCATCGATCCATTCACTACTAGGAAAATGGTCGTTTGTGGCGCACCAGTAGTGCGCCACGGGCCTTGCGCTACGGCTATCTCTCAGCCGTGGCGCACTGCCTAGTGCGCCACTGCCAGGTAGAGATAGGCGAGCGCACCAGCAGTGCGCCAGAAGTTTGGCATGGTGCGCTACCCTTTATCTTGTGGCGCACTACCCGGGCGCCACTAAACATCCATGGTGCGCTTTAGGGGTAGTGCGCCACGAAGGTAAAACATGTGCGCCACAGATGTATTTTTGTTTTTTTAAATTTCCATGCGGATTATATGCAATACAGATTATATACAATATTACAGAGATATACACACACAGATACAAGATATACAATTATATATATAAATACTGATATGAAAAACAAGATTGAAACAAATACATATAGATAAGTCTCATACATGAATACATAGTCCAAGTTACATTGTTTTGATCATGTTACAAAGTAGTAGTTGGTGACATGCGAATACATGTGTCGATCGAACAAGTTAGAGCTCGGAAGCTCGCTTAGACATCTAAACTAGCTAGCTAGACACAAATGCGGATAAATACCCAAAGAAGATAAGCATGATCACCGCATGACGAAGGTGTAGGTCTTCATCCGGTTCCTTGTCCTAACTCCCGCTAGATAGCGCATGTATCTATCTTCCGCCTCCGCCATAGTGTTGTACCCTTTGTAGCTATTACCGCTGAAACGGTGCACTGTCTCTCAGTCTTCCCAATCATCGTAGACTCGAACCCGTCCCTTGTACCTGACGTACCACGTCATCTACAAGTTGACAATAATAACTAACCGGTGATTGAAAAACATGTATAATTAAAGTCGCATATGAAGATACACTTATAGAAAGTACTCTTAAATCAAAAGAGCAAACTCAAAAGCATGCCTCATATATAACTAGCTAGGTCGTTGGACACAGAATTGCTTATGACGGACCGTTAGCCAAGTAGGATGCACAATTCACGGACTTGTGCATATCACAAGGCTAACAATCCCGTCATAGCACATTCACATATATATTGTGCCACGACATTTCAATCATCGGCATATTCTCGAAAAGACAAAAATAACTCGAAAAGCATGCCTCATATATAACTAGCTAGCTAGGTCGTTGGACAGGAATTGCTTATGACGGACGCTAGCCAAGTAGGATGCACAATTCACGGACTTGTGCATATCACAAGGCTAACAATCCCGTCATAGCACATTCACATATATATTGTGCCACGACATTTCAATCATCGGCATATTCTAAAAAGACAAAAATAACTCAAAAGCATGCCTCATATATAACTAGCTAGGTCGTTGGACACAGAATTGCTTATGACGGAATTTAGCCAAGTAGGATGCACAATTCCTGGACTTGTGCATATCACAAGGCTAACAATCCCGTCATAGCACATTCACATATATATTGTGCCACGACATTTCAATCATCGGCATATTCTCGAAAAAGACAAAATAACTCAAAAGCATGCCTCATATATAACTAGCTAGCTAGGTCGTTGGACACAGATTGCTTATGACGGACCGTGAGCCAAGTAGGATGCACAATTCCTGGACTTGTGCATATCACAAGGCTCACAATCCCGTCATAGCACATTCACATATATATTGTGCCACGACATTTCAATCATCGGCTTATTCTCGAAAAAGACAAAATAACTCAAAAGCATGCCTCATATATAACTAGCTAGCTAGGTCGTTGGATTAGAATTGCTTATGACGGACTGAGCCAAGTAGGATGCACAATTCCTGAACTTGTGCATATCACAAGGCTCACAATCCCGTCATAGCACATTCACATATATATTGTGCCACGACATTTCAATCATCGGCATATTCTCGAAAAAGACAAAAATAACTCGAAAAGCATGCCTCATAACTAGCTAGGTCGTTGGACACAGGAATTGCTTATGACGGGACTGTCAGCCAAGTAGGATGCACAATTCCTGGACTTGTGCATATCACAAGGTCGACAATCCGTCATAGCACATTCACATATATATTGTGCCACGACATTTCAATCATCGGCATATTCTCGAAAAGACAAAATAACTCACACTTGTCGTCCGAGAACCAAAGAGTAAGCAAAAAAACCAAAGAGTAAGCAAAAAAACCAAAGAGTAAGCAAAAAAACCAAGCATTGATTGATATATAATAATAATAAGCAAAATAAGTAAGCGGTGATACATAAACCTAATAAGATAAGTACACTTGTCGTCCATGTACACACACACACAAAGGTCATCTATAGTTTGCAACTACAACTAGGCCAACATCAAGCCTTCTGGCTCGGCTTAGGAACGGAGGGCATACGCCTCGTCATGAACTTCCTATAGTCACCCGCATCTCTAGGCGATCTTCTATGTCACGGTTATTCGGGATATTTCCTCCGTAGAAGATCCCCGAAGTCATGACATCACGAAGATGATTGCCCCAAATCGCTGCTTTGGATGCGATACATCTCTTGTCTAATATCCGAATCATTGATCTTGGCCTTTGCTTCGCCCACTGCTTGAGATGATCCGGCAGCAGAATTCTGCTGGTCAAGTAGGAACGCCTCATGTGATGGAGTGCGAGTAGGCTTCCTTCTTCTTGTTTTCCGCTGCTTCACGCAGGGGAACTCTACGTGGTTGAAGACATGCTGCCGAACTTGACCTTCTTACGCACGAGCTGGTGCCTTCCGTCGAGGCAAAGCCGTGAGAGCATCATCCGAACTTCCTTGATCTTGTCGTAGTTTTTCTTCTTTTCTAGACTCCCGAGTGAAATACGTGGCGTGGGAATGCTTGGCGATAAGGAGATGAGCGTGCAGTGTTCATCTCTGCAAAAAATTCAAATGGAATGTGTTGAAAAAGAATGATGATGATCTAATAAAGCCAATCGACGGTGGCGATGAATAACGACTTACTCGGGAAAGTAAGGCACGAGAATGTATTCCTTTGTCTTGTTCGCCACGAGGATTCTTTTTTAGGTACGAGGCCACGATCGTCGTTCGCGGGGAACCCAAGCAGCCACACGCATGTAGTAGGGGTCCACTATAGCGATGCGGTGTGTTCTCTCTAATGATCTGCGTGGCGGTGAGAGAAAAGAGGCGGACCATGGTATAGTGCGGGTATAGGTGGAACATATTGAAGATGTCCTCGAACCGCAGGAAGAACAGATCCATGAGGCGGTCGACGAAGCCCAAGCCTGGTGGCACCTTAACCACGAATACCAGGTGCGAGGGATCTTTCTCCGATAGAAGGCGTCTCTCTATCGCCAGCACGCTGTCATGCACACTCTGCAGTTCTGAACTGGCGAGCTTCCGCAAATTCTTAGGTAGCATGGGCTCACAAGCAACATGCATCCTCCACATAATACCCTCGGGTCTTGGGCCCGTCCGAAACCTGATCGGATTCGATTGTTGACGCCACGGGCTGGCTCGAGCTAGATTTTCTTTTCCTGCCTTTTTTCCTTTTGGAGAGCGGCAGGCACTGCACCGAGCACCGCCGCCCTATGTAGTGTGTCAGGGCTTAGAATAAAGGGCGGTTGGTTGTATCACCGGCTCAGAAGGCGCAGCTGGAGGCGTCTCGAGAACCAAGCAGGCGCTTGGTGATAGTGGCTTTCTGTGGGGCCACCAGCTAGGTCTTCGTTGCCAACCGAGTCTTTGAAGAAGTGATCATTCCGTCTTGAAGTCCTCGGCCGGATCTGCGCCATGTGATCATCAACATGATCATCCGACCCACCGTGGAGGTGACGGCGAGGCGGTAGGTTTGCCACCGCTTGTCGCCGCACGACAGCGGTCTTGTTGTCGTGGCGTGATGGCCCCGCCATCCCCAAACGGATCATGCTCTTTGGCCATAGCATGAACAAGCCGAAGCAACCGAGACGACTCTTCTTCATCCGCCTCACAGGGGTTGAATGGGAGGTTCAGGTCGTCGCAGCCCCTTAGCACCGACTAATTTTAACCCCGCACGCTTATCCGCATCGGCTTTGAGTGGAATGTGCGCTGCAAGGGTTGAACGATGGTACCCTTGGCAACACCCCTCAGCTCGTTGTTCACGTAGCATAAGAGAGTGCAAGGAACATCCGTCTGCGGAAAACATGTACAGCGTTGTCAGAGCGAGATGCCACAAGAGTAATATATAGATGGCATGAAAGGCGGTAATTAAAGCAATTTGTTTACCGTGATGGCGTCGAGATCGGCTAATGTCGACGCACGCATGGCGACAGCGTGCAAGAGACGGAAGGGTTGCTTGATGGCGCGGTGGGCGCCGTGTATTCTCCCTACCGACGGGTGCTTGAGCTCCGTGCCGCGCGACGATGGCAGGGGCACCAACATACTCGCGCCGCGGTGATGGCGGGAGTCACCAACACTTGCGGCGCCACGTGCGCTAGCGGAGTCACGAACACGTAGTTCGCTGATTCGTCGGCGCGCGTTGTTCGAGTGGCCGACCATGCTTGGAATCGGCACGGCCCTACTCGACCACCCGCACTCCGTTCGCTATTGACTCCACCAAGGTAGGCGGAAGGACGTAAGGGTGATTGCCAGTTGTCTTGGACGATCTGCGGGATCCGCGCCACTTGTGCCTTAAGTTCTTGAACCTCTGCTTTTCCTCCTCGCTCCTTCCCGACGCCACATGCGTCCTCGTCGGTGGACCAAAATGATCCACCCAATTCTTACCCCGAGGCCGCCAGACGGCCGACCGACGGCTTCTTCAGAATCGGCTCTATTTTCTTGGCCCGGTTCATCGCCATAAAAGGGTTATCCCACCGGGTGGCCGTCGACCCACAGGATGAGGAACCACAGGATCCATGACTAACAACAATTTCCTCCTCCTGCGGAAGAAGTATGGTGAATCATTTAGATCATCGATTAGATTGCAATCGTGTTGATCACCGTAATTAGATTATACTTACCACAATTTCCTCGAATTCCTTCACCGCAGGATCCGCGGTGAGTTGTTTGGTTTTGGGTCCACATGGTAACGGCTCGATGAAGTTTCGAACCTGCCGAGGTTCGAATTTAGCAAAGGGTTTTCTATTCCCTTGGATCTATACTCGTCCTCCTTATTCCATTTGGCCTCCATGTTCTGTATCCACCGATCCGAGATGGTGATGACCTATATTCATCGCTGCAGCCTTTCCCGACATTACTATTGGCGGGGCTCTTCGGATTCACACCTCTCCTTGAACTCCCGAACTGATCTTGGTGATCTGCGGGTCAATCTTCCGGATCTCCTCGAGACTTTTGCCTTCTTTATAGATCTTCTTCTTTATCCGGGTTCTCCAGTGGCTGTGGTGCTCATCTTTGTGAGGGCGGATTTGTTTACTGCTTCCCATGATAATTTGTGTTCGATACTTAGCGGGAACTTGTATCCGGCGTCAGACTTCTCGAAGAGGAGTGTGAAGTGGCCATTATCTTTATGCCGAGATTCTCGGTGTTGATCGAGATGGTTGTCCGGTGATCGCCGCCACTTGCCCACCGTACCCTTTGACGACAAGGGCGGGCTCCAAAGGAACCCCGATGGGCTCACTGTAATTTCCACCCGACCGCGTGCCGACCGTGTTGGCGCCGGTCCTTCGGCTTCTTAGGAGGTTGCTACCACTCCCGTGCCTCGCCGCCATCGTGGTTTCATCGTCCGCCGTTCCGGCTTCTTCCTCCGCGTCTTCCATCTCATCATCCTCGCTCTACGAAGGATGGTATTCTTCATCGTCTTCTAGACGCTGGGCCGCCTCGAGAATGTCAATTGTTTATTCGGAGGTCCGAGTTCTCCTTCAGCTGATGCGCTTAGAACATCCACCTCGTCGTTATCACACATCTTTGCACTAATAAAAACAAATAATTGGTTAAATGCGGAAAAATCCGCATGACCTTTGCTAATTTTCTTAAACTAGAGTGCCCGATTTACGCCAAAGCGGAAGTTAATCAACATTCCGGCAAAAATCGGGACTCGTTCATACAAGAACACAGATATATATGGCCATAGCTAGCACACACAATAAATGGCCATCATAGCCAGACAACCAACATAAATGGCCCGATAGCCAGATAAGCACAACCAGCACACAATAAATCTGTTTCAGGAAAAAATGGAGCAACTAGAATAAATGGCCAACACACAAACAGTACATCAAGCATAAATGGCTAGGTTTCAGGTTTGGACTTAGCAGTTCAGGTTTTAGGTTTGGACTTAGCAGTTTCAGTTTGGACTTAGTTTCGTGTTTCAACAAGCATAAATAGTGTAAAATGCAAAGACAAAACTGTTCCCACCAGAGAGAGGAGTTTCGGAGCATGGTCGGTGATCCTTAGCTCCAGCCACTCGATGTAACCCCAAGAAGCATATATATGCATGGACAGCTTTGCACAATAGTATATAGCAATAAAAAAAGGAACTGTTGTTCAAGAGAAAAAATTAGTTAACTTGACCTTTATTTCGAGAAGTAGCACCACTACTCTAGTGCATATTCACTTTTCAACAACAGAACTTCTTTGCTGAAACACGTATTTCAGCATGTTTTACGTGTGTGTGGAGTACCTTCAATTTTCTTGGGAGTGAATAGGCTATGGTTGCATGTTGTTAATGACTGAAAAATCAACTCAGAGTGCATAATACTCCCACAACAGTCAGTTTTGCGTGGGAGTATATTCTGTACAAGCTAAAATATATAACAAATATGAGCATGCACCGTTCTATTCTCGATCGTGGGAGACATGCTATACTATTTCAATCAAAAGATAATATGACGAGTTCGACCAGCTTGTCAGCCTTCTCCTTGTTATGCTCTAGAACTAACTGATTAAAATCACACAATATCTTGCACTAATGCGATGGATTAAATGAATATTGACAGTAGCATTCCTTATATACTTCTCCATTTGAGTGGAAATTGAACAATAAAATTGAATTATTTTAATCGAGTAGTAAAGAAAATCCTCAAATAAGAAAGCCCTTGAATTATTCTAGAAAAGTAAATCATCAAACAAGAAAGCTTATCTACCATGAACATTCATGAACATTACTCATGTCGATAAGTGAACGCTGATGGAGTAATTGCTTAGAGTAATTAGTGAATATTGTTGAGTGAACAATATTCAGTACTAAGAACAATAAGAAAAACAACACTCTTGTTAGATGTGCTTTGGACATCTTCTTAGTAGGCAACTGTCACTTGTATTCACAGCACGGAAACTATTCAAAGAGAAACTAGAGTGATCAAGGTACAGAGACACTTGTGTAACTGAAGGAGCTGCTTATTCTTCACACAGGATGTGAGCACCAAGAAACATACATCAGTTTCCATGAGAATGATCATGCAACATTATTTTCCAAGCTTCACCAAACCACAATTAATGATGCAGGATTTTGACTTAAACCACAACAGTTATGCTTGACCTTTGGTACAATATTGCTGTTGTATAATCTATGCTATGTACTTGGCTCTAAAGAATATCCAGGAGCATTTGGTCTCCATTTTATTTTGCTCTACACAAAATGAACTAGCTAGCTGCTTGGTCTGGCTAGTTGTATATACTAAGGTTGTAGCACAATAACCCGGACAATAATGCCAAGCCATATGGATCTTCACTAGTCGACCAAGTAAGAGGAAATCGAACCAAGGAATATGCCAGTTTCAAAACACTTGTAGAAACACCACCAAGTAGATAAATGGCGAAGAGGGTCGAGTGAATATTTGCACACCTAGCTTGCATAGACTTTGAAGGCCAGTGATGTGCTCTTGGTAATTTAACGAACATGACTCGAGAATGCACTAAAGTCACCTGAATTTTGTCAGCGACAAAGGAAAACAACCACTGAATATCAAATTCCTGCTCATTCACATTCTCGCCATCCAAAAATAGGCGAAACAACTAAGCAAAACCCATCTGCCTTGCGCTGCACCATCCGAACAAGAACTCCTCTAAACCCTAACCTCTAATCGTCAACCCTAACCTAATCCTCTGAACCCTAACCTCGAGCAGCAGGCGGTTACCTCTAAGATGGAATGGATGCAGAGAGGCGAGAGAGGAGAGAGGAGGGCAAGGCTCACCTCTAAGATGAGGACGACGGTCTCCTCCACGGCCTCCTCCTCCTCGAGCCATGGCGTCCTCCTCCTCCTCGAGCGACGGGCGCGGGATCCTCCTCCTCGAGCGCACGGCCTCCTCCTCGAGCGCACGGGAAGGTGGCCTCCTCCTCCTCCTGGCGTGGCTGGGATGCGGCGGCGGTGGCGTCGTCAGAGATGCGGCGGTGGCGTCGATGCGCGGTGTCGGAGGACGATGGGGATGGGATATGCGGCTAAGGACGATGGAGTTGTTGACTAGCTAGTCATACTCACTTGGGCGTAGCGCACCCTGGGCAAGTGCGCTACGGATAACCGTAGCGCACTTGCCCAGGGTGCGCTACGCCTAAGTGGGTACGACTACTTAGATAAGAGGGCTGCCACCCCCTTTGCTAACACTAGCACTGCCTTACCCCTTGGTTCCCTTTGGTCTATTCTAAACTGTTAGCACCTGTGTTGAATCCTGGTGCTCACATTTTTTATTTTTATTTTAAAAATACTTTTAAATATTCCAAAAAATGCCCAAAAGTGGTGATATATGCTACAAAAGTTTTGTTTTGTTTTTAAAATACTTTTATATATTCCAAAATGCCCAAAAGTGATAATATATGTCATAAAAGTGGTACAAATTAAATATGCTTCAAATATGTCATAATAATTTGTCCATAAATATTACAATCTTTTTTTGACCACGTTTTACAATATTTTTGAGCTAGCGTTACAATATTTTTGAGCTAGCGTTTTACAATCTTTTTCCCTTCTTTGTAGCGGTTGAATAATTTAGCCCGCACTTTAATGTTTCTTCTTTCGAACGGGCTACCTTTTTGGGTAGGGTTGTCCTTTTCTTCTTGTGATGTATGTTGCTGCATCGTAGTCGCCGTCATCTTCAATCTTTGGATCGCCCGCATCGGGTGAAGTCTTGCTCATTGGCGACTCCATCCATTCCGATGATGTTCCTTTTCCTCTCCTCACGACAACACGGCTAGGCTTTGTCGGGTCGGTAATGAAAAACATTGGTCCACTTTGGTAGCGTACCCACGGTTCATTTTTCGCCACGTTTGCACCGTGACCTTGGATTTGGCTGCCGGTATAACCATGGTTGTGAAATACCGGTCTTCTTTCGGCGTTCTTTGCCCATCGACACGGAACATCGGCACCTTTTCTCCACAGAGTCGAGCTCCCGGATCTCCTCGATTCTTAGTAGAATCTTTCCTTCACTTTGTCATCGGTGTAGAATTCGACGTTACGCTGAGTTCGATAATCACACTTGTTGTCCTTTTCCTCCGTGTAGAATGTGTAGCCGTTGATATCATACGCTGATAGGTCACCAGGTTTTGCATCGGTCCTCGCGACAAGGTGAATATGATCTTTTCCGTGTCGGAAGAATGCGAGCGGGATTATCAAGGAGCGTCTGCCTAAACCAACGCGTGAAATATGAGTTGTGCTCTTTGATTATTTCTCCGCGTCCCTCGTATGCCCCGTCCACGTATTTCTTCTCGATTAACCTTTTGTGCTTGCACCAAGGATCGACAGTTCTAAATCTTTGTGGCGCGACGAGGTTTGCTTTCGATCAAAGTCTGTCGAAAATCGAAGTTCGCATGCGATGTCGGCGACCCTCTCGGTGACCAGAGATCCGTCGAGCTTGCCAAGGTGTCTGCGACGGAAGACCGGCAGGGTTCTCGATGTCTAGATAATTCGTGCGAAAGAGATGCACTCTTGCCGAAAAAGCCCTTGGCTATGCTTCCATCTGGACGGGACACATTGCGAACGTATCCTTTGATGTGTCCGTTCATCCTTTCGAACGCATCATCATGCGGAGAAACATCGGCCCGAGTTGTACGATGTCCTCCATGACATGGACCAGCAGATGCACCATAATGTCGAAGAATGCGGGTGGGAAGTAGACCTCAAGCTCACATAGTATCACCACGATCTCCTCCTGTAGCCTTCCGAGCTGATTCAAGCCAATCGACTTCCTAGAGATGACGTCGAAAAACTTGCATAGGCCAAATAACGTTTCACGGACGTGCTCGTCCATTATCCCTCTTAGTGCGACCGAAGTACTGCGTCATTAGCACGGCATGCCGTGAGACTTCATGCCATCGAACCTCTGCCGCCTCGTCTAGGTATCTCGCTATCTTGCCGCGAGCCGTAAGGAAATTTGACTCCTAGAAGGCACTTGAAAACTGTTGATCTCATCACGGCTTAGAGTGAAGCAAGAAGGAGGGTAGTAATATTCGTTCTTCTTGAACTTTTTACCCTTCCGACGACCTTGTGTCGTCTCCGACTCATGATCATCGTCATCTTCACGATCATCGAGTAGGCCCTCCGTGAAGCTCCTTAGGATACCCAAGCATATCGTCGTGCCTTGCTTTGGACCATCTTCGTCCTATCTCGGCATGTTGATTATGGTGGCGACGGACTCGCACGTTTTCGTGATATGCATGATGTCGAGGCTATGAGGCGTAAGGAGAAACTTCCAAGATGGCAACTCCTAAAAGCAGACCTTGTTTTCCATACCTTCATCGTGGCTTGTCTTGTTGCCTCTTCGCTTCTTTCCGGCTTAGGGCAATCTTTCCAGTTTTTCAGCAACTCTTCCACTTCTTCGCTCCTACGCTCGGGATTCCTCGGTCTCTGATTTGCCATCGAACAGGTCTCCACGCTTTCTCCATGGATCATTCTTGCCGAGCCACCTCCGTGCGCCATGAACACGGTTTTCGATGACCCCGGATCTTTCTCTAGTTGGAGATAGCTTGTGTTATCCATGCACCTAACGCATGCGTGGAATCCTTGGATAACCTGCCCGAGATATACCCGCAACCTGGATAGTCTTGCACCGTAGTGACCAACGCGGCTCTCATAGTGAAATAATCTTGTGCGACGCGTCGTAAGTATTGGCTCGATTCCCATAACGTGGCTAGCTCCTCTTTCAACAGCCCGAGATACATTGATGTTTGCAGGTTGTTTCCCTTGAATTAGCATACTCATTTGTATGTACTTCTTCTTCATGCACAACCATGGAGGGAGGTTGTACATCCATACAAACACAGGCCAAGTGTCGTATGCTGCCTGCTACCGAACGGATTGAGTCCATCGGTGCTCGCACCAAGCCCGATGTTCCTCGAATCTCCACCGAATTCGGGAATTCGAGGTCCAATGCTTTCCATCGCTAGCATCCAAGGGTGCGTCGCCAGCTCATCCTTTTCGGGTCATCATCATCTCCGGCTTCTTCCTTTCCGCATGCCATCGCATGAGCTTCGCTTCCTTAGGGTCCGCGAAATAGCGCTGCGACGAGGGGTAATAGGAAAGTACCATACCACTTTTCGAGGTGCTTTCTTCCCTTTCTTGTATCGACTCACGCCGACACCGGACATGTGGTTTTCTCCGCCCTCGCCCGATAAATGATGCAATCGTTGATGCATACGTGATATCTAACGTGCGGTAGATCGAGAGGATGACGATTTTCTTGGCATCCTCGATACTAGTTGGACATGTGTTCTCCGGAGACGATCGTGCTGTAATGCCATCATATCGTCGAAGCTTGCCGCTCAATTTGTGCTTTGCCTTCATCTCCATAGCCTTGAGCGTTACATTCAACCGGTATCATCGGGCCTGCATCCTTCATACAATGGAGTAACCGTCTTTCTCAAGTTGCGCAAGCTTGGCTTTCTCTCTAGCGGCAGCTGGCGTTACTCGCCCCGCTTGAGAAGCAGCTCTTGCACATAAGGGTCCCGCACCCAGCGACGTTGTTCCATCGTAAATGCGCTCCTCCGCCATCTAGATCATCATCATCCCGCCCCGCTGCACCTTCACCATCTCCGGTAGCCTCTTCATCATCTCGCCCATTCTCGCCGTGATGATGATCACCGTCTCCATCATCTACGCCATCGCTTATCCAACGAGTGTATCCATCCATGAAACCATGGCGGAGCAGGTGCGCTGCAGATTCCGAACTGGGTCGATCACCCGATTGAGTTTGCATCTTCGCACGGACATCTTATATCTGTCTTGTTATTTCAGATCATGTCGGCCGTCGCACATTTCAAAAATCTAGCCACAATGCCTTCGCTCATTATGCGGACCATTTTTGCTCGCACGATGTACACGGTACAATTTTGAAGTCTATTAGAACCACATAATGAATGCATGCATGCAATGGTCGATAGAAAATTTCGGCATGACCTATCCTAAAATTAGGACCTTTGCGAAATGCGAAAGTCTTGCCAAAATGGAAATGAATCAACATTTTGGCAAAACAATGGCAACTTGTTCACATACAAACACAAGAGAGAGAGAGACCGATCCATACACACATGAACATATCATTATCCTCTCCATACACACATGCATGAGCATCATCGATACTCTCCATATACACACACATATGACCATCGATCCTAGCTCTCCACACATACACACATCATGACATGAGCATCGATCATCTACATACATATGAGCACATGCATCATCCATATACACATGAACACATCCTTACATGGACAACTTACCGAGATGAGAGACCGATCGCGAGAAAGATGGAAAGGAGAGGTGCGCGCGTCGACCGGAGACGGATAGATGAGAGACCGGAGACCTCCTCTATTACTTATGTAACATCCAAAGCAAGTTTTATATGCTAAAAATGGTGAATGTGTGGAGAAATTGAGGTGGGAAGGAGAAGATCCCGACTAGATCTAAGGAGGAAGAAGAAGGGCAAAGTGAAGTGTGGGGTGGTGGATGTGGTCACACATGTGCACATAAAGTGCTGTCTTAAAAAAATCGACACATCCGTGGCGCACGGCAACAGGCGCCACGGGAGTAAAAACTGTGGCGCACTAGGCAGTGCGCCACAGATGTTTTAGTCCTCGTGGCGCACTAGGCGAGCGCCACGGGTTAGTGGCCGTCTCGAGCAGAGGTGGGCATGCGCTCAGTCGTAGCGCACCATGCACACGTGCGCCACAGATGACCCTAACAACCGTGGCGCACGGGTGCATGGTGCGCTACAGAAGTTTGGCGTGTGGCCAACAGGGCCCTGGCCCACACATATCTGTGGCGCACTAGGGTCAAGTGCGCCACGGATGTTCTAGTTATTAGTAGGGCACTGCCCACAGGTGAGCCATGCCTGTTTTAGCCGTGGGGCACTTCAACCATGTGAGCCACGGATGTGCTGATTACCTATAACCGTTTTCCTAGTAGTGATTGTAGGGCCGTACCCGCTAGCATCAGTGGGAGGTACTTGACAGCAACATTGGGGTTACCCCCAGCGATTTCCACCGTGTTGCCGTAATCATACAACCACGTAGCTGGCTTGGCGGTGCCGTCATAGGGCTTGATGGTCTTGTCAATCCGGAAACCCTTGGGGTAAGTTGCGGTCCGTATTACAGGTCCAAAGCAACATGGTCCTAGGTATTGTTGTTCCCGGGCCTCGTGAATCTTGTCCAGGCGTGAACGTGCGTCGTATGGATCTGGGCTGGTTCTTTTCTTCTTTCCACCAGTGGATGGGCTGCGTGAACGAAGCAGGCCTCCTCCGCCATGGTGGTTGCTAGGCGGTGGCGGAGGTGGCGGTGGTTCAGCTTTCTTGCTTACCCTCTAATGATGCTCGACACAGCACTTCGTTGGTAACCCCAAGCGTAGGGTGTGAAGAGCAAGCATCAAGTTTTCCCTCAGTTGAGACCGAGGTTATCGAACCAGAAGGAGGAAGGAAACGTCACACAGGTGTTGCAAGCAACACGGAGACCTGCACAACATGGAGACTTTGCCCCAAAGAATCAGTGAGGTTGTCAAGCTCACCGGTTTGCTGTAACAAAGGATTAAACGTGTGGAAGGTAATGGTTTGCAGCAAGTAAACAAGTAACAGTGGAGGATGTATTGATGGTAAATATTGGACAGGGGTCCATAGTTCACTAGAGGTGCTCTCCTTAGATAAACAACATGGCATGAAGGGTAAACAAATTACAACAGGGCAATTGACAGGAACTGAGCAAGGCATAACAATGCAATTACTAGTCAGAAAGATCCTATGAGATTCGATTGGGCAATACAACAAGATACATAGACCGCCATCCAACTGCATCTATGACTAGAAGTCCACCTTCGGGTTATCATCCGAACCCCCTCCAGTATTATGTTGCAAGCAACAGAAAACTGCTTTAAGCAAAGTGTGTAAGTTAAACAGTCCACATATTCCATGAACAAGAGACCGTTGTTTTCTCCTGAGTAGCAACAATACATCTACAACCAAAGAGATTATTGTCATCCCTTGGAAACTAGAGGCATGGACCCACTATCGAGCATAAATACCCCATCTTGGAGTCACTGGCAACTACTTGGCCAAGATAGCTACTAACAATGGAGAGCATGCAAGATCACAAACAACACAGACACGATAGAATCATAAAGTCAAAATCATTAATCAAACCAACATAATAATCTCAATATCCATCGGATCCCCACAAACACAACATGCATGATTACAAATAGATTAGATCTTGATCATGAACAAAGCTCACAAGATCTATACATGAAAGCACAAAGGAGGAGATACAACCATCTAGCAACTACATGGACCCATAGTCCAAGGTGGAACTACTCACGCATCATACAGGAGAGAAGGCCTCCAGGATGATCTCCCCTCCGGCAGGGTGTCGGGAAGAAATTCAGATCCCCCCGATCTAGGGATGATGGTGGCGGCGGCTATAGACGATTTCGTGGAATATTGATCGGGTACTCAGGGTGTAACATTCCAGCATCAGTGCTCAGAAATAAGCTGAACCCAGATGTGTGCATTGCATTCATGCATAGAAAATCCGAATAATTTTTGCGCTTTTGAACAGAACTTGTTAAAATGATTGAGGCTTCTCTCAACTTGATGGAATTGAGGTAGATCATAAGTTTCAATATGACTTTGCTAAAATCTTATTTTTGGGTAACCATAATTTGATCTAAGGGTAGATAAAATATGATAACAATTAAATCATAATGCATTGCTTAAATGACTAATATCTGATCCTTAAGGGATCATATCATACTATTCATCACAACAACCCATGAATATCAAGTTAAGAATGTAATAATTTACTCTTGACTTATTTATTTCTTATCCCATTATACCATGAGTAGCATGGTAATACCTAACTTAAAATATTTAGTGAGATTGGGAAGAAAAGAAACTAAGTCTAGATCATTCACCATATACCTTTCTTTCCATATCAATCCTTATGGAATCCTATCTCACTATCTGTTGTTCATCAATGTTGAGTAATCAACTATTGATTCACCAACTCTTAATCTATCAACTCCTGACCATACCATAGTATACATTTAAGTGTCTATAAAGAAACAACTAAGAAAAGGTAAATAGTAATGCTGGTTTTAGATATCATCTATAGGATAGGAATGATTGAAGAGAATCAAATCAATAGGAAAATTGATGGAGTTAAATCACTCCTAAATAAATAGAAGAATTATTTATATTATCTAATTATATGGTAGTGAAGAAGATTACAAGTATGAATCCTGAAGATAGTTACCAGTAGTAATTCCAATGGAACAAGTAGGTTTAGTCCATGAATAACAGCCTTAAATCCAATTAAAGATACTAAGAAGGTAATTCCAATACAATGGTAGGATTGTATTGATAAAGCCTTGACTAGCCAACTAGAAATCTAAGCTATAAATGATTGAAGGATTATAATGATCATGCCTTGCTCACCAGGATTGTATATTTATATCAAGTATAAGTGACATTGGTGGGAAGAACATGATTGAAACCCTAGTAAAGGTAAGTTATCCTAGAGTAGTTATTACAAGTCACATTAATATAATGTGAGGTTGGAGTATGAGTTATTAGAGTAAAGTATATGTAGGATAGTATGATTAAATTAAAGCTAGTATAGCATAGAGTTATGGAAGTAGTGTTATTCATCTTAAAGGATAGTAATATTTAGAGAAAGGTAGTTGGATGTATACATCTAATGTAGAAATATTAGTGATGGATGCTTAAGGAAGATTATGAGTGGAGTTTGAAGGAACTACTTGTTAGACTAAAGATTATCAACATAAGGGTAGTTGATATAGCCAAGTATGGATATGATAAAACTATAAAAGCTTTAGTATCAAGCTCATCGGATTCATCCATGAGTTTAGAAGAATAATAGGTGGATAAGAATATTTTTATGAAGTAAAACTCATCATGTTAACCAAGATGATGGATAGGAAGAAGTAATATATCTAGGAAAGGAATTCCTTAATTAGAAGTCCTGAATTTTGAATTATGGAAAATAGAAATTTTTGGTAAACACTCAACTCTAAATCTCAAACCGAACATAATATCCATTTCATGTTATTGATTCATCATCTTATCTCCATATCACTTTAAAGGAATATTTTCCTATAGCCCATCACATAAGGACATCTTTATTATTCCAAATTGTATTAACCATATGTGTTAGAAGCTATTTTTATCAATTTCTTTTCCATAAAACATTTTAGATGTAACTTTCTATTTTAAAAGGTGATATTATTAAAGATCACAAAGGACCATATCCTTAGCTATTAAATCTTTCCTCACTGCAACAAAAGTATATTAAAAACCCTAAACCCTAGAGTAAATATTCACAATTCAAACCCTAAACTTCTATGTTTTGTTGGAATTATGCCCTAGAGGCAATAATAAAGATGTTATTATTATAATTCTTGTTCATGATAAAGTTTATATTCCATGCTAGAATTGTATTAAGCGGAAACATTAATACTTGTGTGGTTTGTGAACAACACCGTGTCCCTGGTAAGCCTCTAAGGACTAGCTCATTGATCAATGATGGTTAAGGTTTCCTAACCATATACATGAGTTGTCAATTGATAATGAGATCATATCATTGGGAGAATGATATGATGGACAGACCCAAACTAAGCGAAGCAATTAGATCGTTTCATCGTGTTCATCTTTGCAAAACTTTTCCTATGTCAAATATTGTATTCCTTAGACCATGAGATAATGCAACTCCCTGGTACCGGAAGAAAGCTTTGAGGTCATCAAACGTCATCCTATGAGAGGGTGATCATAAAGGTGTCTCGTGTGATCGGAAAGTATCTGTTGGGTTGTATGTATCGAGATGGAATTTGTCCCTCCCAAGTCGGAGAGATATACTTCGGGCCCACTCGGTAATCGATATCAACACCACTTGCAAGCATGTGGTTAAGGAGTTAATCACAAAGTGATATCGGATTACGGAACGAGTAAAGTACTTGCGTGAGCAGATTGAACTAGGTATGACGGTACCGACGATCGAATCTCGGGCAAGTAAAATATCGCGAGACGAAGGGAATATATATATATGGGATTGGTTGAATCCTGGCATCGTGGTTCATCCGATATGATCATCGATGAATGTGTGGGAGTCAATATGGGTGCCCAGACCCCACTGTTGATTATTGATAGAAGATCATGTCTGCATATTCTCGAACCCGCAGGGTCACACACTTAACGTATCTCGACGCTAGGATAGATTGGATAATTGGTTTATGAATTTTTGTTCGGAGTCTCGGATGGGATCCGGATATCACGAGGTTCCGGAATGGTCCGGAGAATAAGATTCATATAAGGCAATGCAGTTTTTGGAGTTCGAATTGTTCCGGTTAATCGGTATTGTCGAAGCTTCTAGAACCTTCCGGAAGGGGACCAACGTGGCCCCACCTTCCGGGAGGGGCATGGGCCTATGAGGGAGTGTCCTGGCGCATTGGGCCAGGGCACAAGGCCCCATATGGCCCAGCCGATCCTAGAGAGTTTAAATCGTTTAAACTAGAGATAGGGTTTCTAGAAGAGGGGAGAGTCCATGCCCCCCACTCCTTATCCTTTGGGCTTGGGGGAGGGGCTAGGGCTGCGCCCCCCCTCTATATAAAGAGGGGTGGGGGCGCACCAACCCCCCACACCTCTCCTCCAAACCCTAGCCGCCTTGCTAGCTTTCCTCTCTCCTCCCGATCGCTTGTAGGCGAAGCCCTGCTGCAGAAATTCTCCACCATATACACCACGCCGTCGTGTTGTAGATCCAATCTATCTCTCCACCATACTTGCTGGTCCGAGGAAGGAGGATACGTCGAGGTGCTGCACGTGTGCATATCACGGAGGCACCGCCACTTGTGGTGCTAGATCGGATCGGATCGCGAGGAGGAGCAGTACGACTACATCACCCACGTTCCGAGCGTTCGCTGCTTGAATCTTCAAGGGTATGAAGATCTAATACAATCTCTCGTTGATTGCGTCTCCTAGATTAGATCTTGGCTTTCCTCTGCTCGCATCCATAGAAAATTTTGATTTACTATGCCGAAACCCTTCAAAGGGTATCGAGCTAGATCTATGCGTAGATGTGTTTCAGGAGTAGAACGCAACATGGTTGTTGTGGGCGTTGATGTTTTCTGTTGCAAGCCTCTTGTTTGTGTTCTTCTTATGACGCGGGATAGTGAGATTGAAGCGGTCCAGGCCAACCTTACGCGACGTCGTCATGAGACCGGCTCCGACTTGACGTGTGGCTTGTTCCACACATGCTGGTGGATGTCAGTTTCTCACTATAGTTGTCATGGGATTAACAGAGTTTGGCAACCATAATATCACCGCTGTTGTGGCTTTCCGTAGGTAAGAATCGTTCTTAGCATCTACTCCCATAAGCCACGTAAAACATGCAACAACAAAGTAGAGGCGTCTAACTTGTTTTTGCAGGAGTGTTTTCGTGATATGGTATGGCCCAAGATGTGATGTGTATATTGTATGCGATGATCATGTTTTGTAATGTTTCACGACTTGCATGTCGATGAGTACACAACCGGAGCCATATGGTTGTCTTTATAATTGTGTATGACCTACGAGTCAACTTCTTATACGCCATGTAATAGCTTCACTTTATCGCTAAGTAGTTAGCAATAGTTGTAGTTGCTATTCGTGGTGGAGGCAATCATGGTGGAGTGATGGAGATCATGCTTTAACGCACAAGATGGAGATCATTGCGTGAAGATTGGCTATACCATGTCACATAAAGTTATATGCATGTGATGTTTATCCCTTTATGTATCTTATTATGCTTAGATCGCGACGGTAGCATTATAAGATGATTCCTCACTTAAAGATCAAGATAAAAACTGTGTTCTCCCCAAGTATGCACCGTTGCGAAAGTTCGTCGTGTCCAAGCATCACGTGATGATCAGGTGCTATAGACTCTACGCTCACATACAACGGGTGCAAGCCAGTTTTGCACACGCAGAAATACTTGGGTCTAGCTTGACGAGCCTAGCATGTACAGACATGGCCTCGGAACACAAGAACCGAAAGGTTAAGCATGAGTCATATGAGTGATATGATCGACACTTTGTTGTCCACCATTGAAACCACATCTCTTCTCGTGATGATCGGATTAGGTGTGGTGAATTTGGATCGTGTTCACTAAACAACTTGAGGGATGTTGAATTTAGTGGGAGTTCATCTAGTAATTTGATTAAGTTGAACTATTTATCATGAACATAGTCTAAATTGTACTTTCAAATCAGAGATCACATGGCCAAGTCCAACTTCAACTTCAACGCGTCTTTGCCGAGAAGGAAAAGCTTAGAAACAATGGGTCTAACTTCACTAATTGGTTCCAATCTAAGAATCATTATGTCTCATGGACAAAAGGACTATGTCCTTGGTAAAGCGTTAGGTGACCCTCTGCAAGCTACCGCCGATGAGAAAGCTGTCTATCGACAAGAAAGATGATTATGGTGTGATTAAGATCACCATGTTGTTTGCTATGGAACCGGAGCTTCAAAATCGTTTTGAAGAGTATCCCGGGCCCTTCGAGATTCTTGAGGAGCTGAAAACCATGTTTCAGACTCAGGCCCGTTCTGAGAGAGATGAGATCTCTGAGAAGTTCTTTAACTGCAAGATGGAGGAAGGGAGTTCCGTTAGTGAACACGCCATAAAGATGTCGGGCTACACTCAACGCCTTGAGCAACTGGAATGCACGATTCCAGAGGAGCTCAAGATTGACAGGGTTCTGCAATCACTCCCTCCCAGCTACAAAAGTTTTGTAGTGACTCATAATCAGATTGGCTCCACAGATACGATCACCGAGCTCTTCGCAAAGCTGAAGGATGTGGAGGTGGACATCAAGAAGGATAATCATGTGTTGATGGTCAACAAGTCCTCCTTTAAGAAAGGTAAGGGAGCAAAGAAGCCCTTCAAGAAGGGCGGCGGCAAGCGCAATGCTCCTGCTGAGAAGAAGGTCAAGTCTGGTCCTAAGCCGGACACTGAGTGCTTCTATTGCAAGGACAAGGGTCACTGGAAGCGCAACAATCTGAAGTACTTTACGGACAAGAAGGCTGGCACCATCAAAGTTATATTTGATATATATGTTATTGATGTTTTCCTTACTAGCCCTCGTTGTAGTGCCTGGGTATTTGATACCGGTTCAGTTGCTAATATTTGTAACTCGAAACAGGAGCTACGGAATAGACGGCGGCTTGCGAGGGATGAGGTGACAATGCGCGTTGGCAACGGATCAAGAGTTGATGTGATGGCCGTCGGCACGCTCTCCTTAGTTTTACCTTCGGGATTAGTTTTAAACCTTAATAAGTGTTATTATGTGCCTGCGTTGAGCATGAACATTATTTCTGGATCGTGTTTATTGCAAGACGGTTATTCATTTAAATCGGAGAATAATGGTTGTTCTATTTATATGAGTAACATCTTTTATGGTCATGCACCTCTTGTGAATGGTTTATTTCTTCTAAATCTCGAAAGGGATGAAACACACATCCATAACATTGAGGCTAAGAGATGCAAAGTAGATAGTGATAATACTACTTATTTGTGGCACTGTCGTCTAGGTCATATTGGTGTAAAGCGCATGAAGAAACTCCATTCTTATGGACTTTTGGAGTCTCTTGATTTTGAATCATTTGACACATGCGAACCATGCCTCATGGGCAAGATGATCAAAACCCCGTTCTCCGGTATGATGGAGCGAGCAACGGACTTGTTGGAAATCATACATACCGATGTACGCGGACCGATGAGTGTTTCGACGCGCGGTGGATATCGCTATTTACTCACTTTTACCGATGACTTAAGTGGATATGGGTATATCTATTTAATGAAACATAAATCTGAAACATTTGAAAAATTCAAGGAATTTCAGAATGAAGTGGAGAACTATCGTAATAGAAAGATTAAGTTTCTACGATCCGATCGTGGAGGTGAATATTTAAGTTATGATTTTCTCACGCATCTTAAAGCAAGTGGAATCGTTTCACAACTCACGCCACTCGGAACACCACAGCGCAATGGTGTGTCTGAACGCCGGAATCGAACCCTATTAGATATGGTCCGATCAATGATGTCTCTTACTGATTTGCCGTTATCATTTTGGGGTTATGCATTAGAAACCGCTGCATTCACTTTAAATAGGGCTCCATCTAAATCCGTTGAGACGACACCGTATGAACTGTGGTTTGGTGCTAAACCTAAGTTATCGTTTCTTAAAGTTTGGGGATGCGAAGCTTACGTCAAGAAGTTGATGCCGGACAAGCTTAAACCCAAAGCGGAGAAATGCGTCTTCATAGGATACCCTAAGGAAACTATTGGGTATACCTTCTATCACAGAACCGAAGGCAAAGTGTTTGTCGCAAAGAACGGTTCCTTTCTTGAGAAGGAGTTTCTCTCGAAAGAAGTGAGTGGGAGGAAAGTAGAGCTTGACGAGGTTATTGAACCTTCTCTTGAATTGGAGAGTAGCGCATCACCTGAAATTGTTCCAGTGCCGCCTGCACCAACAATAGAGGAAGCTAATGACAAGGATCATGAAGCTTCGGACGATGCTGCTACTGAACGTCGCAGGTCGACAAGGTCGCGTGCCCCTCCTGAGTGGTACGGCAACCCTGTCTTGACTGTCTTGTTAGTAGAAGACAGTGAACCTACGAACTATGAGGAAGCGATGATGAGCCCAGACTCTGAGAAATGGCTAGAAGCCATGAAATCCGAATTGGGATCCATGAGCGAAAACCAAGTATGGACTTTGGTGGACCCTCCTAGCGACCGAAAGGCCGTTGAGTGCAAATGGATCTGCAAGAAGAAAACGGACGCGGATGGTAATGTTACCGTCTATAAAGCACGGCTTGTCGCAAAAGGTTTTCGATAAGTTCAAGGTGTTGACTACGATGAGACTTTCTCTCCCGTAGCGATGTTTAAGTCCATTCGGATTTTATTAGCAATTGCTGCGTTTCATGATTATGAAATATGGCAGATGGATGTCAAGAGCTGCTCCTCAATGGCAACATTGATGAAGAGTTGTATATGATGCAACCCGAAGGTTTTGTCGATCCTAAGGATCTCGATAAAGTATGCAAACTTCAGCGTTCCATTTATGGACTGAAGCAAGCATCTCGGAGTTGGAACCTTCGTTTTGATCAAGTGATCAAGAGCTTTGGATTTGTTCCAAATTGCTATGAAGCTTGTATCTACAAGAAAGTGAGTGGGATCTCGGTGACGTTTACGATGCATGTATGTGGATGACATATTGATTATCGGAAATGACATCAACATGCTTAACGATGTGAAGAGTTATTTGAACAAGTGTTTTCAATGAAAGACCTAGGTGAAGTGCTTATTTATTGGGCATCAAAATCTATAGAGATAGACAAAGACGCTGATAGCTTTAAGCGAGTACATACCTAGACAAAGTTCAAAAAGGTTCGAATGGATAAGGCAAAGAAAGGTTCAAAGGCCTATGTTGTCAGTAAGATATTGAGCAAGGCTCGTGTCCACCACGGTAAATGATAGGGAAGCTATGAGAAGCGGTGCCTTATGCCTCGACCATAGGTTCCATCATGTATGCCATGTTGTGTACTAGACCGGATGTGTCCAATGCTCTTAGTTTGACGAGATATCAAAGTGATCCAGAGTGGAACCTTTGGACAGCCGTGAAGAACATCCTAAAGTACCTAAATAGAACTAAAGAAATGTTCTTAGTCTATGGGGTGATGAGCGACTTGTCGTAAAGGTTACGTCGATGCTAGTTTCGACACAAGGATGATTCTAAATATCGATAGGATACGTTTATATTTTGAATGGAGGAGCTGGAGTGGAGAAGCTGCAAGCAAAGCGTGATCGCGGATCTACATGAGAAGCGGAATACATGGCTGCCGCAGAAGCGTCAAGTGAAGGAGTTTGGATCGAAACTTCATCATCGAGCTTGGTGTGGTTCCAAGTGCATTGGACCTTTGGAGATATTGTGTGACAACACCGGGCGCCATAGCACTCGCTAAGGAACCAAGATATCATCCAAAGACCAAGCATATCAACGCAAGTTTCATATAATCCGAGATTATATAGCGATGGAGATCCGAAGATTAGCAAAGTACATACGGATCCGAATGTCGCAGATCCATTGACTAAACCTCTTCCACGTAAAACATGATCAGACCTCGATTGCCATGGGTGTGAGATTGTTGCCGATGTAAACTAGATTATTGACTCTAGTGCAAGTGGGAGATTGGAATTATGCCCTATAGGCAATAATAAAGATGTTATTATTATAATTCTTGTTCATGATAAAGTTTATATTCCATGCTAGAATTGTATTAAGCGGAAACATTAATACTTGTGTGGTTTGTGAACAACACTTTGTGTCCTGGTGCGCCTCTAAGGACTAGCTCATTGATCAATGATGGTTAAGGTTTCCTAACCATAGACATGAGTTGTCAATTGATAATGAGATCATATCAATGGGAGAATGATATGATGGGCGGACCCAAACTAAGCGAAGCAATTAGATCGTTCATCGTGTTCATCTTTGCGAAGCTTTTCCTATGTCAAATATTGTATTCCTTAGACCATGAGATAATGCAACTCCACAGTACGGAAGAAAGCTTTGAGGTCATCAAACGTCATCCTATGAGAGGGTGATCATAAAGGTGTCTCTCGTGATCGGAAAGTATCTGGGTTGTATGTATCGAGATGGAATTTGTCCTCCCAAGTCGAAGAGATATACTTGGGCCCACTCGTAATCGATATCAACACCGCTTGCAAGCATGTGGTTAAGGAGTTAATCACAAAGTGATATCGGATTACGGAACGAGTAAAGTACTTTTGTGAACGAGATTGAACTAGGTATGCCAATGCCGACGATCGAATCTCGGGCAAGTAAAACATCACGTGACGAAGGGAATATATATATGGGATTGATTGAATCGGCATCGTGGTTCAGCCGATATGATCATCGATGAATGTGTGGGAGTCAATATGGGTGCCTGCACCATTGTTGATTATTGATAGAAGATCATGTCGCATATTCTCGAACCCGCAGGTCACACATAACGTATCTCGACGCTAGGATAGATTGGATAATTGGTTTATGAATTTTGTTTGGAGTCTCGGATGGGATCCGGGATATCACGAGAGGTTCGGAATGGTCCGGAGAATAAGATTCATATAAGGCAATGCAGTTTTGGAGTTCGAATTGTTAGGGTTAATCGATATTGTCTAGGAAGCTTCTAGAACCTTCGGAAGGGGACCAACGTGGCCCCACCTTCCGGAGGGACATGGGCCTATGAGGGAGTGTCCTGGCGCATTGGGCACAAGGACCCATAGGGCCCAGCGATCCTAGAGAGTTTAAATCGTTTAAACTAGAGATAGGGTTTCTAGAAGAGGAGAGTCCATGCCCCCACTCCTTATCCTTTGGGCTTGGGAGGGGGCTAGGCTGCGCCCCTCTATATAAAGAGGGTGGGGCGCACCAACCCCCACACCTCCTCCAAACCCTAGCCGCCTTGCTAGCTTTCCTCTCTCCCTCCCATGCTTGTAGGCGAAGCCTGCGGAGAAATTCTCCACCATATACACCACGCCGTCGTGTTGTAGATCCAATCTATCTCTCCACCATACTTGCTGGTCCGAGGAAGGAGGAGACGTCGAGGTGCTGCACGTGTGCATCTCACGGAGGCACCGCCACTTGTGGTGCTAGATCGGATCGGATCGCGAGGAGGAGAAGTAGCACGACTACATCACCCACGCCCGATTTAACGTTCACTGTATGAATCTTCAAGGGTATGAATATCTAATCCAATCTCTCTCGTTGATTGCATCTCCTAGATTAGATCTTGGCTTTCCCTCTGTTCACATCCGTAGAAAATTTTGATTTACTATGCCGCGAAACCCTTCATGTTTATCATAATAGAATATATACATTGCCATTTTATAAATTAATGGAAGTAGTATTAACCATATTAATTTCTTTTGTATTTCATGCATCAAATAATGATATAGAATCATTATATATATAAAAATTTCTATTCAAACTACGAGCCAACTAGAGTTAAGTTTTATAAACAAATAAGAAAATATCATATAATAAAGCCATGGTTTAGTATAAAAAAATTAGCATTAATGGTCTTCTACATAATATAAAAATAGTTTTGATAGAAAATAAATAAAGAAATAATACCACCATATAACAAACTCATAAAAGAACCTTAATATACTTTATTAATGCTGCAATCACTCAGCAAAACAATTCTATAAAGAGAATTTAAATCAAATAAATAAAATTCAAATTTGAAAGTAAAACAGAAAATAGAAAAAGGAAAACAAATAAAAAACATTTCCTGGCTGTGGCCCAACTCCTCTCTTCTTACCTGTCGCCCATGTGCATCCCACAAAAGCCCAGCAGCCAGCCCAGCTCGTTCTCTTAAGTGACAGATAGGTGGGACCAAAGCAGGATCGCGGGTTGAGAGGAAAGAAATGTCAGGGGGTTTTCTGCAAAACCGTCATCGTCGTCTTCCTCTAGCTGGAAGCAGCTCGGTGGCGATGCCGAGGCCGTCCGCCGCCGTCAGTGCATCAAGATGCACGTCGCCGTCGCCAGGAGAGGATAAGGAGGCCACGACGACGTCCCCGTTCGTCATCATCCACATTTCCCCCTCTGAAATCTTCTCACTCTCTCTCAGGTTCCTCTTCACCGAGAATGCTAGCTCGGAGGTGAGCCAGTGCCGGCGATTCCGTGCTCGCCTCGGCCAGATAAGACCACAGTGGAGACCGCCGTGCTCCTCTCGTTCGTTTGCCCCAACTTACACTAGCGGAGAAGGCGTGAATCAACCCAATCGCACCCTCGGTTCCCGACGCTGTTCGTCGACCTCACCGTCGTCTCTGACCTCTCCTCGCCGTATCAACCACACCATCGTGTTCCTGGTGAGTCACTGAGTCTCCTCGCATGCGTAGATGCTTTGTTTGCTTCCTAAATCCACGCCACCATGATCAACCGCAAGAACCGCCGCATGAGCTCATCGCCGGTTGTCCTCCAGTGACCAAAATAGGGCGGCGCCACCACCAATAGGTTCATCGGGATACCCTCTTTCTAACGCACCTAGCCACAACCCCCGCGCGCACTAGATCGATCGATCGATCGATCCTCAACCAGTAAGGATCAACTCATGTGACGTCATGCCTACGTCGGGTTCTATCCATGTTAGCTAGTTTGACCCGTCCTTGCTAGCGTGGCGAGTGACGTGGCCCTAGGGCCATCTGTCATTGTCTAGGGGTAGCAATCCAGTCGGTAACAAATGCATTTATTAACTTGAGAGCTAAGGTGGCCACTGGACCACTGGTCAGTGACTAGGGCTAGGTGTGAGTGCGGTGTAAAAAGGTTATTTCCTATTTAAGAAAGAATAAAAAGTGTAAATCCAAATATACTTATTCCAGAAATGAAATAAAATGATTAAATCTTATTAAATCAATAACTTTTGTTTTATAATTCAGAAAAATATGTATTATATATGAAAATGTTTAAAAAAATAAAATCTATGACACTAATCCATTATAAAAATTTATTATTTTAACAATTTAAATAATTATTATTTAATAAAGACTTTAAAAGTAATAAAACTTTGATAATTCATATTCTAATAATGGTAAATGTTAAAAGTATGAATAAAATACCAAAAATCTTAGAAAAATAAGAACTATAATTTAAAAATATAATCATGCATTATTATTTCACTTAATTAAATATTTATTATTTATTAAGTATTTATAAAGTAATAAATATTGTCAAAATCATATCTTATTATTTATAAATTAGAAAAATAAATATAATATACCAAAATGATCACAAAAATAATACCTACATAATAAAAATATAATATTTCACTTTTAAGTTAAATAAAAAATTTAAATATTTTAATAACTCAAATTTAAACTTATTTACTTAATTGATAATTCATACAAGGATAAATAAAATTTGTTAATATTTCTAAAAATTAGTCAACTAAGTCTAATAAATAGTTTTAATCTTAAATATTCATATTATGAAGTCATAATAGTTCAAAACATTATAAATACAATTTTGATGAATCATCCTTTAACCAAATGAGTAATTATTTTCTAAAAGGGTCCTAAACAATTATAAAACCCCAAGAATAATTGTAACTAAATCCATTCTTTTCCACATACTTCAGCCATCAGTTTACAAAACTATCACAACACTATGGTGAATTCATAAGTAGTTAAGTAATATTATTTCCTTATTTACAAAATATAACCACTCATCCTGAAAAAGGTAAATGATACTATTCCATTTTAAAATCAAGAAAACCACTACAACAAGTAAAAATATAACCATTCTTAAGTAACCTTAAGGCAACATTACCAAGTACACAAGGTAAAAATGTTATAAGCATTATACTTTCAAACTATCTATGTTTTAAAGGTAACTTTAGTCTACAAGAATCTAAATATAATACTATGAACATTGTTATATGTTTTATAGCTAACTTTGGTCTGATATAGTTAAGTCATAAATCATCTCAAGCTCAAATTATTCAAGCAAGCACAAATAATATCGACCAGACTCAACTAACCACAAAGATTGTTTAGACCTTAGAAAAGAAATCTTTTCTTAAAATGTTATTCTTTTTGCCACTTCAAACAAGAACTCTTACATAAGCAATCTTGAGTATCATTTCACATTTTGTGTGTGTCTCATCGTTTTAAGATATTGTAACTACATATTGCTTCACACACACTCACAAGCCCTAATAAGAAGCACAAATATTAAACTCATCTAAAAGTACAACACATTTCAAAGACATCATTTCTAGTATCCAAACCCTAGAACAACATTATCCCCAGGATTCGCGTTTATAAAGTGCATCACATTACTTATGCATAAGAGCATATTGCTTCTTTAAACATTAGTCCTTACCGGACCAATGATGATGATTTCTGATTTTGGATCTTATACTGACTCGAAGACCATGAGTGCATAATCTTGCAATCACAAAAGGCAAGTTCACACTTGCTCATGTCCTTTAGTTATTTTCTGTAAAGTATTTTACAAATCCAATGTGGACATCACCTACATTTGAAAAAAAGTACGAAAACACTATTTTCATAATAATGTGATTATAGGTTATTACCATAAGGTAATAACTTACTATGAAAGTTCCGGTGGTAAAGGAACATATTATCTAGGACTTAACAACCAATGTCGCCAGTGATTCTTGCGCCGTATATTACGCGTTAACCATGAGATTTGGGATGGGACAGAGAAGTCAGCTGTATCCTTTTCCTCTTGTATGGAGGCAAGATGACCTTAACGTGACGTTGTGATTCCTTGTGCGGATCCAACATATGGGTGGGCACCCTTACGCCCCACACTTTTGGTTTCTATATTATCTATGGATGGTGTTTAGTGGATTGACCATTTAATATGGCACTTGCCAGGGAAACACCAGTTCATAGAGTCTTCGGGAACTCATCAGGGTTTTAGCCTGCCCGAAAGGGGGCTTAACGAAGATGAGCCAGCCCGAAGGATCGTGCAGACATATGAGGTCGTGAAGAGGGCAGTGATTGGCTTGGATCATCTACTAGGCCCCACAACATGGAATTGTGGACGGGTAAGCTGCCCGGTTGTGCAACAAGGAGTTGATCTCTCATGGGAAAAGTAACGCACCTCTGCAGAGTGTAAGAACTGTAACTTGTTACTCCCTGTTCCGGGAAGGAGCTGCGAACGCGGCGGGAAAGGAATTCCATGAAAGTTCTGGTAAACCCATGAAGGCTGGCGGGCATAGATTTTCAGAATAAAAGCAACCTTTGAAGAAATGTTTACAAAAACTTGCATTGCCTACGACCTACGGTATGTGGCTATAGATATAGTGCATCAAACACTCCTTTTATAGTGAACTTGCTGAGTATGCTCGTACTCAATGTATCTCCTTCACCCTTGCTAGATTCTAAAGCCAGTGCAGACAACATCTACATCAAGTTATGCTCCAGGATTCATCATCCAAAGCTAAGAGTCTTCAACGAAGACAAGGAAGTCAACATATACATTAACTCAAGTGAAGACGAAGATACTGACTAAATAGGAATATACTCTTTAGCCAAAGAACCTATTTCTATAGTGCCTTGCAATAGAAGCAATGCCAAACCCTTAGTTAAAAATACTAGTCTTAGAGGTATTATAGTTCGTGCATTATTTATCTTTGATTCTTCTTTGTAAGAAGTTCTTTCTCTCTCTTTAACCTAGAGTGTTCTTTGGATCTCGTGTGAAGAGTGAGTTGTAACCTTTAGCCATGTATTGCACCCGCTGTGTTTCTGTTGTGCCATTCTGAGGGATGTAATACTAGTGAATGGTGTTTCATTGGTGTTATGTCAACGACTATAGTATACTACATCATGCAGTGGTATGATGGGTCACCGAATAGGGTTTCTGCATCGGGGGCTTCTTATAGGCGAAGGGGGAGGCTGAGGCGGCGGCCAGGGGCGCCAAACCCTAGCCAGGCGCGGGCCCACCTGTGGCCGTGCCTGGGGGGGGTGGCCCCTCTGGATCGCCTCCCCGGCTCCCCTCTAGTCTTCTTGTTCCCTACAGAAAGTAATTGACTTTGTCATTTGTCCTGTCCAATTCCGAGAATATTTCTTTACTAACTTTTCTGAAACCAAAAACAACAGAAAACAGGCATATGGCAATGTTGCAACTTGTTAATAGGTTAGTACCAGAAAACATGTAAAAAGCACCTCAAAGTGTAGACAAGTAAAGCAAAGTAGATACTAAACAAGCATGGAGCATAAAAAATTATAGATACGTTTCCGACATATCACCCTCATGCGACTCCTCGTGCTTGTCACGGTTGTTTGTCGGACGCGGAGGGTCATGACGCGACCTGCTCTTGTGTCCTTTGCTGCGCTCTCCATCATGTCAGGGCTGCTCCGCGTTGTCGCGGATGACGATTCTGCTCTTCCTTGGCGGAGGCATGTCCGTGCGATGGTGAGCCTTGGGGTCTTCGCGATGTCGGGGAGATCGGGGCGGTGGAGATGGGCGACGAGGGTGAGCCTTGCCTCCATGGTCGGAGTATATGGGGATAGCATCCTTCCTATTACGCGCATCCCTCCGTCTTCGCTCTGATGAACCCGTCTGAGACCCAACATCCCGAGGAGATCGGTCCCGCGGTGGCTTAGGATTACTAGACTGGCAATATGCTAGGTCAGACTCAAGGCTCTGAGAGGTGGCCTTTTCCTACTGTTTCACCGCCTTTTCCACAAGGTCATAGACCTGTTCCATTGTTGCGGGTGATCTATCCTGCTCTAGAAGGGTCTTGGTGATGGCTAGGTTGAGGAGAGGAGTGGGAATGACCTGCCTGCCTTCGCTGTCAATGTATGGCTTTGCTTGTGGCGGCTTCGAGGGTGCCATCCTAGGTTTCGCTGTACACCAAGATCATTGATGATGCGAGCCAGAGCTTTCTTAGCCTTCTGCTGCTTGAGCAGAGTCTTGTACTCCGCCTCTATGGCTCTAGCTTTCTCTATTGATTTCTGCATGTTGGCTAGATCTCGATCCAGCTTTGCGCCTTACTCCGCGATGTCTTGCGCTTCCTCTAGCATCTGCTGGCGCTTCTCATCAAGGTGGACTACGTTCCGGATATGAGCCACGGTCATGGGCTCGACGAGTAGGTTGTTGTACATCACTCTATCAGCTGGAGTGGTTTGGGCAGCATCAGATGTAGATGCCGGAGGGTTTGCAGTGTTGTTGTTACTCGTACCGATATTGAGTTCCTGCGGCTGCTGCACTAGGTTAGGCGGAGGGGGCATGACCTTTGCACGATCATTATCGGCAGCAACATGTGGTCCCTTCCCCTTGTCCAGCGCTTTAGGCAGAGCTTGTCCGGTTTGATCTTCTTCTGTCACGGTCCCAATAGCGATGAATACTTCTCGGGATACGATGGCCTTGTAGACCTGCTCGTCATGCCTGTAGTTCTCCTCCATCTCCTGCATGGTAGACTCGAGTTCCTCCGGGCTGAAGTCTATCTCCTTCGAGTGCATGCTGATGTCCGCGTAGAGCGCGTCGAAGATGGAGTCGGAGGATGCCGGGGCTTCCTCAATGATGGGCGGTGGAGGCGCGATGGCGGCGACGAGGACTGGAGGTGGTGGTGCGGCAGCTGCGATGATGACTGGAGGAGGTGGTGCCGCTGCAGCAACGATGACCGGAGGCGGTGGCTGAGGCGGAGGGGCGCCTTCTAAGAGCGCGACCGCTGCCTGAGCTGCCTCCTCAGCTTCCGCATAGTTGTTGACGGTGCTCACCATGCCTTCGTAAGTGAGGCGTCCTGAAGCCTACTGCCGCCTTAGCGTATGCCAGAGAAGTGTTCCGTGGCCCAGTCCTTCCACAAAGTGATACATGGCATCATTGGGGTAATGCACCAAGTCGGCCCGTATACGGAGCCACCTGGCTAGGTAATCGCGGGGCTTGTCTCCCTCTCTCTGAATGCAATGAGTCAGATCGAAGATACTCACCATGCCGACGAACTTGGATCTCTGCTGTCCAGACGCATGGGTGAATCCGGCGGACTTGCAGCCATCTTGTACCATTATATCCTGCATAGGGGCAGTTTGGGTGGGCCTTGAATTTTTCCGATCGTCGTCGGCAAACTCCAAAGAGAGATACGACTTCGATCCTTCCACGAACGTATCCTGCCCGTAGGCGGTCCGTGCGGGTCTTGACGCTCCTCCTACTTCCAGAGAACTAGTGCCCGAGTCGGTTTCGCCGATGAAGAGGAGGATGTCTCTGATGGGGACGATCGAGCAGCGGGTAGGATTCGTCTTCGCCGGGATCCAGAACTCATAGGGAGGGACGATCAGAACGTTTCCGGAGAAGAGAACGCGACAGATGGCTACGGTTTCGCCGATTCCCGTGAAGATCTTGGTCCTCGCCCGTTGTAGAGCCTGAAGCGCCTCTTTCCCCATGGTGGGCGCCAACTGTCGTGGTATTGCCGACGAGTACGCCATGGAGGGGTCCTCACAGTGCGTGTTTAGAGACGTGGGGGAAGGCGGAAGGTTGGAGGGTACGAGGTAACACATCTTACCCAGGTTCAGAACCCACGACGGTGGCGGAATCCTACTCCTGCTATAAATAACTATAATGACAATACGCCGAGTTATAGGGATCGGTTCGCTGTGCGCGATATGAGTTGTGTTGTCCCTAAAGGCTCCCATAGGTCTGACTTATATAGTCGCTAGATCCTAGGGTTACAGGCAAAGTCTTAGCCGGGCAGGTTACAGAGTCCTACACAGTATACAACAGTCTAAGTTGGTGACTCCTCTGTAGCCTTACTTTATCCGGCATGGGTCTCCCTTTTGGTTCCATCTAAATGGGCCGCCCAGCAGGCGATGGGCCTTGCTACCAACTGTGGGCCACCCGGGTTATCCGGATAAGAGACATGCTATGGTGATACCCATTTAGCATATCCCAAACAATATTAGAGTTGTATTTGAGTTAAATTAGGACTCTAGACTAAGTCGGTTTGGCCAGCTCCTTCCCTCGCTATTTTTTTTAATAATACGTTTTTTAAAATAATTTTCATAAATAGTACATGAATTGAAAATTTTACAATTCTAGCGCAGTGTCGGCATTTGAAAAGCCGACCGAGAAAAGCAGACGAGTCCCGGCCAGCTTTTCAAATGCAGTCCGGCCGGCTTTTCAAAAGCAGACGAGTCCCGGTCGGCTTTTCAAATGCAATCCGGTCGGCTTTTCAAAAGCAGACGAGTCCCGGTCGGCTTTTCAAAAGCAGACGAGTCCCGGTCGGCTTTGAAATGCCGATACCGCGCTAGAATTGCAAATTTTTTATTCGTGTATTATTTGTGAAAATGATTTTAAAAAATTTATTATTTTAAAAAATATAGCCCTCCCCTCTCCTATGTAATCTTTGTACTATTGTTTAAATCAATACAAGTTATTATTATCCAAAATATCACGTAGGTTCAAAACAAAAAGAGTAAACCTACATACTAAAGACATCTAGATACATGTGTCAAAGAAAAGATAAAATATGTTATATTTAAAAATAAGGGAATAGTACTGATAAGGAGCTGTTATCGCTGCGGCTCATTTACATCCGTACTGGCCCCGAGTCGTTGCTCTCAAAGGAAAAAAAGAAAAGAGTATATATATCGCTAAGTGGACAAAACATTAGCTACCGGAATTCACAGGGAACAACATGTTTGACCAAGTCGAACAAAATTTTGGATCTAGTGGAAACATGTACAGTACATCTTTAAGAAAAAGTAAATTTTCATTTCAAGAATCAGAGAGAAGTTTTGATTGAACCCTATCACACTTCTATTCATTTTAAGAAGCCTAGGCAAGAGATAATCGTTCCCCGGTTCCGACGGTTACAGGTTGCATCTCACTCGTGAAACATCAACTTGATCTTCATGATGAAGCTGGCCTTTGTGGCCCAAACAACTAAAAATGGGCATTTTTCATAGCTAGTGCTAATATGGAAAAGGCCCATGTTGGCCCATTCGAAGAAAATGAGTGTATATTTTAGCTCAGGTTGCTAATTCCAGCTCATCTAGCGACTATAACAAAGCACGTGCTCTGTTTACAGATCACACCAGAAAGGATGGTTTAATGATTTGATGACTTTCCTAAAGAAACTCAGCCAGCACGCTTGAGTTTGATGTTTGATTGTTTAGGGTTTAAGGCAGTCCCATAAATGGCAATGTCGACCCTGGGCACAAGCCCTGAGTGTCTGGACGGTAAATCCGCCTTTACTTTTGTATCTCTCAAACAATATAGTATATAATGGGCCGTACTATGCGTTTCTCGGCGGATATTTCCCCAAAATCCTCCGGTTCCTCCTACTAACACGTGTCTCTAAAAATCTCCAAACTCCCACTTTTGCTACAAACATACCAGTTTTTGCTACAAATAGTCCCGCTTTTGCTACATGTAGCAGAAAACTGTTTGACCCAGAAATAGAAAAACAGATTGGACCTCGCCGGATATTTCGCCGAAGACCTCGTCGGCGACCGTGTAGCAAAAAAGTTGTGCTAATATAGTAAACCCGACCTCACCGAAGACTCGCTAGAGATTTTCGCCACAGACTTTCTTCGCAAACCTTATAGCAAAAACTTTGTGCTAGTGTAGCAAAACCACACAATGGTGGTAGCAAAAAAGTTGTGCTAATATAGCAAACCCGACCTCACCGGAGACTTGCCAGAGACTTTCACCGGAAACCTCGCCGGAGACCATGTAGCAAAAACCTTACACTATTGTAGCAAAATCGCAAAACGATGGTAGAAATTTTTTTTGCTAATGTAGCAAAAAAACGACCTTGCCGGAGAAATCGCCGGTGCCAACCGACTTTGCTGAGGACTTTCGTAAAAAATAACGTAGAAAATACTTTATGCTATTGTAGCAAAAACATAGAATAAAAATAGCAAAAAATACTACTATTGTAGCATTGCCCTGTAGCAAAATATCAAAACCCATTTATTGGTCGGTAGCATCGGGCCCCTTCATCTGTAGCAACGGTGACCACTCCCAGTAGCATCGCCGTCGTGCCTATGTAGCACCATGCTGTGTAGCAAAATCCAGTGGCCCTGATTCGGCGGCGGGGCTTGGAGTGGGCACGGTAGCCCAAGGTCAGTAGAGCTCAGAGGGGCACGCGGCAGGAGAAGGAGGAATGGCGAGGGTAGTCAGCCATGGCACGGAGGTGTGGCGGTGGGACCTCCGGCGGTGGAGGGGCGACACGGTTGTCGGCTAAAACTCCAGCGTAGAGGACGACACGGTTGGCGGAGCTTCGATACCGGAGGGGCAACGCTGTCATCGGCGGGAACTCCGGCACAGAGGGCGACACGGTTGGCGGGATCTCCGGCTGCGAAGGGGCGCCGAGGTCGTCGGCAAGAACTCCGGCACAGAGGGCGGCATGGTTGGCGGGAGCTCCGACAGCGGAGGGCGGTCTGGTGGAGAGGGCGGCGGCGCTATGGGAAGGAGAGGTGGCGACTCCTGACGAGCTAGCGCTCCAGGAGGAAGGAGCAGCAGACACGTCCAGCGCGGTGGCGCTGCGCGGCGGCGCGACGCGCGTCGGTTAAATAAGGCTAGCTTTTTTTCCTCTGGCACTACTAGAGAAAAGCCTATCCGAGGCGCACCAAAAAGCCTATCCGAGGCGCATATCACATGTGCCTCTAGCTTCAAGCCTCGGGTATTTCTTATGCGAGGCGCATACCTATACTTCACATATGCGAGGCGCATATCGATATGCGCCTCGCATATGTGAAGTATAGGAGGCGCATATCATATGCGCCTCGCATATGTTTCAGAATGCGCCTCGGGTATTTATAGTATATGCGCCTCGCATATGTTTCAGAATGCACCTCGGGTATTTATAGTATATGCGCCTCCAATAGTATCCTATATGTGCCTCCGGTAATATTTTCTAAATTCAAGTTTTACAGACCACTATAAATAATAATATACAGATATTCAAATATACAATATAGTCCACAGAATTTTTCAGAAACTTGCATTTTGCCAAAGCATAATAGAACCAACATGAATACAATACATTACACATCAATCATGACATACAAGTTCATACATCAAGTAGAATCAACAAGTGCCAAGTTTTCACACAACACCAAGTGTTTGTGCCACAAGATCACACCTCCGATTACAAGTTCACAACCACATTACAACTCCGACGATGGAGCTCTAGCTAGATGAAGTAGAGCACATAACCTACCATGAAGAGCAACAAGGTGGTGATCACGAGGAAGTTCCTCCACCTCTTCCTTCTGTTCCTCCTCCACTTCTCTTCCGCCACCTCTCTACTCTCGTAGCCTAGGTAGTTGTTGCCCGAGAAGTTGTGTCAGTGGAAAGCAATAGTAGTTCACAAGATAGAATCATGCATATATATATGGGTTCAACAAGATGTAAGAAATCAGGTTATAATCATCGGCATTTTGAAGAAAGACCAAAAAAAGCAAACCAAGAATGACTTGGATTAGTGCCTCATACTTAGATTAGGCACGGAAATAACAATGCTCGTTGTTCGATCTCATGCGGCAAGTAGAGTATATGCCCAAATTACTAGTCTACTTGGCACACCAGATCGAACAGCGGCATAGTCATACACATGACATCACAACACGTTCTAATCATCGGCATTTCGAAGAAAGACAAAGAAAGCAAACCACAAGAAGTAGGGCATAGACAAATAGTTACAGGTAATAGTAGAGTGCACAATAGCAATTATTAATGCTCGACTAACACGGGCCTCTGCGACTTGCATTTTCACACTGCTCCAGAGTTTCCCATGATCATCTCTAAACATAGTTCCCCAGGACCCACATACCAGATCCTCCAAGAAGCTTGCGTCTGTGTTCAGGGAACATGAGTTCTCCACCTTTGTCACTGGCCAAAACTTTGGATCCGCTAGTTCATCACTTTCACAAACCTAAAACATCTTTTATTTCTAAATGGATGGAGTATCATCTAAGTAAAACAATGTGAATGCTGCTTGGCTGGGTCCTCGAGCCCTCGACATAACTAAGCCAAATAGTTCCTGAACAATTTGAATTTGCTACTGAACTATATCGACGTGGAGTAGTTTGAAAATCTAGGAAAAGGTATGTCTGCCTGATTACAAGTGCTAAGACCTTGCTTTTAAAAAAGGCACTAGTTCAACAGTGTGCAGTTTAGATACATAAATCCATATGACCTGACACGGCAGGAAATCTCGGACAGGCGAAACAAACAAATTGAGCTCAAAGTGTTTAGACAGAAGGAATTCAGATAAGTCGGTATGATTTGTCATGACAGGAAACGGGTAAACCCTATGCATTTGAAACGAACAGAGTGAACATAGACTGTTTACAACCAAAGGAACTACTAGCAGTTAAGTAGAGTTATGTTATTCATACAGATGGAAAGAAGGCCGATGCAGTATCGGTGGCCATCAGGAAAGGCAGCGCCGGCAGCTTGGCCAACATCCTGCATAATAAATAGCATTAGCGAGGGTTTGAAGCCGTGATGAAACAGGGTTTGATTCCAGCTTTCACATGCACGGAAGAGCAGAACAGTAAACAGTTCAAGTATAATACAGAAAAAAAAGAGGAAACAACATGTAATCGGCTGGTCGGGATCAGTAGCAGGTGAAATCGAGATCCAGGCGGGGAAGAAAAGACAGGGGAGGGGTGGGGAACATGGGAAGCAATGGAAGTTGTACATACACGGCGCGGCCAGCAGGAAGCCGTGCAGGCCCGGTGGTGGGTGGCGATGCGGAGGCGAAGGCGAGAAGGGGTTAGCAGGAGGACGTATGCTGGGCGCTTGTGCCTCTTCTCTCCTCGGCGCCGCAGGCTTGGACGCGAGCAGGAGCGGGGCGGTCGGGTCATCCGCGTTGGCCGCCTTGCGGGTCTTCATCCAGGACCTCCACCCCACGAGCGCGGGCACGGCGATGGGGGCCGCGAGGAGGACTAGGAGGATGGTGACGAAGAGGACCGAGACGGGCCCGCCGTCGCTGCCGATGCCGGTGAGGTCGGCGGCGAGGAGGTAGAGCGCGATGGCGACGGCGAGTGTGCTGATTGCCGCGAACCCGCGCGTGTCGGCCTCGTCGTCTGTGCCCCCCGCGACGCGGCCCTCGCGGAGGAACACCATGGCGACGGTGCAGACGGCGAGCATGACGAGGAACAAGGCCAGGTCGTCGGCGAAGAGCGCATAGCAGAGGTCGGTGAAGATGGCCGTGCTGAGGCCCACGAAGCCCTTGTGCCGCGGAAGTTGCGGATGCAGGTGACGAGGACGATCGCCGGGGCCGCGCGCCTCCGCCGGCTTGGACGCGAGCAGGAGCGGGGCCGTCGACTCCTCCGCGGCCGCGGCCTCCTCGACTTTGATCTGGTGAGATGCGGCAGAACGACGACGATTCGATCCAGAGAAAAGGGGAACCGTCAGTGCGGGGTACCAGATATGTGAGGCGTATATTGTAGAGTGCGCCTCGTATAATATTAGCCGAGGCGCATTTGGGCCGAATATGCCTCGTATAATATGCGGTCATAGACAAATAGCGTACTGCACTGGTTTCTGTCAATAAACGTGTAGCAGCCTAGTGGTAACTTGCCTTATCCTATTCCAAACATTGGCCAACCAGGTTCGAATCCTGGGGTCACAAACTTTTTAGAATTTTTTTTAAAGGCCATTTTTCATGTAAAAGCATTGTCCAAACACAATATGAACTATAAAATATACTGCAAATATTTTAAATATTCAAATATTGCTAAAACAACAAAAGTGATTATTCTCAATGATACATAATATTCTCAATGCAATATTATTATATCACACACATAATGAAAATTAAGAATGTTTTGATACATAATAGTAGGCCACACACATAAGATTTGTCTTGGTGGAGGAGGAATAAGTGACACAAGTGAGTGGGGTGGTAGTTGACTCCATGTGCAAAAAGCTGGAAAAAAGTGGTGCCAGGTTATAGGAGGCGCATATTGCACAATATGCGCCTCAAACTATAGGAGGCGCATATAGCAATATACGCCTCGCATATGAGGCCACCTACCAGCGCCCGGGCCCGCATGAGTTACTTGAGGCGCATATGGCCATATGCGCCTCGCATATTGTCAAATATAGGAGGCGCATATAGCATATGCGCCTCGCATATTCGTGCACCTACCAACACGCGGGCCCACACAGAATATGCGAGGCGCATTCTGGTCATATGAGTCTCGCATATTATCAAATATAGGAGGCGCATATAGCGATATGCGCCTCGCATACTCGTGCACCTACCAACACGCGGACCCACACAAAATATGCGAGGCGCATTCTGTCCAAATGCGCCTCGCCTATCTGATATATATGAGACGCATATGACTAGAATGCGCCTCGCATAATATGGGGCTGTTAGATTCTGTCCGTACAGGGATTATAGGAGGCGCATTCTTATCATATGCGCCTCGCCTATTTTTATACTAGAGGCGCATATCGTAAAGTGCGCCTCGCCTATTTTTATAGGAGGCGCATATGCTAAATGTGCCTCGCATAAGCATGTCTCCTATAGCCTTTTCTCTAGTAGTGTGGCCTGTACGCGTGCGCGCGGGATGCTAATCGTGTGACGCGGGATGCTGTTGCCTGCCAAAACCCACCGGCAAGCAGCGACTGACAACACGGAGAGCCGGGAGGCTCCCAGGACTGCTGGTGGGCCCTGGTCCCTCGGGCGACGGCCCGCAAAAGCTCCGGCACACGTCCTGGCTTGGTTCGAGGGCGTGCCACCTGACCTATACCTGGTCAGGAAGGTGAGGGATTGCTCCGATTGATTTCCTGCATGACAAACAAGTATACGTAAAATTCGAGCCGTAATCGGCTCCCAGGTTTCCCTGTAAATCGGCTCCTAAAGCCGATTGCCCCATGGTTCTGCGTTAGATTTATGATAACATGGGGTTTTGCTTGATCACTACAAGTTAAGTCGATCTACGATAGTTTGACGTTTTCACCACGTAACTGGAACGTCCTACGCGTAATTGAGCCTAGTATGTACAAAAGATGAAGAATATCAACCCTAGAGGAGGCCTAATAACCAACATAAAGCCAATTACCGGAACATCCTCTCTAGAACGAATAAGCCACATCCTTATGCATTACCGGATCGTTCAACCCGTTTGTAAGGCCTGATTACGTAGATATTAAACTAAACCTTGACGAACAAGGCACAACTATAACAGATCGAATCGACTAAATAAAGATCAAGCAAGGTGCTACCCTTGCACTTTGGGACACGGTGCAAGGGTAGCGAGATAGCTAGAGGTAGCATAACTTCGACGATAATAATGAAACAGTGCCGATGCTAGCCTCAAACAATCTATGATAATGGTATTACTCGCCATCAACAACGCTTCAGTACGAGTAAAACCGGTTAACGAAATAAGTAGATACTGCCTAGATCGCAAGGCAGCATGGCACTTACCCGAAAGAAACCCTAAGAACAAGGGGTGGCGATGCGCCGAGATTGTGTTTGTCGTGAACGTGGTTGTTGTTTTCTTTCAATAACCCTAGGTACATATTTATAGTCCGGAGACTCTCTACTTTTGGAATAACTCTACAACTCTATCTTTACCTAAACATGAACGGAACCTAAACAAACACGAATCCTACTATGATACAAGATACACGGGCAATTCAGCCCAAATCTATGCACTAGGCCGATCCAACAACACGTTGAATATATATATCTCCTAAGCCCATCTTGATCACGGCCCATCTCCATCTTTAGCCAAAATACGGTGGTAACACATGCCCCCCTGGTTTTGGCAATGATAATTCCAAAACCACTCTGTGTGTTTTTTCCTCCTCTTTTTTTTTCTCTTTACTGCTGGCGTCGCGAATGCGTGGCGAGCAACGCTCACGCTACCCCTTCATCATTATGCCCTGTCTTCTCAACTCCTGCGCAGCGCGTGATTTGACGATTTTGGCAGTGCAATCTGGGAAACCGCTACAGCATTGAACCGTCTGTCCACTATTCCCTTTATTTAAATCAGCCTGAACAGTTCACAGTCTCCATCTTCCTCCAGTTGCCAGAAAACCCTCTTCCTTCGCCGAAAAAACCCTCTTTCTCGCCATGGCCTCCTCTGCTTCCTCCAATGTGTCTTCCCACGCCTCCAACTCGATGAGCGACCGAGAGCCGACGCCAGAGCATCCACCGATGGCGGCGTACAACACTCTCGCCCCACAATGGTGGGACGAGAGGGGTTGGGACTTCGCTGTCTGGTCGGAGGATGACGCATCCATGACCGACGGCGAGGAGGACCTGCAGTTCCTCGCTGATGGGGAACTGGAGGCGGACAGTGCTGATGACGCTATGTCCTGGGACGGCATCGACTTCTCTGAAGAAGAAGAAAAGGAAGAGGAGGACACCTCCTCCGAAGAGTACCAGCCGGTGAAGTACTTCCGCACCGGGTCCAGCGAGGATGACAGCGAGGCGAGGAGGCCCTCACGACTTCTTCGGTGTGACGGTGAAAGACGACGCCGGTAGCGATCTTGAGGATAGTGCACAAGGCAACGGCAGCGGCAGCAGCGACCTCGGCCTTGATTAGGAATCGATAGTAGTAGCCGTAGTAGTGGTAGATCCCTTTGTAATCTATCGACCGCTTGTAAGCCATCGCTTTTGAATGAATGAATGAAAAGCCATTTCCATGATTGTCTTTCCGCCCAAATCTTGTCGATAACATAAATAAATCGATTTTCCGAGAGCCGATAGCAACGCATCGGCTTTCATGGTCATGTTTCCACATCAACCAAACTACAACTCAAAGAGCCGACGCACATCGGCTTTCCCCAAATTGTTGACAAGGTCAACTCAGCCGCATATTTAGGCAAACCCAAACGGCCACCTCCTAGCCCCAAACGGTAACCTGCGGCTCTCTTCAAAAAGGGCGGCCTAGATCCCCAACCGCCTATCGACCAGATCGAGCTCATAGCCACAAGAACCTTCGCTTCTTACCCCGCACAGATCCATCTCCGCCGGCCAACCAGATGGCAGAATCGTCCAACACCAATCCAGAGGTCTCCGTGCGAAGTCGCCTACCCTTCGCAGTCTGAACGCAATGTAAGAACTTGATGGCGAACATCTGAGTTAATGCCTTTATTCTGCTATTAAATTTTCTAGGTTTCAGACATCCTGCTGCCGCATCCTTATCTCCCAAATTCCCTTTGTCTTGGTCCTCGCACAGATTCCAGTCCTGCCCATCTGATTTCTTGCGAGGCAAATAGAATCCCCTTCGTAAGCCAAGACTTAGATCTGAACTCTTGGGCTGACTGTTTGCGAGCCTGGCCTAATCCCCCTGAACACTGGGTTTCTTGGTTTAGTAGAGTAGCTAGAGCTTACCAATCCCAATGGGAAACTTTGGGAATAGCCGATGCCTTGCATCTATCGTTGTCTCCTCTTGAGAAACACGAGAATCTTCTCAAAACCATCGGCTACTTGGTGCGATGCTCGAATTGTTTTATGTTTGCCACGCCCTATGTCACCAACCTTACTAGGCGTGGTGATGATTACGTCTGGATGTTACATCGTGTATACGCTTTCAAACTGACCACAGTCCCTACAAACTGTCCTCCAAAAGCATTGTACCGGTTGGGGTGCTTATCTCCACCGTCATATGAAAACAAAGGGTCTGTTTGAGAAAGAACATACAGCCTTCCTCAACTTCTGGCTAGAGCATTTCATCTTCGTGGCCCTTCTCGCTCCCACCAAGAACTATCTCTCCTTGGCCTCTGAACTAGCCAAAGGTACTCCACTTGGCATCGCAAACTGTTCCTTGGAGAGGTCTATCGATATCTCCGATTGATGTCTGTCAAGCTGTTTTCAGCATAGCAATCGAAAGGTGGACCTTGGTGGTTCATCCGGTGTGGGCTCATTGTACTTCCAAAACCGCATCGGACTTTCCCCTTCGCGAGCTGTTCCTTCCCGATGTTAAAGGGAAGCAAATCCGATGCACCAGCTATGGCCAAGCTTTGTATCATCGCCAGCGATGGTGACCCCTCAAGAGGCGTCAAAATGGTTCGATATCTTTTCCAAGGCTCGACAACCCCAACTTCTTCCCCTATATGGAAGAAGCAGACCACTTCGAGAATCCACTCTCCTTCAGGCTGGACAATTTTGCCGATGACACTAGCACTCGGCAACTCTTTTCCACCGTTATTCGTCCCTGTTCCTTCCAGTTGGCATGAGCACATCTAACCGGATAATCAAACCCGGGTACGAATTCTACCAACCAGTCGTGGTGGCTCGTCAATTTGGCCTCGGGCAAGTAGCTCCCCACTTCTTTCTTCATCAACTTACGGAGTGTAGAGCCGACACTCGATCCTCTCACCGGTCGGTGTTACTCTTTCTTCGATGCTCTGCCCATCCCTATTCCAAACGACCTCACCTTTTCTTCGTCAACCGACGGCTCAAGACTGGTGGATGATGTGGAAAACTCATGCCTTGGAGGGCTGGGACCGTTATTGAAACAGCTTGACGCGACTACGATATCCCCGTGGAACAGGTACTACTACTGCACATTTTGATGCAGCTTGCAATTGATCCTGTTACTAATTCATTCTTCTCCTTGCAGCAACAAGAGGGTCCTGAGCCAACACATAGCGACGGATCCCTCTTCGAGTTCTTCCCTCCAGCTCCTGTGGTTCTTTTCTGCAAAGACTCGCCGCCTCTGAAAAAAGTTATAATGCAGAAACAGCCGATAGCACCGCCATCGGCTTCGAAGAAACCAGCAACTCCTAAGTCAGCTGCCCCTCGAGTCCCGACTAAAACTAGGACGACGGTGAGAAAGGTAGCTGCTAGGAAGACCTTGAGGCGCCGGAGCCCTTCCCCATACAGCTCGCATGTAAGCTAATTCAGGCATCGATCGAACCTCGTCATTCTTCCATTCTTGCAAAAATGTTTACACTTACTGGCTCCCCTCTTGTACAGGCTTCCGTTGAAGATACCTCCAGTGAGGATACTCAGATTAGTCGAGGAGAACTGGGCCCAACGGATTCCGAGAAAACCATCACACCGAACCAGCCAGATTCACCTCCATCGGCTTCCAGAAAACGGTCGGCTCCTGAACCTGCTGCCCCCCGAGCACCAGGTGAGGCGGGGCCATCTGCGGGTCCTAAGAGAACTCGTAAAGGACAACAAGCTTCTTCGTCGAGCCAGGAGGTTTCAATGACCCCCCCGTCCTTTAATGCTTGTTCCCTTTCCGTCTGCCAATTTACTTACACCGCCGAGAACACTCTTCGTGCAGATGACTGGCGTCTTCGGCGAGACAGCTGAGGTAGTGCCAACGCCGGATCTGGGAACCTCCGAAGGCGTAGGTGAAACAGCTACCAATCTCGTCCAGCCTCCAGCAACTACACATGACCCGATGGTCTCCTCCTCAGACATCCCCTTGACTTTAGGAGAGGTACGTTCCGGTTCTTTTGGCTCGTTTTAGCATGTTTGGACGAGATACTAACGCTTTTCTGGCTGCCAGAGCTGCGATCCTTCAAGTTTGCTGTTGTTTGACCCTGAATCCATCGAACCAACTCCCTCTGTTGCCCCCACTGAGCCACAAGCTAGGGCCGCTCTACCTCAATTTCGGCGTCTTCAAACCTTACTGTCCTCCCCGATCGAGGAGTTGATCGAGGGCTCTGAGGGAGTGAAGAGCGCCCTCGCCGAACTCCAGGGCCATCTTCCAGTGGTTTTGCAGGTGAAGCTTTGGGCAGTTGCAAATTTGTCCTTCTTCGGGCCACGGGTGAGGTCGGCTCGTGAAAGGATCAACCTGCGTCATGCCCAACTTCCGTTGAAGGCCGATATTGCAGGCAGATGTCAGCAACTCAACGAGAAGAAGGCGTCCCTAGATGCTAAAACGGACACCTCCGTCAGCAACGCCGAGCTCGCATCCTTGAAAAGGGAGTTGGAAGATCTTGAGGAGAAGGTGGGTGACCAAACAGCTCATTCGTGACAAGGAAGAATCCATAGCCCGTTCCCAAAACGAGGCGGAAGGCCTTAAAGCTCAACTGAAGACCGACCTGGCAGATATACGTGCCCTGAGCAAGCAACTGGTGAAGGGTAAGGACGAAGATGACGAAGCTGAGATCGCCGAGGTGGATCGTGTCCGTACTGACGCCCTTCATGCCTTCGAAGACTTTCTTCAACAGCTAAACTAGCACCTGTTTGTACCATGTGTGAACCTTCAGAGTCGATGATCGTGAGTCGATGTGTGCACCTTCAGAGTCGATGACCGTGCGTCGACTGTATATATTTTTTTTTTCTTATTCGGCCGATTTTCAGCATCGGCCCCCATATTTTTACTGTCCATCGTTTCTCGTGTCTTTACCTAGCCGATTTCAGCATCGGCCCCCATATTTTTACTGTCCATCGTTTCTCGTGTCTTTACCTAGCCGATTTCATGTAACGGCTCCTCCAGTTTTACTGTCCCACATCCCACATGCTTGGGAGATATTTCCTTGAGGTATTGTCCGTTGACTGCCACTGGGAACTTTACGCCGTCCAGCTCCCAGAGCATGTGGAATTTCACACCAGATCCCTACGTGGAACTCCTTGGAATTTCTTATCCGTTTAGGTGCCCCCCGAGCCGAATCCTTCAAGTAATTGGAGATATCGGCTCTTTGGTCGTCCGCTTCCCAGACGTTCATGCCAGCTATGGAGATCTCAATAGAATCGTCTGCGTGGATGACCTCTACTTCGTCTCCATCCCACTGGATCAGGCACTGATGCATTGTGGACGGGATGCAGCAATTAGCGTGAATCCAATCCCTTCCTAGCAAGACAGTGTAAGTGCTCTTGCTGTCCACGACGAAGAATGACGTGGGTACGGTTTTCCTGCCCACTGTCAAGTCCACGTTCAGCACACCTTGTGTTCCTGAAGACTGACCATTGAAGTCTCTCAACGTGACGTTGGTTTTGATCAGATCTGCAGTGGAGCGTCCCAAACGTCGTAGCATGGAGTATGGCATGATGTTGACTGCCGCTCCGGTGTCCACCAACATCTTGCTGACAGGTTGCCCATTGATGTAGCCGCGCAGGTACAGGGCCTTCAGATGTTTGTAACCCTTCTCACGTGGCTTCTCAAAGATAACCGGCCGTGGGCCGCAGTCAAATTGCGCCACGGGTAGCTCATCGGTTCTTGGCGCGCAGAATTCTGACGGGAGCACGAACACCATGTTTGTGCTAGCCGATGTCTTTGCATCGGCTCTTACCGGTTTGGGGCGCCACTCTTTCCTGGTTGGGCGGTCTTCCGTTTCCACAGCCTGCCTCACTTTGACGGCCAGATCAGGCCGTGCTTTCTTCAAAGCGTGGAGATACTGCGCTTCAGCTTCCTCTAAGTTACGCAGCCGCTGCACTCTACGCTTCTGGGTGTGTCTGAGTCCGTCGGGGCACCACCTTGGGCGGTGATACCTGTCTTCGACCTTGTCATCCTTTGGCTTCTCGAGGTCTCCTGCTCGAGCGGACTCCTTGTGACGGCTCTGGGACGGAAGAGGCCCTAGGCGTTTGAATCGACACGGCCTCGTGTCCTCCTTCTGCTGATTGCATTCCGGGCTTGTCATTGTAGGCAATCGGCTCATTCCTATACCCAGCAATACTTGAAGAAAGGACAATCCCAATGCCTATCTGCCTTCCTTCTCTTCGACGGTCCCTAGTAAGGTGTTCATACCTTCCGTCGTCTTTGTCTTGGCGTTGGTCGTCTTGGCGCTCATACTTGTTAAGGAGATGCGTGGAATGTGGCTTCGATATCGCACTCTCCTTACTTGTTCCTCTGTTAAATCTTTGTCACCGTGGCTGGGCAGTCGCATGGACTAGCCTCCTTTCTTTCCTTGCCCGAGAGCGACCACCGTCCTCCTTGCGTGTCATGGTGGTATCAGACCCTGCCATGTTAACGCCGAGCGAGAAATCTAGCTTACGTCGGCGGGCGGCCAGTTCTACCATGTTGACACGGAAATGGGTTTGTGTCCACTTTCATGGCGAACGCCCAAGGATCGAGCGGCCTTGTTCTATCGCCATTTGGATTTGGCGAAGCTCTTTGCACTCGTTGGTGGTGTGAGTGAACGAATGATGCCACTTGCAGTATGGTCTCCCGTTCATCTCCTGAGCCGTAGGGATTTTGTGGCCTTCGGGTAACCTCAGCTGCTTCTCCTTCAGCAGTAGATCGAATATCTGCTCAGCTTTGCTCATGAAGTCGACCCTTTCGCAGGCCCTTCTGTTTCACCCATTTGCAGGCCACGGATCGCCCCGAGCCATTCAGCTACTGTCACCTCCTGGTCCTGCGTAGGATCTTCTTCTTCTGCATCGACCAGGCTTATCGGACGTTTAAATTTGTCTTGGTACAACTCAGGGTGACGCTGCTCATACATCGTCAGTTTCTGGGCCATGTGCGCTAATGAGTTGTACTCTACCTGGAACGCCAGGTCCTTGATGGTCTTGTGCCGACACCCAACACCGCCATCTCGATCGCTTCCTTCTCGATTAAACGAGCCGAGTAACATCGGTTCTTGACGATCTGAAGCTGGATGTACTCGGCTCTGATTTCTCCTCGCCACGCGCCAAGTCTGCAATGCCAGCCTCGGTAGCCTCGAATGGTACCGGACGTGGAACGCTCTTCCGGTTGCTTCGGTATGAATTGAATCGGTGGTAGTGGTGTACCACCCAAAGGCTGGTCTGTGAGATTGCGCAAAGAATCTTACGCGATCCGATGCGAAATCATGCCTAGTTGTGCGGTATCGGCTTATGTGCTCGATCGAGCTTGACCCTTCCGACCCCTGAACCTTGAGAACTCGGGAGCTTATACTTGGGTGGCGGAATCAGATCAAACTTCGTTGAGTGCGGCTTTGAATAGCCGATTGTCCTTCTCTTGACACGGCGAACTGGTCCCTCAGGATGGTGCCGATTTGCTCCACTGTTTGAGCTGTAGGGGCTAGACTCTCATGACTTGCTCCAGTGGCATACTTGGCTAGCCACGCCTGTTTGTCAGCGTCCATCCCAGCCATCGCTGCTCCGGACGCGCCTGCCCCGGAAGATCCTGACCCAAGGGCTCCTGCCGCAGAAACTCCTGCGGTTGCAATCTGTTTGGTGCGTGTCAGGTTATTGCAGTCCGGCACGTAGGCGCATATATATCCGTGTGGGATCTCCTTAGGTGGCTCAAACAGGAATTGGCAATCGCCTGGGTCGCCTCCAGCCTTGTAGACGACGTAAGCCGCTGCCCCTGGTGGTTCTGGAGCGGCAAGTGCGAACGGGATCTGCGGCCTGGTCTGGAGCGGTCTTTCTCCCTGGTGAGTCCCTAAAGTAGGTCCCGACGGGGAGTACTGATGCTTCATGATCTCCTGGACTACGCGGACCGCGACCCGCTCGAAAGCGTTCACGGGCTCTCGAATGGCGGTGCAAGGAATGAGCCACCATGTAGTTGACTTCTGTCGTAGAGCCACAGTGCGCTCCTCGAAGAACATGCAGATCCACCTCATTGAGGCGCCCTCGGGGAGAACCCTTTCCACGATGCCGTGCGACGGGTCCTCTCAAAAGAGCGATGAGGTCTTCCTCGAAGAGCCTTAATCTCGTCGTACTTGGCCTTGTGCTCGCCAGGCAGATCGTAAAGTGACAGTCTGTTCTCCATCGTCGGGTGTTGATGTAGACGTTGTTGAATGTCCCACGGCGTGCGAAATGTTGCCTGCCAAAACCCACCGGCGAGCAGCTCGACAACACGGAGGCGGGAGGCTCCAGGACTCTGGTGGGCCCTGGTCCTCGGGCGGACCCGCAAAAAGCTCCGCACACGCCTGTCTTGGTTCGAGATGCCACGACCTATACCTGGTCAGGAAGGTGAGGGATTACTCCGATTGATTTCCTGCATGACAAACAAGTATACGTAAAATTCGAGCCGTAATCGGCTCCCAGGTTTCCCTGTAAATCGGCTCCTAAAGCCGATTGCCCCATGGTTCTGCGTTAGATTTATGATAACATGGGGTTTTGCTTGATCACTACAAGTTAAGTCGATCTATGATAGTTTGACGTTTTCACCACGTAACTGGTGAAGGGAATATGCCCTGAGAGGCAATAATAAATTGTTTATTATGTGTATTCCAAGTATATGATAGATGTTTATTTTGCATGCTATAATTGTATTAATACGGAAACGTTAATACATGTGTGTTTAATAAACAAACAGAAAGTTCCTAGTTAAGCCTCTCTCATAAACTAGCTCGTTGATTAACAAGATGATCAAGGTTTCCTGATCATGGACATTGGATGTTGTTAATAACGGGATCACAACATTAGTGTAATGATGTGATGAACATTCATCCGAAGTATAGCATTACGATCAAAGTCATTGAGTTTATATTGCTATAACAACTTACGAAGTGATCCTAATCCTTAGACCATGAGATCATGTCAATCACTAACACCGGAAGAGTTTCTTGATAACATCAAACGTCACACCGTAACAGGGTGATTATAAAGATGGGTTCAGAACTAATAAAGTGTTATGTAGAGGCTCATGGATCGAGAGTGGAATTTGTTCATCCCGATGACGGATAGATATACTCTGGGCCCTCTCGGTGATATCACATTGATTAGCTTGCAAGCAAGTGATTTGATCACTAGAATGTTATATCACGGGAACGAGAAAAGAGTGCATGTCGGTAACGAGATCAAACTAGGTATGGAGATACCGATGATCGAATCTCGGACATGTAATATATCGTGAAACAAAGGGATTAAGATACTAGCGTAAAAGGTTCCGACGATCACAAGAAAGTCATCGTTGAATGTGTGGGAGTCAGTATGGGTCTCCAGATCCCGCTTCTGATTATTGATCGGAGAGGGGTCTCGATCATGTCCGCATTAGTCACGTACCGTAGGGTGACACACTCAAGAGACACTGACATCCAATTGTAGCAAAAGTTTCATGCGAAAGAATAAACAAAGCGCGAATTTATTTCACTAGATACCAAAGCAGGTTTTCGGGTGAAATTGCGTAAAGTGGTTATGCATGTGAAATAGAATTCTAGCAAGGGTTATTTGTGAATGTTTGTCATTAAAGTAATTGACAAAATTCTGAATAAAATAAAAGAGTTTTATTTAATGAGAGTTTGCATTAAATTTGGTGGAAATTTAATGGGATCTTTGAGTGGGATTTTGAGTGGAGGAATTTGGAGGAGTTTTGTGAGTGGAGTGTCCACCCACATGAAGAGGGAGGGCAAGGGGCAGCCCCATGCGCCAGCCACCCCTTGGGTTCCCCCCTCCTCCTATAAAAGGGCCCCTCCTCTCACTTCTCACTCACACCTCCTCGTGAAGGATCTCTCTCCCCTCTAGAATTTATCCCCATGGTCTCGGACTAGCGAGATACATGTTCCGGTGGCTATTCAGCAAGAAAGAGTTGTGCTTCCTGCATCGCTGGAGGCGAGGCGGAGGTTGCTCGGTGCCTCGAGCGTGTGTGCGAGCGGATGCCTGCTGATTTGCGGCGCTAGGACTTCCTCTCGATCTTGAGATCGGCAAGAGATCGTCTACATCAACCACGAGTGGGACTCGTTAAACTTTGTCGGTCTTCAAGGGTATGTTCTCTACGGATATACATCCGTTGTTTGTATCTAGTATAAATAGATCTTGGTATATAGTTCACATAGGAAAATTTTTGTTTTCTATGCGAACCCTTGATGGGTATCGAGCGGATCTATGCGTAGATACTTTACGGGTAGTACACATATGAGTATGTGGGCGATGATGATCATGTTGTTGCTCCTTTCTTGTGATTTTGGATATTGGTGGCATAGTGGGATGAAGCGGCGGACAAACTTTACATGTCCTCGCACATGAGACTGTTCCACGCTTGACATGCAACTAGTTTGCATAAGTGGCTAGCGGGTGTCTGTCTCTCCTACTATAGTCAATATCTATTTTGCAAGCGAGTTGTCAACAATTTGATTATCCTCGTTGTGGTTCATGTTCGTAGGTAAGAACGGTTCTATCTCGAAAGCCCTCAGCCACGTAAAACTTGCAATGGATAAATTAGAGGCGTCTAGTTTAGATTGTTGCTGGGCTAGTGTTATAATATGGTAGTGTTGTAAGTAGAAGTATGAGATGATACTCTTACAACACACATAGCGTGTAAAATCCATAGACCTTGGATTTACACATATAGGTATGATAGTGATCATACCACGATGCACATGATAGAGATCATCTGCGGGAACCATATAATTTCACTAATAAACATATGATGTTTGATTGCATCTTATATTGCTTATTTAGCGCTTTGTTAAGCATAATAAGATGATCCCTCATTTAAATATCAAGATAAGAATGTGTTCTTCCTTTAGTATGCACCGATTATGTTTTCGTCGCTCCAAGACATCACGTGATGATCGGGTGTACTTGGATCCTCGACCATACTTCGGGTGTAAGACAGTTACACATAAAAATACTAAGGTTCTAACTTGGCGAGCCTAGCATGTACAGACATGGCCTCGGAACACAGACCGAAAGGTTAAGCATGAGTCATATAGTTGATATGATGCCCATTTGATGCTCGCCTTTGAAGCTATACCGACTCACGTGATGATCGGACTTGGTGTAGTGGATTTGGTTCATGTAATCACCAAAAGGACACGAGGGATGTCGCTTTTGAGTGGGAGTTCATTCGTAATATAGATTAGTTGAACTCAATATATCATACACTTAGTATAAACTTTACAAATTCTGTTGTAGATGGCACCACCTGCTTTTAATTTCAATGCGTTCATGGAGAAAGAGAAACTAGCAGTAACGGTAGCAACTTTCTTGAATGGGCCATGAATTTGAGGATTCTCCTCTCTGCTGCACAAAAGCAATATGTGCTAGAAGCGCCGTTAGGCCCCACCTTTTGATGCCTGACGAGGAGAAGAATGTCTATCGACTCGTCGGAGGACTACAACTTAGTTCATTGCGGCATATTGTATGGGCTAGAGCGGAACTTCAAAGCGTTTGAAAACGGCAATGCTTTTGATACAATGGGTGAGTTGAAAATGATTTTCGACACATCTTGCTGAGAGCTACAATGCTTGAAAAGTTCTTTAGCTGCATGATGGAAGAGAACAGCTCCGTTAGTGAGCATGTACTCAAGATGTCAAGTTACCGATAAGCTTGTGTCCTTGGGAATAACGATTCCCATTGACTTAGGCATCCATCGTGTTGCGGTCTCTACCACCTAGCTATAAGAGCTTCGTGATGAACTATAATATGCAAGGCATGAAGAAGTCTCTCCCGAGATTACATCAATGCTTAAAAGCTGCGAAGTGGAGATCAAAAAGGAACATCAAGTGTTGATGATCAATAGGAACACTGGTTTCAAGAAAGACAAGAAGGGAAAATGGAAGGGTAGTAAGGCCAGCAAGCCTGTTGCCGTGACTGAAAAGAAACCCCGAGTTGGACCTAAGTCTGATACCGAGTGCTACTATTGTAAGGGGACTGCCATGGCCCCAAGCCCAATCTGGCAGACAAGCATAAGAAGCGGCAAGGCAAACAAAGGTATATATGATATACATGTTATTGATGTGTACTTGACTAGTGCTCAGTAGCACCTGGGTATTTGATACGGTTCGGTTGCTAATATTTGTAACTCGAATCGTGGCTGAACAGGCGACCGCTAGCAAGGGTGAGGTCAAGATGCGTGTCGGCAATGGATCAAGTGTTGATGTGATCGCCGGAACGCTACCTCTCCACTTACCGTCGGGATTAGTTATAAACTTAAATAATGTTATTTGGTGCACCTTGAGCATGAACATTGTATGGATCATGTTTGATGCAAAGTGGTTTTCATTCAAATCGAGAACAATGGTTGTTCCATTTATATGAATGAAATCTTTTATGGTCATGCACCAATGTTGAATGGTTTATTTCGTTGGATCTCGATGATAATGTTACACATATTCATAATGTTGATGCTAAAAGGATTAAACTTGATGATGATATATCCGCATATATATGTGGCACTGCCGTCTAGGTCATATTGGCATTAAGCATGAAGAAGCTCCATTCGGATGGACTTTTGGAATCACTTGATTATGAATCATTTGATACATGTGAGCCATGCCTTATGGGCAAGATGACTAGAAACGCCGTTTTCGGTTCAATGGAGCAGGCATGATTTATTGGAAATCATACATTCGATGTATGTGGTCCAATGAGTGTGTCGTTGAGGTGGATATCATTATTTTGTTACTTTCACAGATGATTTGAATAGATACGGTTATATCTACTTGATCAAACACAAGTCTGAAACCTTTGAAAAGTTCAAGGAATTTCAGAATGAAGTGAAAAATCATCGTAATAGAAAGATCAAATTTCTACGGTCCGACCGTGGAGGTGAGTATCTAAGTTACGAGTTTAGCACTCACATGAAAGAGTGTGGAATTATTTCACAACTTACGCCTACCGGAACACCACAGCGAGATGGTGTGTCGGAACGTCGTAATCGTACTTTATTAGATATGGTTCGATCTACGATGTCTCTGACGGACTTGCCGTTGTCATTTTGGGGTTATGCTAGAAACTGCTGCATTCACTTTAAATCGGACACCATCTAAATCCGTTGAAAAGACACCGTATGAATTGTGGTTTGGAAACAAACCTAAGCTGTCATTTCTTAAAGTTTGGGGATGCGATGTTTATGTGAAGAAACTTCAACCGGATAAACTCGAACCCAAAGCGGAAAAATGCGTCTTCATAGGATACCCTAAGGAAACTATTGGGTATTCCTTCTATCACAGATCCGAGGGCAAGGTTTTTGTTGCCAAGAATGGATCCTTTCTAGAGAAAGAGTTTCTCACGAAAGGTGTGAGTAGTCGGAAGGTAGAACTCGAAGAGGTTGTGGAACCTTCTCTTCAAAGTATGGCGAGTAGCGCATGGCGGAAGTCGTTCGAGTTGGCTCCACACATTGAAGAGGGAACTAATGATAATGATCATGAAACTCCGAAGAGAGTACTACCGAACCTCGCAGTCAAAGCGGCGTGCAGCTCCGAGCTATGCGAAATCTGTCATAAATTTCATGGTTGATGAATATAATGACCCTGACGTATGAAGAAGCGATGATGAGCCGGATTCCAACAAATGGTTAGAAGCCATGAAATCCGAGATGGAATCCATGTATGAAAATCAAGTTTGGAACTTGGTGGAATTACCTCACGACCGAAAGGCCGTAGAGAACAAATGGATTTTCAAAGGAAAACTGATGATGGTAATGTGACCATCTATAAAGCTCGACTTGTCGCAAAGGGGTTTCGACAAATTCAAGGAGTTGACTACGATGAGACTTTCTCTCCGTAGCGATGCTAAAGTCGATTAGGATTATGTTAGCAATTGCTGCATATTTCGATTATGAAATATGGCGATGGATGTAAAAACCGCGTTTCTCAATGGTAATATTGAAGAAGAGTTGTATATGATACAACCAAAGGGTTTTGTCGATCCTAAGGATGCTAACAAGGTGTGCAAGCTTCAACGATCCATCTATGGATTGAAGCAAGCATCACGAAGTTGGAATCTCCGCTTTGATGAGGTGATCAAAGAGTTTGGATTTGTCCAAACTTATGGAGAAGCTTGTATTTACAAGAAAGTGAGTGGGAGCAATGTGGCATTTACGATATTATATGTGGATGACATATTATTGATCGAAATGATATAGAACTTTAAACAGTGTTAAAAGTTATCTAAACGACAAATTTTCAATGAAGGACCTAGGTGAGCGTCATACATATTAGGCATAAAGATCTATAGAGATAGATCCAGCGCCTAATAGGGCTATCATAAAGTACATACCTTGATAAGATTTTAAAGAAGTTTAAAATGGACGGAAGTAAGAAGGGGTTCTTACCTATGTTGCAAGGCAAGACATTGAGTAAGACTCAAAGTCCGGCTTCGGCGGAAGAAAGAGAGATAATGGACAAAATCCCCTATGCTTCAGCCATAGGCTCTATTATGTACGCCATGCTATGTACAAGACGGATGTGGCACGCTATTAGTTTGACTAGTAGGTACCAATCGGATCGAGTTGAACCTTTGGATAGCGGTCAAGAATATCCTTAAGTACTTACGAAGAACTAAGGATATGTTTCTTGTATACGGAGGTGAAGAAGAGCTCGTCGCTAAGTGTTATGTCGACGCTAGCTTTGACACCGATCCGGATGACTCTAAGTCTCAATCCGGATACGTATTTCTCATGAATGGCGGAGCGGTTAGTTGGAGGAGCTCCAAACAACCTGTGGTAGCGGGATCAACAACGGAGGCCGAATATGTTGTCGCTTGAGCGGCAGAAGCGATTTGGATGAAGGAGTTCATATCCGAACTAGGAGTTGTGGCAAGAGCGTTGGACCCAATGGTGATCTATTGTGACAACAATGGTGCCATTGCCAATGCCAAAGAGCCAAGGTCTCACAAGCATTCCAAGCATATTAAGCGGTTTCACTCCATCCATGAGCATGTCAAGGATGGAGATATAAAGATTTGTAAGTACATACGGATCTCAATGTAGCAGATCCGTGACTAAAACTCTCCCTAGAGCAAAACATGATCAACACCAGAACTCAATGGGTGTTAGATATATCACTATGTAACTAGATTATTGTCTCTAGTGCAAGTGGGAGACTGAAGGGAATATGCCCTGAGAGGCAATAATAAATTGTTTATTATGTGTATTCCAAGTATATGATAGATGTTTATTTTGCATGCTATAATTGTATTAATACGGAAACGTTAATACATGTGTGTTTAATAAACAAACAGAAAGTTCCTAGTTAAGCCTCTCTCATAAACTAGCTCGTTGATTAACAAGATGATCAAGGTTTCCTGATCATGGACATTGGATGTTGTTAATAACGGGATCACAACATTAGTGTAATGATGTGATGAACATTCATCCAAGTATAGCATTACGATCAAAGTCATTGAGTTTATATTGCTATAACAACTTACAAGTGATCCTAATCCTTAGACCATGAGATCATGTCAATCACTAACACCGGAAGAGTTTCTTGATAACATCAAACGTCACACCGTAATGTGGTGATTATAAAGATGAGTTCAGAACTAATAAAGTGTTATGTAGAGGCTCATGGATCGAGAGTGGAATTTGTTCATCCCGATGACGGATAGATATACTGGGCCCTCTCGGTGATATCACATTGATTAGCTTGCAAGCAAGTGATTTGATCACTAGAATGTTATATCACGGAACGAGAAAAGAGTGCATGTCTAACGAGATCAAACTAGGTATGGAGATACCGATGATCGAATCTCGGACATGTAATATATCGTGAAACAAAGGGATTAAGATACTAGCGTAAAAGGTTCCGACGATCACAAGAAAGTCATCGTTGAATGTGTGGGAGTCGATGGGTCTCAGATCCCGCTTCGATTATTGATCCGAGAGGGTCTCGATCATGTCCGCGTTATTCACGAACCGTAGGGTGACACACTTAAGAGACACCGACATCCAATTGGAGCAAAAGTTTCATGCCGAAAGAATAAACAAGCGCAGGAATTTATTTCACTAGATACCGAAACAAGTTTTCGGGTGAAATTGCGTAAAGTGGTTATGCATGTGAAATAGAATTCTAGCAAGGGTTATTTGTGAATGTTTGTCATTAAAGTAAATGATAAAATTCTGAATTAAAATAAAAGAGTTTTATTTAATGAGAGTGTGCATTAAATTTGGTGGAAATTTAATGGGATCTTTGAGTGGGATTTTGAGTGGAGGAATTTGGAGGAGTTTTGTGAGTGGAGTGTCCACCCACATGAAGAGGGAGGGCAAGGGCAGCCCCATGCGCCACCCCTTGGGGTTCCCCCTCCTCCTATAAAAGGAGCCCCTCCTCTCACTTCTCACTCACACCTCCTCGTGAAGGATCTCTCTCCCCCTCTAGAATTTATCCCCCATGGTCTCGGACTAGCGAGATACATGTTCCCGGTGGCTATTCGGCAAGAAAGAGTTGTGCTTCCGCTGCATCGCTGGAGCGAGGAGGCGGAGGTTGCTCGGTGCCTCGAACGTGTGTGCGAGCACGGATGTGCTGCTGATTTGCGGCGCTAGGACTTCCTCTCGATCTTGAGATCGGCAAGAGATCGTCTACATCAACCACGAGTGGGACTCGTTAAACTTTGTCGGTCTTCAAGGGTATGTTCTCTACGGATATACATCCGCCCGTTGTTTGTATCTAGTATAAATAGATCTTGGTATATAGTTCACATCGTAGGAAAATTTTTGTTTTCTATGCTGCGAACCCTTCAACTGGAACGTCCTACGCGTAATTGAGCCTAGTACGTACAAAAGATGAAGAATATCAACCCTAGAGGAGGCCTAATAACCAACATAAAGCCAATTACCGGAACATCCTCTCTAGAACGAATAAGCCACATCCTTATGCATTACCGGATCGTTCAACCCGTTTGTAAGGCCTGATTACGTAGATATTAAACTAAACCTTGACGAACAAGGCACAACTATAACAGATCGAATCGACTAAATAAAGATCAAGCAAGGTGCTACCCTTGCACTTTGGGACACGGTGCAAGGGTAGCGAGATAGCTAGAGGTAGCATAACTTCGACGATAATAATGAAACAGTGCCGATGCTAGCCTCAAACAATCTATGATAATGGTATTACTCGCCATCAACAACGCTTCAGTACGAGTAAAACCGGGTAACGAAATAAGTAGATACTGCCTAGATCGCAAGATGCGATCTAGGCAGCATGGCACTTACCCGAAAGAAACCCTAAGAACAAGGGGTGGCGATGCGCCGAGATTGTGTTTGTCGTGAACGTGGTTGTTGTTTTCTTTCAATAACCCTAGGTACATATTTATAGTCCGGAGACTCTCTACTTTTGGAATAACTCTACAACTCTATCTTTACCTAAACATAAACGGAACCTAAACAAACACGAATCCTACTATGATACAAGATACACGGGCAATTCAGCCCAAATCTACGCACTAGGCCGATCCAACAACACGTTGAATATATATATCTCCTAAGCCCATCTTGATCACGGCCCATCTCCATCTTTAGCCAAAATACGGTGGTAACAGATGCTAATCGTGTGACGCGGGGTGCTAATCACGTGGTTGGTTTTTTTTCTTTGGGAAGCTACGACCTGAGGGATCGATCCCGGGGAGTAGTATCATTTTCCATATATAATTTGAAACTTTCCAAGTCACTGAAACATTACGCAAAGAATGCAATTATTTGTGCAATTTAAAATTTTAAAATATTTAAATTTAAAATACAAATATTTAAATTTCAAATAGAAATATTTAAGTTCATCATGTTATGTTCATTCTGGAGCGCCATTTGTTTTCATGATGTTTTTTCTCCTAACGATTTATACGCTGTGATGTTATATATGCACAACTTTTAATTTGGTTGGAGCGTTGCCGCATGAATATTGGCTTCATCATGGACTCCTTCATGAACGTTGAAGACTACTTTGTGAACGACCACCTCTTCGACGGCACCAACACCAACACGAGCGATTCCTCTTCTACGTCATTTGTGTTCATCGATCATCTTGTTCAGATCATATTCCTACTATTGTAAATTATGTCTCATATAGTATGTGTAGCAATCTGTTTAGAATCTGTTTAGACTTGTTATTTACAATCTATCTGTTAGATTGCATGATAACTTTTATTACTATATTTTTAGTCACGTTCTATTCACTATTTTTATGGATTAATTCATATGGTAAATTTCTCATATTTCCAACAGATTGCTTCCTTTTGTGTCATATAGACTATTGGGGTTCGAGGGCAGAAAACAAAATATTCCCTACAATCGAAACACTAATGGCGGGATCTATCTATTAGTAATGTAGTAATAGGAGGGGATACAATATTCATACATTTGAAGACCGAACGCGGTTAACGTACCACGGGGAACATGGTTGATGAAGTCGTACCGACGCCGACCTCAAGGTCACAAAGACCAATGGCTCTGACAACTCCTAGCGTCGAAATCACAGCACCGCCTGACGAGTCACACACATACGGTGTTTGACGATGACCCTCGCTTCTCTCTGTTCAAGCCGAGATTGCGGAAGTAGATCTTCCGGCTCTAAATCCCACAGCGCGACGGCGCTCCGCGGTGAAGAACTACTCGTTCCTACAGCCCAAACAAGGGGAGCCATGGTTGCGAGAGAGAGAAGAGCTACAACCCAAACAAGGGGCGAGGGGGCATGGTTGCGAGAGAGAGAAGAGAGAGGCAACCAAAGGCCTTTTTCTTATTTAATTGTATATTTAATCCTCCTATGGGCACCCTTTTATATAGGATGAGGGAGATGTACTATCCCTTTTGATGCCCCATATGGGACTAAAAAATACAAGAAAGAGCCAAAAAACAGAGGCCCAACCAATTTCAGCAGCAGATGCCAGCAGTGGCAGGCAGCCAAGTGGGCCGTCACGTGCCCACCGTGGCCCAGTGCACGTGCCCGCGCGGTGGCCTGGGGAGGCGACCGGGAGGGGGGGAGGGCGGCCAGCTCCCGGCCCAGCTCGTCGCCAAGCAAAGACGGAAACGCAGCAGCCTGGGTAGGCCGCCTCCCGCGCGCGCAGCCTGCTTAGCGAGGCAGCGAACAACAGTGCATGGCGCCTGACCGGACGGCTCCTAGCTGCGGCCCGCTCGCTTGCGTAAGCGCATGGGCTGGCCCAGATTGCTGAGGTTGTTGTCTTTTCGTGCGGCTTTACTTTAAGGTCAATTCTCTCTAGGGAATTAGCCTAATAAGAAAGTTGTTTTTATAAATGTTAATTCAAGTATTATTTAAAATATATTAATTTATAATTAATATATAATAAATGCATATTTAAATTCATAATTAACATACACAAAAGCTAATAACAATACGAATTGTCCATCGTGTGCCTTTTTTATGGAGAAACACACAAGAAAAAAAAGGTCCTCACAAGGTTCAACTATACTTTCCTATGATCCCAAGATTATCGAGATTTTATGTTACAATGGAAACATTAACAAACATGATGTAACAATATTTTGAGGCACCTAGCTGATAGTGAGGCATATAAGAAAATAGACAGGAGTTCAATATAATTGTGTTTGGTTTACTAAAGATCCCTGTAACATCAGGCAAATGGTCTGATGGCAGTATCGTGTAATATTTTAACGTACCCGAGACGAAAAGCATGCCATTACGTACGTGACAACTCTTCCCTAGACGCATTGGTAAGACGTTAGACAAAAGACATACGAATAATAAATAATACATAAATATAATGGCTAAACCTGAGAGAGAGTGTCAGGATGTCAAGTGGGATCCCACCAAAATTTCACTTCTAGTTCATTGAAATAATCTAGTTTAAATTTTGAGCAAACATTTACACTAAATTTTGATAAATAAACTAGGAGTGAGGGCTTTGGTGGGATCCACAAAAAATTATACAAGATTTTGATAAATAAACTAGAAGTGAGACCCTAAAAAGAGTGAGCACTTCTGAAGAAAAAAGATAGAAGCTCTTGGGACAGTACAGAAGGCTATTGTAACTATATGTATGTTCTACTCACGCTAGTGGAGAAGGGTCCTCTAATCCCGGTTTCTAAACCGGGACTAACCAAGCGGGAGTAGAAGCCAGCATTAGTCCCGGGCTGGTCACCAGTCAGGACAAATGGTTGTCCATGTGGCCGCCGCGGTGCGTTCGGGGTGCACCCTCCACTAGTACAGAACAATGCCTCTAACACCGGTTCGTACCACCCTCTAACAGCGGTTATAGAACCGCTGTTGAGGGTTCGGTGTTAGAGGACCTCCCTTTAACAGCGGTTCTTATACGAACCGCTGTTAAAAGGTGACGTATGTGGGGGATCCGCAGAGCTCGTCCCCCCTTTAACACCGGTTCGTAAGGTTCTCTACCGTGGCAGAAAAACGACCTAAATCTCTGTCGTGGCAGAGTTCTGCCGCCGCCCCGTTTTTGGCGGATTTTGCGGCGTGGCGGGGACGGGGGGGGGGGGGGTCGATCGGAAGAGTTATACACATACAACATTGGTACATACTACATCAATAATTAAGCAACTATTATTATACATAAACATCGTTATTGTGGTATTCTCCGTACACGTTGAAGCATCAAGTACAAGACAAACAAGTTCAAGCATATATACAATATAACATCTCTGTACACTTTCATTTTGGATATCTAAAGAGTTCTCCGCCAGGCATGATGACCTCATCAAGTATGAACCCCCCAATTCCTCTTGAATGGCTCGTATGCGGTCAAATGGTAGGATTTTGTCCCGTATCAGTTTGATCTAAATATATATGAAGAATGAGGTCAATATATATATATATAAGAATGGAACTCGACACAACTGATGGTAATAAAATAATGTTGTGTACTTTGTTTACTTACTCTAAGTTGTTCTAGTGTGTCTTGGCCCGTCACACATATCGTGTTGCGAATAAACTCGCAAACGTAGTATCCACATAAGTTATTGCCGGCTCCCTGCTATGCGCACTTTACGAGAATAGAGAGTTCAATCAAAATAATAATCAATAAAGCATGATATAATGGAATTGAAAGCAGAATCAAAGAGATACACAAACCTAGCTGGCTAGTATTACTTACATTTTGATCTACAAATTTTAGTTCCTCTAACCATTCATCCACGGCCCTGTCCGTGAACCTTTTCCAAACCCTATCCGGCAAAGAAAATGGATAAAGGAGTAATTAATTACTTGTTGTCACGAAAGTTGCCGATCTAGTGCGATAATATGATTGAAATTACCTCTCGAGCATCTCTTTAAAGTCTTGTCATATATCTTTGTCTTTTCATGCCAAGTCCATGACAAGGACTTTTTTGCGTCAACTTGAATGACTAGCAGAATAAAGTGGAACCTGCACACGTATAACTCATCATCAGTTACACTTAACATCGAGTAAGCCGAAACAGAATGTGTACAAGAGAGGGTAACACTCACGAGAAGTTGTAAGACAATAGTATTTCTCTTTTGGTTTGTTATCTTAGTAAAGACTTTAGCAAGAAATCTTATGTTTGCCCGGGTTTGTGTTTTACCACTTGTTCATGAACTCTATTTGGGTCAACGAACCCAATGTCAAAAGGGCCTCCTTTCATGCATTCCATAACCTTTTTCCTGCATAATAGTATATACATATATATGGTGAGCATATATATACATGCAATTAATGAATTGAATGAGTTGAGATAGAAATTATAGAAATAGTACTTACACACAATAAAGGCTGATGGCAGCTTTGTCGAGTTCCTTCTGATTGAATAAAAAATGCAAGTCTTGAATGTTGAAGGTGATCTCGTTGTCTCCGCACAAGAAAATCTGATCTCTTATATGCGCCATTATCCATTCTTCCTTTGTCCTCTTACATAAATTAAGATACCACTTATGCAATCTTCGCATCTTTGTTGGTAGATTCTTGAGCTCCTCTTTCTTGACGAGATTCTTCCCGTACTTCCATGGTTGTATGGGGTTGACATCGCCTTTGGGCAAGTGGTCTCCCATGATGTTCAAGTATGCAATGTAAGTCATCCCCATCTCATTGGACTTTCTTTATAGCTCTTGCTCGTAATCATTTACAGGAGGATCTATCCGTGTATCAAACACTTGGAGCGGGACACACGATTGGTTTTCCTGCTCTCCGAGCATGGGAACTGTTTTCTGGGGTGCATGAATACTACTTTCAGACTCCCTCTGCCTTGCATCCCCCTTTATAATCTGGCACTCGTAGTCCGGCACAAGTGGGGTTTCAGGTTTCAAAAGATTATTGTAAAATTTCTCCACCACCGCCAGATCTATTTTCTCCTTTGGCTCGGCCCGTCTAGGTGCAAAGAATTTCTTAACCTCTTCTTCCGAGATCCTCTTGTTCTTCTCGTCGCTGCGATTCCACGGTAATACCGGCAATGTCTTGGCAGAAGGCTGTCGGACGTAGTTCCTTAAACTCTTCGACGTACGGTTTCCTACGGATTTCTTTGTGGTAGTAGTACTAGTGCTCTTCGTGGCAGTGCTCTTCCGCTTACGCTGACGCGTAGGAGATGGCTGACGCGTCGGAGATGGCTGATGCGCAGGAGATGGCTGAAGCGGCGGAGACGATAGGGGAGTATTCTGATGACCCAGATACGGTTGAGGCGGCTCAGATTGCTGATGCCGCGGAGACGGCGGGGGAGCCAGTGGCCTCCAATTTGGAAGCATGATGTGTTCCTTCTTCCAGAGAATGGTTGTTTTCACTACAAATTTCAGTTGAGTTTCCCCTTCACCTGTAGCATGGTCAAGCTGTGCTTCCTCATATTCCTTCACAACCTCATCCACCCCGACGATAGCATAGCCATCTGGAATCGGTCGGGAGTGGTAAGTTCCACCAGCAGGTACAGGAGGTAAGGCATAGCCGACTGGCTACCTTAATGGATAAGCCCATTAATATCACATGTAGCTCAGCTTGTTCGCTCTCCGTGATCTCATCCATGGGGTATTGAGGACCCGCCATTTCAAGCGTGGGCTGCACGTTTTCCGTGGAAGCCATGTTGCTTTTCTGTGCAGAGTCTGGGCCGCCGGCAGCTTCCGATGCAGGCTCTTCGTGCCGCTGAGATGGGCCGGTAGCTTGCTGACCATTTTGTGCATTCACTTGCGCCTGCAGCGCCATAAGTGCGTGTTCTATCTGTGTCATCCGGTCTATACGCTCTTTTTATTTTCTGTCGCGCCATCTGTAAGAATCGCCCCACGCGGTAAACCCATCCTTCCACGTCATACCCCCTGTGCCTCGTTCTAGTCCAGGGTGTTCTTTTTTACCGATGGTGTGTGTCAGCTGGTCATTATCTCTGTCGGGATGGAAGGTCCTGGCGGCTGTTTCCTCGAATGCCGTGATGAGTTTATTGACGGATTTGGCAAGAACTTTTGGGAAGATACACAATCCTGTTTCTGGGTCCAACTTTGCCCCGATTACGTAGAACCAAGTCTTTGCACGTAGCTCCCACCGCTCTGTCGGGGATGTGATCCCTCTATCGCGCAGGGCCTTCTCAGCTTCCTCCCACTTAGGCCTCTGAGATATGTAGCCACCTGACCCCGTCCTCTGGTGATATTCCTTCTTCTTGGCATTTTGCGTATTGGTTTCTGACCTCTTTGTAGCTATAGCAACTTCCTTGTACGCCACAAATTCGGGCCAGTGAGGTCTTATCTTTGCATAATATGTGTCTTTGAAATCTGGAGTCTCCCCAGCTTTGACAATTTTGTTCAATTTTGTCTTCCAGTTGCGTAAAGCTTCAGCCATCTTCTTTAGAGTCCACTCTTTGACCTTTTCCTTTATAACTGGTTTATTTTCATCCTCCTCTAGCGGTAGGTTGAAATTTTGCAATAGCGAAGTCCAAAGCGTTTCTTTGGATCTTTCATCGACAAAGGTGGCGTCGCCCTTCTTTGGCTTATTCCAATATTCAATTGTGATTGGGATTTTGTTCCTAACAAGAACTCCAGCCCGATGTATAAATTTGTCTGCGGCCTTCTTGGGCTCCATCGGCCTGCCATCAACACGGACTGCTTCGATCGTGAACTTTACACGATATTTCAACCGATGGTTCGCGCCTCGCTTGCTCTTTTTCATAGAAGAATATTGTTGCTGGTTGGTCAATCTGGAGGGCTAAAAGAAGAAAGAAGCGTTAATTAATACATGTACATATATACAAATCAATTGGTGCAAGTCAGTAGAGGCTTAATCCATGCATATACCTCATCGGACTTTGTAATCACTAAAGTGCGTTCACCAGAGTCGTCATCTTCTCCATGACTACTTAAGTTGTCATCATGTCCCTCCAAGTTTAGATATTGTGAGGTGTCCTCGTGGATCATGTTCTCCATTATTTCTTCCTGTTCAAGGTTTCTACTGAGTGGATCCATAGTTTCTAAAATAATAATATTATCACACAAATATCAGTAATACATCTATTGAAATGCTCAAGCAAGGATGATGATATGACAGGTTAAAAGTATTGAAATGTAACCCTAATGCATGCTTGGTCATTCCAAACCCTAACTCGGAGAAACCCCGGATTCATATGAGAGGGTACATTTAGTTCTACTAATTAACTTGTCATGAAAGTTGATTAACAATGCATGGTTATAATGCTATTGACAATGGGAGGTGTGCTAGGGCGGCGGCTGGCGGCGCTAGGGCGAGAGCGGGGATGCGTGGGAGTGTGCGTTCAAACCAGCACGACGTGGGCTACCTAAAATGGGTGACTCACCCTCGACGCGTGTGTAGGCTTAGCGAGGGCAGAGGAGGTCAGGATCAACGGCAATGGTGGTGATGATGCTCTATGTAGCACTTCGTTTGTAACCCCAAGAGTAGGGTGTGAAGAGCAAGCAACAAGTTTTCCCTCAGTTGAGACCGAGGTTATCGAACCAGAAGGAGGAAGGTAAACATCACACAGGTGTTGCAAGCAACACGGAGACCTGCACAACACAAACTCAAGACTTTGCCCCAACAAATCAGTGAGGTTGTCAAGCTCACCAGTTTGCTATAACAAAGGATTAAACGTATGGTGTGGAAGGTAATGGTTTGCAGCAAGTAAACAAGTAACAGTGGAAGATGTATCTGCTGGAGATATGCCCAAGAGGCAATAATAAAGTGGTTATTATCATATCTTCACACTTATGATAAATGTTTACATACCATGCTATAATTGTATTAACCGGAAACATTAATACTTGTGTGATTTGTAAACTAAAATAAGAGTTCCTAGTAAAGCCTCTTGTTAAACTAGCTTGTTGGTTAATATATGATCATGGTTTCCTGATCATGAACATAGAGATGTTATTAACAACAGGATCATATCATTAGGAGAATGATGTGATGGACATACTCCTATAGATAAGCGTAGCATAAAGATCAAGTCATTTCAATAGTTCAATTGCTATATGCTTTCTGTTACATAGTAACCTAATTCCTTCGACCATGAGATCATGCATATCACCTTTTCCGGATGGATGCTTTGATGTCATCAAACACCACACCGTAACAGGGTGGCTATAAAGGTGGCATTGAGTGTTCAGAAAGTATTGGTTGAAACACATGGATCAAGAGTGGGATTTGTCCATCCATATGACGGATAGATATACTCTGGGCCCTCTCGGTGAAATGTCATCCAATTAGCTTGCAAGCATGTGACTAGCTCACAAGGGATCACATATCACGGGAACGAGAAAAGAGTACTTATCGGTAACGAGGCTGAACTAGGTATGCAGACATACCGACGATCATAACCTCGGATAAGTAAACTATCGTGAGACAAAGGGAAATTGGTATCGTATGTAAGTGGTTCATTCGATCGGAAAGTAATCGTAGAAATATATGGTAGCCATATGAATTTCCAGATTCCTCTATTGGTTATTGTTCGGAGAAGTGTCTCGATCATGTCCGCATAATTCACGAACCGTAGGGAGACACACTTAAGGATTCAACGTTGTTTTGAGTAGTTATGGTATTATGAGGAAGAGACCGAATGTTGTTCAGAGTCTCGGATGGGATCCGGGATATCACGAGGTGATCCGGAATGGTCCGGAGAATAAGATTCATATAAGGAAAGTCCCGTTTCGGAGTTCGGGAATGATTCCGGTGTTTTCATCGGGAATGTTCTAGAAGGTTCCGGATTGTCCGGCACTCCGGGGGGGAGGGTACATGAATGTGTCATTACATATTGAATGATTGCATCATGTACTAAGTGTTCTTGCTGTTCCAAAACTGAAAAGTCAAACTGCCAGTTTGAAAGTCAAACAGCTAAAACAGGAAACTGTGGAAAACAGGAAACTGTGGGAAACAGGAAACTGTGGGAAACAAGCAAGAGGTGGTTGGAACCGACTTGGGGGAGGAGTCCCTCCAAGCCGGCGCGCCAACCAAGGCCGACTTGGGTAGGGACTCCCCTCCCCTTGGCCGCCCCTCCCACCTATAAAAGGAGGGGCAGGGCCTCCTCCTCTAGACACACAAGTTCCTATCCTCTAATCTCCGGTTTAGAGCCGCTTTGATTTAGAGTTTCTAATTGCCCTAGCCTTCGGTTTAGAGCCTTCTAATTGGTGTGTCTAATCCCTAGACCACTAATAGCTCTCTCTCATACTCCACCATACTCGCTCCGGCTTAAGGCGAAGCCCTGCGGGATCTCCCCTCTACTTAGGTACGCCCGTTGTCTTTGCCGGAATCGCGAGAGTGCTACAACCTCCGCTGCCTGCTGGAACAAGGGAGAGGAAGGTCTTCGTCGAGTACCAAACGTGTGACCGACTGCGGAAGCGCTGCCGGAACGCAGCGCCGGAAGGATCGTCTACGCGATCTTGAGATCGGAAAGAGTACGACTACATCACCCACGAGAATCTGCTCTCGTTAACCGCTTTGGAATCTTCGAGGGTGAGTTATTCCATCGACTCGTTGCTACAATCTAGTAGATAGATCTTGGCTTGTTTGTTTGTATGCGATATAAAATTTTTGTTTTCCATGCTACGAACCCCTACAGTATCAATGGTAAAGATTGGACCGGGATCCATAGTTCACTAGAGGTGCTCTCCTTAGATAAACAACATGGCATGAAGGGTAAACAAATTACAGTAGGGCAATTGACAGGAACTGAGCAAGGCATACCAATGCAATTACTAGTCAGAAAGATCCTATGAGATTCGATTGGGCAATACAACAAGATACATAGACCTCCATCCAACTGCATCTATGACTAGAAGTCCACCTTCAGGTTATCATCCGAACCCCCTCCAGTATTAAGTTGCAAGCAACAAACAACTGCTTTAAGCAAAGTGTGTAAGGTAAATAGTCCACATGTTCCATGAACAAGAGACCGTTGTTTTCTCCCTAGTAGCAACAACACATCTACAACCGAAGAGATTACTGTCATCCCTTGGAAACTAGAGGCATGGACCCACTATCGAGCATAAATACCCCCTCTTGGAGTCACTAGAAACTACTTGGCCAAGATAGCTACTAACAATGGAGAGCATGCAAGATCACAAACAACACAGACACGATAGAATCATAAAGACAAAACCATTAATCAAACCAACATAATAATCTCAATATCCATTGGATCCCCGCAAACACAACATGCATGATTACAAATAGATTAGATATTGATCATGAACGGAGCTCATAAGATCTATACACGAAAGCACAAAGGAGGAGATACAACCATCTAGCTACTACATGGACCCATAGTCCAAGGTGGAACTACTCACGCATCATATCGGAGAGAAGGCCTCTGGGATGATCTCCCCTCTGGCAGGGTGCCAGGAAGAACTTCAGATCCCCCGATCTAGGGTCGATGGTGGCGGAAGCTACAGACGGTTTCGTGGAGATTTGATCGGGTTACTTAGGGTTTCTGCATTGGGGGCTTATTATAGGCGAAGGGGGAGGCCGAGGAGGCGACCAGGGGGTCAAACCATACCCAGGCGCGGGCCCACCTCTGGCCGGGCCGGGGGGTGGCCGCCCTGGCACGCTTCCTCGTCTCCCCTCTGGACTTGTTGTTCCCCACAGAAGTAATTGACTTTTGCATTTGTCTTGTCCAATTCCGAGAATATATCTTTACTAACTTTTCTAAAACCAAAAATAGTAGAAAACAGGCAACTAGCACTGTGGCAACTTGTTAATAGGTTAGTACCAGAAAACATGTAAAAAGCACCTTAAAGTGTAGACAAAGCAAAGCAAAGCAGATACTAAACAAGCATGGAGCATCAAAAATTATAGATACGTTTCCAACGTATCAACATCCCCAAGCTTAAATCCTGCTCATCCTTGAGTAGGTGAGTGATAAAAGAATAATTTTTGAGGTGACATGCACCCTCACAATAAAGATCCAACCATTTGCAAGCATTGAAAGCTGGGATCAAAGAACTCTAAACATGTGCATGAAAGTTGGAGTTCTAACAATAGGACATAGTAACTATGCATGCAACATGACAAGCTACAAACAAAGATCATGAATAACATGCATTGAAAAACGTTTGTTTGTTTCACATGCAGAAAACATAGCATAGTGGCAATCAGCTTGTCCCTCATAGAGTAGCAATATATATGCATATGACACCTTCAAAGTTCACAAGGGTGACTAGAAATAAATAGCACAAGAACAAGTAATATCACAATATGCATCAATCAATAAGCTTTGGAACACTTCACACAGAATGACAACTATGCTCTCTTAATGGTGCCTAAAGGTAGAAGGTGGAGACTCAATAGTGGTGGAAGAAAGGCCTTTTTGTAAAGGAAGCAGGGATTACACGTTTCAAAAAGAGTTTCCAAAAATTATGGTACTTGTTAGCTTTCAGCACTCATTGCCCCTATCATAAGCATCTTGAAGTGGTTAAGGTTAAAGTGGCAAAGATGGAGTATATGCTTGACAAAGTATAAGTTGGCAATCTCAAGTCCCTTGAATACGAGGGCCACACCTCATGCATACTCAACTTTGGGCTCGGGTAAGTTCTTGTCATTATAAGTATTTGTATATCATTGAGAACCGCCAACGGCGTACCCCTTGCACATGGTACATGAACTTTGCCATAACCAAAATGACAAGGCAAGCAGACAATGAGCATCTCAGCAATCTTTTTATTAACCATATGCATAGCTTTTTATTGAGAATGCTTCATAGATAGCTCACTATGGTGATGCTGCAAGTTTCCACCATGATTAGGCATGGCTTAGGCTAGCGGCCCAGGCGTTTCTCTAACACAGAATACAAACTCCATGGACTTACAAGTTCCCTCTTTATTTCACACCGGTGACATCCATAGAAAAAATAACATGATATCAACTGAGTACAAAGTACAGGTGCAATGTTGAAAACGTTCCCCGTGACAGCACGGTTCTGCTAATTCCAACGTATAAGTGCAAGCATATACAACAAAGTTGTCACAATGGTTCAATTTTATTAGGGGCAAAGAATATAAAGTGTGCCATCAAGTTCGTGAGTGCTTTAATCACTAAGTTTTCACATAACAAAATAGTTTTTAATTGGAAGATAGTTGAAAACAAGAATATACTTGGAATGGTGTAACACACCATGCATAGGAGTTTATAGTGGACACTTTGGAATAACTTGGTTTCTTGGGAGTTGGAGGTATGAATAGAACTTACTTATCCAAGTGGAGGCTAGCAAAAAGACTGGGAGCAACCAACTAAGCGAGCATAATGGCCATAATAATGCAGTGCAACAAAACATACTAATCAAAGCAAATAGTGGTACTACAAGTCAAGGACTAAATGATCATAGAGTCTAATGGTGACTTTTCATAGTCATAACATGGTGTGAGCATGTGCCAAGTCAACCCAAGCAAAGCATCAAAGTAGAGTACCACAATACTATGCTTTTGCATGCTAAAACAACGCATGATTTCTTCAAGACACACTAATCAATCCCAATTGTTTGGACAAGACATGCTACAACAATAATCACTAAGCATAAATCCAAAACAACACCTAGCATGTCATGCTAAAGTCTAAGTCACAGTCAATGAAAGCTCCTCTTGCACTTCAAGCAAGAACTTACTACTCCTTTCCAACACCAAGCAACTTATTTGCAAAACAACACAGCGAGAACGGGGTCCAAACTACTTTATTCAAGCAAACTAAACAAACTAAGCAAAGCAAACGAAAACTAAGACGCTCCAAGAACAAGACAACTGTGCATGAAACAATAAAAACGAAGTGTCTAGACAGACCTGAGCTTTTTATTGATGAAGAAGGGGATGCCTTGGGCATCCCCAATCTTTGACACTTGTACCTCTTGGATATTTCTTGGGGTGACACCATGGTGGCATCCCCAAGATTGAGCTTTTGTCCATTCTTCATCTCTTTGCATCATTCTCTCTTTCCACCTGAAATTTTTCCTTCATACAAAACTTCACACAATCTTCATTAGCAACATTAGTGTATTCAAAAGATATTAGACCCCTGGAAAAGCTTTGGAACATCAAGGATTTTCACTAAAAACACAAGATACTATTGTAAATCCTTAAAAAAATCAATTCACCTAAAGAGAACTAAAAAAGGAATCAATAAGAAGAAAATGCAAATAATGGCAGAAATCTATCAAAACAGACCAGCAGGTAGAAACTGATTTTTTTCGAACATCTTATGTTGCTCAAATCAAAAAGTGTTGAATTAACAAAATTTATCTAACATACTGGGGGATTTATTCATAAATTTGAGCTTAATCCGAGTTACAGAGACTTTTCAAGAATTGTTTTGGTGGAGGACAGAAATCTGTTTCGGGACAGCAACTCTCCAAATCTTACTCCCCTCTCATTAGAGGTCATTCTTGGCACAAAAAGCAAACAAAAAGGATAAGGAGAGGTCATTACTGAAGTAATAACTTCCAAGACTCAAGGAATCTCTTGGATTATCTCCCAACAAGTACTTTTCTTTAATGCCTTTAAGTTAGGCACAAGAAGCGAGAAGAATCAAGTATTTTCAAATCAAGAAGCATTAACATCAAACCTTGCTTTCAAAGAGGGAGCAAATAGCAACTTATCTATCCTCATAGGGAAGTGTTCAATACCTTTCTTTAATTGAAAATGATATTTTATGGTGCCTTCTTTCATATCAATGATGGCACCAACTGTTCTAAGAAAATGCCTGCCCAGAGTAATAGGACAAGAAGCATTGTATTAAACATACAAAACATAGAAATCAACAGGGACATAAGCATTGTTAACCATAATGAGAACATCATTAATACTCCCCATGAGTTTCTTCTTAGCATTATCATTGAGTGGGACGTCTAAATAACAATCTTCTAATAGTGGCAAATCAAACATTTCATAAATCTTCCTAGGCATAATAGAGACACTAGAACCAAGATCACATGAAGCTTTGAGATCAAAGTCATTCACTTGCATATTAATAATGGGTTCCCAACTATCTTCTACTTTCCTAGGAATAGAAGCTTTGTGTTTTAGCTTCTCTTCCTTAATCTTAACAAGAGCACCTATAATGTGTTTAGTGAAGGGAACATGCATATCACTAGCATCAGGACTTCTAGCAAACTTTTGCAAGAACATAATTACTTCAAAAATATTGCAACCATCAATATCAAAGTCAAACTTAGCATCACTAGTAGTAGGCTCAATAGGCTTAGGCATAGTAGGAGGAGGAATAGGGACTACTTGTGGTTTAGTGGTGATGGTGCACACACTATTGTTCCTATCAATTTCAGCTTCCCTTTCCCACTTAGCATGAAGTTGAGCTAACAGCCTAACATTTTCATCAATAGTAACTTGTATGGCATGAGCAGTAGCAAAGGTGTTTTCCATGGTTTCAGGTTTAGCAGCCATTTTATTAATCAAAGAGGACTGAGCTTCAGACAAAGAGGATATATTTTTCTCAACAGTTAAAAGCTTTTCCTCTATAGTCTTATTGAAAGTGGTTTGTTTACTAATAAAGTCTTTGAGAATGACTTCAAGTTCAAACGGGGCACTTCTAGCATTATTGTAAGATCTTCCATAGGAATTGCCATTATTAGGAGGATAAGGCCTATAATTGTTGTTGCTACCATAATTATTCCTATAGGCATTGTTGTTGAAATTGTTATTTCTAATGAAGTTCACATTAACTTGCTATTCTTGAGCAACCAAAGAGGCTAAGGGAACACTATTAGGATCTAAAGGAGCTTTCCCATTAACAAGCATAGCCATAATAACATCAATCTTTTCACTCAAAGAGGAAGTTTCCTCAACAGAATTTACCTTCTTACCATGTGGATCTCTTTCAACATGCCATTCAGAGTAGTTAACCATCATATTATCAAGGAGCCTTGTTGCAGCACCCAAGGTGAGGCCCAGAAAAGTACATCCAGCAGCTGAATCCAACAGATTTCTTGAGGAGAAGTTCAAACTTGCATAAAAAGTCTGCATAATCATTCAAGCAGTGAGTCCATGAGTAGGGCAATTGTTAACCAAAGACTTCATTCTTTCCCAAGCTGGAGCAACATGTTCACTATCAAGTTGTTTAGATTTCATAATGTCACTTCTCATAGATATAATCTTAGCAGGAGGATAATACTTTCCAATAAAAACATATTTGCACTTAGTCCAAGAATCAATACTATTTTTAGGCAATGAAAGCAACCATTCTTTGGCTTATCCCCTCAAGAAGAAAGGAAAAAAGCCTGAGCTTAATAATATCTCCATCTACATCCTGATACTCTGGCATCTCACAAAGTTCAACAAAACTATTGAGATGGGCAGTAGGATCATCAGAACCAGCACCAGAAAATTGCTCTCTCATCACAAGATTCAATAAAGCATGCTTAATTTCATAAAAGGTAGCATCAGGAGCAGGTGGAGCAATAGGAGTGCTTAGGAAATCATTGTTGTTGGTGCTAGTGAAGTCACGCAACTTGGTGTTCTCAGCAGAGTTCATTTTGGCAAAGGTGGGCAAGCCAAAAACAGCAGCAACAGCTAGAGCAGGAACTAATTTTTTGTGTTTTTGAATAAAGCAAGCAAACCAAACTAGACTAATTTTTTGTTTTTTTGAAAAGAGGCAAACAAAACCAAGCAAAAGAAACAAAGCAAACTAAAAACAAAGTAAAGAGAAAGGAAGTGAAGGACTCCCCTAGTGAAGACATCCTTAGCCTCCCCGGCAACAGCGCCAGAAAAGCCTTGATGATGCTCGACGTAGCACTTCGTTGGTAACCCCAAGTGTAGGGTGTGAAGAGCAAGCAACAAGTTTTCCCTCAATTGAGACCGAGGTTATCGAACCAGAAGGACGAAGGAAATGTCACACAGGTGTTGCAAGCAACACGGAGACCTTCACAACACAAACTCAAGACTTTGCGCCCAATGAATCAATGAGGTTGTCAAGCTCACCGGTTTGCTGTAACAAAGGATTAAACATATGGTGTGAAAGGTAATGGTTTGCATCAAGTAAACAAGTAATAGTGGAAGATGTATCAATGGTAAAGATTGGACCGGGGTCCATAGTTCACTAGAGGTGCTCTCCTTAGATAAACAACATGGCATGAAGGGTAAACAAATTACAGTAGAGAAATTGACAGGAACTGAGCAAGGCATAACAATGCAATTACTAGTCAGAAAGATCGTATGAGATTCGATTGGGAAATACAACAAGATACATAGACCGCCATCCAACTGGATCTATGACTAGAAGTCCACCTTCAGGTTATCATCCGAACCCCCTCCAGTATTAAGGTGCAAGCAACAGACAACTGCTTTAAGCAAAGTGTGTAAGGTAAACAGATCACATGTTCCATGAACAAGAGACTGTTGTTTCTCCCTAGTAGCAACAACACATCTACAATCGAAGAGATTATTGTCACTTCCCTTGGAAACTAGAGGCATGAACCCACTATCGAGCATAAATACCCTCTCTTGAAGTCACTAGCAAATACTTGGCCAAGATAGCTACTAACAACGGAGAGCATGCAAGATCACAAACAACACAGACACGATAGAATCATAAAGACAAAACCATTACTCAAACCAACATAATAATCTCAATATCCATCGAATCCCCACAAACACAACATGCATGATTACAAATAGATTAGATCTTGATCATGAACAAAGATCACAAGATCTATACATGAAAGCACAAAGGAGGAGATACAACCATCTAGCTACTACATGTACCCATATTCCAAGGTGGAACTACTCACGCATCATACCGGAGAGAAGGCCTCCAAGATGATCTCCCCTCTGGCAGGGTCCCGGGAAGAACTTCAGACCCCCTATCTAGGGACGATGGTGGCGGCGGCTACATACGGTTTCGTGGAGATTTGATCGGGTTGCTTAGGGTTCTGCATCGGGGGATTCTTATAGGCGAAGGGGGAGGCCGAGGAGGCGACCAGGGGGGTCAAACCCTACCCAGGCGCAGGCCCACCCCTGGCCGCGCCTGGGGGGTTTAGCCGCCCTGGAACACTTCCTCATCTCCCCTCTGGACTTCTTGTTCCCCATGGAAAGTAATTGACTTTGGAGTTTGTCCAGTCCAATTCCGAGAATATTTCTTTACTAACTTTTCTGAAACCAAAACCAGCAGAAAACAGGCAACTGGCACTATGGCAACTTTTTAATAGGTTAGTACTAGAAAAACATGTAAAAAGCACCTCAAAGTGTAGACAAAGCAATGTAGGGGTTCGTAGCATGGAAAACAAAAAAATTCTACCGCATGCAAACATACAAGCCAAGATCTATCTACTAGATTGTAGCAACGAGTCGATAGAAGCACTCACCCTCGAAGATTCCAAAGCGGTTAACGAGAGCAGATTCTCGTGGGTGATGTAGTCGAACACTTGCCGATCTCAAGATCGCGTAGACGATCCTTCCGGCGCTGCGTTTCAGCAGCGCTTCCGCAGTCGGTCACACGTTCGGTACTTGATGAAGACCTTCCTCTCCCTTGTTCCAGCAGACAGCGGAGGTTGTAGTTCTCCCTCGCGATTCTGGCAGCACGACGGCGTGGTGTAGGAAGTAGAGGGAAGATCCCGCAGGGCTTCGCCTAAGCCGAATGCGAGTTATGGTGGATTAGGATTTCCCAGAGATCTAGGGTTTAGATGACCGGGAGGAGGAGGAGGTGTAGGCGGCGGCTAGGGAGGCGTCGACGAATCGGCGACGGTGCAAGGCAGCGCGGCGATGGCTTGGGCGCGGCGGCGGCACGGGTTTGTGGGGAGGGCTTGGCTCTTATTGGTGTTAGGGCAGCCCCCCCTCTATTTATGAGAGGGGGGGCAGCCTTGGGATGGGTGGGTTTGAATCCAAACCCAAACCCAAGTTGGATTGAGAGAAGGACTTGTTTCTTCTCCCACTAGGAAACCATTGTTCCAGTTCGACTTTTCAAACTTCCCGTTTGACTTTCAATTTAGAGCTTTAATTCTCTCTTGCAAATGCCCACACCAAGTGACCTAGGATATGATCCAATCATTCCATTTACCCATGACACATTCATGGTCCATTCCCCTTCCGGTTTGGTGAACCTTCTAGACCCTTGTAGAACCTCTCCGATGAAAACATCGGAAACTTTCCCGAACTCTGAATAGGACTTTCCTTATATGAATCTTATTCTCCGAACCATTCCGGATCTCCTCTTGATATCCCGGATCCCATCCGAGACTCCAAAAAACATTCGGTTTCCCTACTTACATTCCATATCTACTAAACAACATTGAATCCTTAAGTGTGTCTCCCTACGGTTCGTGAATTATGCGGACATGACCGAGACACTTCTCCGATCAATAACCAATAGAGGAATCTGGAAATTCATATGGCTCCCACATATTTCTACGATTACTTTGCGATCGAATGAACCACTTACATACGATACCAATTTCCCTTTGTCTCACGATAGTTTACTTATCCGAGGTTTTGATCGTCGGTATCTCTGCATACCTAGTTCAACCTCGTTACCGATAAGTACTCTTTTCTCGTTCCCGTGATATGTGATCCCTTATGAGCCAGTCACATGCTTGCAAGATAATTGGATGACATTCCACTGAGAGGGCCCAGAGTATATATATCCGTCATATGGATGGACAAATCCCACTCTTGATCCATGTGCCTCAACTCATACTTTCCGAACACTCAATGCCACCTTTATAGCCACCCATTTACGGTGTGGTGTTTGATGTCATCAAAGCATCCTTCCGGTGATGGTGATTAACATGATCTCATGGTCGAAGGAATTAGGTTACTATGTATCAGAAAGCTTATAGCAAACGAACTATTGAAATGACTTGATCTTAATGCTACGCTTATCTATAGGAGTATGTCCATCATACCATTCTCCTAATGATATGATCTTGTTATTAATAACATCTCAATGTTCATGATCGAGAAACCACGATCATCTATTAATCAACAAGCTAGTATTATAAAGAGGCTTTACCAGGGACTCTAATTTAGTTTACAAATCACACAAGTATTAATGTTTCTGGTTAATACTATTATAGCATGAATGTAAACATTTATCATAAACACAAAGATATCATAATAACTACTTTTATTATTGCCTCTAGGACATATCTCCAACAAGCAAAGCAAAGTAGATATTAAACAAGCATGGAGCATCAAAAATTATAGATACGTTTCCGACGTATCAGGTGGCGGTGGTCGTCGGTGGCGGACGATATTCATATACTTTCTTATATATACACATATACATATACTATATATTCAATCAAATATGCATATATTCATAGAAAAATATATATACATCGCACGGTCGGGTGGGCGGCCGCTCCAACGTCACCATTAGGATATAATGTACATATTAGGATATAATTACACACAAATACAAACAAAATACATATTAGGATATAATTACACACAAATAAAAACAAAATACATGCACCATTAGGATATAATGTACATATATATATACAAACAAAATACATACAATACACACAAATACATGCACCATTTATATACATGTACCATTTATATACAAAAAAAATGCATACAATCTATGCATATATGCACCATTATATACATATAAAACATACAAATAAATAAAACAAATGAAACATATACACACAAATAAATCCAATATACACATATACATATATGCATGGAGAGCTCACTGCCGGCAAACTCGATCGGCGGCGGGCGTACGTGGACGAGATTGGCTCCCGCGAGTGGACGGGGGTGGCGGCGACGGACGTGGACGGGCGCGGTGGCGACGGGCGTGGAAGGGCGCGGCGGCGACGGCTCCCGCGAGTGGACGGGATGGCGTGGACGGGCGTGGCGGCGACAACGGCGGCGACGACGAGTGGACGGGCGTGGACGGCGACGATGCGAGCAGCCTGCCGGCGTTCTTCCTCTGCGCGCGCTCCTTTGCTTCCTCTGCTCGATCGATCTGGCTGGGGGGAAGAGGAAGGCGCGCGCTATATAACCCCCCTTTAAGACCGGTTCGTGGCTGGAACCAGTGTTAAAGGGGGGAGGGGGTTCGTTTCGCGCGCGTACCCCCTTTAACACCGGTTCCAGCCACGAACCGATGTTAAAGGGAGGAGCTCGCCGGGGTGGAGGAGGAGGGAGGTGGGAGGAGGAGGGAGGAGGGCGGTGGGAGGAGGAGGAGCTCACCTGGGTGGAGGAGGAGGAGCTCACCGGGGTGGAGGAGGGAAGAGCTCACCGGGGTGGTGGTGGAGGAGGAGGAGGAGGAGGAGAAGCTCACCGGGGTGGAGGAGGAGGAGGATCTCACCGGGGTGGAGGGGGAGGAGGAGAAGGTGAGGAGAATGAGAGAAGAAGGTGAGGAGGGGAAGGGTGGCGGAGTGGAAGAGTATAAGAGAGGGAGAAGGGGCGGGATTCAAATTTCGAATTTTGGCAAAGACTTCTGTGGCGCATATGGAAGAAATGCGCCACAGAAGTTTGTCCTCCTTTTTAATTTTTTTGCAGGAAAAAATAATCTTTTGGCCATAACTTTTTACTATTTTCGAATTTTGAAAATCTAAATAATCGCTAAACGACCAAAGGTCGTTGCGAGTGGATGCGAAATCTCGTTGTCGTCATTTTAGTATATTATACGTATTTTTCCGACATCGTATGTAAAAGTTACGGCCGTTTTACCGTGGCATAAACTTTTTTGCATAAAAATTCGAAATGCATGTTTGTTAATTTTCTTACAAACTAGACCATATTACCTATCACTATGTAAAAGGATTTTATTTTTTAAAGTGTTTTTCATTTTCTATTATTTTTTGAAAGGCTAAAAAGGCAATCAGGGGTAGAATCTGTTTTTCCTACTCCAACTTCTGTGGTGCATGCCTCTATATGCGCCACAGAAGATAAATTTGTGTGGCGCATATGGTCATATGCGTCACAGAATGTTGGTCAGAGCACAATTAATGAGATTTCGTGGTAGGATCCACCCGAGCTTTCTGTGGCGCATATGTCCATATGCGCCATAGAAGTTGGAACTTCTGTGGCGCATTTTTCCTATATACGCTATAGAAGTGTGAAGATTCTGTAACGCTTTTGCTGAAATGCGCCATTGGACAACTTTTGTGACGCATGGTCAGAACTATGCGCCACAGAAGTTCTGTCTATCTATAGGTAGTTTTCTAGTAGTGCGGCCGACGACGGGCGCGGTGGCGGAACGGTAGCGGTGGCGGGGGGAGGCGCGGTGGCGGCCGCGGGAGAGGGTCGCGCGCGGGCAGTTGCACGGGGCGGCCGGCGCTGAGGGGAGCGCGGTGACGGTGGCGTTCGCCGACGAAAATGGGCAGTCTGGCGTCGTTTGGCGATTTTGACCTCCAAGTCTCGGTGCGTGAAACAATTCGTCTTTGGAAGATTATTCTATCCTTTTCTTTAAGTCAGATTGATGCTTTTGATCGAACACGCTGGCTGGGTTATTCTATCCTCCGCGAGCAGCTCTCTACCGCAGGAGTAAATTCTGCTCATGCCTTGTGTAGTTATATCTCCGGCGAGCGTGCAACTCATTGGTTTTAGTCCAGGCAGTCTCATCCTTCATCTTGTTCGCCCGGCGCAGACGCGGCACTCTGTCTTGTCGGGAGGCAGAGGAAGAAGGAACGTCGTCTTCGCCACTTCGCCGCAAAGGCCTTGAGTGTGCTTCGCATATTAGGGATGGAATCATGTATACTCTTTCTGATCCAAATTAATTGATTTAGATTTGTCTAGATTTGGATGAATAAAAAACCTGTTGGGATCCTACGTGCTCCACGATTGCCCTCTCGGAGCGGAGCAAATCAAGCCGAGCGGGACGAACTGCATCAACTCATTTTGACGTAGTGGGCAATCTAAATGCGTGGCCAGCATCAGCATGCATGTATAATGAAGTCTCCCCGCGTGGCTTAGCTGCCTTGCTTAACTCTAGCCATCAAATCCTGCCAACCTACCACGTCAATCCGTGACCAATATTTGCTGTAGTAATCCTACCTACCACGTTCAGTTCCTGAGCTATATGTAGTTGTTGTATATCTCTCCTGCACTTGCACTTCGTCATACCTACTGCTCCTCCTCCTCCAAGCCCAGCCAGTATGGAACCCTCTAGCCCACTCCTTAGGTCCAGCAGCAGTAGCAGCAGCAGCAGCTACGAGGCGCATGGCGGGAGCCGTGAGCTGGAGACGATCCTGAGCGATACGGCGACGCCGTGGGCACGCCGTGCCTGGGCGGCCACCGGGGCGGAGTTGCGGCTACTGCTGCGGGTGGCCCTGCCGGCGGTGGCGGTGTATGTTATTAACTATCTCATGTCCATGTCGACGCAGATCTTCTGCGGGCAGCTCGGCAACCTGGAGCTCGCCGCCGCCTCGCTCGGGAACACCGGCATCCAGGTCTTCTCATACGGCCTCATGGTGAGTCAGTACATAGGGTACAACGGCTACAATGAAGCCATATTTTATAATGTTGAGACGACGATGAGCTAGCTAGAGCTCGATGTCCATGGCATGGCACATCCACATTCCACGTTCCACATACTCCTACACGTTATGGGCTTTGCATCTACAATAATAGCTTCATCTTTAATCTCCACATCGATCTTTAATGAGCTAGATAGCTAGAGCTCGTTGACACGTACACATACAATCATGGCTTCAACTTTAATCTACACATCCACGTTCTATGCCTGGATTTTTAATGTTTACAAGATAGGATGACGTTTAACCCTTATCACAATAACCCACAACCAAAATCAATTAGGGGGTACTTCACTCCCTCTGTTTGGAAATAAATTACTCAAATTTATTTAGATTAGTATGTACCAATTCAGTGTCTAGATATATAAGAGAATTGTTATAATTGAGACAAGAAGATAATGAAGAATGAAAACAAAAACATAGCAAGGGGACACAGATTTAACGTGGAAAAACCTCTCCAACAAAGAGAGGAAAAAACACGGACGTCAGCGAAACTTCACTATATCGGGGAGTGTTTACAAACGCCGGGATTTCACATATGCAACTCATCCCAACCGGCGGCTTACAAGGGGTTGATATATCGGTGAAAACCTAGGTCTTCGACGATCCGTATCGTACACTCGGCCCAAGCCTCCGGCGACGGGCCTCGCTCCACTCGTCAGTAGTTGGCCTATACTTTGTAGAATTTAGATCAACATATAACAAGAATATTGTCAAATTTGAATCACTTATATTTCTGAACAGGGGAATAGATATTATACCAATTACCTCTCTATATATATATATATCTCTCGAGATGCATGGAGAAGAGCGGCCGGATGCCGAGGGATAGGGCCACCTGTGTATATCTCTCCAGATAGCCTCTCTTTAAAATGGATTTTCTTTTTTTTTAGGGAAAAAAGGATTTTCTTAATCAAGAGAACCATAGAATTTGAGAACGTCTGTGTGTACACGATCAGGCTTTTTGGCCGAAAGTACCAAAACCCTAACCTGTACATGTATTAGAACCGTAAACGGTGCAAGTCCCAGGATGCTCCCAGCGATTAGGCATTTTTAGCCATTAAATCGAGCTTTAGGAGCAATACCCTAACTTGTACATGCATCCACACACATCCACGTTCCGCTATTCATGGCTTCATTTTTAATCTACACATGGATCTTTAATGAGCACGTACAGTGACCGCACGCCCAGCTGGTACAGCAAGATGGGGTGGCATTTATATTTACTATAAAACAGCGGCACTTGTCACCAACCCACTGCCAAAACCAATTAGGACTACTTACTAGATTATATGCCTATATGTATCTCTCCACATGGAGAAGAACAGTCGCATGTCAGGGGACAGGCCACCCGGCAGGTCGGACTGCAACCAACACCCTCTAGAGGCTTCCTTTAAAATGTAATTTTTTTTTGAACCATTCAAGGAGAATGCATGTGATTTTATGAATAGAAAGAAAGAGATAAAATCGATTTTTTTTAACTTTAGAACCTCTCTATCTAAATCAGAGGATTTTGCAGCCCAAAGGACCAAAACCATTACTTGTGAATATTTACTTGTTTTTTTTTCTGAAATGGAGACATAGGCCCAACCTCTACATCGAGAGATGCATGCAACCTTTTTTAATTCCTTTATTAACAATTATTTTTTACAAAACAATACATCATGTGTAACACGGTGTGGATACATGTATCAACCATCTACGGAATAAGGATAACATGATGATGTGAGGTTGCCTCAACATGATATGGCATGATCAAAATGCAAGCTGAACTTGCCGTAGGTAAGACCACACATACGGATCCAATAAACATCAATAGGAATAACCTGCAAAAAAATATAATCAATTTGTGTGTTTTATATTTCCCACAATTAATAGAGCACAAACTCTTACTTACTTTATTAATCTTCGTGACACCCGAAACCAATTCCTAAAAAGATTCGTTATATTTGTGAATATATATATATATATATATATATATATATATATAAACTTGTGCAAGATGGGCAAAATAAATATGTAAACAAATTTTGTGCAGCTTGGGATGGGCAGCGCAGTGGAGACTCTATGCGGACAAGCCTACGGTGCGCGCAAGTACGGCATGCTGGGTGTGTACCTGCAGCGCTCCACGGTGCTCCTGGCTGCCACCGGCGTCCCCCTCGCCATCATGTATGTCTACTCGCGCCCCATCCTCCTCCTCCTTGGCGAGTCGGAGCACATTGCCGCCGCGGCCGCTGTCTTCGTCTACGGCCTCATCCCCCAGATCTTCGCCTACGCAGCCAACTTCCCGATCCAGAAGTTCCTCCAAGCGCAGAGCATCGTGGCACCCAGCGCCTACATATCGGCTGGCACACTATTGCTCCACCTTGTGTTGAGCTGGCTGGCGGTCTACAAGCTGGGCCTCGGCCTCCTAGGCGCCTCGCTCGTGCTTAGCCTCAGCTGGTGGATCATAGTGATTGCCCAGTTCGCCTACATCATAGCCACCCCAAGGTGTAGGCACACATGGACAGGGTTTACCATGCAGGCATTCACCGGTCTCTGTGGTTTCGCCAAGTTGTCCGCCGCGTCAGCGGTGATGCTGTGCCTAGAGACATGGTACCTGCAGATTTTGGTGCTCCTCGCCGGCCTCCTCGACAACCCGGAGCTCTCCCTGGATGCCCTCTCCATCTGGTAATTAATTAATTAATTAAAACGAACTATTACTACAAGTTTCATGTAGCTCTATCATATCGACCGAATTGAATTGCCCAAGTTATTCATTTCCTCTCCATCATCATTCACGTGGCAGCATGACACTGAACGGATGGGTGCTCATGATCTCCATCGGATTCAACGCGGCAGCAAGGTATCGATCTAGTATTTTTTGTTCTCTATCTGTCCTTGAGATAGCAGCATATATAATGCTATGTACGAGATGTGTGAGAGTATCAATCTTAATTATGCCGCAACGATGCATTCTAGTGTTCGCGTGGGGAACGAGCTAGGCGCCGGCAACCCGAGGGTAGCAGCATTCTCAGTCGTGGTGTCCACGGGGATGTCATTCCTTCTCGCTCTTATTGCGGCTGCAATCATCATGTGCCTCCGACACCGCATCAGCTACCTCTTCACGGGCGGCGAAGCCGTGGCAAACCTTGTGTCTGACCTCTGCCCGCTACTCGCCGTCACGCTTATCCTCAATGGCATTCAGCCAGTGCTCTCTGGTAATATCATTTTTTTTACTCTTTTCACTTATATTTACATAAGGTACATAAGAACTCATTGTAAGTTGTAACTAGCTATCTACTTGGTACGGTGGTATCCTGCTGCGTCACCATGAGTATCTTATATCAAGTAAGCATCAAACGTAAAATATTCAAGCTTAGTAAAGGTGGGCCAAGAAAGACATAACAAAGCAAGATGGCTCGGATGTCGTCATTTGCAATACAAATAGATAGATCCAATTATGTTATTATAACTTTGTAAACAACATTTGGGTAACTGATTGTATGACATAGGACCATTACTAATATCATTATGTATAAATCCAGTTATGCTACTATACCAGGTTTAAACCACGATGTCTTTCTTGTTGACGATACCCTTGGACTTGGGGTCTTCACACCTCTCTACCCGCAACACCACTCTTATAATGTAGAGAACCGATGGCCTAACTACAACTAGGTGGTTCACGAGAGAAACCTACTTGCGGTGTTATACTATCAGATAATGCGTTTTTTCCACGGAATAGAATGCATAGATTACACTTTCAGCACCTATGGTAAAATACATATAATAATAAGTTTTGTAGTCGGGTGTAGCATATCTGTCTTAGTTGCTTGGCTTTCAGAAGGTCGTACCTAGTAGTTTTAAGTGCAGCGAGTATGTGGCTATATCAACAGAACTATTTTGACAAGTTCAAACCACCAAAATTACAAAAAATATTAGATTGGAACTTGCAGCTGATACAATAATGTAATTAAGCCATGTGCAATGGTAGACTTCCATGAATACTCCACATTATCCAGATTAAGGAATGTACAATTGTAGTCATACAATGCTCTATTTTTATTTTTTATCCATAGCAGTTAATGATTACGAATTAATTTTTGGTCAAAATTGTGTTACTAAGAGAAGACATATGGTGCAACAGAAAATTAGTTTTCTCTTAACTTGTACGAGATCTCCCCTTAGCAAAGTGTAAACAATCTTCTATTTATTTCTTCTCACGCTTCCAAATAAAAAATCTAACCTGACAGGAGAAGGCAATGACCCCGTTGTTATTGACCTTAAATCAATTGACCCATCTGAATATGGGATTGGTAGGGCTCCCCCACCTCTTAAAATCTGGATAGGATTTATGGTAATGGTTATTAGAAAGGTCAGTATGCAATAGAAGTAGTTTCTTTGTTTTGGTTTACTATAGGATAATGCACCCTGACTGGGAGTTAAAATCAGAATGTACTTTTATAACATTTGTTTGGATTTGGGTTGCTGATATGAAGGTCTTTGTCGTGGAGGGATTCTTACCGGTGAGTCCTAGCTATGGTTTCGATTATATATTATTTGTTCTAATTCAAACCTTCTCTCTAAAATACCCATTTATAGGACGTATATATGTTCATCAATTCCTCATATAATAACAAGATGCTCATTTAGTGTGCTCTTAATTTATTACAGGTGTGGCCGTCGGGTGCGGTTGGCAGGTGTTCGTGGCGTACGTGAATGTTGGGTGTTACTATATCGTCGGCATGCCACTCGGCATATTCCTAGGCTTCTACCTTGGTCTGGGCGCAAAGGGGGTTTGGAGTGGAATGGTAATCGGTGGAACACTACTACAGACGCTTATCCTATTGTGGGTCACCTTCAGGACGGACTGGCTACAAGAGGTATGGTAGGAATCTAAGATATATAGATTATGTTCAAACCCATGTACAATTTATGCAAAAATATTAACGTCTATAAAGTTAGAATAACATATTATTTTCTTTATGTGGTAGTCTAGATGTTAATATTTTTTTATACAATCTTGGTCAAACTTCAAAAGCTATGACTCTAGTCAAAATATATAGGACTTTTAATTAGAAACGAGGGACAATGATCCAAAAGATAGATAATAATTGACATTGCGCGAGGCAACTAATAATAGTGTACATGTTCCCAAACTGTGTTTATGTCCTATGTATAATTGTTCGCAGGTGGAAAAGGCGCAAGAGAGAATTGCAATGTGGGAAGACAAGAAACGATCATTGCAGCAGATCTGACCGACAACAAATATGCAGTGGGTGTATACATGCTACCTCCGCGGGCTTGACGACCACCCTATTGGACAAAACTTCTTGATTGTATTTTGGAATTTGTGATTTATATTTTGATTTGGGAAAACATGGGTACGTCAAGGAAAGCAAGAGTTCACATGGATGACAGTGTAGTCCATGGATCGGATCTTAGGTGTTTTACAAGTCTTACATATACATTTATTGTGGCGACTTATATATTTGTTTTGCAGGTGTTTCATCTTAGATATATACAGATATCATATGTGAGCACCTTTTGATAATATTTGTCTTCATTCAAACTATTAAGTTAAATAAAGTGCTATTTTTTGAGGAAAAAATGTATCATGCAAAAATATTGGCATGTCACACTGGGTGGTGACAATTTCCGTGCCCCAAGAGTTCTCCTTGGGTCACAATCGGTTGGGGGAGCTGCCGTTAGAAATCAGTATCTCCGACTCGGGTCCAGCTGGACCATGCTTCGAGGCTCGCAACACGAGTAACAATTTTCCTGCAAACATTCACCACTTGTCCTCAAACTAGAAAACTTTGTGGATTGATTGTGCTATGTTTGGGTGTCCATCAGACTTCAAGTCTCACTTTGTTGTTACGTAGAATCACTCATGTGTGCATTGCACGTGCCCGATTACTAATGGTTTTATAAATTATTAGGACTTTGCTACCTGACGACCGGTCTTCAAACGACAAAACCTGGCGGGCAAACTAGACAGATTTCCATGCATGCTAATAAAACCAAAACAGCTGATGTCAGCCGCGTTTAATGCAAATATTCGAAAATTCAAAACGTTTTATAGTTCAATATGCTTATCCGATTGATGATCCGTTTTCACCGTTGGGCTAGTCTCGACGAGATCTTCGAAACTAGATCTCATATCGATAGGTTTCGAGAACTTTTTTTCGAACCAAAAGGTTATCCACATATAATACCTAAGTTATCCAAACAGTACTATATAAGTTATCCACCAGTTAACACATAAGTTATCCATCCTATGAACGGATAATGTGTTTGAGTTTTGCGAAAAATACAAATATGAACTCTTCCACTTTGGGATCCGTTTTCGTCGAGTCGACATAATAAATGTGATGTTATACCCTATCACCCACCATCCTAAGTCGTAGTCTAACGGCTTGGCTTCATCACCCATCTCCATTAACGCATCGACGACGACGAAATCTCGATATCCTAACATCTTAGTAACAATGTCTCAATTAAATTAGATTATAGATCACATTTAATTAACTAAACTAAATATACATGGGCAATCAAGATTTTATATAATACAAAAATTACCCACATGATCAATGCAATAACTATCTCTAAACCTATTTATATGATGGGTAACTTATATATATCAGGATGGATAACTTAACTACTATGACATGGATAAGTCACGTGTTAAGGGTGGGTAACACGACTTTTATTTGCTCCAAAAGTTACTCACTAGTAATACGAGAGTTATCCAGGCTTCAGTGTAGAAGTTACCCACCAAATAACATATAAATTATCCATCATTATAAAAATTTATTCACATATAGGATATAAAAATTATTCTAGTGGTTCGGCTTCGTCGTCCATCGTCGCTCTCGAGGCGTACGTGCTACTCAACCTCAAAAGGCTATCACGTCAAACATTAAACATATTTTTTAAGAAATTAAATCTAAGATTTTTTTCATACGACATAATAAATAGAGTCTCGTACCCTATCACTCACCATTTTAAATCATAGTAAACAAACATAACATTCAACCAGTAGTCTATTGGCTCGGGTTTATCGTCCTTCGTCGCTATCACGACATAGGATGATGAAGCCACGAAGGGTGTTAGGATAATGCATCGATGGCGATAAAGTCTCGATACCATAACACATAGGGTACCATATTTCAATAAAACTTGCTCAACATGTATGTGAGAAAACTTCTATCCAACACGTTTATATGATGGGTAACTTATGTGTTACAGGATGAATAACTTATATATTATGACATGGATAACTCACGTCTTAGGGGTGGATAACCTTTTGATCCAAAAAAAAATTTATCGAAACATATCAACATGGGATCTAGTTTTAAAGATCTCGTCGCGACTAGTCCAACGGTGAAAACGGATCTTAAATCGGACAAATGGTTTGATCTATAAAACATTTTGAATTTCAATCTAAACATTAGCTGACTTTGATTTGTTTTATCGTTTAGTGCCATGCATGGTCGTGTACTATCTATACGTCCGTTGTACGTCCGCCGGATTTGTAATTTCTCATACCGATCGTTAAGTAGATTTCCCAAATTATTAATCCCTACTAATACTATTTTTTATATACAACTAGAAAATTTCGCCGGGGCCATTTTACTTCAACTCGCCAACATCTCCAACGATGAATCGCAAAGGGCCCGATATCGACGCCTTCCCATGATCACTGGACACAAATAAGACATCGTGTCGGGCATGCTCCGCGACTTCACTGGCTACTCGATGATGGTCTCTGACTTGACGCATGCATACTCACCACTAGCTACGTGATCACTGCCCTAACCTACTACTCTCTACCTGACCGCGTAACATGCTCAATATTCGTGCACACCTGCTACTCACTATATCCAAATACACGTATACATACTATTACACACTAAACTTCATCATTCGATATATGTTTTTTTCGCCTATCTCGAAATAGTCTTTCGTCCAGCTTTATAAATAAAGCAGCATCCACATACAAGGTTCACAAAACATCCAATCTGGCTGGAGCCAAGCAAAAAGAAAAAGAGTACAACTGACCGCTGGGGCCACAACACAAGCAAGCCCAACAAGAAAAGAAAAAAGGCACGACGCGGAGCGCTCATGCCACCGAGGAGGCCGACCGGGCAGGGGCCGAGAGGGGGAGCGCCGCTGCCCTCAAGGACCGAAGAGAGTCGTCGAAGGTCGCCCGGTCACGCTGGCGCACCAGGGGAGACCACTGCTGTAGGAAGGCCAGAAAGGAAAAAACTGGGTCAGTCACGCGGGAAGGGAAGACCTTCTCAATCACCATCTTGTTACGCACATTCCACAAGGTTCAAGAGATGCCCGCAAACACGAGCCAGAAGAGGCGGCGCCCTCCTCCGGCCCTGTTTGCCTGGGTTTGCAAGAACTCCCCGAGCTCCTGCGCCTGCCAAGCAGGCCCCAACGCCTCCTGGACGAAGGACCACAGCGCCCGTGCTGCCGAACAAGAGAACATAATATGGGCACAGGATTCCGGAGTCCCACATAGGGGACACGGGCCGTTACCCGGGCCCTGCCGCTTAGACACCTCGACACCTGAGGGAAGCCTGTCCCGCAGCAGCTGCCACACGAATATCCGAATACTAAGCGGGAGGGGAGCCTTCCACAAGGGAAGGTCCAGGTCAGCTCCGGGCCCTGGAACAGGGCCCGGTAGGCTGAGCTAACCGAGAACTCCCCCGAGGCCAGCAGCTGCCACGAGGCCAAATCCGGGGAATAAGCTAAGTTCCCCGGGAGGGAGCCCCGGAGATGCAGAAGGTCCGCGGCTTCATCTACACTGAGGTAGCGACGGAACAGGATGTTCCAGTGGCCGTTATCAAAGACTTCCGCCACTACCGCCGCGGGGGAGGAAGAAATGGCGAAGAGGCCGGGGAACTGGACCCCCAACGGGATAGGGAGTAGCCACGGGTCAAGCCAGAACCGTACCCCCTGGCCACACCCCACCGCAAAGGAGACACCCAGGCCAATGAAGTGCTTAATCTCCTATATGGCTCTCCAGAACTGAGAGCCCTCCCGCCGCTCACAAGCCAACAGGGGTCGACCCCGAAGGTATTTGGCCTTGATAAGATGCAGCCAGAGCCCACCATCATCTCTAAGGATGCGCCAGACCCACTTCAGCATCAGCGCCACATTAAAGCGCCGAGAGTCGAGGATCCCCAATCCCGCAAGACACTTGGGAGAACAGATATCTTCCCATTTGACCATATGATATCTCTGGTGGCCATCTCTTGCCGCCCAAAAGAACCTAGATAACTCCTTAGATAAGTCGGCATGGGTCCCTTCTGGCAGAAGGTATAGGCCCATCTGGTACATGGGCAGGCTCGAGAGGCATGAGTTAATCAGTATGGACTTGCTCCCCTTGGACATGAGGCGTTCTCTCCAGGGATCCGCTCTCAATCGTACCCTCGAGACCAAGGGGGTCAAGTCCTTGATCAAAACTCTAGTCTCCCGGACAGGCATCCCCAGATACGTAATGGGGAAGTCAGCCAGATCACAATTCAGGTTATCAGCAATCCTCTGTCGCTCCTCCTCAGAGTACCCCAGAACCACCACCTCACTCTTGTCGAAGTTGATCGTCAAACCGGACAATGATTCGAAACAAAGGAGTAGGAACTTCAAGTTAATGATGTCAAGGTCCGAGCCCTGTACCATGATCATGGTATCATCCGCGTATTGGAGGTGGGAGATTCCGCCACCGGGGATCAGATGGCCCACCACCCCCGAGATGTGGCCAGCTACTCTGGCCCTATCCAAGATCTCAGCCAGGGCATCCACCGCCGCGTTGAACATGAGAGGGGATATAGGATCCCCTTGCCTAACCCCGCAGGATGGACGAAAGTATGGGCCAATCTCCCCATTAATGTTGATTGCCGTCTGCCCGCTCATCACGAACTGCATAATACAGCAGATCATGCGGTCGTCAAAACCTCGCCTCTCCAGCATCAACCTCAAGAAGGCCCAGTCCAAGCGGTCATAGGCCTTCTGGAAGTCCAGCTTGAGAAACACCCCTTGTTGACGTTGAGTCTTGACCTCATGAATAATTTCATGGAAGGCCAGAACATCGTCGTGAATGAGGCGTCCCTTCAAGAAGGCGAACTGGAGGGGGTGGGTAAGCCGCTCCAACACTGGAGCGAGACGGAGAGCACAGACCTTGGCAAATAGACGCTGGATGACGTTAATCACGGTAATTGGGCGGAATTGGCGAATGTCCGTGGCCCCCACTACTTTGGGGATCAGGGTAATCACGCCAAGGTTCAGGCGAGACATCACCGGGGTCCCTACATAGAATTCCTGGAACATCTGGAGAACCACTGGCTGGAGCTGGGGCCAGAAAGACTGGAAGAAGCCCACGGGCAACCCATCTGGACCCGGAGCCAAACTAGCCTTCATGGTTTTAAGGGCTGCCGACACCTCCTCCGGGAGAAAAGGACGAGTAAGGTCCTCATTTTCCACAGGGGAGACCATCGCTTCAGCCGACCAGAAGTCCTGAGCAAGTGAGAGGCCCGAGGGAGGCGACGCCGAGAAAAGCTCCCGGTAGAAGTCATAAATATGGGCGGACAGGGCCTGTGGGGATTCCAACAGGTCCTCTCCCGCCCAGAGGCAGGGGATCAAACACTTCATCCTCCTACCATTCGCAACAACATGGAAGTAGGCCGTGTTAGACTCCCCTTGGAAAGTCCAGTTCTGGCGGCTCCGCTGCCGCCAGAACGCCTCTTCTCCCATGTAGATCTCCATAATGGAGGACTTAAGGGAGTACCTATGGGACCACTCCTCGGCCGAGAGGCCGTGGCGGTCAGCCTCCCGATCCAAGGTCTGAATAGCCTCCAGAATATACGCCTTCTGGGCACGCAGGTCCGCCCCCAGGTTCGCCCCCCAACCCCTCATGAACTGGCGAGATAACCTGGCACAGTGGTGCCAGATATCAACAGCACAGTAAACCCGAGGGGTCGAGGCGGCCGCAGATAGCCACCTAGAACGAACCGCCTCCACAAAGCCTCGCTTCTGAAGCCAGAAGGATTCAAAGTGGAAGCGGTTCAGTCTAGGTGGGCGACCCCCTCCGGAAGAGAAGAGGAGCGGGGTATGATCGGACCCAATCCTAGTGACCGCCTTCAGCGCACACAGTGGGAATGCAACTTCCAACTCAACAGAGACAAAGACACGGTCGAGGACGCTGCAGATGGGATGAAGCTGCTTATTTGTCCACGTATATCTAGTGCCCACCCGCACAATATCGCGGAGAGCAAGATCAGCGATGCAGTCGTTGAACATACGCATCCTAGGGAGGTCCACGTTCGCCGAGCTCTTGTCCTCTGTAGAGCGGATCAGATTGAAATCAATAGCTATAACCACCGGGATTTCAGTCCGTTCCACCATCGACTTGAGCTCAAGCAAAAACTCAGTAGACCTCCGATGGTCCGCGGGGCCATAGACAATAATCACCTCCCATTTGAAGCGAGTTTGTCTATGCGTGAGGGCCATGCTCACGAAGAAGTCGCCGCGGTCCGTATCATCTATCTCAAAGGTATCCTCCTTCACTCCCAGGAGGATCCCCCCAGAGTGGCCAGATGCAGGGAGCCAGGACCAGGAGAACTTGCAGCGGCTGAGGGCCTCCAACTCCGCGATGGAGAAATCTTGGTGAATCATCTCCTGAAAGCCAACAATGTCCGGCAGCTCCTGGCGGATGTAGTCCTTGATCTGGAGATGCCGGCCCTCGTGTCCGAACCCCCGGATGTTCCAAATGAACATCCGGAAGGCCCGAGAGAAATCCATCAGGACCCTCAGGCCGGGACGGTCCCCTTAGTGGAGACTGAGCGGGCACGGGGGGGGAGGAGGGCGGGACGCAGCTGCCTTGGGAGGTCTCCCACGTTGCCTACCCGAGGGGGTAGGCACCTGGGTGATCTCCTGCGCATCAGGAGCAGGAGGGGGATCCCTACTGGGGTCAGGCCCGATGAGCCTGTCCTCCGTAAGGATCCGGGAGCGTTCCCGCTCCCGGGCGTCACGCGCCCGGGCAGCGGCGATCGCCCCCGCATACCCCTCCCGCGCCTTAATGGCCGCGAGCTGCTCGAGACGCGGTCCCTTCTCGCCCCGGAATACAATCCCATAGTCATCAGCTACCTCGCCCAGGTGAGCGAGAGAGACCTCTGAAAGAACACAGAACGGAGAACCAGACAAACCCGAGGGGCCCGGGGCAGAGGAGGGGACGACAGAGTCGGAGGAGGTACCTGAGAACTCATCGCGCGCCGCCACCCGGCGAGAGGCCCTCTCCGCCACCGTCGGCTCAGGCCCGGACAAGCCTGTCCGGGAGTCTGCGAGACGGACACTGTGGCGGGAGGGGGCGGGGGAGGAGGCCTGGGGGCCCTGGCCCGACGCAGCTTGGAGGCCGCCGCAGGTGTGGCAGGGCCACCGACGGCCGGTGCGAGACCCAGCGGGTCAGGGGTGTCTAGAGCGAGGGAGTAGCACACCACACCAGGGGAGCGCGGGGACAAGCTGGGGCACACGACCATCCCCTCACTCCCCGAGGACTCCAGCTCCAAGGGGGGCGGGGCGACCGGGGGAGCCGGGCGAAGAGGCGAGCCCCGGGAGAGGTTGGAGCCATACTGCGCGATGTCGAGATCGAGGGAGACGGGGGGGGGCGGTAGCAGCGAGGGAGATCCACCGGGGCCAGCTTGGTCGGTGTGCTCAGGGACAGGGGGCGCTTCCCGGGGAAGAAGGGACCCCCACCGGAGAGACCTGCCGACAGAGAGGGGGCCAGGCCACCTCCAGTGGCCCCCTGCGAGGGACGCGGCGGTGGCGGCGAGGCGTCGGTGGGGAGAGGTGACTCGGGGTCGGAGCCCGAGTCACTGTCGTCTGAGCGCTCCGCCCTGTGTCCCGCCCCCGGGTCGTCACCGCCCCCGGGTTTTTTTCGCCTATCAAAAGTAACATTGTGCGTAGAACGATCACCTTTGCGATCTTTAACCCACAATCACCAACATTTTGACCTCAACTACATTAACACTATGATCGGCACGCTTTCACGTGCACGTGTACCCAAGGAGCTGGATGGAGCATACCATCTTCGAAATACTGTCGAACGAGACCTACCAACCTATCATGTATTTTTGGGATCTACTAAATTTCATAGATTAGGTCGGTTCACCTTACCAAGTCGTTCATATGCTCATGCCAAATCTCACGACCTAGAGGAGACGGACTGATCTTGTCAAGGTAATGATGTTCTCAACTATTGTCAAGCGGAACACTTAATCCGCCGTTTTATTACGGAAAGCGAGGAGTAGGGACATGAGAGTAGGAAATAAGGTTTTAAAGAAACAACTTATATCCGCAAGATGTTATGTGTAGTCCCTCGAGACACATGGTCATACTCCCGAGTAGCATAGTCCAGGAACTTGGATCTCTACTATCAGCAAGGTGAAAAGTAATGATATGCTGTATGGCATGGCATAAGTTCGGAAAAATAGCAAGTCATAGATACAGATGTTAGACAAAATTGTATTTTCCTTATTTCCTTTGGCATAGCGTAGTATGCTACCCGGACTCCTCTTGTAACGCCACCACGGGGGCTTTTCCCGTGCACTATTAACACGTACCCGATGCCCCCTATCGGGGCTATCGTTCCCTCCACAACAATATGGTATCTAGAGCCTCTTCTTCCCTCTAGCGCCGCCGCCGATCAGAAACTCCCCAACAACTTATTCTCCCTCCCGATCGCTAGATCTCTCCTCTCCCAAACAATTCCAATCTTCTCAAACAACCAAAACAACCCACCCTCCTCATACCCGACGATCTGATGGCCATGTCCAGCAAGAACATCACCGTGCTGTCCCTTGGATCGCCTTCGGCTACGAAGCTCACGAGGGACAACTTCCTGGCATTGCAGGCCCAGGTGATGCCCTCCTTATGCGGTGCCCGGATCATGGGACTCCTTGATGGTTCCGATCGCGCTCCGCCTGAACATATGGACGCCCTCGACGAAAATCAGAAGCAAATCTCTGTTCTTAACCTGGACTATGATGCCTGGGTCACCAAGGATGAGAACATTGTAAGTTTTTTAGTCAATCCCCTCTCCGATGATATCCTTCCTCACACCTATGGCCTTGAACACGCTGTTGATATTTGGGGCGCCATCAAAACCCTCTTTGTCACCCAATCCAAAACTAGGGTATCCACACTCCGTGGTGCTCTCACAAACACAAAAATTAGACATGACTGTCGAACAATTTCTCACCAAGATGAAAGGTTTTGCTTCTGAACTTGCTGATGCGGGTAAACCCGTTGATGATGATGAAATCAAAGACTATATTCTTAATGGTCTTGATGACACTTTTAATCCTCTTGTTGCATCTCTCAATGCGGTTCCTACTACATCCCTCAGTGACATGTGTTCACAGATTCTTTCATATGAGTATAGGGAAAATATGCTGGTTGAAACCTGTCAAGGTACCGGTACTTTTACATCTTCTGTCAATGCTGCTCCTCGCCGTCCTCCCCATGCATATGGAGGCGGAGATCCCAAACCACCCCTACTACCCATGCCATATCCCCAGCCACCACCAACATATGCGCCACAACCACCATCCTATTCTCCACCACCATACCATCCTCCACCCCAACCATACCATCCACCACCACCTCATTACCCTCCTCCTCAATGTCATCCTCGACCATACTATCCTCCCCAGCAGCACTACCAGCCGCCGCAACAATATCCACCACGCCCACCCCACCAGCCCAACTGTGGCCCCTCCAAGCAGGATCAAGGGCATCGCCCTAAAGGGGACGTGGCAAGAACCGTGGCTGCGTTGCCACCCCATGGCAAGGAGTTATATGTCAGATTTGCAAAAAAGGAGGGCCATCCAGCCAGCAACGGCTGGTGGCGTTATGGTGATGATGATGACACGCCACCTCCTGATATGACCAACCCAAAAGGTGCCTATGGAGTAAACACCAATTGGGTCATCGACACTGGAGCTACAGATCACACTACAGGACAACTCAACAAGCTTCAAGTTCATGAGCACTACAATGGGCGTGATCAAGTACACAATGCTAGTGGGCAAGGTATGGAAATTGCTAATATTAGTCATTCAGTTTTGCACACCCCAATTGTTCCTTAAAGCTTAAAAATATTCTTCATGTTCCTGATGCCACCACGGATTTACTTTCTGCACATAAAATTACCCTTGACAACAATGCCTTTATTGAAATTCACCCTTTATTTTCTTGATTAAGGACAAGGCAACACAGAAAATCATGTTTAGAGGTCCTTGTCATGGTGGCTTGTATCCTCTTGTCCTGTCTTCTCGGAGTCCTCCAAGCATGCACTTGTCACCACCAAGCCTGCATCCTCTACATGGCATCGACGTCTAGGGTATCCTTCTTCGTTTATTGTTCAACAAATTGTTAGGAAAAACAATCTTTCATATACTCTAGAAATAAATTCTTACATATGTGATCCATGCCAACAGGCAAGTCATCAGTTGCCTTATCATCTGTCCACTAGTGTTTCTACTGTTCCCTTGGAACAAGTTTTTTCTGATGTATGGGGTCCTACTCCTCTCTCTGTTGGCAAACATGCTTATTATGTAAGTTTCATTGATGATGTTAGCAAATATACATGGATTTATCTCCTTAAGAAAAGGTCGGATGTGTATCAAGTGTTTCTTAATTTCTAACAGTATGTTGAACGCAAGTTTGCTAGGAAAATTATTACTATGCAAACTGATTTGGGTGGTGAATATGAAAAGTTAAATGGTTTCTTTCAGAAAGTAGGCATCACTCATCATGTCTCATGCCCCCATGCTTGTCAACAAAATGGTTCTGCCGAACGCAAACACCATCATATTGTTGAAGTTGGTCTTGCCTTACTTGCCAATGCCTCTATGCCAATAAAATATTGGGATGATGCTTTCCTTACAGCTACTTTTCTTATCAACTTGCTTCCCTCAAAGGTCATCAATTTTGATACACCCACAAGAAAACTCTTTCATACCAAGCAAACTATGACTCTCTTCGCATATTTGGATGTGCATGTTGGCCAAAACTTCGTACCTACAACAAAAACAAACTTTCTTTTCGTTCTAAACTGTGTGTTTTTCTTGGATATAGCACACGTCCAAAGGTGTAAAATGCCTTGATGTCTCAACTGGTCGTGTCTATGTTTCTCGTGATGTTGTGTTCGACGAGAATATTTTTCCCTTTGCTTCTCTTCATCCTAACACTGGTCATCGTCTCCATGAGGAAATACTCCTCCTTCCATCACATATATCACATGATGCATCTAGTGATAGGGGTGTACAAGCTAATGAAAATTATTTGCCAATTGTACCTGTTGTTACAACTCCACTAGATATTGTGCCCGAGTCACCTACGACGACTACAGAAGACACTGGTGAAAATTATGTTGAAACGGACTCACATCGTACATCAAATAATAGCCAAGATTTTGCTGCGGAAATGGATGAGGAAAACACGGGATCCCAGGCTGATTCGGTGGAAGAATCTGCCTCGGATCGAGCAGTCATGCCCGTGCGCATTCGCCCCCGCCATCCGGCGCTTGACACGTCTCCGCGGGGACCCCAGGCGCCCGAGTATCCTGGCGCCGCGTCCCGTCCGCACCAGGCAGGTGCCGCCACGTCTCCTGGCCCCTAGACGGACTCCTGCGACCGTGTCACATTCGCACCAATCAGGTGTGTCCTTGTCTCCTGGGCCTGCCTGGTCCCCGACGCGTCGGGGGATAGAGCCTAACCCCGGCATGCCTTCAACAACACACACGCCTGGTGACATGGTTATATCCTACGGGTACACGACTTTAGCATATCTGGTCCAGATCAAGGAAGGCCCATGACAAATATACGCTGGCCCATGAAGACTTTCGGGTGACCAGGGCCCATGACGCCTTCGGATCCTTGGAGAGCAAGACTAGAGTAGATAGAAAATTCAAAGGGTCAAACCCTAAAACCTGTAACCGACTCGATCTGTGCCTGGGACCTGCCTGCCTCTATATAAAGGCCAGGAGGGCACGCCGAGGAGGCTCTCTTACAATCTCTCGCACACCACCTCATATACACCTCCACGCCAGATTGCATCTACGCACCCCTGTAACCTTCGGTTCCACCATAATCAGAGCAGACAAGCAGGAGTAGGGTTTTCCCTCCAGGGGCCTGAACCTGGGTAAACCTCGTGTCCCTGTGTTGCTTGTTTGCTAACCGTTCCGCGATCTCTAGCATCCCCATCTTCTCCAAAACCCAAGTCCATAACGATGGGCATTGACGAGATTAAACCTCGTCAATTGGCGCCGTCTGTGGGAATTGGGGGCGCTGATTGTGCGATCGTGACGGTCCCAACCAAAGCGATCTACAATTCTGCGGCGATGAAGAGTCATCTCCTCGTCGGCGCCTTCGACTTCACCGCCCACGATGTGAACTATATACCAAGATCTATATACTAGATACAAACAATGGGCGGATGTATATCCGTAGAGAACATACCCTTGAAGACCGACAAAGCTTAACGATTTCAACTCGTGGTTGATGTAGACGATCTCTTGCCGATCTCAAGATCGAGAGGAAGTCCTAGCGCCGCAAATCAGCAGCGCATCCGTGCTCGCACACACGTTCGAGGCACCGAGCAACCTCCGCCTCCTCGCTCCAGCGATGCGGCGGAAGCACAACTCTTTCTTGCCGAATAGCCACCGGGAACATGTATCTCGCTAGTCCGAGACCATGGGGGATAAATTCTAGAGGGGGAGAGAGATCCTTCACGAGGAGGTGTGAGAGACAAGTGAGGAGGAGGGGCTCCTTTTATAGGAGGAGGGGGGGGGGAACCCCAAGGGGGTGGCCGGCGCATGGGGGCTTCCCCCTTGCCCTCCCCTCTTCATGTGGGTGGACACTCCACTCACAAAACTCCTCTAAATTCCCTCCACTCGAAATTCCCATTAAATTTCCACCAAATTTAATGCAAACTCTCATTAAATAAAACTCTTTTATTTTATTCAGAATTTTGTCAATTACTTTAATGACAAACATTCACAAATAACCCCTTGATAGAATTCTATTTCACATGCATAACCACTTTATGCAATTTCACCCGAAAACCTGTTTCGGTATCTAGTGAAATAAATTCCTGCGCTTGTTCATTCTTTCGGCATGAAACATTTGCTCCAATTGGATGTCGGTGTCTCTTAAGTGTGTCACCCTACGGTTCGTGAATAATGTGGACATGATCGAGACCCCTCTCGGATCAATAATCAGAAGCAGTATCTGGAGACCCATACTGACTCCCACACATTCAACGATGACTTTCTTGTGATCGTCAGAACCTTTTACGCTAGTATCTTAATCCCTTTGTTTCACGATATATTACATGTCCGAGATTCGATCATCGGTATCTCCATACCTAGTTTGATCTCGTTACCGACATGCACTCTTTCTTGTTCTGTGATATAACATTCTAGTGATCAAATCACTTGCTTGCAAGCTAATCAATGTGATATCACCGAGAGGGCCCAGAGTATATCTATCCGTCCTCGGGATGAACAAATTCCACTCTCGATCCATGAGCCTCAACATAACACTTTATTAGTTCTGAATCCATCTTTATAATCACCCTGTTACGGTGTGACGTTTGATGTTATCAAGAAACTCTTCCGGTGTTAGTGATTGACATGATCTCATGGTCTAAGGATTAGGATCACTTCGTAAGTTGTTATAGAAATATAAACTCAATGACTTTGATCGTAATGCTATACTTCGGATGAATGTTCATCACATCATTACACTAATGTTGTGATCCCTTTATTAACAACATCCAATGTCCATGATCAGGAAACCTTGATCATCTTGTTAATCAACGAGCTAGTTTATGAGAGAGGCATAACTAGGAACTTTCTGTTTGTTTATTAAACACACATGTATTAACGTTTCCGTATTAATACAATTATAGCATGCAAAATAAACATCTATCATATACTTGGAATACACATAATAAACACTTTATTATTGCCTCTCAGGGCATATTCCCTTCAGAATCCCACTTGCACTAGAGACAATAATCTAGTTACATAGTGATAAATCTAACACCCATTGAGTTCTGGTGTTGATCATGTTTTGCTCTAGGGAGAGTTTTAGTCAATGGATCTGCTACATTGAGATCCGTATGTACTTTACAAATCTTTATATCTCCATCCTTGACATGCTCGCGGATGGAGTGAAACCGGCGCTTAATATGCTTGGAATGCTTGTGAGACCTTGGCTCTTTGGCATTGGCAATGGCACCATTGTTGTCACAATAGATCACCATTGGGTCCAACGCGTTTGCCACAACTCCTAGTTCGGATATGAACTCCTTCATCCAAACTGCTTCCTGAGCTGCTTCTGAAGCAGCAACATATTCGGCCTCCGTTGTTGATCCCGCTACCACAGGTTGTTTGGAGCTCCTCCAACTAACCGCTCCGCCATTCATGAGAAATTGTTATCGCCGTATTTTGGCCAAAGACGGAGATGGGCCGTGATCAAGATGGGCTTGGAAGATAAATATATTCAACGTGTTGTTGGATCGGCCTAGTGCGTGGATTTGGGCTAAATTGCCCGTGTATCTTGTATCATAGTAGGTTTCGTGTTTGTTTAGGTTCCGTTTATGATTAGGTAGAGATAGAGTTGTAGAGTTATTCCAAAAAGTAGAGAGTCTCCGGACTATAAATATGTACCTAGGGTTATCGAAAGAAGAGGACAACCACGTTCACAACAAACACAATCTCGGCGCATCGCCACCCCTTGTTTCTAGGGTTTCTTTCGGGTAAGTGCCATGCTGCCTAGATCGCATCTTGCGATCTAGGCAGTATCTACTTATGCGTTACCTGGTTTTACTCGTACTGAAGCGTTGTTGATGGCGAGTAATACTATTATCATAGATTGTTTGAGGCTAGCATCGGTGCTTTTCCATTACTATCGTCGAAGTTATGCTACCTCTAGCTATCTCGCTACCCTTGCACCTTTTCCCAAAGTGCAAGGGTAGCACCTTGCTTGATCTTTATTTAGTCGATTCGATCTGTTATAGTTGTGCCTTGTTCACCAAGGTTTAGTTTAATATCCACGTAATCAGGCCTTACAAACGGGTTGAACGATCCAGTAATGCATAAGGACGTGGTTTATTTATTCTAGAGAAGATGTTCCGGTAATTGGCTTTACGTTGGTTATTAGGCCTCCTCTAGGGTTAATATTCTTCATCTTTTGTACGTACCAGGCTCAATCACGCGTAGGACGTTCCAGTTACGTGGTGAAAACATTAGACTATCGTAGATCGATTTAACTTGTAGTGATCAAGCAAAACCCCATGTTATCATGAATCTAACGCAGAACCATGGGGCAATCGGCTTTAGGAGCCGATTTACAGGGAAACCTGGGAGCCGATTACGGCTCGAATTTTACGTATACTTGTTTACCATGCAGGAAATCAATCGGAGCAATCCTTCACCTTCCTGATCAGGTATAGGTTAGGTGGCACGCCCTCGAACCAAGCCAGGACGTGTGCCGGAGCTTTTGCGGGCCGTCGCCCGAGGGACCAGGGCCTACCAGCAGTCCTGGGAGCCTCCCGGCTCTCCGTGTTTCTCGTCGCTGCTCGCCGGTGGGTTTTGGCAGGCAACACATTCTGGCACGCCCGGTGGGACCTTCAACAACGTCTACATCAACATCCGACGCTGCAATGGAGAACATACCAGTCACTTACGACGATCTACCTGACGAGCACAAGGCTAAGTACGACGAGATCAAGGCTCTCTTCGAGGAAGACCTCATCGGCTCTTTTGAGAGGACCCGTAAGCATGGCATCAGGTGGAAGGGGTTCTCCCCCGAGGGCGCTCTCAATGAGGTGGATCTGTCTCTTCCTTTGGAGGAGCGCACCAGAGCTCTACGACAGGAAGTCAACTACATGGTGGCTCATTCTCTGCACCGCCATTCTGAGAGCCTGGTGAACGCTTTCAAGCGGGTCGCGGTTCGCGTAGTTCAGGAGATCATGAAGCATCGATTCCGTCGGGACCTACTTTAGGGACTCACCAGGGAGAAAGACCGCCTGCACCAGGCCACAACTCCTGCTCGCACTTGCCGCCGAGCCGCCAGAGCAGCGGTTTACGCTGTCTACAAGGCTGAGGCGACCCAGGCGACTGCCAATTCCTGTTTGAGCCACCTAAGGAGATCCCACACGGATATATATGCGCCTACGTGCCGGACTGCAATAACCTGACACGCACCAAACAGATTGCAACCGCAGGGGTTTCTGCGGCAGGAGCTCTTGGGGCAGGATCTTCAGGGGCAGGCGTGTCTGGAGCAGCGATGGCTGGGATGGACGCTGACAAACAAAGTGGCTAGCCAAGTATGCCATCGAACAAGTCATGAGAATCTAGCCCCTACAGCTCAAACAAAGGAGCAAATCGGTACCATCCGAGGGATAGTTCGGCTTCGCGTCAAGAGAAGGACAATCGGCTATTCAAAGCCGTACCCCAACGAGTTTGATCTAATTCCGCTGCCACCCAAGTATAAGCTCCCTGAGTTCTCAAGGTTCAGCGGGTCAGAAGGGTCGAGCTCGATCGAGCACATAAGCCGATACCTGGCACAACTAGGCATGATTTCGGCATCGGATCAGATGCGCGTAAGATTCTTTGCGCAATCTCTGACAGGACCAGCCTTTGGGTGGTACACCTCACTACCACCTGATTCAATTCATACCTGGAAGCAACTGGAAGAGCAGTTCCACATCCAGTACCATTCAGAGGCTACTGAGGCTGGCATTGCAGACCTGGCACAGGTGCGGCAGAAGCGAGGAGAAACTGTAGCCGAGTACATCCAGCGCTTCAGGACTGTCAAGAACCGATGTTACTCGGCTCGTTTAACTGAGAAGGAAGCAGTCGAGCTGGCAGTGTTGGGTCTCTCAGCACCCATCAAGGATCTGGCTTTCCAGGTAGAGTACAACTCATTGGCGCACATGGCCCAGAAACTGACGATGTATGAACAGCGCCACCCTGAGTTGTACCAAGACAAATTCAAACGTCCGATAGGCCTGGTCGATGCAGAAGAAGATCCTACACAGGACCAGGAGGTGGCCGTAGCTGAATGGGCTCGGGGGGCAGATCCTGTGGCCTGCAAATGGGTGAAACAGCAAGGGCCTGCGAAAGGGTTCGACTTCGATGTGAGCAAAGCTGAGCAGATATTCGATCTGCTGCTGAAGGAGAAGCAGCTGAGGTTACCCGAAGGCCACAAAATCCCTACGGCTCAGGAAATGAACGGGAGACCATACTGCAAGTGGCATCATTCGTTCACTCACACCACCAACGAGTGCAAAGAGCTTCACGCCAAATTCAAATGGCGATAGAACAAGGCCATCTGATCCTTGGGCAGTTCGCCATGAAAGTGGACACAAACCCATTTCCAAGGCCAACATGGTAGAACTTCAAGCCCGCGAGGCGAAGCTGGATTTCGCTCGCGTTAATATGGCGGGTCTGGTACCACCATGACACGCATAAGGAGGACGGTGGTCGCCTCGGGCAAGGAAAGAAAGGAGGCTAGTCCATGCGACCGCCCAGCCACAATGACAAAGCGGTACCTAACAGAGGAACAAGTGAGGAGAGTGCGATATCGAAGCCACATTCCACATCTCCTTAACAAGTATGAGCGCCAAGATGACCAACGTCGGCGCCGATGAGACGATTTAAAGATATGAGCACCTTTCTAGGGGACCGTCGAAAGAGAATGAAGGCGCAGACAGGCATTGGGATTGTCCTTTCTTCAAGTATTGCTGGGGCGCGGGAATGAGCCGATTGCCTACAATCGACAACTGCCCGGAATGCGGTCAGCAAAAGGAAGACACGAGGCCAGTGTCAGTATTCAAACGTCTAGGGCCTCTTCCGTCCCAGGGCCGTCACAAGGAGTCCGCTCGAGCAGAATACCTCGAGAAGCCAAAGGATGACAAAGACGAAGACAGGTATCACCGTCCAAGGTGGTGTCCCGACGGACTCAGACACACCCAGAAGCGTAGAGTGCAGCGGCTGCGTAACTTAGAGGAAGCTGAAGCGCAGTATCTCCACGCTTTGAAGAAAGCACGGCCTGATCTGGCCGTCAAAGTGAGGCAGACTTTGGAAACGGAAGACCGCCCGACAAGGAAAGAGTGGCGCCCCAAACCGGTAAAAGCCGATGCAAAGACATCGGCTGGCACAAACATGGTGTTTGTACTCCCGCCGATTCGCGCCAAGAACCGACGAGCTACCAAAGGTACGCTTTGATCGCGGTCCATGGCGGTTATCTTTGAGAAGCCACGTGAGAAGGGTTACAAACATCCGAAAGCCTGCACCGCGAGGTTACATCAATGGGCAACCTGTCGGCAAGATGTTGGTGGACACCGAGCGGCAGTCAATATCATGCCATACTCCATGCTACGACGCTTTGGGACGCCCACCGCAGATCCGATCAAAACCAACGTCACGTTGAGCGACTTCAACGCCGGGTCTTGAACGCAAGGCGTATGAACGTGGACTTGACGGTGGGCAGGAAAACCGCACCACGTCATTCTTCGTCGAGACAGCAAGAGCACTTACACTGCCTTGCTAGGAAGGGATTGATTCACGCTAATTGCTGCATCCCGTCCACAATGCACCAAAGTTCGATCCAAAGGGGATGGAGACGAAGTGGAGGTCATCCACGCATTTATTCTATCGAGATCTCCATAGCTGGCATGAACGTCTGGGAAGCAGAAGACCAAGAGCCGATCTCTGGAATCAATCTAGACGGCTGCGAGCGTATTGAAGCTACAAAAAACGGGGTGAGGCTGGTCTTATCCACTGGCCTTACAGAGTAGAAAAGCCCATGATCATCCGTGGTACGGCCGATCCCTGCGATCGGCCGCAAAAAATAAAAAGCAGCGATCATACGACAAGCAGCTCATGTAGTCGTAGCAGAGAGATGCTCTGCCATTGTAAAGTAATAAGGTGTAAACCGTCTTTGACTGATGCAAGCAAAAAGGGGGCCGATTCAAGCGATCGGCCCAAATTATTTTTGTTGTCCTCACCTACCGTTTGCCCTGTGTTTAGCGTCGATTTGACAGGTGACGGAAAGCTAGGGTATGGGTTTACATCTGCTGATGAGCTAGAAGAGATCGACATTGGTCCTGGGGATAAGCCACGACCAACATTTATCAGCAGAAAGTTAGAGCCGAGTCTGCGGGGCCCGATGATAGCCCTGTTGAAACAATATCCGCATCGCTTCACCAGGACTACAGAGATGCCTGGGTTGGACAGGAGCATCATCGAGCATCGACTCCCGCTCAAAAAGGGATTTCGGCCGTTTCAGCAGCGAGCACGACAAATGAAGGCCGAAATTCTGGAAGAAGTCAAGAAAGAGGTCGAGAAAATGTTGACAGCCAAGTTGATCAGACCATGCAGGTATGCTGAGTGGATTTCTAGTATCGTACCTGTAGAGAAGAAGGGTGGCCAATGGCGTGTTGCTATAGATTTTCGAGATCTCAACAGAGCTACCCCAAAGGATGAGTATCCGATGCCGGTGGCAGAAACATTAATCAATGCAGCAGCTGGTCATAAAATTTTGAGCTTCATGGACGGCAATGCCGGGTACAACCAGATCTTCATGGCTCCAGAAGACATACACAAGACTGCATTGAGTCCTGTGGTCCGTGGGGTTATTTGAATATGTAGTCATGACGTTTGACAAAAAATGCCGCCGCCACGTACCAAAGGGCCATGAATTATATTTTCCATGATCTGATCGGCAACCGGTTGAAATCTACATCGATGACGTGGTGGTCAAGTCTGCCTCAGCGCACGGACACTTGGACGATCTGCAACGCGTCCTGGACCGAACAAGAAAATTCGGCCTACGGATGAATCCAAAGAAGTGTGCTTTCGGGGTGACGGCCGGTCAGTTCTTGGGTTTTTTGGTCCATGAACGCGGAATTGAGATCGGCCTGAAAAGTCAGGAGGCAGTGCGGACAATGAAGCCACCCACCACGAAGAAAGAACTGCAGTCCCTTATCGGCAAGATCAACTTCGTCAGACGATTCATCTCCAATCTGTCAGGAAGGATTGAGCCGTTCATGGGACTAGTAAAAATCAAACCTGACGAGGAGTTCCGCTGGGGGGCAGAACAACAACGAGCCTTTGACGAGATCAAAGAATATCTGACAAAGCCGCCAGTATTAATTCCACCTCAGCCTGACAGGCCGTTCTACATTTACTTGTCAGTAGCTGACACGTCCATCGCCTCGGTAGTGGTGCAAGTTTATGATGGGTTGGAGCGAGTCGTCTTTTACATAAGCAGGAGGATGCTGGACGCAGAGACAAGGTACCACGATATCGATAAGTTGTGCCTCGCTGCTTTTTCACCGCACCAAGTTGCGCCACATTTTGCTATCGCCAGAGATCATCATCATATGCAAATCGACGTCATAAAGCACATCGTCGGCTCCTATGTTAAAAGGCCGACGGGCAAATGGATATTTGCATTATCGAGTTTGACATCCGTATCAACCCGAAAGCGATTAAGGGACAGGCGCCGATCTTATCGCTGAAAGGATCAACACAAACATAGCCGCACTGTCCATAAGAGCGTGGGCTATGTTTTTCGATGGATCAGTTTGTGACGATGGCTACGGCATCGGCATTTTACTCGTGTCGCCCCGGGGGGCAACATTTTATTTCTCCATCAGGTTGTCTACCTCTCGCACCAACAATGTAGCCGAGTACGAGGCGATATGCAAGGGAATGGAGTTACTCCTCGAAGCCGGAGCAGAAGCAGTGGAAATTTTTGGAGACTCCAAGTTGGTGATTTCTCAGCTCACGGAGGACTACAAGTGCGAGAGCGAGTCCCTCTTCCCATTATGGCTGCACTGCCGCGAGCTGATGACGCAATTCCGGTACATAAACTTCACTTGGATCCCACGAGCGCAGAATACCGAGGCGAACGATCTTGCGCATATGGCTTCAGGATACAAGGATGTGGTAGAAGGAGCCGACGCTCGTGCAGTTCTCGGAAGCGACGATCGAGAGCCGATATCTTCAAATACTTGAAAGATTCTCGGGGCACCTAAACGGATAAGGTACAAAGCCATGAAGTACGTGCTTATTGGGGATGACATGTTTTACAGACTGGAAGGGCTATTGCTCAAATGCTCGGGTCACCGAGGCCAATCAGCTCCTACACGAGGTACACGAAGGCGCCTGTGGAACTCACCAATCGGCTCATAAGATGAAATGGTTGATCAGGCGATCAGGGTTTTATTGGCCCACCATGCTTGAGGACTGTTTCAACTACTACAAAGGGTGTCAAGCATGCCAGAAATTTGGAAAAATCCAGATGGTACCCGCGTCAGCAATGAACCCCATCATCAAGCCTTGGCCATTCCGAGGTTGGGGCATGGACATGATCGGAAAAATCAACCCTCCATCAAGCAAAGGCCACATGTGGATTCTGGCTATCACTGATTACTTCATGAAATGGGTGGAGGCTGTCCCGATGAAGTCAGTAAACTCGAAGGATGTTATCAATTTTGTGAAAGAACATGTCATCCATAGATTCGGGATTCCCCAAACTATCACGACCGATGGAGGTTCGGTCTTTATTTCTCAGGAGTTTAGAAAATTCTGCGAGGACATGGGGATCAAGCTGATTAGATCATCTCCATACTATGCTCAAGCAAATGGGCAAGCTGAAGCGTCCAACCAGAGCCTCATCAAGCTGATCAAGAGAAAAGTCGATGAGCACCCAAGGCGTTGGCACGAGGTTTTGTCAGAGGCGTTATGGGCTTATCGCATGTCATGCCATGGAGCAATAAAAACCTCACCATACCATCTAGTATATGGACAAGAAGCCGTCCTACCCTGGGAAATTACGGCTGGATCGAGACGCGTCACTTTTCAGGACGATCTAACAACTGAAGAATACGCAACCCTGATGAGTGACAGTGTGGAGGATTTAACCGAGCTCAGGCTATGGTCACTGGAGAAAATCAAAGAGAACAAGGCCAAAGTAGCTCGTGCATACAACAAGAAAGTGAAGCCAAAGGAGTTCCACGTTGGTGATCTGGTATGGGAAGCTGTGTTGCCCTTGGGGAATAAGGATGCAACATATGGTAAATAGTCTCCAAATTGGCACGGTCCGTACAGGGTCGACCAAGTTTTAAGAGGAAACGCATACATGCTCGAGCAGTTGGATGGCGTAAAGTTCCCAGTGGCAGTCAACGGTCAACATCTCAAGAAATATTTCCCAAGCATGTGGGATGTTGGACAAGAACTTGAGGGGCCGATACATGAAATCGGCTAAGTAAAGGCACGTGAGACGATGGACAGTAAATATGGGGCCGATGCTGAAAATCGGCGAATAAAAAAATATATAGCCGATGCACGGTCATCGACTCTAGAGGTTCACACGTGTTACAAACAGTGCCATTCGCATACAAGCTGTCAAGAAATGCTTCGAGCGTGGAGGGCGCCAAAGATGGACACGATCCACCTCGCAATCTCAGCTTCGTCATCTTCATCTTTGCTTGTCATCGGGTCGTTGTGCAGGCACGTTTTTCGATGGGCAATTGGAGATTTGGGTCGCCCGTTTTGAGAAAGGTCGCAGGTCATCGTTTGAAATCAAGAAGTGGCCGTTTTAATGTGCCTAAAGATGCGACCAAAGCTTGACCCTGTCAACGTTTTTTGGGAAACGCTCTTTGCGATTTGACTTGTTTAACTGTATACGTGCAGTATGTGGAGAGCCGATGCAGTATCATCGGCTTCTAGGACATCGACCTATCGTGGCTATCGGCAAAATCAGGGGCGAACAAGGCAATCTTCGGGAAATAGATTTTCATTCATTCAAAAGGTGATTGCTTACAAAGGACGATTGATTACAAAAGGGAGCCTACTACTACTGTGGCTGCTACTGCTTCCTAATCTAAAGGGCGAGATCGTCGCCGCTGTCGTCACCGCCATCCTCTTCGCTGTCTTCAGCGCTGCTGCCGGCATCATCCTCGCTGCTGCTGCTGAAGAAACCAGCGGGGACCTCTTCGTCCTCCTCGTCATCTTTAGTGTCTTCACTGGACCCGGCGCGGAAGCGCTTCGTCGGCGGATACTCGTCGGAGGAGGTGTCCTCCTCCGATTCCTCCTCCTCGTCGGAGGACTCGACGCCGTCCCACGACCAGCGTCGTTATCGCCGCCCGCCTCGTCAACGAGGAATCAGGCTCTCTTCACCGTCCGTCGACGCATCGCCTCGACCAGACGGTGAAATACCATCCTTTCGTCCCACCATCGTGGCGAAGTATCAGCCGCTGCGGGTGCTCGGCGTCGGCTCTCGGTCGCTAATCGAGTTGGAGGCGTGGGAAGACACACGGAGGAAGCAGAGAGGCCATGGCAAGAAAGAGGGTTTTTTCGCGAAGGAAGAGGGTTTTCGCAACCGGAGGAAGATGGGGATTGTGAACTGTCAAAGAATTTAAATAAGGGAATAGTGGAGAGACGGTTCAATGCCATAGCGGTTCCCAGATTACCGCCAAAATCACCAAATCATGCAATCGGCAGGAGTTGAGAAGACAGGCATCATGATGAAGGGGTAGCGTGATTTGTTCTGCTCGCCACGATTCAGCCGACGCAGCCCGATAAAAAAAAAGAGGAGAAGAAGAAAAAAACACACGGAGTGGTTTTGGAATTATCATTGCCAAAACCAGGGGGCATGTGTTATCGCCGTATTTTGGCCAAAGACGGAGATGGGCCGTGATCAAGATGGGCTTGGAAGATAAATATATTCAACGTGTTGTTGGATCGGCCTAGTGCGTGGATTTGGGCTAAATTGCCCGTGTATCTTGTATCATAGTAGGTTTCGTGTTTGTTTAGGTTCCGTTTATGATTAGGTAGAGATAGAGTTGTAGAGTTATTCCAAAAAGTAGAGAGTCTCCGGACTATAAATATGTACCTAGGGTTATCGAAAGAAGAGGATAACCACGTTCACAACAAACACAATCTCGGCGCATCGCCACCCCTTGTTTCTAGGGTTTCTTTCGGGTAAGTGCCATGCTGCCTTGCGATCTAGGCAGTATCTACTTATGCGTTACCTGGTTTTACTCGTACTGAAGCGTTGTTGATGGCGAGTAATACTATTATCATAGATTGTTTGAGGCTAGCATCGGTGCTTTTCCATTACTATCGTCGAAGTTATGCTACCTCTAGCTATCTCGCTACCCTTGCACCTTTTCCCAAAGTGCAAGGGTAGCACCTTGCTTGATCTTTATTTAGTCGATTCGATCTGTTATAGTTGTGCCTTGTTCACCAAGGTTTAGTTTAATATCCACGTAATCAGGCCTTACAAACGGGTTGAACGATCCAGTAATGCATAAGGACGTGGTTTATTTGTTCTAGAGAAGATGTTCCGGTAATTGGCTTTACGTTGGTTATTAGGCCTCCTCTAGGGTTAATATTATTAATCTTTTGTACGTACCAGGCTCAATCACGCGTAGGACGTTCCAGTTACGTGGTGAAAACATTAGACTATCGTAGATCGATTTAACTTGTAGTGATCAAGCAAAACCCCATGTTATCATGAATCTAACGTAGAACCATGGGGCAATCGGCTTTAGGAGCCGATTTACAGGGAAACCTGGGAGCCGATTACGGCTCGAATTTTACGTATACTTGTTTACCATGCAGGAAATCAATCGGAGCAATCCTTCACCTTCCTGATCAGGTATAGGTCAGGTGGCACGCCCTCGAACCAAGCCAGGACGTGTGCCGGAGCTTTTGCGGGCCGTCGCCCGAGGGACCAGGGCCCACCAGCAGTCCTGGGAGCCTCCCGGCTCTCCGTGTTGCTTGTCGCTGCTCGCCGGTGGGTTTTGGCAGGCAACAGAAATACGTATCCGGATTGAGACTTAGAGTCATCCGGATCGGTATCAAAGCTAGCGTCGACATAACACTTAGCGACGAGCTCTTCTTCACCTCCGTATACAAGAAACATTCCTTAGTTCTTCGTAAGTACTTAAGGATATTCTTGACCGCTATCCAGTGTTCCGAACCTGGATCCGATTGGTACCTACTAGTCAAACTAATAGCGTGTGCCACATCCGGTCTTGTACATAGCATGGCGTACATTATAGAGCCTATGGCTGAAGCATAGGGGACTTTGTCCATTATCTCTCTTTCTTCCGCCGAAGCCGGACTTTGAGTCTTACTCAATGTCTTGCCTTGCAACATAGGTAAGAACCCCTTCTTACTTCCGTCCATTTTAAACTTCTTTAAAATCTTATCAAGGTATGTACTTTACGATAGCCCTATTAGGCGCCTAGATCTATCTCTATAGATCTTTATGCCTAATATGTATGACGCTTCACCTAGGTCCTTCATTGAAAATTTGCTGTTTAGATAACTTTTAACATTGTTTAAAAGTTCTATATCATTTCCGATCAATAATATGTCATCCACATATAATATCAGAAATGCCACATTGCTCCCACTCACTTTCTTGTAAATACAAGATTCTCCATAAGTTTGGACAAATCCAAACTCTTTGATCACCTCATCAAAGCAGAGATTCCAACTTCGTGATGCTTGCTTCAATCCATAGATGGATCGCTGAAGCTTGCACACCTTGTTAGCATCCTTAGGATCGACAAAACCCTTTGGTTGTATCATATACAACTCTTCTTCAATATTACCATTGAGAAACGCGGTTTTGACATCCATCTTCCATATTTCATAATCGAAATATGCAGCAATTGCTAACATAATCCTAACTGACTTTAGCATCGCTACGGGAGAGAAAGTCTCATCGTAGTCAACTCCTTGAATTTGTCGAAACCCCTTTGCGACAAGTCGAGCTTTATAGATGGTCACATTACCATCAAGACGCTTTTCCTTTGAAAATCCATTTGTTCTCCACGGCCTTTTCGCGTGAGGTAATTCCACCAAGTTCCAAACTTGATTTTCATACATGGATTCCATCTCAGATTTCATGGCTTCTAACCATTTTTTGGAATTCGGGCTCATCATCGCTTCTTCATACGTCGCAGGTCATTATTTTCATCAACCATGAAATTCATGAGGATTTCCGTCTGACTCGAGCCGCACGCGTCTGCTTGACTGCGAGGTTCGGTACACTCTTTCGGAGTTTCATGATCATTATCATTAGTTCCCTCTTCAACAGGTGGAGCCAACTCCGGAACAACTTCCGGCGCTGCGCTACTCGCCATACTTTGAAGAGAAGGTTCCACAACCTCTTCGAGTTCTACCTTCCGACTACTCACACCTTTCGCGAGAAACTCTTTCTCTAGAAAGGATCCATTCTTGGCAACAAAACCTTGCCCTCGGATCTGTGATAGAAGGAATACCCAATAGTTTCTTTAGGGTATCCTATGAAGACGCATTTTTCCGCTTTGGGTCCGAGTTTATCCGTTGAAGTTTCTTCACATAAACAGCGCATCCCCAAACTTTAAGAAATGACAGCTTAGGTTTGTTTCCAAACCACAATTCATACGGTGTTTTTTAAACGGATTTAGATGGTGCCCGATTTAAAGTGAATGCAGCTTTAGTGCATAACCCCAAAATGACAACGGCAAGTCCGTCAGACATCATAGATCGAACCATATCTAATAAAGTACGATTACGACGTTCGACACACCATTTCATTGTGGTGTTCCGCAGGTGTGAGTTGTGAAACAATTCCACACTCTTTCATGTGAGTGCTAAACTCAGAACTTAGATACTCACCTCCACGCCGGACCGTAGAAATTTGATCTTTCTATTACGATGATTTTCCACTTCATTCTGAAATTCCTTGAACTTTTCAAAGGTTTCGACTTGTGTTTCATCAAGTAGATATAACCGTATCTACTCAAATCATCCGTGAAAGTAACAAAATAACGATATCCACCTCGTTTATTAACACACTCATTGGACCACATACATCGAATGTATGATTTCCAATAAATCTGCCTGCTCCATTGAACCGAAAACGGGCGTTCTAGTCATCTTGCCCATAAGGCATGGCTCACATGTATCAAATGATTCATAATCAAGTGATTCCAAAAGTCCATCCGAATGGAGCTTCTTCATGCTTAATGCCAATATGACCTAGACGACAATGCCACATATATGCGGATATATCATCATTAAGTTTAATCCTTTTAGCATCAACATTATGAATATGTGTAACATTATCATTGAGATCTAACAGAAATAAACCATTCATCATCGGTGCATGACCATAAAAGATTTCATTCATATAAATGGAACAACCATTGTTCTCAGATTTAAATGAATAACCACTTTGCATCAAACATGATCTAGATACAATGTTCATGCTCAGTGCAGGCACCAGATAACATTTATTCAAGTTTATGACTAATCTCGACGGTAAGTGGAGAGGCAGCGTTCCGACGGCGATTACATCAACGTTTGATCCATTGCCGACACGGATCTTGACCTCACCCCTTGCTAGCAGTCGCTTGTTCCGCAGCCCCTGATTCGAGTTACAAATATTAGCAACTGAACCGGTATCAAATACCCAGGTGCTACTGCGAGCACTAGTCAAGTACACATCAATAACATGTATATCATATATATCTTTGTTTGCCTTGCCGGCCTTCTTGTCTGCCAGATACTTGGGGCGCTTATGCCCAAAGGGCTGGCCCCTTACAATAGTAGCACTTCGGAATCGACTTAGGTCCAACTCGGGGTTTCTTTCAGCAACAGGCTTGCCGCCTTACTTCCTTCGCTTTTCCCTTCTTATCTTTCTTGAAACCAGTGTTCCTATTGATCATCAACACTTGATGTTCCTTTTGATCTCCACTTCAGTTTTAAGCATTGATGAAGCTCGGGAGAGACTTCTTCATGCCTTGCATATTATAGTTCATCACGAAGCTCTTATAGCTAGGTGGTAGAGACTGCAGAAACCGATGGATGCCTAAGTCAATGGGAATCGTTATTCCCAAGGACACAAGCTTATCGGCGTAACCCGACATCTTGAGTACATGCTCACTAACGGAGCTGTGCTCTTCCATCATGCAGCTAAAGAACTTTTCTGAAGCATTGTAGCTCTCTACAGCAGCATGTGTGTCGAAAATCATTTTCAACTCACCCATTGTATCAAATGCATTGCCGTTTTCGAAACGCTTTCGAAGTTCCGGCTCTAGCCCATACAATATGCCGCAATGAACTAAGTTGTGGTCCTCCTGACGAGTCTGATAGACATTCTTCTCCTCGTCAGGGGCATCATCAAAAGGTGGGGGGCCTAACGGCGCTTCTAGCACATATTGCTTTTGTGCAGCAGAGAGGAGAATCCTCAAATTCATGGCCCATTCAGTAAAGTTGCTACCGTTCGTTGCTAGTTTCTCTTTCTCCATGAACACATTGAAATTAAAAGCAGGTGGTGCCATCTACAACAGAATTTGTAAAGTTTAGACTAAGTGTATGATAGATCGAGTTCAACTAATCTATATTACGAATGAACTCCCACTCAAAAGCGACATCCCTCGTGTCCTTTGGGTGATTACATGAACCAAATCCACTACACCAAGTCCGATCATCACGTGAGTCGGTATAGCTTCAAAGGCGAGCATAAAATGGGCATCATATCAACTATATGACTCATGCTTAACCTTTCGGTCTGTGTTCCGAGGCCATGTCTGTACATGCTAGGCTCGCCAAGTTAGAACCTTAGTATTTGCGTGTAATCGCTTTACACCAAAATATGGTCGTGGATCCAAGAACACCCGATCATCACGTGATGTCTTGGAGCGAAAACATAATCGGTGCATACTAAAGGAAGAACACATTCTTATCTTGATATTTAAATGAGGGATCATCTTATTATGCTTAACAAAGCGCTAAACAAGCAATATAAGATGTAATCAAACATCATATGTTTATTAGTGAAATTATATGGTTCCCGCAGATGATCTCTATCATGTGCATCGTGGTATGATCACTATCATACCTATATGTAAATCCAAGGTCTATGGATTTTACGCTATGTGTGTTGTAAGAGTATCATCTCATACTTCTACTTACAACACTACCATATCATAACACTAGCCCAAAGAACAATCTAAACTAGACGCCTCTAATTTATCCATTGCAAGTTTTACGTGGCTTAGGGCTTTCGAGATAGAACCGTTCTTACCTACGAACATGAACCACAATGAGGATAATCAAATTATTGACAACTCGATTGCAAAATAGATATTGACTATAGTAGGAGAGACAGACACCCGCTAGCCACTTATGCAAACTAGTTGCATGTCAAGCGTGGAACAGGTCTCATGTGCGAGGACATGTAAAGTTTGTCCGGGCCGCTTCATCCCACTATGCCACCAATATCCAAAATCACAACAAAGGAGCAACAACATGATCATCATCGCCCACATACTCATATGTGTACTACCCGTGTAAAGTATCTACGCATAGATCCGGCTCTGATACCACTGTAGGGTTCGCAGCATAGAAAACAAAAATTTTCCTACGATGTGAACTATATACCAAGATCTATATACTAGATACAAACAACGGGCGGATGTATATCCGTAGAGAACATACCCTTGAAGACCGACAAAGCTTAACGAGTTCAACTCGTGGTTGATGTAGACGATCTCTTGCCGATCTCAAGATCGAGAGGAAGTCCTAGCGCCGCAAATCAGCAGCGCATCCGTGCTCGCACACACGTTCGAGGCACCGAGCAACCTCCGCCTCCTCGCTCCAGCGATGCAGCGGAAGCACAACTCTTTCTTGCCGAATAGCCACCGGGAACATGTATCTCGCTAGTCCGAGACCATGGGGATAAATTCTAGAGGGGGAGAGAGATCCTTCACGAGGAGGTGTGAGTGAGAAGTGAGGAGAGGGCTCCTTTTATAGGAGGAGGGGGAACCCCAAGGGGTGGCAGCGCATGGGGCTGCACCCTTGCCTCCCTCTTCATGTGGGTGGACACTCCACTCACAAAACTCCTCTAAATTCCCTCCACTCAAAAGTCCACTCAAAATTCCCATTAAATTTCCACCAAATTTAATGCAAACTCTCATTAAATAAAACTCTTTATTTTATTCAGAATTTTGTCAATTACTTTAATGACAAACATTCACAAATAACCCCTTGCTAGAATTCTATTTCACATGCATAACCACTTTATGCAATTTCACCAAAACCTGTTTGGTATCTAGTGAAATAAATTCTGCGCTTGTTCATTCTTTCGGCATGAAACATTTGCTCCAATTGGATGTCGGTGTCTCTTAAGTGTGTCACCCTACGGTTCGTGAATAATGCGGACATGATCGAGACCCCTCTCGATCAATAATCGAAGCGGGATCCGAGACCCATCGACTCCCACACATTCAACGATGACTTTCTTGTGATCCGTAACCTTTACGCTAGTATCTTAATCCCTTTGTTTCACGATATATTACATGTCCGAGATTCGATCATCGGTATCTCCATACCTAGTTTGATCTCGTTACCGACATGCACTCTTTTCTCGTTCCTGTGATATAACATTCTAGTGATCAAATCACTTGCTTGCAAGCTAATCAATGTGATATCACCGAGAGGGCCCAGAGTATATCTATCCTTCATCGGGATGAACAAATTCCACTCTCGATCCATGAGCCTCAACATAACACTTTATTAGTTCTGAATCCATCTTTATAATCACCCTGTTACGGTGTGACGTTTGATGTTATCAAGAAACTCTTCCGGTGTTAGTGATTGACATGATCTCATGGTCTAAGGATTAGGATCACTTCGTAAGTTGTTATAGCAATATAAACTCAATGACTTTGATCGTAATGCTATACTTCGGATGAATGTTCATCACATCATTACACTAATGTTGTGATCCCGTTATTAACAACATCCAATGTCCATGATCAGGAAACCTTGATCATCTTGTTAATCAAAGAGCTAGTTTATGAGAGAGGCATAACTAGGAACTTTCTGTTTGTTTATTAAACACACATGTATTAACGTTTCCGTATTAATACAATTATAGCATGCAAAATAAACATCTATCATATACTTGGAATACACATAATAAACACTTTATTATTGCCTCTCAGGGCATATTCCCTTCAAGGTCCACCCGACGGATGCCTCCAAGATGTCGCTGATCGCCAACGATCTCAGCTCCGTATAGGAAAGCGTGCTCATTGAATTCCTCCATGAGCGCTGGGAAATCTTCGCCTGGTGTCCTGCGGACATGCCAGGAGTTCCCAGGGAATTTGCCGAGCACGCACTCTTTCCAGACGCCAAGCCCGTCAAGTAGTCCACCCGACGACTGTCCGAACCACGGGACAAAGTAATCGGAGTCGAAGTCAACAGACTACTCGATGCAAACTTCATCAGGGAGAATAAAGAGAGCGAGTGACTCGCCAACACCGTAATGGTCCCCCAAAGGACATGGGCATCCTGCGGATGTGCGTGGACTTCACATCGCTGAACAAGCACTGCCCGAAGGATCACTTCCCTCTCCCTCGGATCGACCAGATCATCGATTCGACGATAGGATGCGAGAAGCTCTCCTTCCTCGACGCCTACTCAGGCTACAACCAGATTCGACTGAAGGTCGAAGATCAGGAGAAAACGGCGTTCATCACGCCGTTCGGAGTGTTCTCCTACAACACAATGCCCTTCGGGCTAAAGAACGTGTGTGCCACGTACCAGCGGTGCATGCATGCATGCCTGAAGGACCAGATCGGTCGCAATATCCAAGCCTATGTCGACGACATAGTCATCAAAACCAGGGAGGCAAAGACGCTCATCAACGATATCCGTGAGACGTTCGATAACCTTGATCGATACAAGATCAAGTTAAACCCAGAAAAATGCGAGTTCGGCGTCTCATCTGGTCAGCTGCTAGGATACTTCATATCCCAGCGAGGGATCGAGGCGAACCCGAAGAAAATCCGGGCCATAATGGCCATGGAGAAGCCGAAGAACCTCAAGGGTGTCCAGCAGCATGCAGGACGAATCACGACATTGAGCAGGTTCAACAGCCGCATGGGCGAGAAAGCCCTCCCATTCTATCAGTTGCTGCGCAAGGCAGACAAATTCGAGTGGACGCTTGAGGCGGATGATGCATTCGAAGATCTAAAGCGGTTGCTCTCTACCTCGCCCGTCTTGGTTACGCCAAAGGAGCGCGAGCCTCTACTGCTGTACATAGCAGCTACACACCAGGTGGTGAGCACCGTACTGGTGGTGTAGCGACCCGAAGAAGGCAAGACCCTGTTCCTTGTAGAAGCACCCGAGAACCTCCTTGGCCTTGGCAAGCGAGCCGACCATGGTACCGCAGCGGTCTTCGACCGCCGCAGCAGCATCATCCAGAGCACTCCCGTGCTCCAGAGCACCGCGATCAAACTCGATGCCCGCAGCATCTAAAGAAACAAAGGAAGCAACATAAATAAAAGCACTACAAGGAAAGGCAAAGAAGCCGAAAAGAGAAGACAGAGAAACCCACCCGAAACAGCCTTGGCAGCCGCCATCAGCCTGCCGGCTACCTCTCTCTCGCGCGAAGCCGTGGCGGTGGCGAGCTGCTCCTCGCGGTCCGTAGCCTCCTGCTGCAGGCGCTCCTTGGCCTCGGCCGCGTTGGCCAGCTCCAGCTCGAGGCGCTCCTTCGCACTAACGGCGACCTCGGCTTTCTTCTCTGCTTGCCCAAGGCTCTTTTTGAGAGCATCAAGCTCACGGAGAGAGGTATTGTGGTCCTCTGCAGTCAGCAACACACCTGTCAGATCGAAGTACAAAAATACAAGAAGAAGCAAAAAGACCAAGTCGTAAGCATACCTTGAATCTGTTTGAAGCCGGCCTCCAATACCAGGTGCTGCTGCACCAGCTCGTTGGCGCCTTGTACAAAAGGCTGCAAAAAGAACTACTGTTCAAAAGAATGGCTCAGGGGCTACACCCAAAAGAATGCGGAAAAACAAGGTACACATACGAAAAACACTCGGGGGCTCCCCCCGAGACTCGAAGGAAAAACGAACAACAAAATACCCTACAGATGCTCGGGGGCGCCCCTCGAGGCGCAAAGAAACAATGATCAACAGATCATCCGAAAAGGCTTGGGGGCTCCCCCTGTGGCAGAAAACATAATTACTTACTGTTGCCTATCAAAACCCACCGGCGAGCAGCGACGAGCAACACGAAGAGCCGGGAGGCTCCCAGAACTGCTGGTGGGCCCTGGTCCCTCGGGCAACGGCCCGCAAAACTCCGGCACACGTCCTGGCTTGGTTCGAGATGCCACCTGACCTATACCTGGTCAAGAAGGTGAAGGATTGCTTCGATTGATTTCTGCATGGTAAACAAGTATCGTAAAATTCGAGCCGTGACCGGCTCCTGAGTTTTCGTGAATCGGCTCCTGGAGCCGATTGTCCCATGGTTCGCATTAGATCTCACGATAACATGGGGTTTTGCTTCATCATTACAAGTTAAATCGATCATTTACGGTTTAATGTTTTCACCACGTAATTGGAACGTCCCACACGTAATTGAGCCTGGTAGATACAAAAGATGATAGAAAACTAACCCTAGAGGAGGCCTAACAACCGACGCAAAGTCAATTACCGGAACAACTCCTCTCGAACTAGCAAACCATATCCTTACGTACTACTGGATCGTTCAACCCGTTTGCAAGGCCTGACTACGTGGATATCAAACTAAACCTTGGAAAACAAGGCATAACTATAACAGATTGAATCAACTGAATAAGGATCAAGCAAGATGCTACCCTTACACCCGGGAAAAGGTGCAAAGGCAGCGAGGTAACTAGAGGTAGCATAACTTAAACAATCATAGCGAAAAGTACCGATGCTAACCTAAACAAATCTACTATAATAGTATTACTCGCCATCAACAAGGCTTCAGTACGAGTAACACCAAATAACGCATAAGTAGATACTGCCTAGATCGCCAGATGCGATCTAGGCAGCATGACACTTATCCGAAAGAAACCCTAGAAACAAGGGGTGGCGATGTGCCGAGATTGTGTTTGTTGTGAACGTGATTGTCCTCCTTTTCTCGATAACCTTAGGTACATATTTATAGTCCGGAGACTTTTTATCTTTGGAATAACTCTACAACTCTATCTCTTACCTAAACTGAAACGGAACCTACTACAATATACAGATACACGGGCAATTTAGCCCAAATCCACGCGCAAGGCCAATTCAACAACACGTCGCATATACGTATCTTCCAAGCCCATCTTGATTACGGCCCATCTCCTCCTTTGGCCAAAATATGGCGATAACACATGCCCCCCTGGTTTTGGCAATAATAATTCCAAAACCACTCTGCTGATGTTTTTCTTTCCCTCCCTTTTTCTTCACATCGGGTTACGCTGCGAGCAGAATCGCCACGCCACCCCTCATCATGATGCCTGTCTTCTCAACTCCTTGAAGTGCATGATTTGACGAATTTGGCAAGACATTCGGGAAACCTATGGCATTGAACCGCCTCCCACTATTCCCTTATTCAACTTCATCCGAGCAGTTCGCGTCCCATCTTCCTCCAAGAGCCAAAAACCCTCTTCCTCCGCCGAAAAACCCTCTTCCTTCGCCATGGCCTCCTCTTCCGCCTGTTCCTCCCGTCTTCCAACACCATTAGCGACCGGGAGCCGACGCCGAGCACATACCGCCGGCAAGATGACTCGCCCCACAATGGTGGGACGAGAGGATTGGGATTTCGCTTGGTCGGAGGACGATGTGTCGATCGACGGCGAGGAGGGCCTGCAGCCTCGTCGACGGGAACCGGAGGCGAGCAGCGACGACGCTGGTCTGACGGCGCCGAATCCTCCGACGAGGAGGAGTCGAGGAGGACACCTCCGACGAGTATCCACCGGTGAAGATCTTCCGCCGGGTCCAGCGAGGACACCGAAGACGACGACGAGGACGAGGAGGCCCCCGCTGGCATCTTCAGCAGCAGCAGCGAAGACGACGCCGGCAGCAGCGCTGATGACAGCGAACAAGACGACGGCGAAGACAGCGGCGACGACCTCGGCCTCTAGATTAGGAACCAGTAGTAGTAGTAGTAGGCTTCCTTTTGTAAGCAATCAGCCCCACTGTAAATAATCGTCTTTTGAATGAACGAAGATTACTTTTCCAACTCGAAGATTGCTTTTCCGACCCAATTTCGCCGATAGTCAAAATAGGTCGATGCTCCAGAAGCCGATAGTACTGTATCGGCTTTCACCACACTGCGCTCATACAGTCAAACAAGTCAAATCTCAAAGAGCCGATGGTAAAGCATCGGCTTTCAAAAAACGTTGACAAGGTCAATTTTGGTCGCGTATTTAAACAAATCTGAGCGGCCACTTTCCAGTTTCAAACGGTAACCTGCGACCTTCTTCAAAAAGGGGAGACCCAGATCTCCAATTGCCCACCGACCAGATCGAGCTCACTGACAAGAACCCTCGATCCCCAACGCATAGATCCATCTCCGCCGCAAACTAGATGGCGGAATCGTCCAACACCAACCCGAGGTCTCCGCTCAAGGTACGCCTACTCCTGATCGAACGCGATGCTAGAATTTAATGGCGAACACCTGAATTAATGCCTTATTCTACCATTAAATTTTCTAGGTTTCAGACATTCTGCTGCCGCATCCTTCTCTCCCAAATTCTCTCTGTCTTGGCCCTCGTACAGATTCTAGTCCTTCCCATTTCTTTCTCCACCATCTTACAGAGAGCAGAGCCTGACCATTTCGATCCTCTATGACATCCCGTGGAATGTGTACCACTACTTGTAAATTTTCTTGATGCAGCTCACATATGATTCTTCTACTAACCCACTCTTTCTCTCTCGGCAACAAGATGGCTGAACCTATGCAGTGATGGTTCCCTTCGAGTTCTTTCCAGCCCTGTGGTTCTTTCTCAAAAACTCGCCACCTTTGAAAAGGTCATGATGCAGAACCAGCCGATAACACCACAATCGGCTTCCAAGAACCAAGCAACTCCTAAGTCAGCTGCCCCTCGAGTTCCAACTAAAACAAGAACGATGGCGAGGAAGGTAGCTGCCAGGAAGACCTTGAGGCGCCGGAGCCCTTCTCCAGAAAGCTCGCATGTAGGCTGATCCATGCCTTGGTCAATCCTTCTCATTCTCCCATTCTTGCAGACATGCTCGTGCTCACTGGTTCTCCTTTTTTACAGGCTTCCGTCGAAGACACCTCCAGCGAAGACACTCAGACCCATCGAGGAGAACTGGGCCCAACAGATTCTGAGAGGACCATCACACCGAGCCAGCCAGATTCACCACCATCGACTTCCAGGAAAAGGTCGGTTCTGAACCCACGCCCCCGAGCATCGGGCCGGGGCCAGTGTGGTCCCAAGAGAGCTCGCAAGGATGCAAGCTTTTTCGTCGAGCCAGGAGGTTTCGAAAATCACCACCCTTCATGCTCTTACCACTTGTTTCCTTTTGTCTGCCGATTTATCGTTATTTACATCGGCTAAGCACCTTCCCTGCAGACGACTGACGTTTCCAGTGGGAAGGCTGGGGCAGTGCCGATGCCTTTAGCCAAGCCGGGTCTAGCAATCCCCGAAGGTGCAGATGAAACGGCTACCACTTTGGCCAAGCCCCCAGCAACCACACACAAACCGATCGTCTCCTCATCTGCTATCCCCTCGATCTTAGGAGAGGTACATTAGCTTCTTTCGGCTCATCCTTACACGTTTGGACGCATACTGATGCTTTTTCCGGCTGCCAGAGTTGTGATATTTCAGGCTTGCTGACGTTCGACCCTGAATCCATCGAACCAACCCCCCCTGTTGCTGCTGATGAACCATGAGCCAGGGCTGTTGCACCTCAATTCCAGCGTCTTAAAGCCTTGCTGTCCTCCCCGATCGAAGAGTTGATCGAGGGTTCTGAGGAGGTGAAAAGCGTTCTGGCTGAAATAAAAGACCAACTCCCAGTAGCATTGCAGGTGAAGCTTTGGCTAGTTGTAACTCTGTCTTTCTACGGGTCAAGGGTGAAGTTAGCTCGTGAGAGGATCAGTCTGCGCCGCGCCCAACTTCCACTGAAGGCCAATATCGCAAACAGATGTCAGCAGCTCAACGAGAAAAAGGCGTCTCTGGATGCCAAAACTGACACCTCTGTCAGTACCGCCGAGCTAGCATCCTTGAAAAGGGAGTTGGAAGATCTTGAAGAGAAGGTCCGGGCGACTAAACAGCTCATTCGCGACAAGGAAGAATCCATCGCCCGCTCCCAAGACGAAGCAAAAAGCCTCAAAGCTCAACCGAAGACCGATCTGGCGGAAATACGTGCCCTGAACAAGCAACTAGTGACGGGCAAGGACGAAGATGACGAAGCCGAGATCGCCGAGGTGGATCGTGTCCATGCTGACGCCCTCCACGCCTTCGAGGCATTTCTTCAGTAGCTCGTTTATGTAAACTGGCATCTGCTTGTAACAGTTTGAACCTCTAGAGTCGATGACTGTGCATCGGCTATATATTTTCTTTTTTCTTTGGCCGATTTCATGTATCGGCCCCCACATTTCACTGTCCATCATCCCACATGCTTGGGAAATATTTCTTGAGATGTTGGCCGTTGACAGCCACTGGGAATTTTACGCCGTCTAGCTCCTCAAGCATGTACGCGTTCCCTCTTAAAACCTGATCGACCCTGTATGGCCCGTGCCAATTTGGAGACCATTTACCATATGTTGCATCCTTAGTCCCTAATGGCAACACAGCTTCCCATACCAGATCGCCGACGTGGAACTCCTTTGGTCTCACTTTCTTGTTATATGCACGAGCTACCTTGGCCTTGTTCTCTTTGATTTTCTCAAGCGACCACAGCCTGAGCTCAGTTAAATCCTCAACACTGTCACTCATCAGGGTGGCATATTCTTCAGTTGTTAGATTGTTCTGAAAAGTGACACGTCTTGATCCAGCCGTAATTTCCCAAGGCAATACGGCTTCTTGTCCATAGACTAGATGGTATGGCGAGGTTTTTATCGCTCCATGGCATGACATGCGGTAAGCCCATAAAGCCTCTGACAGAACCTCGTGCCAACGCCTAGGGTGCTCGTCGACTTTCCTCTTGATCAGCTTGATAAGGCTCTGGTTGGACGCTTCAGCTTGTCCATTCGCTTGAGCATAGTATGGAGATGATCGAATCAGCTTAATCCCCGTGTCCTCACAGAATTTTCTGAACTCGTGAGAAATGAAGACCGAACCTCCATCGGTCGTGATAGTTTGGGGAATCCCGAATCTGTGAATGACATGTTCTTTCACAAAATTGATAACATCCTTTGAGTTCACTGACTTCATCGGGACAGCCTCCACCCATTTAGTGAAGTAATCAGTAATGGCCAAAATCCACATGTGGCCTTTGCTTGATGGAGGATTGATCTTGCCAATCATATCCATGCCCCAACCTCGGAATGGCCAAGGTTTGATGATGGGGTTCATTGCTGACGCGGGTACCATCTGAATCTTCCCAAATTTCTGACATGCTTGCACCCTTTGTAGTACTTGAAGCAGTCCTCAAGCATGGTGGGCCAATAAAACCCTGATCGCCTGATCAACCATTTCATCTTGTGAGCCGATTGGTGAGTTCCACAGGCGCCTTCGTGTACCTCGTGTAGGAGCCGATTGGCCTCGGCTGTCCCCAGACATTTGAGCAATAACCTCCAGTCTCAGAAACATGTCGCCCCGATAAGCACATACTTCATGGCCTTGTACCTTATCCGTTTAGGTGCCCCAGGCGAATCCTTCAAGTAATTGAAGATATCGGCTCTCCGATCGTCTGCTTCGAATCAGATCAACATCGGCTCCTCTGCTACATCCTTGTAGCTGAAGCCATTGTGCAAGATCATTTGCCTCGGTATTCTGCGATCGCGATCGGTGAAGTTTATGTACCGAATCGTGCCATCAGCTCACGGCATTGCATCCATAATGGGAAGAGCGACTCGCTCACACCTGTATTCCTCCGTGAGTTGAGAAATCACCAACTTGAGTCTCCAAAATTTCCACCTTACGCTCCAGCTTCGATGAGCAACTCCATTCCCTTGCGTATCGCCTCATACTCAGCGACGTTGTTGGTGCGAGGGGCAGATAACCTGATGGAGAAGGAAAATGTTGCCCCCCGGGCAACACGAGTAGCATGCCGATGCCGCACCCATCGTCACAAACCGATCCATCGAAAAACATAGCCCACGCTCGTATAGACAGTGTTGCTATATTAGTGTCGATCCTTTCAGCGATAAGGTCGGCCAATGCCTGACCCTTAACCGCTTTCGCCGGTTGATACCGGATGTCAAACTCTGATAATGCAAACATCCATTTGCCCAGTCGGCCTTTCAACATAGGAGCCGACAGCATGTGCTTTATGACATCTGATTTGCATATGATGACAATCTCCGCTGATAGCAAAATGTGGCAGCTTAGGTGCGAGGTGAAAAAAGCAGAGGCACAACTTGTCGATCTCAGGATACCTTGTCTCTGCATCCAGCATCCTTCTGCTGATGTAAAATACGACTCGCTCCAGCCCATCATAAACTTGCACCACCACTGAGGCGATGGACGTGTCAGCTACTGACAAGTAAATGTAGAATGGCCTATCCGGCTGGGGCGGAACCAACACTGGCGGCTTCATCAGATATTCTTTGATCTCGTCGAAGGCTCGTTGTTGCTCTGCCCCCCAGCGGAATTCCTCGTCAGATTTAATCTTCACCAATCCCATGAACGGCTCAATCCTTCCTGACAGATTGGAGATGAATCTTCTGACGAAGTTGATCTTGCCGATGAGAGATTGCAGTTCTTTCTTCGTGGTAGGTGGCTTCATTGTTCGCACTGCCTCCTGACTTTTCAGGCCGATCTCTATTCCACGTTCATGGACCAAAAAACCCAAGAACTGACCGGCCGTCACCCCGAAGGCACACTTCTTTGGATTCATCCGTAGCCCGAATTTTCTTGTTCGGTCCAGGACGCGTTGCAGATCGTCCAAGTGTCCTTGTGAAGGGAATATGCCCTGAGAGGCAATAATAAATTGTTTATTATGTGTATTCCAAGTATATGATAGATGTTTATTTTGCATGCTATAATTGTATTAATACGGAAACGTTAATACATGTGTGTTTAATAAACAAACAGAAAAGTTCCTAGTTAAGCCTCTCTCATAAACTAGCTCGTTGATTAACAAGATGATCAAAGGTTTCCTGATCATGGACATTGGATGTTGTTAATAACGGGATCACAACATTAGTGTAATGATGTGATGAACATTCATCCGAAGTATAGCATTACGATCAAAGTCATTGAGTTTATATTGCTATAACAACTTACGAAGTGATCCTAATCCTTAGACCATGAGATCATGTCAATCACTAACACCGGAAGAGTTTCTTGATAACATCAAACGTCACACCGTAACAGGGTGATTATAAAGATGGGTTCAGAACTAATAAAGTGTTATGTAGAGGCTCATGGATCGAGAGTGGAATTTGTTCATCCCGATGACGGATAGATATACTCTGGGCCCTCTCGGTGATATCACATTGATTAGCTTGCAAGCAAGTGATTTGATCACTAGAATGTTATATCACGGGAACTAGAAAAGAGTGCATGTCGGTAACGAGATCAAACTAGGTATGGAGATACCGATGATCGAATCTCGGACATGTAATATATCGTGAAACAAAGGGATTAAGATACTAGCGTAAAAGGTTCCGACGATCACAAGAAAGTCATCGTTGAATGTGTGGGAGTCAGTATGGGTCTCCAGATCCCGCTTTTGATTATTGATCCGAGAGGGGTATCGATCATGTCCGCATTATTCACGAACCGTAGGGTGACACACTTAAGAGACACCGACATCCAATTGGAGCAAAAGTTTCATGCCGAAAGAATAAACAAGCGCAGAAATTTATTTCACTAGATACCAAACAGTTTTCGGGTGAAATTGCATAAAGTGGTTATGCATGTGAAATAGAATTCTAGCAAGGGGGTATTTGTGAATGTTTGTCATTAAAGTAATTGACAAAATTCTGAATAAAATAAAAGAGTTTTTTTAATGAGAGTTTGCATTAAATTTGGTGGAAATTTAATGGGATCTTTGAGGATTTTGAGTGGAGGAATTTGGAGGAGTTTTGTGAGTGGAGTGTCCACCCACATGAAGAGGGGAGGGCAAGGGGCAGCCCCATGCGCGGACACCCCTTGGGGTTCCCCCTCCTCCTATAAAAGGAGCCCTCCTCTCACTTCTCACACACACCTCCTCGTGAAGGATCTCTCTCCCCATCTAGAATTTATCCCCATGGTCTCGGACTAGCGAGATACATGTTCCCGGTGGCTATTCGGCAAGAAAGAGTTGTGCTTCCGCTGCATCGCTGGAGCGAGGAGGCGGAGGTTGCTCGGTGCCTCGAACGTGTGTGCGAGCACGGATGCGCTGCTGATTTGCGGCGCTAGGACTTCCTCTCGATATTGAGATCGGCAAGAGATCGTCTACATCAACCACGAGTGGGACTCGTTAAACTTTGTCGGTCTTCAAGGGTATGTTCTCTACGGATATACATCCGCCTGTTGTTTGTATCTAGTATAAATAGATCTTGGTATATAGTTCACATCGTAGGAAAATTTTTGTTTTCTATGCTGCGAACCCTTCAAAGGGTATCGAGCCGGATCTATGCGTAGATACTTTACACGGTAGTACACATATGAGTATGTGGGCGATGATCATGTTGTTGCTCCTTTCTTGTGATTTTGGATATTGGTGGCATAGTGGGATGAAGCGGCCGACAAACTTTACATGTCCTCGCACATGAGACCTGTTCCACGCTTGACATGCAACTAGTTTTGCATAAGTGGCTAGCGGTGTCATCTCTCCTACTATAGTCAATATCTATTTTGCAAGCGAGTTGTCAACAATTTGATTAATCTCGTTGTGGTTCATGTTCGTAGGTATGAGCGGTTCTATCTCGAAAGCCCTCACCACGTAAAACTTGCAATGGATAAATTAGAGGCGCCTAGTTTAGATTGTTCTGGGCTAGTGTTATGATATGGTAGTGTTGTAAGTAGAAGTATGAGAAGATACTCTTACAACACACATAGCGTCATAAAATCCATAGGCGTGGATTTACATATAGGTATGATAGTGATCATACCACGATGCACATGATAGAGATCATCTCGGGAACCATATAATTTAACTAATAAACATGTGATGTTTGATTGCATCTTATATTGCTTATTTAGCGCTTTGTTAAGCATAATAAGATGATCCCTCATTTAAATATCAAGATAAGAATGTGTTCTTACTTAAGTATGCACCGATTAAGTTTTCCGCTCCAAGACATCACGTGATGATCGGGTGTACTTGGATCCTCGACCATACTTGGTGTAAGACAGTTACACATAAAAATACTAAGGTTCTAACTTGGCGAGCCTAGCATGTACAGACATGGCCTCGGAACACGTAACCGAAAGGTTAAGCATGAGTCATATAGTTGATATGATGCCCATTTGATGCTCGCTTTGAAGCTATACCGACTCACGTGATGATCGGACTTGGTGTAGTGGATTTGGTTCATGTAATCACCAAAAGGACACGAGGGATGTCGCTTTTGAGTGGGAGTTCATTCGTAATATAGATTAGTTGAACTCAATCTATCATACACTTAGTCTAAACTTTACAAATTCCGTTGTAGATGGCACCACCTGCTTTTAATTTCAATGCGTTCATGGAGAAAGAGAAACTAGCAACGAACGGTAGCAACTTTCTTGAATGGGCCATGAATTTGAGGATTCTCCTCTCACTGCACAAAAGCAATATGTGCTAGAAGCGCCGTTAGGCCCCCACCTTTGACGATGCCCCGACGAGGAGAAGAATGTCTATCGACTCGTCAGAGGACCACAACTTAGTTCATTGCGGCATATTGTATGGGCTAGAGCGGAACTTCAAAGCGTTTCAAAACGGCAATGCTTTTGATACAATGGGTGAGTTGAAAATGATTTTCGACACACATGTCAGAGAGAGCTACAATGCTTGTAAAAGTTCTTTAGCTGCATGATGGAAGAGAACAGCCCGTAAGTGAGCATGTACTCAAGATGTCGGGTTACGCCGATAAGCTTGTGTCCTTGGGAATAACGATTCCCATTGACTTAGGCATCCATCGTGTTCTGCATCTCTACCACCTAGCTATAAGAGCTTCGTGATGAACTATAATATGCAAGGCATGAAGAAGTCTCTCCCGAGCTTCACATGCTTAAAACTGCAGTGGAGATCAAAAGGAACATCAAGTGTTGATGATCAATAGGAACACTGGTTTCAAGAAAGACAAGAAGGAAAACGGAAGGAAGTAAGGTGGCAAGCCTGTTGCGCGCTGAAAAGAAACCCCGAGTTGGACCTAAGTCCGATACCGAAAGTGCTACTATTGTAAGAGGATCGCCATCGAAGCCTTAATCGCCCCAAGTATCCGCGCACAAGAAGGCCGGCAAGGCAAACAAAGGTATATATGATATACATGTTATTGATGTGTACTTGACTAGTGCTCGCAGTAGCACCGGGTATTTGATACCGTTCGGTTGCTAATATTTGTAACTCGAATCGAGGTCTGCGAACAAAGCGACCACTAGCAAGGGGTGAGGTCAAGATGCGTGTCGGCAATGGATCAAGTGTTGATGTGATCGCCGTCGGAACGCTACCTCTCCAATTACCGTCGGGATTAGTCATAAACTTAAATAACTGTTATTTGGTGCTCGACCGAGCATGAACATTGTATCCGGATCATGTTTGATGCAAAGTGGTTTTCATTCAAATCTGAGAACAATGGTTGTTCCATTTATATGAATGAAATCTTTTATGGTCATGCACCAATGTTGAATGGTTTATTTCTGTTGGATCTCGATGATAATGTTACACATATTCATAATGTTGATGCTAAAAGGATTAAACTTGATGATGATATATCCGCATATATGTGCCTTGCCGTCTAGGTCATATTGGCATTAAGCATGAAGAAGCTCCATTCGGATGGACTTTTGGAATCACTTGATTATGAATCATTTGATACATGTGAGCCATGCCTTATGGGCAAAATGACTAGAAACGCGTTTTCGGTTCAATGGAGCAGGCGGATTTATTGGAAATCATACATTCGATGTATGTGGTCCAATGAGTGTGTCGGCGAGGTGGATATCGTTATTTTGTTACTTTCACGGATGATTTGAGTAGATACGGTTATATCTACTTGATGAAACACAAGTCTGAAACCTTTGAAAAGTTCAAGGAATTTCAGAATGAAGTTGAAAATCATCGTAATAGAAAGATCAAATTTCTGATGCGACCGTGGAGGTGAGTATCTAAGTTACGAGTTTAGCACTCACATGAAAGAGTGTGGAATTGTTTCACAACTCACACCTGCGGAACACCACAGCGAAATGGTGTGTCGAACGTCGTGTCGTACTTTATTAGATATGGTTCGATCTATGATGTCTCACGGACTTGCCGTTGTCATTTTGGGGTTATGCACTAGAAAGCTGCTGCATTCACTTTAAATCGGGCAACATCTAAATCCGTTGAAACGACACGTATGAATTGTGGTTTGAAACAAACCTAAGCATCATTTCTTAAAGTTTGGGGTTGCGATGTTTATGTGAAGAAACTTCAACGGATAAACTCGAACCCAAAGCGGAAAAATCGTCTTCATAGGATACCCTAAAGAAACTATTGGGTATTCCTTCTATCACGAATCCGAGGGCAAGGTTTTTGTTGCCAAGAATGGATCCTTTCTAGAAAGAGTTTCTCGCGAAAGGTGTGAGTAGTCGGAAGGTAGAACTCGAAGAGGTTGTGGAACCTTCTCTTCAAAGTATGGCGAGTAGCGCGGCCGGAAGTTGTTCGGAGTTGGCTCCACATTGAAGAGGAACTAATGATAATGATCATGAAACTCCGAAGAGAGTACTACCGAACCTCGCGGTCAAACATGACGCGTGCGGCTCCGAGCAGACGGAAATCTGTCATAAATTTCATGGTTGATGAATATAATGACCTGCGACGTATGAAGAAGCGATGATGAGCCGGATTCCAACAAATGGTTAGAAGACATGAAATCCGAGATGGAATCCATGTATGAAAATCAAGTTTGGAACTTGGTGGAATTACCTCACGACCGAAAGGCCGTAGAGAACAAATGGATTTTCAAAAGGAAAAGCGATCTTGATGGTAATGTGACCATCTATAAAGCTCGACTTGTCGCAAAGGGGTTTCGACAAATTCAAGGAGTTGACTACGATGAGACTTTCTCTCCCGTAACGATGCTAAAGTCAGTTAGGATTATGTTAGCAATTGCTGCATATTTCGATTATGAAATATGGCAGATGGATGTCAAAACCGCGTTTCTCAATGGTAATATTGAAGAAGAGTTGTATATGATACAACCAAAGGGTTTTGTCGATCCTAAGGATGCTAACAAGGTGTGCAAGCTTCAACGATCCATCTATGGATTGAAGCAAGCATCACAGTTGGAATCTCCGCTTTGATGAGGTGATCAAAGAGTTTGGATTTGTCCAAACTTATGGAGAAGCTTGTATTTACAAGAAAGTGAGTGGGAGCAATGTGGCATTTACGATATTATATGTGGATGACATATTATTGATCGGAAATGATATAGAACTTTAAACAGTGTTAAAAGTTATCTAAACGACAAATTTTCAATGAAGGACCTAGGTGAAGCGTCATACATATTAGGCATAAAGATCTATAGAGATAGATCTAGGCGCCTAATAGGGCTATAAAGTACATACCTTGATAAGATTTTAAAGAAGTTTAAAATGGACGGAAGTAAGAAGGGTTCTTACCTATGTTGCAAGGCAAGACATTGAGTAAGACTCAAAGTCCGGCCGGCGGAAGAAAGAGATAATGGACAAAATCCCTATGCTTGACCATAGGCTCTATTATGTACGCCATGCTATGTACAAGACCGGATGTGGCACGCTATTAGTTTGACTAGTAGGTACCAATCGGATCCAGGTTGAACCTTTGGATAGCGGTCAAGAATATCCTTAAGTACTTACGAAGAACTAAGGATATGTTTCTTGTATCTGGAGGTGAAGAAGAGCTCGCTAAGTGTTATGTCGACGCTAGCTTTGACACCGATCCGGATGACTCTAAGTCTCAATCCGGATCGTATTTCTCATGAATGGCGGGCGGTTAGTTGGAGGAGCTCCAAACAACCTGTGGTAGCGGGATCAACGGAGGCGAATATGTTGCTTTGCCGAAGCGGCTCGAGCGATTTGGATGAAGGAGTTCATATCCGAACTAGGAGTTGTGGCAAGCGTTGGACCCAATGGTGATCTATTGTGACAACAATGGTGCCATTGCCAATGCCAAAGAGCCAAGGTCTCACAAGCATTCCAAGCATATTAAGCGTCGGTTTCACTCCATCCGTGAGCATGTCAAGGATGGAGATATAAAGATTTGTAAAGTACATACGGATCTCAATGTAGCAGATCCGTTGACTAAAACTCTCCCTAGAGAAAAACATGATCAACACGAACTCAATGGGTGTTAGATATATCACTATGTAACTAGATTATTGTCTCTAGTGCAAGTGGGAGATCGAAGGAATATGCCACGAGAGGCAATAATAAATTGTTTATTATGTGTATTCCAAGTATATGATAGATGTTTATTTTGCATGCTATAATTGTATTAATACGGAAGCGTTAATACATGTGTGTTTAATAAACAAGCAGAAAGTTCCTAGTTAAGCCTCTCTCATAAACTAGCTCGTTGATTAACAAGATGATCAAAGGTTTCACGATCATGGACATTGGATGTTAATAACGGGATCACAACATTAGTGTAATGATGTGATGAACATTCATCCGAAGTATAGCATTACGATCAAAGTCATTGAGTTTATATTGCTATAACAACTTACGAAGTGATCCTAATCCTTAGACCATGAGATCATGTCAATCACTAACAGGAAGAGTTTCTTGATAACATCAAGCGTCACACCGTAACGGGGTGATTATAAAGATGGGTTCGGAACTAATAAAGTGTTATGTAGAGGCTCATGGATCGAGAGTGGAATATGTTCATCCCGATGGCGGATAGATATACTCGGGCCCTCTCGGTGATATCACATTGATTAGCTTGCAAGCAAGTGATTTGATCACTAGAATGTTATATCACAGGAACGAGAAAAGAGTGCATGTCGATGCGAGATCAAACTAGGTATGGAGATACCGATGATCGAATCTCGGACATGTAATATATCGTGAAACAAAGGGATTAAGATACTAGCGTAAAAGGTTCCGACGATCACAAGAAAGTCATCGTTGAATGTGTGGAGTCGATATGGGTCTCGGATCCCGCTTCGATTATTGATCGAGAGGGTCTCGATCATGTCCGCATTATTCACGAACCGTAGGGTGACACACTTAAGAGACACCGACATCCAATTGGAGCAAAAGTTTCATGCCGAAAGAATAAACAAGCGCAGGAATTTATTTCACTAGATACCGAAACAGGTTTTCGGGTGAAATTGCATAAAGTGGTTATGCATGTGAAATAGAATTCTAGCAAGGGGTTATTTGTGAATGTTTGTCATTAAAGTAATTGACAAAATTCTGAATAAAATAAAAGAGTTTTTTTTAATGAGAGTTTGCATTAAATTTGGTGGAAATTTAATGGGATCTTTGAGTGGGATTTTGAGTGGAGGAATTTGGAGGAGTTTTGTGAGTGGAGTGTCCACCCACATGAAGAGGGGAGGGCAAGGGGGCAGCCCCATGCGCCGGCCACCCCCTTGGGGTTCCCCCCTCCTCCTATAAAAGGAGCCCCTCCTCTCACTTCTCACACACACCTCCTCGTGAAGGATCTCTCTCCCCCTCTAGAATTTATCCCCCATGGTCTCGGACTAGCGAGATACATGTTCCCGGTGGCTATTCGGCAAGAAAGAGTTGTGCTTCCGCTGCATCGCTGGAGCGAGGAGGCGGAGGTTGCTCGGTGCCTCGAACGTGTGTGCGAGCACGGATGCGCTGCTGATTTGCGGCGCTAGGACTTCCTCTCGATCTTGAGATCGGCAAGAGATCGTCTACATCAACCACGAGTGGGACTCGTTAAACTTTGTCGGTCTTCAAGGGTATGTTCTCTACGGATATACATCCGCCCGTTGTTTGTATCTAGTATAAATAGATCTTGGTATATAGTTCACATCGTAGGAAAATTTTTGTTTTCTATGCTGCGAACCCTTCACCTTGTACTGCAGCAGACTTGACCACCACGTCATCGATGTAAATTTCCACCAGCTTGCCGATCAAATCATGGAAAATGTAATTCATGGCTCTTTGGTACGTGGCGCCGGCGTTCTTCAGTCCAAATGTCATGACTACATATTCAAACAACCCCACCGAACCTGGGACTCTGAATGCAGTCTTGTGTATATATTCCGGAGCCATAAAAATTTGGTTGTAACCGGCATTGCCATCCATGAAGCTCAAGATCTTATGACCAGCCGCTGCGTTGATTAACGCTTTCGCTAGGCATCGGATACTCATCCTTTGAGTAGCTCTATTGAGGTCCCGAAAATCTATGGCAACACGCCACGCCATCCTTTTCTCTACAGTGCGATACTAGAAATCCACTCAAAGGCATACGCATGGCCGATTAACTTGGTCATCAACATTTTCTCGACCTCCTTCTTGACTTCTTCCAAAATTTCGCCTTCATCCGCCGTGCTTTCTTTGGAATGGCGAAACTTTTTAAGCGGAGTCGATGCTCAATGATGCTCTGTAACCCCAGCATCTCAGATAGTCCCGAAGCGATCTGGATATTTTTTCAGAGCTATCATCGGACCCCGCAGACTGGATCTAACTTCTTGGCGATAAATGTTGGTCGTGGCTTATCCCGACCGATGTCGATTTCCTCTAGCTCATCGGATGTAAACCCATACCCTAGCTTTCCGTCACTGTTAAATCGATGCTAAACACAAAGCAAAGAGGTGAGGATAACAAAATAATTTGGGCCGAATCGCCCCTTTTGATTGCATTAGTCAAGACGGTTTACACCTTATTTGTGTTTTAGAATGGCAGGGAATCTCCCTGCTACGACTACATGATCTGCTTGTCGTAAGATTGCTGCTTTTTATTTTTTGTGGCTGATCGCAGGGATCGGCCGTACCACGTACGATCGTGGACTTTGCTACTCTGTCAGGCCAGTGGATAAGACCAGCCTCACCCCGTTTTTTGTAGCTTCAATGCGCTCACAGCCGTCTAGACTGATTCCAGAGATCGGCTCTTGGTCTTCTGCTTCCCAGACGTTCATGCCAGCTATGGAGATCTCGATCGAATCATCTGCATGAATGACCTCCACTTCATCTCCATCCCACTGTATTAGGCACTGGTGCATCGTGGATGGAATGCAGCAGTTAGCGTGAATCCAATCTCTCCCTAGCAAGACAGCGTAGGTGCTTTTGCTGTCCACGACGAAGAATGACGTAGGGATGGTTTTTCTGCCCACGGTCAGATCCACGTTCAGTACGCCTTGCGTTTCTGAAGTCTGGCCGTTGAAGTCGCTCAACGTTGTCGTGGGAATGACCACGGCAGATGCTGCAATCGGCAGCGAGTAGTAGAACGAGGGGCAAGGGGGGCCAGCCATCTGCGGTGCGAGATGAGGGCAAAGACACAGGGTTTTACCCAGGTTCGGCCCCCCGGAGGGTAAAGACCTACTCCTGCTAGATTGTATTATGGAGGTGTTTACAATGGGCGAACTCGGCGACTAGGCGGCGAGTTGCTTGGGTGTATGAGGGAACGTGTCTCTACTCACCCCATAGGGAGGTTTATATAGGCTCACCTCCCCTAGGGTTTACATATCTCAACCGATTCGGTTACAGCTTCGGTAATCGTTTAACCTAGACCGACTGGGCCTATCTACTCGCCTGATACCTTGCTGGGCTTTGATCCACTCGCCGTTCTGCAGGCCCACTCGCCAGCCCTTGGGCCAGTCGGAAACGTCCCGCTGAGTATACCCCAGTAGGCGTATCCCCATCAGTAGTCCCCGAGGCCGTCGTTGATTAGGCGTGAGTGGCTGCTGGCAGTCGGAGTATACGGCTTCAAGTTGGCATCCAGTCGAATCGTCGGCGGGCTCCTGTATAAAGGAAAAAATCCGGTGAACCGAGTCGCGTCTTGGGCGAGTCGAGCCAACGAGACGCGGTCTCGGCGAGTGACTTAACGAGCCGAGTGGCTGGAGTTGGACCGTCAGGCGTGGTCAAACTAGCCGTTAAGGTAACTCAACGGTAACTTCTGGCGTAATCATCGCGCGGTAACGGCCCCCTGATTTGGCGGGCAACTCCCGCTATATAAGAGGAATGGTAGGCTATCGCAAAGCCAACCGCCCACCATCTCTTCCGAGTACGCACATCTTCCTTCCTTTGATTCCGCGATCCAATCGACCCGCAATCCTCCGACCTCCAAACAAATCCTCAGCCATGGCCCTCTCCACCGAACCTTGGGGTAGATCCAAGTGCACCAGGGCGCAGCTGGCCTCCTTCGAGGAGGCCGGAATCCTACGGGCCGGCTGCTGGCGTATCCCCGCAGCCGGAGAAACGACCCCAAACCCGCGAGAGAGAGAGTTCGTCTGTTTCACCAGTCACCTCGAGCGGGGGTTAGGGTTTCCCACATCTTTGTTCTTCCGGCGCCTACTTACCACGGATCCAGCCCTCAGATCTGGGTCCCCATAGCATCGAGCAGCTCGCCATCTTCGTGGCGTTCTGTGAGTGCTACTTGGGCTGCCGGCCCTACTTTCCCTTGTGGCAAGATCTGTCCCATGGACGGATCAGCCGCGAGGAGGCGGGCGGCTTAACCTTCCAACTCAAATCCAAAGCTTCCTTCTTCGACCTGATGCTGCCGGCCAAAGCAGCGAGCGACTGGAAAAAGTCATGGTTCTACGTGACCGAGGCGACTCCGGAGGACGAGGCGGCGATCCCGCGGTACTCGGCCAATCGTTCCGAGCCACGCCATCTCCAGGTCGGCAAGCTCCCCGACGACCAGCGGATGGTCGTCGACGAGATGCTCCAGACCATCCGTGGTCTGAAGAAGAAGGGGCTCCAGACGGTAAACTTGTACAATTGTTGGCTTGGGCGGCGGCTCGTTCCGCTCGCCCAACGCGACCATTACATGTACCAGTACACGGGCCGGGGAGACTCGACGAAAGCCTGCCTCGACGAGTGGAAGCTGGAGGACTACCTCTCAGCGCTGAAGAAGATCACCCAAGCGGCATACGCGGATGCGCAGGCTGGGGTTCCCCCTACACCGCGAAGCGTCCGGCTCCGACGGTAATCCTTTTATCTTGTTCGCAGTCGCAGCGTGTGCAGTCGCGGTAACTCTAACTCTGTTTCGTGTTTAACGCAGCTGTTCCAAGTGGTGGAAGGGTGGTTACCACCCGCCGACGACGAGAGCCCCGGGCCATCCGCCCAGGATACAAGCGAGTCGCCACCCGCCAAGGGTAACGAGGACGACGAGGACGGGTTCGACGAGGAGATTGCCCCATCGCCCGAAGACCAAGGGCAACGCCGACGAATCGAAGCGGCAGAGCCTCGGCGCCATGACGACGACGAAACTCCCAGAGACCACCTCGCGCCGTGCCACTCCCGCCAAGAAGAAGAAGAAGGAAAGGAGGCGAGGGCCCCCGAGAAGGAAGACGAAGCCGAAGGCGGCCTCACCGCCGCAACGAAAGCAGCTCGATGCTCACAGCTCGCGGTGACGGCGCAGCCGGCGACAACCGCGCTAGATGCGCCATCTACGGAAGCGCCTGCCTCAATGCCTCCACCATTCGCGCCGGTTTCGGGCTAGGGAAGGCTCGCCAGGCGACTTCGCAAGGAGGTCCCGTGGCGGTCTCGCCCGCAAGGATGTTCCGCCGCTGTAGCCCCAATTCGAGGAGGCTCCGCCGGCGCCCGAGGCGCCAACCGCTACCTCAATGTCAAAGAAGCCGTCCGTATCCCGGGCCCCGACGCCCCGAACGGGGCTTAGTCGCCGATTGGGCCTCGAATCGAAAAACCGCCGCCTTCGACAGGGCTGCGTTTCATTCCAGTCGCCAAGTGAGCGCATTCGGCCTTCTCTACTTTCTTTTAGTACTTCGATTTGTCTTTTATTGATTTGATTCGATGTGCAGGACCGGAGTGAAAAAGATGGGTCACCCGACCGTGGCCAAGGTATCCTCCGCCGCTGGCGAGGAAGACCCTTCCGAAGAGGAAAGGCGACGGTCGCCGCCTAGCGAAGGCAGCAAGAAGGCCAAGGGCGACGACATCGTCGCCGTCTCTGACGACGCGGCGGCCGCGCCGGCTGGACCCGCAGTGGAAGCAACCGCGTCTACGAAGGAGGGCGTTTCCTTGCCTAGACCGGAGGAAGCGACTTCCTTTGGGGCGGGCGCCTCGATTGCTACCTTCCCCCGCTTCATGACCAAGGCGGCCACGGCGAGTGGGGCTGCGACCCCGAGCCTCGCTCCAGGGACCGCCGACGCTGAAATCGACCAACGTCGCGGGCACACGCCGGCGCTGCTTGCGTCTGTGGACGCGGTACAACTTCACGGCATGCTTGGTGCGGCCATCCAGGTACCTCCAGTCCCCGAGGATCAGGTCGGTGCTTAGCAGCGGCTTGATTCTTATAATTACTTGTTTTGTACTTTCGAATCCAGTCCCCGAGTGCGTATGCGCTAAATTTTAGCGGGTATGCACTGAGGAATTTTCGTGGTCGCCAGTCCCCGAGTGCGCACTCGCTAAATTTTAGCGGGTGGGCACTGAGTAATTTTCATGTGTGCTGACTTTGAAGATGTACAGGGTCTGCACCGGAGTCGGCAGAGCGATTGGCTGCTGACGGCGTCTTGAGAAGGAGCTGGCCACTATCCAAGAAGCAAACAAGGAGCTTTAGGCTGTTGCTGCGCAGGCGGAGGTGGCTCGCCAGGAGCTTGTCCCTGCTGGTGAGCTGGTGGCGGTCTTGATCTGCGTAGGCATCCGCTGAGCGGAGGATCGCCGACCTCGAGCGCGAACTGCGGGAGGCAAAGAAGAAGCAAGCTCGGACAGGCGAGCTAAGGCCGCCATTGCGTCATGGAGGAAGACCGAAGGTGTCGGAGGCCCTCATTGTTGGGCTTCGTGACGATCATACGCCGCTTTAGAGCTTCATCACGGACTCGCCTACCGCTGCTTGGTGAGTGTCTTTCCGCCTTTCGGTTGTATTGTTTGTGGTTTCCATGGTACTCATAATTGTCTCCTTCGCGCAGGTCATGTTATTGGTAGCCAAGAAGAAGCGAGCTCTCTTGACGCAAGGGAGTGCGTAAGCATGCTTGTCGACTCGGCGACACTGTCGGCGACGTGCATCCGCGCCTACCTTCAAGAGATGTCGCCCACAGAGGTTATTCCCAGTGACCTCGTTGAGGTATGGGAATACTTGGAGAAGGCGCCCGCGGTCGTAGAGTTCATGACGCGGTCGGCGTTCGGCGTGAGCGCCGACAGCTCTGAGCCTTGACTCGCCCACTTCCCGAGGACTTGACCTCGACGATGTGACGAGTGGGTATCCTTCGCCGACGGGCGCGTGGATCTGTCCGAGGTTCTCAAGCTGGAACGCGCCGCCGTGCGGAGCGTGGTTCGGGCAATGGGCGACCTCCTTCCCTACCAGGAAACGGTCGTCGCGCCAAACGACCCCGAGCCGCCGCATCGTGACTTCAAGGTCGAGCAGCCTTTCCGTGCGGCGATGGCGGGTGAGCTGACGACGTATCCGTCATACCCGTACACCGCGTTCATCCGTAGGCGCCGTGATTCTGGTGCGTCGTCGTCGAAGCCTGCAGAATAGGGTAGTGTGCCTAGATATGTTAGCAGCAGTTCTGCCGAGCAGGCATAATTTGTAATGTAAGACAATGCGATATGCGATTGAATGGGACGTTATGTCCATTTTGTTATTTGTTTGTGTGTTTTGGATTGATTTTGGATGAGTCCCCGAGCGCGTCCGCCCTTTTGTGGGGTTCACCTTGTATATGATGTTTGTTGTTATCATGTGTTTTGTTAGTTTAGTCGACTACCGAGCTCGGAGAGCCAGTCGCAAGGCGACTCCCTTGAGTGCTCTGTACTTTACCGTTTTCCCGTACGCGAACGGGGTCGGGTGGCCGAGTCCCCGAGCGTGGTACTTGGTAGTTCGAGGCGCAACGCGAGGGTGGTTGAGGACTAAGCGCGTTGGTGTGAGCGCGTCACTCCTGCCTGGCCCGGAGGGTCAGTCGCGTGGCGATTCCTGGGTATGCTCTCTTACTTGGCGTTTTCCCTGACCGATCGCGACGAACTGGTATGCAGTCCCCGAGCGTGGTACTTAGCCGTTCGAGTCGCTATGCCGAGGATGCGGAGGACCGAGGTCGCCGTGAGAAGCGAGGGCAGTTGTCTTGGTTCGTAAAACCAGTCGAGCTAGGCGACTCCAATGGGGCTCCGGTTTGGCGTTTTTCGTGGACGACGCAAGACCTGAAATGACTTAGTGCTCTTGCATCGCACTACTTAGCCGTGCCGGTCGCTGTACCAAAGGTTGACTTCTGCATTTTAGCATGACGCTGTTTATTACGAGTGCGAGTGGCACAAGGCATGGAGAGTAGACGCAATTTGCGTAATCGCTTTTTATTTCATAGCGACTGTAGAGTACATGTGTGGGGTTCTAGGAGTAGAACTTCCGGAGGAGATTTACATTCCATGGTCGCTTGACGTCGAGTTCGCCGTCCCCGCGGACGTCTAGTAGGCGTCGTTGCCGAGTACGCGCCCGATAGCGAACGGGCCTTCCGACGGAGGGGAGAGCTTGTGCATGCCCTTCTTGTCCTGGATGAGGCGTAACACCAGGTCGCCTTCCTGGAAGGTGCGGGTTTTCACCCGTCGGCTGTGGTAGCGGCGGAGCCCTTGCTGATAAATGGCGGTGCGCGATCGGGCGAGGTCGCGTGCTTCGTCGAGTTGGTCGAGCCCATCTTGGCGGGCCAGCTCGTTTGCGGCCTCCGTATAGTGGACGACCCGCGGCGAGTCGTGTTCGAGGTCGGTGGGCATGACTGCTTCGGCGCCGTAGACCATGAAGAAGGGAGTGAATCCCGTCGACCTGTTGACCGAGGTGCGGATTCCCCAGATGACGGAGGGTAGCTCTTCGACCCAGCATCCAGCGGTGCGCTCGAGTGGTACTTGGAGTCGCGGCTTTAGGCCGTGGAGGATGCTTTGGTTGGCTCGTTCCGCCTGGCCGTTGGATTCCGGGTGTGCGACTGACGCGAGGTCGAGCCGGATGTGGTGCTCTTCGCAGAATTCGGCCATTGCTCCCTTGGCGAAGTTTGTGCCGTTGTCCGTGATGATGCTGTTGGGGAACCCGTAGCGGTATATGAGCTCGCGTAGGAACTTAGTGGCGGTCTTCCCGTCGCATTTCCGGACTGGCTTGGCCTCCACCCACTTCGTGAATTTGTCGACGGCGACTAGCAGGTGGGTGTAGCCAGAGGGGGCCTTCTTGAAGGGGCCTACCATGTCCATGCCCCACACGGCGAATGGCCAGGTGATGGGGATTGTTTTGAGCGCCGAGCTCGACGCGTCCCGATTGGCGATTGGCACCGGCGCATCGCTGGACGATGTCGACAGCGTCGGCATGTGCGGTGGGCCAGTAGAAGCCGTGTCGCATAGCCTTGGCGACCAGGGAGCGAGCGGCGGCGTGGTGCCGCAATACCGAGTGGATGTCGTGGAGGATTTTGCGCCCTTCAGCTGGTTGGACGCAACGTTGGAACACGCCGGTGACGCTGCGCTTGTGTAGCTCGCCGTCGATGATGGTGTAAGACTTGCATCGGCGAGCGATCATTCGAGCGTTTGTCTCGCCGGGTGGTGCCGTCTCGTAGGCGATGTAGGGCTTGGTCGATCCGTTGGCTCGACGAAAAGTGCGACCAAGGCTGCCTCTAGTTGAGCGGGACTCGATGTCGATCTCCTCGGGAGAGACTGATGGTTTGGAGATTGTGTCGAGGAACACGCCGGGTGGTGCGAGTCGAGCCGACCGATGCGGGAGAGGGCGTCGGCCTCGTTTTTTCTCCTGTCGATCCACTCGACAGAGTAGCCGGTGAAGTGGCCGCCCACCTTGTCCACCTCTTGGCGGTACGCCGCCATGGTGGGGGAGACGGCGTCGCAGGTGCCGGCGACTTGCCCCGCAACGAGGTCGGAGTCTCCGTAGCACCGAAGGCGATTGACGCTCATCTCCCTTGCGGCTCGCATGCCGTGGAGTAGGGCCTCGTATTCAGCCATGTTGTTGGTGCAGGGCGTGAATTCGAGGCGGAGGATGTAGCGGAGCTTGTCGCCCTTTGGTGAGGTCAGCACTATCCCCGCTCCTGCGCCGTCCGCGTTCTTGGACCCGTCGAAGTGCAGGCTCCAGTAATGGAGGTACGGCGGCTTCTCTGGCTGCTGGGCCTCTTCCCAGTCGGCGATGAAGTCTGCCAGTGCCTGCGACTTGATCGCCCTTCGTGGCTCGTATTTAATGTTGTGGACGCCAATCTCGACGGCCCACTTGGCGACCCGCCCGGTCGCCTCGCGATTGCGGATGATGTCTTGTAGTGGTGCTGAGGAGACGACCGTGATCGGGTGCTCCTGGAAGTAGTGCGGCAGGCGCCGCTGAGCCCTGAAGACCGCGTATACCAGCTTTTGATACTGTGGGTATCGCTGGCGCGACTCGGTGAGAACCTCGCTGATGTAGTACACCGGCCGGACCGGCGCCTTTCCTTCCTCCGTCGCTCGACAACCATTACGCGACGACGACGTTCGGATGCCGCGACGTAAACCAGCATAGGCTCTTTGTCGGTGCGGCGAGTAGTGGTGCGGCGAGTAGCACCTTTTTAAGGTCGCGAGCGCGTCGCCTCCTTGTCCCAATCGGAAGGTGGGGTTCTTGCGCGGTATAGGGGCATCGCCTTTTCACCTAGGCGGGGGATGAAGCGACTGAGAGCCGCTACACGCCCGGCCAGCTTCTGGACGTCACGCAGGCACTCGGGTTTGCCGAGTCGGGCAATCGTGTCGATCTTCGTTGGGTTTGCCTCGATCCCTCGTTTGGAGACGACGTACCAAAGAGTTGCCCGCGGTACACGAATGTGCACTTGCACGGTTGAGCTTTATCTTGTACCTCCGCAGATTGGCGAAGGTCTCCGCTAGGTCGGCGAGTAGGTCTCCTTGGCGAGCGGATTTCACGACCACGTCATCGATGTAGACGTGGATGTTGCGGCCAATTTGGCTCGCGAGGCATTCTTGCATGCACCGCTGATAGGTTGCCCCGGCGTTCTTGAGGCCGAAGGTCATGGCGGTGTAGCAGAATGCTCCGAATGGCGTGATGAACGCCGTCTTTTCCTCATCCTCGACGGCCATTTTGATCTGGTTGTACCCGGAGTAAGCGTCGAGGAAACACAGCGACTCCGAACCCGCGGTTGAATCGATTATCTGATCGATCCGCGGGAGGACGAACTGCTCCTTTGGGCAGGCGCTCGTGTTTGTGTAGTCGATACACATTCTCCGGTCCGTTTTCTTCTCGACCAGGACTGGGTTTGCCAGCCACTTGGAGTATTTAATTGGCCGGATGAAGCCGGCAGCGAGCAGGCGCTGCACTTCCTCGGCGATTGCTCGACGGCGCTCTTCATTGAAGGGCCGTAGCGACTGCTTGACGGGTCGCACTTTGGGGTCGGCGTTTAGTTTGTGCTCAGCGAGCCCTAGGGACACCGGCATGTCGGAGGGTTTCCATGCGAAGATGTCCCTATTCTCACGAAGGAACTCGGCGAGCGCCTTCCTATGCTGGGCTCATGCCTGTCCCGATCACCACTGGCCGGGTCGCTGGGACCAGCTCGACGGCGAAAGTGCGTCGTGGCCTCAAAGGTTGAGGTGTTTGTGCCCTCGAGTTGGGCTTCTTGAGTATTGTGGGGTCGTCATTGTTGACCCGCCGCGTATTTGGCGAGCTCGGCGTGATTAGCTTCTGCCGCGCGATGACGGCGTCGGCGAAGTTCGGCTCCTTTGGCCTCGCATTCGGCCATGTCGGGTCGCCGTTGATGGTGATGACGCCGACGGCCCGGGAGCTTCATCGCGTTATGCTGTAGTGGGAGCCGCCATGAATTTGGCGAACCGGCGCCCTAGGACGCAGCGATGGTGGCGTCAAGGGCACCAGCAAGACGATCTGCCGGTGCGGAAGTTTGCCGGGTACGAAGGTGACGGGTAGCGTGACTTTGCCGATCGGGTACGCCCGACCGGGGACGATGCCGTGGAACGTGGTGTGGGTTGTCTCGATCATCGACTGCGGTAGCCGTAACCGCCGAAAGGTGTCGAGGTAGAGGATGTTGATGGAGCTGCCGCCGTCCATCAGTGTCTTGGGGAGCCAGTAGTCGCCAACCTTGGCTTGACCACCAAGGCGACTCGCCCTGGTACTGGCGCGTGGCGAGTGGTCTTGCCGGCTCCAGGTGATGGGCTGTTCCGACCAGTTGAGGAACTGGGGGACGTCTGTTTGGGCCACCGTGTTGACGGCGACGGCGCGGGCGATGACCTTCTTCTCGCGCTTCGTGTTGAAGCCTGTGAAGGTGTGGAGCGAGCCGGCTACTTTGCCGAATTTTCCGCCATTTGGCAGGTCGTTGTCGGTGTCTTCCCGCGCGTGTCGTGCCTTCTCGATTTCCCTGAGGGTGTGGCAGTCGGCGGTGGTGTGCGTGGCGGGCTTTCCTTCCCTGCTGTGAAACGCACATGGTTGGTTAAGGAGGGCCGCGGGATCGAACCTTGGCTTGTTCTTGTAGTTCCCGCCATCGCGTTGCCCTCCGTCGCGCGGTAGCTCTGGGCTCGCGTTGTTCGTGCCAGCGTTGGCGACGAAGTCGACTCGCCCGTCGTTGCGGTGCTTGCCTGTGAGGCGGGTGCCGCTGTAGCGTAGGTCGGTTCGGCGTCCGCCGCTGCGCCGCCCGTCGCGGCGGTGTTGCCCTCGACTCGTCGTCGGCGTCTTGGTTGGATCCTCCTCGGCGTACTGCTTGGCGATCTCGAGGAGGTCGGGATGTTGTCGAGTGTGCGGGCGTGTCGCTTGAGCTTGGCGACTAGAGGCTCGTGAGCGCACGAGGTCTTGAAGCAATGGATCGCGGTCCGGGTGGATGCCGACCGCTGTACCAGAGCTCTTGCCACCGTTGGACCCGATTGCGGGTCGACTCGCGGGGTCCCCGGACGATCGTTCAGGTCCTCGATGGTGGTGGCACGAGTGTAGGAGCACTGAAGTGCACGACGGCGTCGCATTTCCTCCCGTGAGTCGATCGTCACGGGGAGCGTGTTGATCCATTGCCCGCACGCCCCTCCATCATCGATTGGGAGGTAACGGGCGAGTAGATCAGACCCGCGATCCCCATTGCCATGAGGTATGTGTCAAGCGCTGCATGTGTCGACGAGGAGTCGATTTTTCTATCTCCTTTGGCGCCTTGAAGTTTGGCGGGTACTTTTCGCCTCGGATCATTGGTCCGGCACTTAGGCCCTAGTCGATCGGCGACCCCATAGGCTCGCCATCGCGGCGAGTAGTTAGGTGTGCATGAAGTCGCCGGGTCTGGCGGCGCGCGCTTTGGTTGTTGATGATGTGAGTGCGCGCCGATGGGTTCTCCGTTAGCGGCGACGAAGTTGGTCGCCGCCCGATCATTGGTGGAGAGGCCGCGTTCGCGGTCGGCGTTGGAGCTGCAGTGGCTCGTGGCGGGCAATTGAGGGTGTTTGCACCGGGCGGCCGCTGAGGCCGCCGCTTCCCGAGGAGCGCGATATACCGCCGCCTTGCAGTCGGGCGCCCGCTCTTTGCTACTCCACGGCTTTTGCGAGCAGGGCCTTGACGCATCGGATCTGTAAGGCGCCGCCGCCGTGGCCGTGATGCTATCGCTGCTGCTCGCCCCGCCACGAGGTTGTCCATCGGGTGGAGAATTGGGAGGCCGTTCGCGCCTCGCCCCGTGAGGAGACGACTATCCGCGGCTAGTTTCGGGAGGTGCGGTTGGGTGGTGGTGGGCACCCATCGCCGTTGATCTGGCGGGGCAGCGCTTCCTCCCGGTGGCGCGTTTCGCAGATCGCGCTCGCTGGCGCGGTCGTTGTCGCCGGTTCAGGCGCGCCTGAACGGTGGGGTTAAGCGTGACCTGATCCGCTGGTGGTAGCGTGATGCTCTGCTGTCACTTGCTCGAGGCGAAATTTCGCCGGCATGCTCTTTGCATCGCCTCCGCCAATTTCAGGCGGAGTTCCTCGAGCTCCGTTGCCGTGGCATTAGGAGGGATTGGGGTGGAGAAAGGGTCCTCCGGCGAATCGGCGCCGGTGGCCATGTAGGTCGCGGCATGGCGACCGGTTCCGTCGTGGAAGTCGGCGGAGTTTTCCGACCCGGAGTCGAATTCGAAGATCCCGAGGATGGAGGGGTCCTCGAAATCTCCCGCGTTGGAGACCTGGGCGATGGAGCCCGCGGACAAGGCCGCGGTGATGGATCCGGCGAGTGACGCCGGGGTCGCCGAATCGGCGTCGTCGGTGAGGGCCGCGTCTTCTGCGGCCGCTGAGTTCCCGGCCACGTTGCTGTGGGCCGAGTTGTACTCGGAGGCGAGGCGGTGGATCGTGCGAACCTGGCTCTCAGAGAGCCGATCGCGTGGTGGCGACTCGCGGATGCGAGCCGAGTCCTCCGAGGTGATGACGTCGGTGAGGCCGACGAAGAGGCTGATCGTGCCGATCGGCAAGATTACGCTGTGCGTGACGGGTCGCGCCGCCGGGACGTAGCTGCTTGGCAAGATCTGGAGCATCTCGCCGATCGCTATCATACGGCCGGTGGCGACCGTCTCGTTGATGGGCAGATTGGATCTCGCCGCAGAACACCGGCCAGACCGGCCAGGCCCCACGGACGGCGCCACTGTCGTAGGAATGACCACGGCGAGATCTTTGTCGGCAATGAGTAGTAGAACGAGGGCAAGGGCGGCCAGCCATCTGCGAGATGAGGGCAAAGACAGTGGTTTTACCCAGGTTCGGCCCCCCGGAGGGTAAAGACCTACTCCTGCTAGATTGTATTATGGAGGTGTTTACAATGGGCGAACTCGGCGACTAGGCGGCGAGTTTCTTGGGTGTATGAGGGAACGTGTCTCTACTCACCCCATAGGGAGGTTTATATAGGCTCACCTCCCCTAGGGTTTACATATCTCAACCGATTCGGTTACAGCTTCGGTAATCGTTTAACCTAGACCGACTGGGCCTATCTACTCGCCTGGGCCTTCAACTTCCAGTCGCCTGATACCTTGCTGGGCTTTGATCCACTCGCCGTTCTGCAGGCCCACTCGCCAGCCCTTGGGCCAGTCGGAAACGTCCCGCTGAGTATACCCCAGTAGGCGTATCCCCATCAAACGTGACGTTGGTTTTGATCAGATCTGCAGTGGAGCGTCCCAAACTCCGTAGCATGGAGTATGGCATTATATTGACTGCCGCTCCGGTGTCCACCAACATCTTGCTGACAGGCTGCCCATTGATGTAACCTCGTAGGTACAGGGATTTCAGATGTTTGTAGCCCTTCTCACGTGGCTTCTCAAAGATAACGGCCGGGGCGCGATCAAACTGCCTCGGTAGCTCGTTGGTTCTTGGCGCGAGAACTCGTGAAGTATGAACAAAGATGTTTGTGCCACCGATGTCTTTGCATCGGCTTGTACCGGTTTGGGGCGCCACTCTTTCCTTCTCGGCGATCTTCCGTTCCAAGGTCTGCAATTTTAACGGCCAGATCGGTGCTTTCCTTAAAGCGTGGAGGTACTGCGCTTCGGCTTCCTCCAAGTTACGCAGCCGCTGCACTCTACGCTTTTGGGTGTGTCTGAGTCCGTCGGGACACCACCTTGGACGGTGATATCTGTCTTCTTCTTTATCATCCATTGTCTCCTCGAGATCTTTTGCTCGAGCGGACTCCCTGTATCGGCTCTGAGGTGGGAGAGGCCCTAGACGCTGAACACCGGCCGCCCCGTGTCCTTCTTCTCATCCCCACATTCGGCGTTATCGATTGTAGGCAATCGGCTCATTCCCGCATCCAGCAATACTTGAAGAAAGGACAATCCCAATGTTTGTCTGCCTTCCTTTTCTTTTGACGGTCCCCTAGCGAGGTGCTCATATCCTTCATCGTCTCCGTCGCGCCGTCGGTCATACTGACGCTCATACTTGTTAAGGAGATGCGTGGAATGTGGCTTCTGATATCGCACGCTCCTCACCTGTTCCTCAGTTAAATACCGCCTGTCATCGTAGCTGGGCCGGTCGCGTGGACCAGCCTCCTCTCTTTCTTTGCCCCGAGAGCGACCGCCTTCCTCCTTGTACGTGCCATGGTGGTACCCAGATCCTGCCATATTAACATCGAACGAGAAATCCAGCTGACGCCTCGTGGAGTGACTGTGTTCTACCATGTTGACGCCGGGAAATGGGTTTGTGTCCACTTTCATGGCGAACTGCCCAAGGATCAGACGGCCTTGTTCTATCGCCGTTTGGATCTGGCGACGTAGCTCTTTGCAGTCATTGGTGGTGTGGGTGAGCAGTGATGCCACTTGCGATGGTCTTCCGTTCATCTCTTGAGCCGTAGGGATTTTGTGGCCTTCGGTAACTTCACCGCTTCTCCTTCAAGAAGAATCGAATATCTGCCGGCTTTGCTCACATCAAGTCGAACCCTTTGCGAGCCCTTCTGTTTCACCCATTTGCGGATACAGGTGATCGCCCCCGAGCCCATTCAGCCACGGCCACCTCCTGGTCTTGTGTAGGATCTTCTTCTTCAGATCGACCAGGCCTATCGGATGTTTGAACTTGTCTTGGTACAACTCGTGGTGGCGCCGCTCATACATCGCCGGGCCATGCGCCAATGAGTTGTACTCTACTTGAAAGCGGATCCTTGATAGGTGCCGAGACCCAACACTTCAGCTCGACCGCTTCTTTTCGATTAAACGAGCTGAGTAACATCGGTTCTTGACAGTCTGGCTGGATGTACTCGATGATTTCTCCCGCTTTTGCACTCGTGCAGTGCGCAATGCCAGCCTCGGTAGCCTCTGAATGATACTGAATGTGGAACTGCTCTTCCAGTTGCTTCCAGGTCTGAATCGAATCAGGTGGCAGCGAGGTGTACCACCCAAAAGCTGGTCCTGTCAGAGATTGCGCAAAGAACCTTACGCGCAACTGATCCGATGCTGAAATCATGCCTAACTGTGCCAGGTATCGGCTCACGTGCTCGACCCTTCTGATTCGCTAAACCTTGAGAACTCAGGGAGCCGATACTTGGGTGGCAGTGGAATCAGGTCAAACTCGTTGGGGTACGGCTTTGAATAGCCGATTGTCCCTCTCTTCGGCACTAAGCCGAACTGGTCTCTCAAGATGGTACGGATTTGCTCCACTGTTTGAGCTGCAGTGGCTAGATTCTCATGACTCGTTCCAGTGGCATACTTGGCTAGCCACGCCTGTTTGTCGGCGTCCATCCCAGACATCGCTGCTCCAGAAACGCCTGCTGAAGCCCCTGGACCCGGAACTCCTGCCGCAGAAATCCCTGCGGTTGCAATCTGGTTGGTACGTGTCAGGTTATTGCAGTCCGGCACGTAGGTGCACACATATCCATGTGGGATTTCTTTAGGTGGCTCAAACAGGAACTGGCAATCGCCTGGGTCGCCTCCGACCTTGTAGACGACGTACGCCGCTGCCCCTGGTGGCTCTGGAGCTGCAAGTGTGAACGGCAGCGGTGGCCAACTGGAGCGGTCTTTCTCCTGGTGAGTCCCGAGTAGGCCCACGGAGTACTGATGTTTCATGATCTCCTGAACTACGCGAACTGCGATCCGCTCGAAATCGTTCACCAGGCTCTCAGAATGGCGGTGAAGAGAATGAGCCACCATATAGTTGACTTCCTGTCGCAGAGATCTGGTGCGCTCCTCTGAAGGAACAGACAGGTCCACCTCATCAAGAGCACCTTCAGGTGAGAAACCTTTCCACCTGATGCCATGCTTACGGGTCCTCTCAAAAGAGCCGATGAGATCGGCTTCGAAGAGAGCTTTGATGTCATCATACTTCGCCTTGTGCTCCTCGCCTGACTCGTCGTGATCTGGTCTGCCCCCCATCTCGCCGGATGTCGATGCAGATGTCTTGAAGGTCCCACGGCGTGCGAGAATGTGTTGCCTATCAAAACCCACCGAGCAGCGGCGAGCAACACGAAGAGTCGAGGCTCCAGGAACTGCTGGTGGGCCTGGTCCCTCGGGTAACAGCCCGCAAAACTCGCACACGCCCGGCTTGGTTCGAGCGTGCCACGACCTATACCTGGTCGAAGGTGAAGGATTGCCGATTGATTTCTGCATGGTAAACAAGTATACGTAAAATTCGAGCCGTGACCGGCTCCCAGGTTTCCCTGTGAATCGGCTCCTGGAGCCGATTGTCCCATGGTTCTGCATTAGATCTACGATAACATGGGGTTTTGCTTCATCATTACAAGTTAAATCGATCTACGACAGTTTAATGTTTTCACCACGTAATTGGAACGTCCCACACATAATTGATCCTGGTAGATACAAAAGATGATAGAAAACTAACCCTAGAGGAGGCCTAACAACCGACGCAAAGTCAATTACCGGAACAACTCCTCTCGAACTAGCAAACCATATCCTTACGTACTACTGGATCGTTCAACCCGTTTGCAAGGCCTGACTACGTGGATATCAAACTAAACCTTGGAAAACAAGGCATAACTATAACAGATCGAATCAACTGAATAAGGATCAAGCAAGATGCTACCCTTACACCCGGGAAAAGGTGCAAAGGCAGCAAGGTAACTAGAGGTAGCATAACTTAAACAATCATAGCGAAAAGTACCGATGCTAACCTAAACAAATCTACTATAATAGTATTACTCGCCATCAACAAGGCTTCAGTACGAGTAACACCAAATAACGCATAAGTAGATACTACCTAGATCGCCAGATGCGATCTAGGAAGCATGACACTTACCCGAAAGAAACCCTAGAAACAAGGGGTGGCGATGCGCCGAGATTGTGTTTGTTGTGAACGTGATTGTCCTCTTTTTCTCGATAACCTTAGGTACATATTTATAGTCCGGAGACTTTCTATCTTTGGAATAACTCTACAACTATATCTCTTACCTAAACTGAAACGGAACCTACTACAATATACAAATACACGGGCAATTTAGCCCAAATCCACGCGCAAGGCCGATTCAACAACACGTCGCATATACGTATCTTCCAAGCCCATCTTGATTACGGCCCATCTCCTCCTTTGGCCAAAATATGGCGATAACACTTACATGGATAGACGGAGACTCTGAAGGTTCGCCTGCAGTCTTCTGAGGAACCACCACCAAAGCCTCCTGCGGAGAAGACCTCGGAGCAGCGCCCTCAGAGGTGGCCACCATCTGAGGAGGAGGAGAAGGAATCTTCGACTCCCCTACCATCTCTCGAGCGCCATCGCTGGAGGATCTTTCAGGGGAGTGGCTTCAAAATAAAAACGTTAGCCAAGAACAATCAAGCGAAATCAAGAGACAGCAAAAAGGAACTGAGGAAGCTTACGAGTCGAGGTCGCTAAGGTCGAAAACATGAGGGGTCTTCTTGCCCTTCTTCTCTTCCTTCTTTTCTTCCTTCTTCTCTTCCTTCTTCCGCTTCGCCGGCGGGTGCGGTGCCACAGCCCGCATGGGAACGACAGGAATTGGAGAAGAAGATCCCCCATGCCCATCACTGTGACGCTCAAGGCACAACGGGTTCCTAGGCGTCGGCGGAGACGAGGCATCCGACGATTCGCTGGAGCTCCTCGTCCGCTTGCGAGTGTGATCCTCGCTCGACTCGTTGGCCTGTTTAGCCGGAGATCGTGCCGATGGCAGCTCGAACATGGAATCCACCACCTCATTGTACGGAGCATCCGGGAATATTTCGGGCAATGGAGGCGACATGCCTGGTACCTTGAATTCCTGTGCAAAAGATAGCAAAAATTTCAGCGCAGAAGGTGGAATGACAAACACAGTAGAAAAATAGTGCTACGCACACACCCCAGTTCTACACCTGCGGAATCGGACGGGAAGCGGAGAACGGAGAAGTCAGCGACTTCCCTGGAAGATCCTCTCCAGCCTTGAACTTCAGCAGCGGACAAAGGATCCCGTCGAGATCCCCCTTGGAGAATTCCTCAGCCGAAACCCTAGTCGGATCACGGCGACCCGAATAAAGGAACATCGGGTGCGCCCTAGCCTGGAGCGGCTGCACCCGAAGTTTGAGAAAAGTGCGGATGATATCCACATCGTTCACCTCCTTTTCCGGAATCAGCTGGAGATCCTCCAGCCGATGATAGAGCCCCTCTATCTCCGTCACCTCGCCATCCAAGATCTGGTTCTTCCAGGACCTCTTCGGCTCGATCTTTTGGGAGGGGTCGAAAGGAGCAAGAACAAAATCCTGCCCAGCCACCGTGGAGTCGCGGATGTAAAACCATCGCCTCCGCCAGTGCTGGACAGATTCGGACATAGAAAAGGAGAAGAAAAGAAGATTGGATCGAAGGTAAATGATGCAACCCCCAATGGGATAGACACCATCAGAACCAGATTGCCTCTTCACGGAATAGAGTTTCCAGAAGAGGCCAAAGTGCGGCTCGATACCGAGCCATCACTCGCAGAAAGTGACGAAACTAGCGATATGAAGAAGAGAGTTGGGAGAAAGATGATGCAGCTGGATGCCGTAAAGAAAAAGCAATCCACGAAGGAAATTGTCGACTGGGAAGAAAAAGCCCCGAAGAACAAAAGCGAGGAACATAACCCGAAACCCAGCGGGGGGACGGGGAATTACCTCGTTGTCAGGGAGTTTGACGGCCTCCCTATCCTGCGGGATCAAGCCCCGCTCACGGAGCTTGCGGAGATCACTCTCCCGCGTCTCAGATCGGCGCCAGCCACCGTAGGTGACACAGGCAACGGCAGAGCCTTTCTTGCCACCAGCAGCGCTCGTACCAACTGCAGAGGAGGATTTCTTCGATTTCCCCATCGCGGTGCGGCGGCGTCGGCGGAAAGCACGCAGGATCAAGGAAGGAAATGCTCGAGGAAATTCCAGCGTGCAGCAAGAAAGCTCAGAGAAGATTGGATCAGTGAAACAAGAATGGCTGCGGTGAAAAAAATTTCACCTTTTCCCCCAATGATTATAAGGACGAGGACGATGCACGACGACCGTCCATCGGGAAAACCTAGAGCCAACATCAAGATCTGGCCGTCCACATGTTAGCATAGCAGCGAACCATCGCTAACACGCCGTCCACTATGCACGGAAATCGAGGCGACGCCGTAATTATCTCCACGTTGCGCGTGACCAGTCAACTCAAAGTCAGAAGGTGGGACCCATGTTCGTCCAGTCAATTCAGCTCTGGCGCCGCAGACGCGTGCGGTCACCGATCGTCAGCACTGATGTCATCAAAAGCTATACTAGCAACGGTTAAAATTCTTCGGCTACATAGCTAAGAGTACTCACTCGAATCTACGATTCGATTAATTACTCGGGGGCTACTCCTATCAGGAGCGCTGGCCGCGCACCCGAAGCACAATCAAGATATCACACTGCAAAGCTATTCTTCGAGTCCTACGTCGAGTCTACGACTCCACTACGGACTCGAGGGATACTCCCATAGGGAGCCTGATGGATTCAAGCATCCGAAAAATTTGTGTCCTACGGACCTAGAGTCAAACAACGGCCGAGTTAAAGTCTCTGCTCGAGTATACGACTCAAACAGACACTCGGGGGCTACTCCCATAGGGAGTGCTGGTCGCGCACCCTATGAATTCTTCGACTACGATCCTTCGGATCAGAATGCAAAAACTTGTCGGCAACTCTGCCCCGATTAAAGCTAAGTGAGAAGCATCCTCCTTGTCCACCCGAAACGCCTCCGCGGCGATAAAAATTCGGATGCTGTGTCCCTGCCACAAAGATAAGACCTACAGATATCATCTGATGTCCTGGCAACGCACACGACTACGCTCTGCTAGTGAAAACCCGTGCCAGCAGACGCGATGAAAATCCCGATGGACGCGTTGGGTACATCATTTAAATTTACTGGAATTCCACTCCTGTAAGTCCTCCACGGCCTGAGTAGAATTACGCCAGCATTTGTTCCGGATTCGAGTTGAGGGACTCGAATCTGAAGAAGATCGTGTTACTTTGTCCTAAGACAGTTAACTGACCCTGATGCGTCGGGAGAGTCAGGCACACGCATCAACAATCCCTACACACTCAAATCATTCTCTAGCAAACAGAGATAGCCGCTTTTGAAAATGAGAGTCCTCGGCGAATCTATGATTCGATTTGAACACTGGGACTCTTCGACATGGTTATACCCTACGGGTACACGACTTTAGCATATCTGGTCCAGCCCAAGGAATGCCCATGCCAAATATACGCCGGCCCATGAAGACTTTCGGGTGACCAGGGCCCATGACTCCTTCGGATCCTTGGAGAGCAAGACTAGAGTAGATAGAAAATTCAAAGGGGTAAACCCTAAAACCTGTAACCGACTCGATCTGTGCCTGGGACCTGCCTACCTCTATATAAAGGCTAGGAGGGCACGACGAGGAGGCTCTCTTACAATCTCTCGCATACCACCGCATACACACCTCCACGCCAGATTGCATCTGCGCACCCCTGTAACATTCGGTTCCACCATAATCAGAGCAGACAAGCAGGAGTAGGGTTTTCCCTCCGGGGCCTGAACCTTGGTAAACCTCGTGTCCCCGTGTTGCTTGTTTGCTAACCGATCTGCGATCTCCAGCATCCCCATCTTCTCCAAAACCCAAGTCCATAACAATGGGCATTGATGAGATTAAACCTCGTCACCTGGCCGCGCCTCCGACGCGTTTTCGCCTGACAACTCTAAAACAGTTGGCAAGAGCTCATGAAAATGGCCATAAAATGTGAAAACGACGAGTTTCTGGTCATATCACTTAATCTGTTAAACATGTAAGTTTTCTTACGAGGCATGAAAATCCGCTTGGAACTAAAAAACTGTGGGCAATAACTCACGAAAATGACCAAAAAACACGAAAACAACGACTTTTTGGTCATAACTCTCAAACGTGTATCGTATCTTAAGGTTGTTGTAAATCGCCCTAAAACCATAAAACTGTGGGCAATAGCTCATGAAAACAACCTTAAAACGCGAAAACTGCGAGTTTTGGGTCATATCTCTCCGACATGTATCAGGTCGTAAGGTCGTTGTAAATTGCCCTAGAAACCCTACATAGTGGGCAATAGCTCATGAAAACGGCCATAAAACACGAAAACAACGAGATTTTAGGCATAACTCTCAAACATGTATCGGGTCTTAAGGTCGTTGTAAATCGCCTTGGAACCCCAAAACTGTTGGCTATAGCTCATGAAAACGGCCATAAAACACGAAAACGACGATTTTTGGTCATAACTCTCAAACATGTAAGGGTTGTTACGAGGCATGAAAATCTGCCTGGAACTCAAAAACTGTGGGCAATAGCTCATGAAAATGACCATAAAACACGAAAACAACGACTTTTTGGTCATAACTCTCAAACATGTATCGTGTCTTAAGGTTGGTTTAAATCGCCCTAGAACCATAAAATTGTTGCAGATATGCCCAAGAGGCAATAATAAAGTGGTTATTATCATATCTTCATACTTATGATAAATGTTTACATACCATGCTATAATTGTATTAACAGGAAACATTTATACTTGTGTGATTTGTAAACATAAAAGAGTCCCTAGTAAAGCCTCTTGTTAAACTAGCTTGTTGGTTAATATATGATCATGGTTTCCTGATCATGAACATAGAGATGTTATTAACAACAGGGTCATATCATTAGGAGAATGATGTGATGGACATACTCCTATAGATAAGCGTAGCATAAATATCAAGTCATTTTAATAGTTCAACTGCTATATACTTTCTGATACATAGTAACCTAATTCCTCCGACCATTAGATCATGCATATCACCTTTAACGGATGGATGCTTTGATGACATCAAACACCACACCGTAACTGGGTGGCTATAAAGGTGGCATTGAGTGTTCGGAAAGTATTGGTTGAGACACATGGACCAAGAGTGGGATTTGTCCATCCATATGAAGGATAGATATACTCTGGGCCCTCTCGGTGAAATGTCATCCAATTAGCTTGCAAGCATGTGACTGGCTCACAAGGGATCACATATCACGGGAACGAGAAAAGAGTACTTATCGGTAACGAGGTTGAACTAGGTATGCAGAGATACCGACAATCAAAACCTCGGATAAGTAAAATATCGTGAGACAAAAGGAAATTGGTATCGTATGTAAGTGGTTCATTCGATCGCAAAGTAATCGTAGAAATATGTGGGAGCCATATGAATTTCCAGATTCCTCTATTGGTTATTGTTCAGAGAAGTGTCTCGATCATGTCCGCATAATTCACGAACCGTAGGGAGACACACTTAAGGATTCGATATTGTTGAGTAGTTATGGAATGATGAGTAAGAGACCGAATGTTGTTCGGAGTCTCGGATGGGATCCGGGACATCACAAGGAGATCCGGAATGGTCCGGAGAATAAGATTCAAATAAGGAAAGTCTTGTTTCGGAGTTGGGGAATGATTCCGGTGTTTTCATCGGGAATGTTCTAGAAGGTTCCGGAATGTCCGGCACTCCGGAGGGGAAGGGTACATGAATGTGTCATTGCAAGTTGGAATGATTGCATCATGTACTAGGTGTCATCGCTGTACAAAATAAAGGGTTTAATCAAATCCTAGTTTGAAAAGTCAAACGCCAATTTGAAAAGTCAAACGGCTATTTTGGAAAGTGGAGAAGAAGTGGGAAACCGAGTTGGGGAGGAGTTCCTCCTCCACCGCCGGCCCACTAGGGATCCGAGTTGGGGAGGGACTCCCTCCCCTTGGCCGGCGCCTCCCTCCACCTATATAAGGAGGGGCAGGGCTCCCCTCCTAGACACACAAGTTGCCTCCCTCTAAACCTAAACCCTAGCCACAGCCTAGGGATTTCTCCCAAGCCGCCGAGTTAGAGCTTCTAATTGCCCTAGCCGCTGGTTTAGCCCCTTCTAATTGGTGTGTCTAAACCCTAGATCACCAAGGCTCTCTCATAGTCCACCATACTCGCTCCGGCTTAAGGCGAAGCCATGCGAGATCTCCCCTCTACTTCCGGTACCACGTCGTCGTGCTGCCGGAATCGCGAGGAGAGTGCTACAACCTCCGCTGCCTGCTGGAACAAGGGAGAGGAAGGTCTTCATCGAGTACCGAACGTGTGACCGATCATGAAGCGCCGGAACGCAGCGCCGAAGTATCGTCTGCGATCTTGAGATCGGAGTACGACTACATCATCCACGAGAATCTGCTCTCGTTAACCACTTTGGATCTTCAAGGGTTAGTATTCTGTTGACTCGTTGCTACAATCTAGTAGATAGATCTTGGCTTGATCATAGATTAGATCTTGATTGTGTGTTCATGCGGTAGAATTTTTTTGTTTTCCATGCTACGAACCCCTACAGTGGTATCAGAGCCGTGTCTATATGTAGATCTGTTGCACGAGTAGAACACAATGGTCATTATGGGCGTTGATGCTTTTGTTGACGATTGCTTCTTGTGTACTTTGCATCCCGCGGGATGGTGGGATGAAGCGGCCCGGGCTAACCTTACATGACATCGTTCATGAGACTTGCTCCACGCTTGACATGCAACTTGTATTGCATAAGTGGCTTTGCGGGTGCCTGTTTCTCCCAACATAGTTAAGATTCAATTTACAATGGGTGATTGACAATACTAGTATCAATGTTGTGGTTCTTGTTCGTAAGTTAGAACGACACTTATTGAAAGCCCCAAACCACGTAAAACATGCAAAGTAAATTAGAGGCGTCTAACTTTGTTTTGCAGGGGTGTGTTGTGATGTGATATGGCCAAGATTGTGATTATATATGATGTATGCAACGTTCCTTATTGTAAGTTGGCAACCAGCAGGAGCCATATGGTTGTCTTTAAATTCTGTTAAGACCCGCGTGTCTATTCAAAGTAGTTGTAATAGTTGAAGCTGGTGGACGACAACCATGGAGCAGCATCATTGACCTTGATGCAATGCCGGTGATGATGGAGATCATGTTCGTGCTTGAAGATGGAGATCGGAAGCACAAAGAAGAAAGGCCATATCATATCACATATTATGAATTGCATGTGATGTTAATCCTTTTATGCATCTTGTATTGCTTAGTTCACGATGGTAGCATTATAAGATGATCCGTTAAGCACAAAATTTCAAGTTTTAAAGTGTTCATCCTTAGTAAGCACCGTTGCTAAAGCTCGTTGTTTCGAAGCACCACGTGATGATCGGGTGTGTTAGATTCTGCGAGTGTATACAACGTGAGCAAGCCAGATTTGCTCATGCGGAAGCTAAGGTTGATCTTGACGAGCCTAGCATGTACAGACATGGTCTCGGAACACGGATCACCAAAAGGTAAAGCATGAGTCATATAGTAGATATGATGAACATGTTGATTGTTCGCCATTGAAGCTACATTAACTCTCGTGATGATCGGTTTTGATGTGGTTGATTTGGTTCGTGTGATCACTAAAACAATGTGAGGGATATTGTTTTGAGTGGGAGTTCAACGGCAATATGATTAAAAGTTGAACACTATTTATCATAAATTAAATCAAAGTGAATTTGCATAATTGTTGTAGTCATTGGCATCCGTTTACCACCTTGCGCTTAGTTTTAATTGAGATGATAGAACTATAGAATTCTGGTTAGTTACTTTATGAACTGGTATCGTATTGTTTTTGAAGTGTTAATCTAAAGTTTAAAAGTCCTATTGCAAACTTTCAGTAAGTTCCAGTTACTCCATGAAGTTTAATAATTGGTATTAAAACGAGAGTGACAATTCCAAGTGTTAGTGTATGAGTATCATGTTTGTCTCCATGATTTTTGATATTCAAAGGATTGTCTTAATATCAAGGTTATCTAGGATCTGAAAGAGTTGTTTCAGAAACCATGATGTGTGGAATATATTGTGATATCTGAAATGAAGTTTTGGTTGCAACATGATAGAGTATAATATGGCAAAAGTCATGTGCTCATATTTGATGAGAATTTGCAAAACGTTGTGACACTATTTGTCCTAATGCACCAAAAGGTTTTGGAGAGCAACATTATACTCGTGATTCACCGTTATAAGCTAAAAGTAGCTTGATCATGGATAATTCCATGATAAGGGTGGGTATTTGATGTAGGTAAAATGTTTACTACACCAAGAGATTACTAAAGAAAGGAATTTGAAAGAACACCAAACATTTGATGATCGTGATCTACTTCAAAGTGCAAGTCCAAAGACATTGGTATTTAATTATACACACTTTGGACTATGTGTCATATGTATGACTTCACTATTGATGTTGATAGATTCTTTCAAACAGAAAAGGAAATACTGAAAGAGAATATCATAAATATATGGCAGAAAAGAAAAGACTAGAATTGTTCAGTTTAAGTATATAGATGATATACATGTTATGGCTATATTCTTTGCTTATTAAACAATGTGGTTCTTAAGTATTTGATACTGAATTTGTTGGTGTGAATCGTCATACGAAACAACACAATTCATGAAATACAATGGCCTAAGTAACTAGCAAAAGAATATGTGATGATGTTCATCGAGAACAAATAAAGGGTTATTGTGTTGCTCGTTAAACATCAAAGTTTGCCTTCAAGATTTGTTTTATCAGGTATTATGAGAACAAAGGGTTGTTCAAATAATTGCCGTAATCCATAAAAGATGGATGATTCACAAATCTCGTTGGAGAAATCGCATCCATAAAACTAGTGCTAAAAATGTCGAAAGACAAATTGATTGAAAGATCGCTTAGGAAGTGACATCGCCGTTTAAATTATATTGGAAAGAAAACATGAAGAAACTCCATGTGGATGGAATTTTGGAGTCTTTTGATTTTTGATCACATGACGCTTATGAAACTTTCCTAGAGATAATTAAAACTTCGTTCATAGGCCAAAAGGGAACGAGTGACTAGCTTATTGGAACTTGTACATATTGTTGTACGAAATCCATTATGTGTAGTCAAGAGCGATGGATTTCAACTTCATATGCTTTCTCCGAAAATTTCAGTGAATATAAGAATATTTACTTAATGAGGATGAAGTGTGAAATATTTGAAAAGTTCAAAGATTTTCAAGATGAAGTGCAAAATCATTGTAACAAGAATATAAATAGTTTATGATAAGATCATAAAGGAAGATATTTGAGTTACAAGTTTAGCATAATACCTAAGATTTAAGGAATCGTTCCGTGGATTTGCATTTTCCCGAAACACCATAAGAAGTATGGAGCGTTCGAGATATGTGATTAAACCTTGTTTGACATGGTAAGATCAAAGGTGTAAATCATAAAACTGCCATTATATTTTGATGATTAAAAGCTATAGAGACTACCGTTTTTCCACTGAAAAGAGCTCCATCATAATCCGTTGAAATGACACCATATAACGTTATGGTTTGGGATAAAACCCAAGTTGTCCTTTCTTAAACATTGGTATGCTATGCATAAGAAAGATGTTTGCAACCAAAGTCGGATGAACCTGTCTTTGTATGTTATTTCGAATAACTGTTCCTCCATAACATCGGAGACAAAAATGTTTGTCGCTTAGAACGTCAAGTTTCTTAGAAAAGGAATTTTTCGTGAAAAGTTAAGTGGGACGACAAAAGAACTTTGATAAGGTTAAAAGAACCTTAGCTATATGTGCAGAATTGCGCAGCGCCGAAAAGTGTTCCGGAGGCAGCGATAATGCTCATGGCTCACGTGCCTCAAAGGTTGTGGTCACGGAGATCTAAGTTCCTATTGAAACAAGTAGGTCGGGTAAACAATCAAATACCAAGATTTGAGAGTTAAATCATTATTTGACAATAATGATCTGACTACATGCAAAGAAGCGATGACGGGCCCTGACTCCGTCTAATGGCTTGAAGCCATAAAATCCGTGATAGTTCCATACACGAAAAATCAAGTTTTGAACTTGAAGGACCCTCAAGAAAGGTGTAAGACCTTACAGTTGTGTTTGGATCTATAAATAAATAGACATGGATGTTGCACATCTATGAAATAGTCGACATGTTGGGAAAGAGTTCACAACAATGTTCAAAGGTTGACTATGACAAGATCTGATCTTTCATAGCAATATTTAGTCTAGACGGATTAATATAGCAACCACTACATATAATTTTGTTATGTGGTAGTTGAATAAACAAAACAAAGTTCTTCTAATAGAATTGTTACCTAGGACATGTGCATAACACGGTCCATAGGGTTTTGTTAATTCAAAGGATGCTAAGTGCATATGCAAACTTCAATGGTTGAAGTAAGCATTGCGGAGTTGGAATCTTCACTATGATGAAACTGTTAAATGAGTTTAAATTCGTCGGAGACGATGAAGATGCTTGCATTTGCAAGAAATTAAGTGGGAGCGCTAAGACATGTTTCTAATACATTATGTGGAAGACATATTGTTGATTGGAAATGATGTATCTTTTATTAACACATATTAAGAATTTCATCATGATGAAAGACTTAGGCAAAACCCAAATATTTGGCATCAGTAGACGCTAATATGGTTGTGCCGAAAGTACATAGATGATGTATTGAATGAGTTAAATATAGAAACTACAAGAAAGGTTCTTGTCACACAGAAAAGATTGAATGAGTTCAATATTGATGATATATTCAAGTGTATTTACACTGGGTAAGTGAAACAAAGATTCAAGTATAGATTGATACTTGATGTATGAAATCACAAAGAGTATTTATATCAATCATACTGTGATATGTACAAATCCAGATATGTCCTATACTCTAAATGTTATGAGCATATACCAGAATGATTCATAAGTTGATCATTGGACAATAGTAAGGATATTCTTATGATCTTTTGGAAAAACTAAGAGTATATTATTTGTGGAAGTGACAAATAGATGGTTAGTTCATTGTAAATGAATTACATTGATACTAGTTTTGTCACAAAGTACAAATTAAGTTTATCTCAATCTAAACTAAGGGTGGCACAATATAATGAAAAGTAAGTTCCATAATGGATTTGGATGAGTTCCAAAGTTAAGACATTGTGACAGATACTACAACAAAAGGCTAAGTATATTACTGCTATAATAGCAGAAAAAGAGGGCATTTGTGTCAAGTAGTTTGTTATCAAACTAGGTGTAGTTCACAGCGGGATAATACTATGAAGATATATTGTACGACAATATTATCAACATGTTTTAACCCCAAAGAACTAAAGGTCTGTCACATCCCAAATTTTAGATTTGGTCTTGCATATCATTCATATCATTGCATCATGATTTTCCATGCAAAACCGTCGAGTGAAAAGGTTCGGCGAAACGCTATTTCCAAAACCCTATTCTATTTTGCTACGAGGCTCCTTCGGGAGGCTTTAGAGGATCTAGTGTTGCCACCCTTGTATCCTAGTGTTTTCGCTCAAACCTTGACCCTAGATTGTTCCCCTCGACTGTACGAAACCGTAGGCGCAAGAATCGCTTGAATCGGAGCTCGGACGGAGAAGTTGTCGCCGTTTTAGTGAATCGCCGGAAAACGGTCCGAATTTCTGGACCGATTTCCGAGTTCTAAACCAACTCCGAACCGTTTCAGTTTAGGATTTCGCGCGAAGGGCCACAAAAGGGCTCCACCCGGCCTCGGGATCCGGACCCCACCCCGCCGCCTCCTGCCTGCCCGCGCGATCGCCCACCTCAGGAATCGATCCCGCCGCCGCCACCTGGTCCGCCCGCCGCCGTCGCCCTTCGTCCCCCGCCGCCAAGTACAGCACCCCGCGCCGCCGCTTCTCTTATCTCTCTCTCTCTCCCCCTCTCTCTCGCCGCGATCCACCGCCCGCAGCACCCGCCCCGCCGCTTCTCTTCGCCACCTCGCCCCGCGCCCCGCCGCAGCACCGCCCCGCCGCCGCGCGTCTGCCGCCTCCGCCGCGCCCGCCCGCCGCACCCTCCACCGCGCGCGCGCTTCCGCGGCCTCGCTTAGCCGCCATCTGCTGCCGCGCCACCGCCGCGCTGCCGTTATCTTGTCGCTCGCGCCCTTCTGCACGCACTAGTTGCTGCTACATCGCTGACGCTGCTGCTGCGCGCGCCGCTGCTACCGCTGCCTCGCTTCGCGTGCGCACACGCACGCATGCATGCATGCACGTACACACTCGCGCGCCCTTTTGCGTCGCGCCGTTTCGTCCGTCCCGCGTCGCACGCGCGCCGACTTGCGCGCCGCGTTGACGATCTTGGACCGTTCGTTGACCGTCTCCCTCCATGCAGGTAAAACCCCGACGCCGGAACCGATCGCCGCTGCTGTCCGGAACTCGCCGCCGTCCGTGTCGTCGTTTGTTTCCGGTAAGACTGTAGCCACCGTCAGATCTCAGATCGACGGCTTAGATCGTTCGTTGACCAGTCAGACTGAGGCGTTGACTAGTCAGACGTCCAGTCAGCGCCCAGTCAGCAGACGCTTTGACCAGTCAACAGATACAGTTGACTGGTTAATTTCGTTAATCCTTTTAGTTGACAGATTTCGGTAGAAACTTGTAAATTGCGTAGAAATTAAACTGCTTGGCCAAAAATTGCAAATAAAATATTTGTAGATTCAGTGAGTCGTGTAGAATCTCGCTGTACCTTTGGTTCAGGCTTTTGCATCAAGGTTTAGTACAGTTTAATCAAACTAGTTAGTGGACTTTTTGGAGTAATAAATTCGTAGAAAAAGATCCGTAGCTCCAAAAATCGCGTATGATATGTCCCTGGATTCATAGGAACAAGGGGAATATCATCGTGAATTAAAAAGATAGGCTTACAGTAAAAACTTCTGCAGAAACCGTCTAGTGGCTTTCTGAAGTGTTTTAATTACTCGGGGAGTTTTATAATTCCTTTTTGAGTAATTCCAATTGGTACTGTTTCTAATCAGCGATTCCCATACTGTAGATTTTTCCCGCGATTTTACAAACAGTATACTACCGGTAGTGAATTATTCGAGTTCTAGCTCTAGTTTGAGCACTATATCTTGCCTAATAGTTTTCCTTGCGCTAAAACTAATTTCCATGGATGCAATCGGTAGTATTATGGTATAGGATGTTGTGGTGCAGCTGTAGCACCAATTCACTTGTCGTTCTTGCATTCATGCATCATCTTTGTTGCATATGCTTGTGGATTGTTTGTTTATGATTGCAATTGTATCGTGTAGATTGTGACGAGTGCAACGCTTGCTCGTGTGTGGATTGTTCTTTCGACCGCTACAACCAAGGCAAGTAGATACTACTTTGTTCATGATATCGTCCTACTATTTTCAATGCATTGTCGTGTATTTTGTAGATGCATGTGTAGGATGATACTATCGCTATGCTATGTCCTATTATGTGGTAGGACCTTCCTTGTAGATGAACCACCGTTGGTAGATGTGCTTAGCCATGCTATGTCGAACGAGGGCTGGGTTACATCATTGATACTTGTTTCTAAAAGTATTGGTTTGTGAAAACTAAAACAACTTAATCAATGAATTCCTTGGGTGTGATGGTATTGATAATTTTTGGTGGTTTCATTGCGGTAAGGCACCCAGGTATCAAGAGAGAATGTGGCTTATTTATTGTGTAGCTTACGTGTACAACCATGTGCCAATAATGGAATGGGCGGTTGGTTGGACTTAGTAGGTTGTGGCAACTCGAACCCGCGTATCCAGAGATGTAGAATTTTGGTAGGTTGGACCGGTGCGTCTCGGGATTGAGGAGCTACTTCCCGAACAGTCTCTTCTTGGACTTCTCCCTATCATCACCCAAAATGAGAGTGATGGTACGAGTTGGGCTGGCCAAGTCACATGGGTAAAGTGTACAAACCTTTGTAGGGTGTATAATCTAATCGATTAGCCGTGTTCCCGGTTATGGACAACTGAGTTGCTTGATATTGATCCCATGACATGTTTCTCGCTCATTCTAATTTCATACTTGTTTTAATGTTGTTGGGTTAACTTAATTGGGATCTTTTCAAAAGAAATCAAAAACTGTTTATGAAAGTAGGACAAATGTATTTGCAAATGCAAGCCAGACACAGCTCCACTTGCCAAATATGCATGTAGATGTTAGCACTATTGTCTCCATTACTAGCTCTACTTTCCATACATTCCATGTACTGAGCCTTCGGGGCTGCTACGTTTCATGTTGCAGGTTATTCCGATTCTGATTGATCCTTATAGGCCACGGTACTCCACTCGGCACTTGTTCACTTGTGGGAAATTTGAAGAATGGAGGATTTACTTGTTTATGTTGCTACCTGAATAATTTGAGCTAGCTTTGTGCTAAGCTTTTATTATAATAATGGTACTCTGGATCATCGTTATTCATGATACACGGATATTTTGCTATGTTATCTATATTACTCTATTGTGAGCCAATGAACCGATCCAGGCATTGGCATGTCACATAGAGGCCACGGTCTTTTCAGAACCGGGGTGTTACAGGATGGTATTAGAGCCCGTGTGTCGACTGTAGGATCGTGACCTAGGATTGGATTAGAAAGCCATAGAATTATTAAAGCCTATATTAACTCTGTCTTTCCTCTTATGCCTTTCACCCTCGTAAATTCTTACCATATGCTATTCTCACACTTTCCTCTTTTACTTGATAGATGGGAGACGTGAGGACTGAGTATGTCACCATGGAGTCACCAAGGCCCTTTGCAAGGCAGTTAGCTCAGCTCTCTCAGTCATTGGGATTGCCACTGCCCATGTTCAAGGGAAGAAGGTTGCACACCTATGGATATGGAGAGGATGCATGGGAGATCACTACCTTCATATTCAGAGATGCCGCCTTGCCAAACCCCGTGCACTTGGACTACACCAAGACATACTGCAACTGGGGACTTGGAATCAACTTGGCCATACATGAAGCCCTGCTTGATTGCCATTATGTCCGACACCTACTGCCAGCAGATTCACCCTACCGTGACTATGGAAGGCGTGACGAAGATGGGAACATTGTGGTTACCCCGAGCGACAGGAACAACATGCCGCCCCGTCGGAGGCACATAGAGGACATGGAAAGGGAGAATGGAGCTCTAGCAGAGAAGGTGAGGATGATAAAGGAGATTGCAGATTTTACTAGCAATGGTATGGTGGTCCAAGGACAGGAGATTGACACCTTGCATGAAGCTGTGGGAGTTCTGGAGAATGCCCTGATAGCCAGAGATGCAACCATAGCTCATATTCATGGCACTGTGCAAGAGAACACCCAGAACATACAACAGTTGCAAGGGACCGTCCAGGAAAGGGATCAAACTATTGAAGCTATGACAGCCCAGATTGCTGCTCTCCAAGCGCAGCTGAATCCACCTTCTGATGATGACAATGGAGATGATGGCAACAATGGGCATGATGATGACAGTGGAGATGATGATGAAAGTGGAGACGATGATGATGATGAGGACGAGGATGATGATGATGGAGACGATGATGGTGGAGGAGATGAAGTTGTTGCAGTTGCAGCTGAGAGTGAAGAAGAAAAGGAGGATCCAGAAGAGGTGGAGTTTGAGATCTCAAGTGATGATTCAGGAGAGGTGTACACTCCGCCGCCATGGTTGTACCGCGAGCCGAAGCGCCAACGCATGACAGCAAGGACCTACCTCAAGCTCTTCAATAAGTAGATAGAAGTCCACCAATTAGTCCATGTTAGGCAAATTCGTTAGGATTAGTCTCGATCGATGTGAAACTTAGTTCGTGTTAGTTTAAGAGTGTTAAGTTGCTTATTTGTGTACTCCAATATCCCAGGAATTATTTGTGCGAATTTTATGAAAGAGTTATGGCAATTTTGGTTACTATCTGTTTTATTTTCGCTGCAGTTTTTCTGCTGATACATCAGTACTGCGCGATTTTTCATATTTTTCTGGTAACTCGGAAAAATCAAAAAAAAAATTGGGCTGATGCGAAACTCTCTGTACTATATGTACAAAAATCAGCTAAATTTTTTGACGAGTTTAAGTCAGGCGGAAAAATTCGTGAACGCTGTTGGACTGTTTTGGCAGATTGCTGTTTTGTTGATAGTTGATCGACTGTTTGGTTAACCATTGCCAACTCTTGCAAAACTATTTCAGTAGGTATATACTTCTAGGATAACCCCTGGGATGTTGCTGGATCACTTGTTTGTTGATGTGTTGCTAGCTTGTGATTGTCTGCTATTGTTTGTTGTTGTTTGATCATATGCATGGGTAGAACCCTATTGTCGTAGTTGATTCTTTATAAACTTACCTGTGCTGAACCGCAGATGCCTCCCCGCCGTCACCCCACTAAGTTGGAGCAGCTCAGGCACAGCTGACCCAAGTGATGACTCAGTTCATGGCAAATCAGAACAACAACAATGGAAACAATCAGCCTTAGGAAGATGCTCTCACCAGATTTCTGAGGTTAAGGCCAGCTAAGTTCTCTACTGCAACGGAACCAATGGTTGCTCTCGACTGGTTGCGATCAGTCAACAAGGATCTAGTAACTGTCGGATGCACCGATGCTGAGAAGGTGAGGTTTGCCGCTCACCTACTGGAGGGACCAGCCGCTTCTTGGTGGGACACATTTCAGATCACCCACCCGCTGGATACCGTGACTTGGGCAATGTTTGAGGAAGGTTTCAGGACCAACCACGTGTCTTCAGGAGTTCTGAGCCTGAAGAGGAAGGAGTTCCACAACTTGCGCCAAACCAACCGCACCGTGGCCGAGTACATTGAGGAGTTCAACAACCTGTCCCGTTATGCACCTGAGGATGTTGACACTGATGCCAAAAGGAGGGAGAGATTCCTGGATGGCCTCAGTGGTGAGCTTTCAGTGCAGCTACTGGTGGTTTATTGCCCCACTTTCCAGGAGCTTATGGACAAGGCCAGGATCTTGGAAGGGAAGCACAAACAGGTGGAGAACCGCAAGAGAAAGAGTAACAATCATCACTCTGGTTCACATCACAAGTCTCGCACTTCATATGATGGATACTCCGAGCATGGAGGAAGTGACCATGGGAGCCATGACCGCCACCACCATGGAGGCGATGGGCATCATCATGACAACCATATGAGCAACCACCACAGCCACAAGGGAGGACACTCTCACCACTCTGGAGGACACGGTGGACATGACCGCAACCGTGATCGCAGCTTTGTGAAGAAGGATCTGAGTGAGGTGACATGCTTCAAGTACAAGCAGAAGGGACACTATGCTGACAACTGTCCGGAGAGGAAAGGACTGAAGCCAACCAACGGCGAGAAGGCCACAGTGAACCACATGAATGTGGAGGAGATTCCAGATGAGCCTGACCTTGTGATTGGTAAGTTCCCAATCAACACTTACCCTGCACTTATACTTTTCGATACTGGTGCATCGCATTCATTCATATCAAGGGCATTTGTGGATAAGTATAAGTTACCTACTGAGTCTATGAAAAGGTCTATTAGAGTGAGTTCACCTGGAGGAGATATGATAGCGCGGGATGCCGCGACTTGACTGTGAGGATTGGAACACACAACTTCATTGCACATTTGGTAGTGTTGGATTCACAGGGATTAGACGTTATTCTGGGTATGGATTGGATGTCTATGCATGGGGGACACATAGATTGTGCACAGCGAGCTGTTTCACTCAAAACCCCGGATGGTAAGAGGATTAGATTCAAGTCGGCTGCACGACCGAGAAGGTGTAAGTTGAATTCTCTTAAGGGGGTTAGCATGGATACTGTGCCAGTGATTAGGGATTACCCCGACGTGTTTCCGGAAGAGCTGCCAGGGATGCCACCTGACAGGGATGTAGAGTTTCTTATCGACCTGATGCCGGGAACAGGACCAATAGCAAAGAAACCATATAAGATGGATGTGGATGAGCTGAAGGAATTGAAGAAGCAGTTGAAAGAGCAGCTGGAAAAGGGATTCATTCAGCCTAGTTCGTCGTCATGGGGTGCACCTGTTCTGTTTGTGGAGAAGAAAGATAGCAGCAAGAGATTAGTGGTGGACTATCGCACGCTGAATGAAGTAACCATCAAGAACAAGTACCCTCTGCCGAACATAAATGACTTGTTTGATCAACTGGAAGGAGCAAAGGTGTTCAGCAAGATTGATTTGTGATCTGGCTATTTTCAATTGAAGATCCGGGAGGAGGACGTACCAAAAACCGCCTTCACCACTAGGTATGGTTTGTATGAGTATACGGTTATGTCTTTTGGACTAACGAATGCCCCGGCATATTTCATGACCATGATGAACAAGGTATTTATGGAGTACTTGGACAAGTTCGTGGTGGTGTTTATTGATGACATACTGATATATTCCAAGGATGATGCTGAGCATGAGAAGCATCTGAGACTGATTATGGAGAAGCCGAGGGAACACAAGCTGTATGCCAAATTCATCAAGTGTGAATTCTGGCTTAACACCGTTGGGTTTCTTGGACACGTAGTGTCAGGAGAAGGAATTGTTGTTGATCCAAGCAAAGTGACTGCAGTAACTGAGTGGGAAGCACCCAAGAATGCGGGAGAGATTCGAAGCTTTTTGGGACTTGCTGGATATTACAGGAGATTCATTGAAAACTTTTCCAAGATTGCTAAGCCGATGACTGAACTTCTGAAGAAGGAGAGGAAGTTTGAATGGTCAGACGTATGTGAAGCCAGCTTTCAGGAACTGAAGCGTCGATTAGTGACCGCACCTGTTCTGTGTTTACCTGATCTTCAGAAGGATTTCCAAGTATACTGTGATGCTTCTCGACAGGGACTTGGGAGTGTGCTGATGCAAGATGGGAGAGTGGTGTCATATGCCTCGCGACAACTCAAGCAGCATGAGCGGAACTACCCCACACACGACTTGGAGTTAGCGTCAGTGGTTCATGCGCTCAAGGTATGGAGGCATTACTTAATGGGGAAACATTGTGATGTATACACCGACCACAAGAGCCTGAAGTACATATTTACACAGAAGGAACTGAACATGAGACAAAGGAGATGGTTGGAGCTTATCAAGGACTACGATATGAATTTGCAATACCACCCAGGAAAGGCTAATGTAGTAGCTGATGCTCTGAGCCGGAAGGTTTATGCCAATGGATTGACAATTGGTGAATTGCCTGAGGATTTGTGCAAGCAATTCAAGGACCTTAGACTGGAGGTAGTATCTGAAGGATACTTGGCAACAATGGAAGTCCAACCAACGCTACAGGACATAATCGTAAAGGCTCAAGTGGGAGACAAGGAAATAGAGTAGATAAAGGAAAAGATGAAGGAGAATCGGGAAAAGGATATTCGCGAGGATGAGCATGGTACCTTGTGGTACGGAGACCGTTTGTGTGTGCCCAGCGACCCGGAGATAAGGGAGTTGATTCTGCAGGAGGCTCATAACTCGCCATACTCCATACATCCGGGCAACACAAAGATGTATATGGATTTGAAGAGCAGATTTTGGTGGAACAACATGAAGGGAGATATAGCCAAACATATTGCCCTATGTGATGTATGTAGCCGAGTGAAGGCGGAACACCAGAAGCCAGCAGGACTTCTACAGCCATTGCCCGTGCCGGATTGGAAGTGGGATAGAGTGGGAATGGATTTTATCACAGGACTGCCCAGGACCAGGTCAGGATATGACTCTATTTGGGTAGTGGTCGACCATTTGACCAAGGTAGCCCACTTTATACCGGTGAAGACGACCTATACGAGTGCAAAGTTGGCTAAGATCTACATGGACAGGGTTGTGTGCCTACACGGAGTTCCCAAGAGTATTATATCTGATAGAGGCACCCAATTTACCTCACACTTCTGGCGCCAGCTACACGAGTCACTTGGTACTAGATTGGAGTTTAGCACCTGCTTTCACCCATGTATCGATGGATGCACGAGAGTGTGAATCATATTTTGGAGGACATGCTGAGAGATTGCGCCTTGGCTCATGGTTCTAGTTGGGATGAGAATTTACCGTATGCGGAGTTTTCCTACAACAACAGTTATCAAACCAGCATCAAGACGTCACCGTTCGATGTGTTGTATGGGAAACGGTGCCGAACACCATTGCTATGGGATGGAGTAGGAGAACGTCAGTTGTTTGGGCCTGATTTGATCAAGGATGCCGAGGAGAAGGTCGCCTTGATTAGGGACAGGCTGAAGGTAGCACAATCAAGGCAGAAGAGCTATGCTGACGCTAAGCGCAAGGAAGTGGTGTATGAGATAGGTGATAGAGCATACCTCAGAGTATCGCCGCTTCGTGGAATCAAGAGATTTGGAATTAAGGGTAAGCTGGCACCTCGATTTATTGGACCGTATCGGGTCTGAGCACGCAAAGGGGAAGTTGCTTATCAGTTGGAGTTGCCAGAAGCTCTGTCCGCTGTTCACAATGTGTTCCACGTGTCACAGCTGAAGAAGTGCCATCCGGAGATGGTGGATACACCATTGAGAGACACTGTACCGCTAGAGGAGGTTCAGCTTGAGAATGACTTGACCTATGAGGAGAAACCGGTCAAGATTCTGGAGACAGCAGAGAGGATTACCCGTACCAAGACGATCAGGTTTTGCAAGGTGCAGTGGAGCCACCACACCGAAGAGGAAGCCACTTGGGAGCGTGAGGATGACATCCGAGAGGACTACCCACACCTATTTGCTAGCTGCGCCGAATCTCGAGGACGAGATTCATCTTAAGGGGGTTAGTCTTGTCACATCCCAAATTTTAGATTTGGTCTTGCATATCATTCATAACATTGCATCATGCTTTTCCAAGCAAAACCGTCGAGTGAAAAGGTTCGGCGAAACGCTATTTCCAAAACCCTATTCTATTTTGCTACGAGGCTCCTTCGGGAGGCTTTAGAGGATCTAGTGTTGCCACCCTTGTAGCCTAGTGTTTTCGCTCAAACCTTGACCCTAGATTGTTCCCTCGACTATACGAAACCGTAGGCGCAAGAATCGCTTGAATCGGAGCTTGGACGGAGAAGTTGTCGCCGTTTCAGTGAATCACCGGAAAACGGTCCGAATTTCTGGACCGATTTCCGAGTTCTAAACCAACTCGAACCGCTTTTTTAGGATTTGTGAAGGGCCACAAAGGCTCCACCCGCCTCGGATCCGCACCCCACCCCGCCGCCCGCCTGCTGATCGCCCACCTCGGAATCGATCCGCCGCCACTGGTCCGCCCTTGCCGCCCTTCGTCCCCCGCCGCCACAGCCGCCGCTTCTCTCTCTCTCGCGCCACTCGCCTGCCATGCCGCCCGCAGCACCCCGGCCGCTTCTCTTCTCTCTCTCTTCGCCACCTCGCCCTGGCCGCCGCGCCGCAGCACCGCTTCACCTACCGCCGCGCCGCCGCCGCATCGCGCCGCGCCGCCGCTTCCACCCCGCCGCTTCGAGCCCGCCTCGCTTAGCCGCCATCTGCTGCGCTACCGCCGCGCATTGCCAGCTGCCGTTGTCTGGCCGCGCGCTCGCTTCTTGCCGCGCTGCCACGCTCGTCATGCGCGCACACGCATGCATGCATGCACGCACATTTTGCGCTGCGTCGCGCCGTTTAAATCGCTGCCGCACGCTGCTGCCTTGCGCGCTGCTTTGACGATCTTGGACCGTTCGTTGACCGTCTCCCTCCGTGCAGGAAAAACCCCGACGCCGGAACCGATCGCCGCCGCTGTCCGGAACTCGCCGCCGTCAGTTTCGTCGTTTGTTTCCGGTAAGACTGCAGCCACCGTCAGATCTCAGATCGGCGGCTTAGATCGTTTGTTGACCAGTCAGACTCAGGTGTTGACTAGTCAGACGTCCAGTCAGGGCCCAGTCGGCAGACGCTTTGACCAGTCAACAGACACAGTTGACTGGTTAATTTCGTTAATCCTTTTAGTTGACAGATTTCGGTAGAAACTTGTAAATTGCGTAGAAATTAAACCGCTTGGCCAAAAATTGCAAATAAAATATGTGTAGATTCAGTGAGTCGTGTAGAATCTCGCTGTGCCTTTGGTTCAGGCTTTTGCAGCAAGGTTTAGTACAGTTTAATCAAACTAGTTAGTGGCCTTTTTGGAGTAATAAATTCGTAGAAAAAGATCTGTAGCTCCAAAAATCGCGTTTGATATGTCCCTGAATTCAGTGGAACGAGGGGAATATCATCGTGAATTAAAAAGATAGGCTTACAGTAAAAACTTCTGCAGAAACCGTCTAGTGGCTATCTGCAGTGTTTTAATTACTCGGGGAGTTTTATAATTCCTTTTTGAGTAATTCCAATTGGTACTGTTTCTAATCAGCGATTCCCATACTGTAGATTTTTCCCACGATTTTACAAACAGTATACTACCGGTAGTGAATTATTCGAGTTCTAGCTCTAGTTTGAGCACTATATCTTGCCTAATAGTTTTCCTTGCGCTAAAACTAATTTCCATGCATGCAATCGGTAGTATTATGGTATAGGATGTTGTGGTGCAGCTGTAGCACCAATTCACTTGTCGTTCTTGCATTCATGCATCATCTTTGTTGCATATGCTTGTGGATTGTTTGTTTATGATTGCAATTGTATCGTGTAGATTGTGACGAGTGCAACGCTTGCTCGTGTGTGGATTGTTCTTCCGACCGCTACAACCAAGGCAAGTAGATGCTACTTTGTTCATGATATCGTCCTACTATTTTCAATGCATTGTCGTGTATTTTGTAGATGCATGTGTAGGATGATACTATCGCTATGCTATGTCCTATTATGTGGTAGGACCTTCCTTGTAGATGAACCACCGTTGGTAGATGTGCTTAGCCATGCTATGTTGAACGAGGGCTGGGTTACATCATTGATACTTGTTTCTAAAAGTATTGGTTTGTGAAAACTAAAACAACTTAATCAATGAATCCCCTGGGCTTGATGGTATTGATAATTTTTGGTGGTTTCATTGCGGAAAGGCACCCAGGTATCAAGAGAGAATGAGTGGCTTCTTTATTGTGTAGCTTACGTGTACAACCATGTGCCAATAATGGAATGGGCGGTTGGTTGGACTTAGTAGGTTGTGGCAACTCGAACCCGCGTATCCAGAGATGTAGAATTTTGGTAGGTTGGACCGGTGCGTCTCGGGATTGAGGAGCTACTTCCCGAACAGTCTCTTCTTGGACTTCTCCCTATCATCACCCAAAATGAGAGTGATGGTACGAGTTGGGCTGGCCAAGTCACATGGGTAAAGTGTACAAACCTTTGTAGGGTGTATAATCTAATCGATTAGCCGTGTCCCCGGTTATGGACAACTGAGTTGCTTGATATTGATCCCATGACATGTTTCTCGCTCATTCTAATTTCATAATTGTTTTAATGTTGTTGGGTTAACTTAATTGGGATCTTTTCAAAAGAAATCAAAAACTCTTTATGAAAGTAGGACAAATGTATTTGCAAATGCAAGCCAGAGACAGCTCCACTTGCCAAATATGCATGTAGATGTTAGCACTATTGTCTCCATTACTAGCTCTACTTGCCATACATTCCATGTATTGACCCTTCGGGGCTGCTATGTTTCATGTTGCAGGTTATTCCAATTCTGATTGATCGTTATAGGCCACGGTACTCCACTCGGCACTTGTTCACTTGTGGGCAATTTGAAGAATGGAGGATTTACTTGTTTATGTTGCTACCTGAATAATTTGAGCTAGCTTTGTGCTAAGCTTTTATTGTAATAATGGTACTCTGGATCATCGTTATTCATGATACACGGATATTTTGCTATGTTATCTATCTTACTCTATTGTGAGCCAATGAACTGATCCAGGGATTGGCATGTCACATAGAGGCCACGGTCTTTTCAGAACCGAGGTGTTACAAGGTCTCACCAAAGGACCAAAATTATACAAAGCCATCTCATTAGAGAATGAGTGATGCGTAGAGACGCAAAGACATGCAATTACACACGGACCTGGAAGTATCAGATCCGGAGATTAGTTGAACACTAGCAATCGTGTACATACAACACCGGAAAGCCATAGGTGTTGAATACACAAAGGTTTGAAACTAGATTATTGACTCTAGTGCAAGTGGGAGACTGTTGGAGATATGCCCAAGAGGCAATAATAAAGTGGTTATTATCATATCTTCATACTTATGATAAATGTTTACATACCATGCTATAATTGTATTAACAGGAAACATTAATACTTGTGTGATTTGTAAACATAAAAGAGTCCCTAGTAAAGCCTCTTGTTAAACTAGCTTGTTGGTTAATATATGATCATGGTTTCTTGATCATGAACATAGAGATGTTATTAACAACAGGGTCATATCATTAGGAGAATGATGTGATGGACATACTCCTATAGATAAGCGTAGCATAAAGATCAAGTCATTTTAATAGTTCAACTGCTATATGCTTTCTGATACATAGTAACCTAATTCCTCCGGCCATGAGATCATGCATATCACCTTTACCGGATGGATGCTTTGATGACATCAAACACCACACCGTAACTGGGTGGCTATAAAGGTGGCATTGAGTGTTCGGAAAGTATTGGTTGAGACACATGGATCAAGAGTGGGATTTGTCCATCCATATGACAGATAGATATACTCTGGGCCCTCTCGGTGAAATGTCATCCAATTAGCTTGCAAGCATGTGACTGGCTCACAAGGGATCACATATCACGGGAACGAGAAAAGAGTACTTATCGGTAACGAGGTTGAACTAGGTATGCAGAGATACCAACGATCAAAACCTCGGATAAGTAAAATATCGTGAGACAAAAGGAAATTGGTATCGTATGTAAGTGGTTCATTCGATCGCAAAGTAATCGTAGAAATATGTGGGAGCCATATGAATTTCCAGATTCCTCTATTAGTTATTGTTCAGAGAAGTGTCTCGATCATGTCCGCATAATTCACGAACCGTAGGGAGACACACTTAAGGATTCAATGTTGTTGAGTAGTTATGGAATGATGAGTAAGAGACTGAATGTTGTTCGGAGTCTCGGATGGGATCCGGGACATCACGAGGAGATCCGGAATGGTCCGGAGAATAAGATTCATATAAGGAAAGTCCTGTTTCGGAGTTGGGGAATGATTCCAGTGTTTTCATCGGGAATGTTCTAGAAGGTTCTGGAATGTCCAGCACTCCGGAGGGGAAGGGTACATGAATGTGTCATTGCAAGTTGGAATGGTTGCATCATGTACTAGGTGTCATCGATGTACAAAATAAAGGGTTTAATCAAATCCTAGTTTGAAAAGTCAAACGCCAATTTGAAAAGTCAAACGGCTATTTTGGAAAGTGGAGAAGAAGTGGGAAACCGAGTTGGGGAGGAGTTCCTCCTCCACCGCCGGCCCACTAGGGATCCGAGTTGGGGAGGGACTCCCTACCCTTGGCCGCGCCCTCCACCTATAAGGAGGGCAGGCTCCCTCCTAGACACACAAGTTGCCTCCTCTAAACCTAAACCCTAGCCAGCCCTAGGGATTTCTCCCAAGCCCGAGTTAGAGCTTGTAATTGCCCTAGCCGCTGGTTTAGCCCCTTCTAATTGGTGTGTCTAAACCCTAGATCATCAAGGCTCTCATAGTCCACCATACCGCCCGCTTAAGGCGAAGCCATGCAAGATCTCCTCTACTTCGGTACCACGCCGTCAGGCCGGAATCGCGAGGAGAGTGCTACAACCTCCATTTTCTTTGGAACAAGGAGAGGAAGGTCTTCATCGAAAACCGAACGTGTGACCGACGCGGAAGCGCTTGGAACGCAGCCGGAAGGATCGTCTGCGCGATCTTGAGATCGGGAGTGTACGACTACATCATCCACGAGAATCTGCTCTCGTTAACCACTTTGGATCTTCAAGGGTTAGTATTCTGTTGACTCGTTGCTACAATCTAGTAGATAGATCTTGGCTTGATCATAGATTAGATCTTGATTGTGTGTTCATGCGGTAGAATTTTTTTTGTTTTCCATGCTACGAACCCCTACAAAAATTGTGGGCAATAGCTCATGAAAACCACCATAAAACACGAAAACTGCGAGTTTTGGGTCATATCTCTCCGACATGTATCAGGTCGTAAGGTCGTTGTAAATTGTCTTAAAACCCCATAACAGTGGGCAATAGCTCATGAAAACAGCCATAAAACACGAAAACAACGAGTTTTTAGGCATAACTCTCATACATGTAATGGGTCTTAAGGTTGTTTTAAATCTTCCTGGAACCCCAAAACTGTTGGTTATGGCTCATGAAAACGGCCATAAAACACGAAAACGACGAAATTTTGGTCATAAGTCTCAAACATGTATCGAGTGTTAAGGTCGTTGTAAATTGCCCTAGAACCCCAAAACTATGGGCAATTACTCATGAAAACGGCCATAAAATGCGAAAACTACGAGTTTTTAGTCATATATATCAAAAATTTAATGGGTCTTACAGGCCTTGCAAATCCAACTAGAAACCAAAAACCATGGGCATAACTCATGAAAATGGCCACAAACACGAAAACGACGAGCTTTTAGGCATAACTCTCAATCCTATATTGGGTCGTAAGGTCGTTGTAAATCGCCCTGCAAAGCCAAAACAGTTGCCAATAGCTCATGAAAACGGCCATAAAACGTGAAAACAACGAGTTTCTCGCCAAATCTCTTAATCTCTTAAACATGTAAGTGTTCTTACGAGGCATGAAAATCCGCCTGGAACTCAAAAACTCTGGGCAATAACTCACGAAAATGACCAAAGAAGAAGAAAACAACGACTTTTTGGTCATAACTCTCAAACATGTATCATGTCTTAAGGTTGTTGTAAATCGCCCGAGAACCATAAAATTGTGGGCAATAGCTCATGAAAAAAACCATAAAACGCGAAAACTACGAGTTTTGGGTCATGTCTCTCCGACATGTATCAGGTCGTAAGGTCGTTGTAAATTGCCCTAGAACCCCAAAACAGTGGGCAATAGCTCATGAAAACGGCCATAAAAACAAAAACTATGAGTTTTTAGGCATAACTCTCAAACATGTATCAGGTATTAAGGTCGTTGTAAATCGCCCTGGAACCCCAAAACTGTTGGCAATAGCTCATGAAAACGGCCATAAAACACGAAAACGACGTGTTTTTGGTCATATCTCTTAAACATGTAAGGGTTGTTACGAGGCATGAAAATCTGCCTGGAACTCAAAAACTGTGGGCAATAGCTCATGAAAATGACCATAAAACACGAAAACAACAACTTTTTGGTCATAACTCTCAAACATGTATCATGTCTTAAGGTTGGTTTAAATCGCCCTAGAACCATAAAACTATGGGCAATAGCTCATGAAAACGGCCATAAAACGTGAAAATGACGAGTTTCTGGTCATATCTCTTAATCTCTTAAACATTTAAGTGTTCTTACAAGGCATGAAAATCCGCCTGGAACTCAAAAACTGTGGGCAACAACTCACGAAAATGACCAAAAAACAAGAAAACGACAACTTTTTGGTCATAAATCTCAAACATGTATCATGTCTTAAGGTTGTTGTAAATCGCCCTATAACCATAAAATTGTGGGCAATATCTCATGAAAAAACCATAAAACGCGAAAACTGCGAGTTTTGGGTCACATCTCCCTGACATGTATCAGGTCGTAAGGTCGTTGTAAATTGCCCTAGAACCCCAGAACAGTGGGCAATAGCTCATGAAAACGGCCATAAAAAACGAAAACTATGAGTTTTTAGGCATAACTCTCAAACATGTATCATGTCTTAAGGTTGTTGTAAATCGCCCTGGAACCCCAAAACTGTTGACAATAGCTCATAAAAATGGCCATAAAACGCGAAAACGACGAGTTTTTTGTCATATCTCTTAAACATGTAAGGGTTCTTACGAGGCATGAATATCCGCCTGGAACTCAAAAACTATGGGCAACAGCTCATGAAAATGACCATAAAACACGAAAACGACGAATTTTTGGTCATAACTCTCAAACATGTATCGTGTCTTAAGGTTGTTGTAAATCGCCCTAGAACCATAAAATTGTGGGCAACAGCTCATGAAAACCACCATAAAACACGAAAACTACGAGTTTTGGGTCTTATCTCTCCAACATGTATCAGGTCGTAAGGTCGATGTAAATTGCCTTAGGACCCCAAAAGAGAGGGAAATGGCTCATGAAAACCGCCATAGAACACGAAAACAACGAGTTTTTAGGCATAGCTCTCAAACATGTACTTGGTCTTAAGGTCGTTTTAAATCACCCTGGAACCCCAAACTCAAAGGTCATCATAAATCGCCCTGGAACCCTAAAACAGTTGGCAATAGCTCATGAAAACGGCCATAAAATGTGAAAACAACGAGTTTCTAGTCATATCTCTTAATCTCTTAAACACGTAAGTTTTCTTACGAGGCATGAAAATCCTCCTGGAATCAAAAACTGTGGGCAATAACTCATGAAAATGACCAAAAAACACGAAAACGATGAATTTTTGGTCATAACTATCAAACATGTATCATATCTTAAGGTTGTTGTAAATCGCCCTAGAACCATAAAACTATGGGCAATAGCTCATGAAAACCACCATAAAACACGAAAACTGCGAGTTTTGGGTCATATCTCTTCGACATGTATTAGGTCATAAGGTCGTTGTAAATCGCCCTGGAACCCCAAAATTGTTGGCAATAGCTCATGAAAACGGCCATAAAACACGAAAACAACGAGTTTTTAGGCATAACTCTCAAACATGTATCGGGTTTAAAGGTCGTTGTAAATCGCCCTGAAACCCCAAAACTGTTGGCTATAGCTCATGAAAACGGCCATAAAACACGAAAACGACGAGTTTTTGGTCATAAGTCTCAAACATGTATCGGGTGTTAATATCGTTGTACATCGCCCTGGAACCCCAAAACTATGGGCAATTGCTCATGAAAACGGCCATAAAACGCGAAAACTACGAGTTATTAGTCATATATATATATAATTTAACGGGTCTTATAGGCCTTGCAAATCCAACTAGAACCCAAAAACCATGGGCATAACTCATGAAAATGGCCATAAACACGAAAACGACGAGCTTTTAGGCATAACTCTCAATCCTGTATTGGGTCTTAAGGTCATTGTAAATCGCCCTGGAGCCCGAAAACAGTTGGCAATAGCTCATTAAAACGGTCATAAAATGTGAAAACGACGAGTTTCTGGGCATATCTCTTAATCTCTTAAACACGTAAGGTTTCTTACAAGGCATGAAAATCCGCCTAGAACTCAAAAACTGTGGGCAATAACTCATGAAAATGACCAAAAAACACGAAAACAACGACTTTTTGGTCATAACTCTCAAACATGTATCGTGTCTTAAGGTTGTTGTAAATCGCCCTAGAACCATAAAACTATGGGCAATAGCTCATGAAAACAACCATAAAACGCGAAAACTGCGAGTTTTGGGTCATATCTCTCCGACATGTATCAGGTAGTAAGGTCGTTGTAAATTTCCCTAGAACCCCTAAACAATGGGCAATAGCTCATGAAAACAGCCACAAACACGAAAACGACGAGCTTTTAGGCATAACTCACAATCCAGTATTAGGTCTTTAGGTCGTTGTAAATCGCCCTGGAACACAAAACATTTGGCAATAGCTCATGAAAACGACCATAAAACGTGAAAACGACGAGTTTCTGGTCATATCTCTTAATCTCTTAAACATGTAAGTGTTCTTACGAGGCATGAAATACGCCTGGAACTCAAAAGCTGTGGGCAATAACTCACGAAAATGACCAAAAAACAAGAAAACAACGACTTTTTGGTCATAACTCTCAAACATGTATCGTGTCTTAAGGTTGTTCTAAATCGCATTAGAACCATAAAACTGTGGGAAATAGCTCATGAAAACAACCATAAAACGCGAAAACTGTGAGCTTTGGGTCATATCTCTCCGACATGTATCAGGTCGTAAGGTCGTTGTAAAATGCCGTGGAACCCCAAAATAGTGGGCAATAGCTCATGAAAACGGCCATAAAAAACGAAAACTACAAGTTTTTAGGCATAACTCTCAAACATGTATCGGGTGTTAAGGTCGTTCTAATCGCCCTAGAACCCCAAAACTGTTGGCAATACCTCATGAAAATGACCAAAAAACAAGAAAACGACAACTTTTTGGTCATAACTCTCAAATATGTATCATGTCTTAAGGTTGTTGTAAATCGCCCTATAACCATAAAATTGTGGGCAATATCTCATGAAAAAAACCATAAAACGCGAAAACTGCGAGTTTTGGGTCATATCTCTCTGACATGTATCAGGTCGTAAGGTCGTTGTAAATTGCCCTATAACCCCAAAACAGTGGGCAATAGCTCATGAAAACGGCCATAAAAAACGAAAACTACGAGTTTTTAGGCATCACTCTCAAACATGTATCACGTCTTAAGGTCGTTGTAAATCGCCCTGGAACACCAAAACTGTTGGCAATAGCTCATGAAAATGGCCATAAAACGCGAGAACGACGAGTTTTTTGTCATATGTCTTAAACATGCAAGGGTTCTTACGAGGCATGAAAATCCGCCTGGAACTCAAAAACTATGGGCAATAGCTCATGAAAATGACCATAAAACACGAAAACAACGAGTTTTTGGTCATAACTCTCAAACATGTATCATGTTTTAAGGTTGTTGTAAATCGCCCTAGAACCATAAAACTCTGGGCAATAGCTCATGAAAACCACCATAAAACACGAAAACTGCGAGTTTTGGGTCATATCTCTCCGACATGTACCAGGTCGTAAGGTCCTTCTAAATTGTCTTAGAACCCCAAAACAGTAGGCAATAGCTCATGAAAACAACCATAAAACACGAAAACAACGATTTTTTAGGCATAACTCTCAAACATGTAATGGGTCTTAAGGACGTTGTAAATCGCCCTGGAACCCCAAAATTGTTGGCTATTGCTCATGAAAACGGCCATAAAACACGAAAACGACGAGTTTTGTGTCATAAGTCTCAAACTTGTATTGGGTGTTAAGGTCATTGTAAATTGCCCTAGAACCCTAAAACTATGGGCAATTGCTCATGAAAACGGCCATAAAACGCGAAAACTATGAGTTTTTAGTCATATATATCAGAAATTTAACGGGTCTTACATGCCTTGCAAATCCAACTAGAACCCAAAAACCATGGGCATAACTCATGAAAATGGCCACAAACACGAAAACGACGAGCTTTTAGGCATAACTCTCAATCCTATATTGTGTCTTAAGGTCGTTGTAAATCGCCTTGGAACCCCCCAAAACAGTTGGCACTAGCTCATGAAAACGGCCATAAAACGTGAAAACGACGAGTTTCTGGTCATATCTCTTAATCTGTTAAACATGTAAGTGTTCTTACGAGGCAGGAAAATCCGCCTGGAACTCAAAAACTCTGGGCAATAACACACAAAAATGACCAAAAAACAAGAAAACGACAACTTTTTGGTCATAACTCTCAAACATGTATCGTGTCTTAAGGTTGTTATAAATCGGCCTAGAACCAAAAATTGTGGGCAATAGCTCATGAAAAAACCATAAAACGCAAAAACTGTGAGTTTTGGGTCATATGTCTCAGACATGTATCAGGTCGTAAGGTCGTTGTAAATTGCCCTAGAACCCCAAAATAGTGGGCAATAGCTCATGAAAACGGCCATAAAAAACAAAAACTACAAGTTTTTAGGCATAACTCTCAAACATGTATCAGGTATTAAGGTCATTGTAAATCACCCTGGAACCCCAAAACTGTTGGCAATAGCTCATGAAAATGGCCATAAAACGCGAAAACGACGAGTTTTTGGTCATATCTCTTAAACATGTAAGGGTTGTTACGAGGCATGGAAATTTGCCTGGAACTCAAAAACTGTGGGCAATAGCTCATGAAAATGACCATAAAACACGAAAACAACGACTTTTTGGTCATAACTCTCAAACATGTATCCTGTCTTAAGGTTGGTTTAAATCGCCCTAGAACCATAAAATTGTGGGCTCTCATGAAAACCACCATAAAACACGAAAATTCTGAGTTTTGGGTCATATCTCTCCGACATGTATTAGGTCATAAGGTCGTTGTAAATTGTCTTAGAACCCCAAAACAGTGGGAAATAGCTCATGAAAACAGCCATAAAACACGAAAACAACGAGTTTTTAGGCATAGCTCTCAAACATGTAATTGGTCTTAAGGTCATTTTAAATCACCCTGGAACCCCAAAATTGTTGGCTATAGCTCATGAAAACGGCCATAAAACACGAAAACGATGAGTTTTTGGTCATAAGTCTCAAACATGTATCGGGTGTTAAGGTCGTTGTAAATTGCCCTAGAACCCCAAAACTATGGGCAATTGCTCATGAAAACGGCCATAAAACGCGAAAACTACGAGTTTTTAGTCATATATATCAATAATTTAACGGGTCTTACAGGTCTTGCAAATCCAACTAGAACCCAAAAACCATGGGCATAACTCAATAAAATGGCCACAAACACGAAAACGACGAGCTTTTAGGCATAACTCACAATCCTGTATTCGTTCTTAAGGTCGTTGTAAATCGCCCTGAAACCCAAAACAGTTTGCAATAGCTCATGAAAACGGCCGAAAAACGTGAAAATGACGAGTTTCTGGTCATATCTCTTAATCTCTTAAACATGTAAGTATTCTTACGAGGGATGAAAATCCGCCTGGACCTCAAAAACTCTAGGCAATAACTCACGAAAATGACCAAAAAACAAGAAAACGACGACTTTTTGGTCATAACTGTCAAACATGTATCATGTCTTAAGGTTGTTGTAAATCGCCCTATAACCATAAAATTGTGGGCAATAGCACATGAAAAAACCATAAAACGCGAAAACTGTGAGTTTTGGGTCATATCTCTCCGACATGTATCAGGTCATCAGGTCATTGTAAATTGCCCTAGAACCCCAAAACAGTGGGCAATAGCTCATGAAAACGGCCATAAAAACAAAAACGACGAGTTTTTAGGCATAACTCTCAAACATGTATCAGGTCTTAAGGTCGTTGTAAATCGCCCTGGAACCCCAAAACTGTTGGCCATAGCTCATGAAAACGGCCATAAAACGCGAAAACGACGAGTTTTTGGTTATATCTCTTAAACATGTAAGGGTTGTTACGAGGCATGAAAATCCGCCTGGAACTCAAAAACTGTGGGCAATAGCTCATGAAAATGACCATACAACACGAAAACAACGACTTTTTGGTCATAACTCTCAAACATGTATCGTGTCTTAAGGTTGTTGTAAATCGCCCTAGAACCATAAAATTGTGGTCAACAGCTCATGAAAACCACCATAAAACACGAAAACTGCGAGTTTTGGGTCTTATCTCTCCGACATGTATCAGGTCGTAAGGTCGTTGTAAATTGCCTTAGGACCCCAAAAGAGAGGGAAATAGCTCATGAAAACCGCCATAGAACACGAAAACAACGAGTTTTTAGGTATAGCTCTCAAACATGTACTTGGTCTTAAGGTCGTTTTAAATCACCCTGGAACCCCAAAACTGTTGGCAATAGCTCATGAAAACGGCCATAAAACGCGAAAACGACGAGTTTTTGGTTATATCTCTTAAACATGTAAGGGTTGTTACGAGGCATGAAAATCCACCTGGAACTCAAAAACTGTGGGCAATAGCTCATGAAAATGACCATAAAACACGAAAACAACGACTTTTTGGTCATAACTCTCAAACATGTATCGTGTCTTAAGGTTGTTGTAAATCGCCCTAGAACCATAAGCTCATGAAAACAACCATAAAACGCGAAAACTGCGAGTTTTGGGTCATATCTCTACGACATGTATCAGGTAGTAAGGTCGTTGTAAATTGCCCTAGAACCCCTAAACAATGGGCAATAGCTCATGAAAACAGCCACAATCACGAAAACGACGAGCTTTTGGGCATAACTCGCAATCATGTATTAGGTCTTAAGGTCGTTGTAAATCTCCCTGGAACACAAAACATTTGGCAATAGCTCATGAAAACGGCCATAAAACGTGAAAACGACGAGTTTCTGGTCATATCTCTTAATCTCTTAAACATGTAAGTGTTCTTACGAGGCATGAAATCCGCCTGGAACTCAAAAACTCTGGGCAATAACTCACGAAAATGACCAAAGAACAAGAAAACAACGACTTTTTGGTCATAACTCTCAAACATGTATCGTGTCTTAAGGTTGTTCTAAATCGCCTTAGAACCATAAAACTGTGGGAAATAGCTCATGAAAATAACCATAAAACGTGAAAACTGTGAGTTTTGGGTCATATCTCTCCGACATGTATCAGGTCGTAAGGTCGTTGTAAAATGCCCTAGAACCCCAAAATAGTGGGCAATAGCTCATGAAAACGGCCATAAAAAACGAAAACTACAAGTTTTTAGGCATAACTCTCAAACATGTATCGGGTGTTAAGGTCGTTCTAAATGGCCCTAGAACCCCAAAAATGTTGGCAATACCTCATGAAAATGACCAAAAAACAAGAAAAAGACAACTTTTTGGTCATAACTCTCAAACATGTATCATGTCTTAAGGTTGTTGTAAATCGCCCTATAACCATAAAATTGTGGGCAATATCTCATGAAAAAAACCATAAAACTCGAAAACTGCGAGTTTTGGGTCATATCTCTCCGACATGTATCAGGTCGTAAGGTCGTTGTAAATTACCCTATAACCCCAAAACAGTGGGCAATAGCTCATGAAAACGGCCATAAAAAACGAAAACTACGAGTTTTTAGGCATAACTCTCAAACATGTATCACGTCTTAAGGTCGTTGTAAATCGCCCTAGAACCCCAAAATTGTTGGCAATAGCTCATGAAAATGGCCATAAAACGCGTGAACGACGAGTTTTTTGTCATATGTGTTAAACATGTAAGGGTTCTTACGAGGCATGAAAATCCGCCTGGAACTCAAAAACTCTGGGCAATAGCTCATGAAAATTTCCATAAAACACGAAAACAACGAGTTTTTGGTCATAACTCTCAAACATGTATCATGTCTTAAGGTTGTTGTAAATCGCCCTAGAACCATAAAACTGTGGGCAATAGCTCATGAAAACCACCATAAAACACGAAAACTGCAAGTTTTGGGTCATATCTCTCCGACATATATCAGGTCGTAAGGTCCTTCTAAATTGTCTTAGAACCCCAAAATAGTAGGCAATAGCTCATGAAAACAACCATAAAACACGAAAACAACGAGTTTTTAGGCATAACTCTCAAACATGTAATGGGTCTTAAGGACGTTGTAAATCGCCCTGGAACCCCAAAACTGTTGGCTATTGCTCATGAAAACGGCCATAAAACACGAAAACGACGAGTTTTGTGTCATAAGTCTCAAACATGTATTGGGTGTTAAGGTCATTGTAAATTGCCCTAGAACCCTAAAACTATCGGCATTTTCTCATGAAATCGGCCATAAAACGCGAAAACTATGAGTTTTTAGTCATATATATCAAAAATTTAACGGGTCTTACATGCCTGGCAAATCCAACTAGAACCCAAAAACCATGGGCATAACTCATGAAAATGGCCACAAACACGAAAACGACGAGCTTTTAGGCATAACTCTCAATCCTGTATTGGGTCTTAAGTTCGTTGTAAATCGCCTTGGAACCCCCCAAAACAGTTGGCAATAGCTCATGAAAACGGCCATAAAACGTGAAAACGACGAGTTTCTGGTCATATCAATTAATCTGTTAAACATGTAAGTGTTCTTACGAGGCATGAAAATCCGCCTGGAACTCAAAAACTCTGGGCAATAACACACAAAAATGACCAAAAAACAAGAAAACGACAACTTTTTGGTCATAACTCTCAACCATGTATCGTGTCTTAAGGTTGTTATAAATCGCCCTAGAACCAAAAATTGTGGGCAATAGCTCATGAAAAAAACCATAAAACGCAAAAACTGTGAGTTTTGGGCCATATGTCTCAGACATGTATCAGGTCGTAAGGTCGTTGTAAATTGCCCTAGAACCTCAAAACAGTGGGCAATAGCTCATGAAAACGTCCATAAAAACAAAAACTACGAGTTTTTAGGCATAACTCTCAAACATGTATCAGGTATTAAGGTCATTGTAAATCGCCCTGGAACCCCAAAACTGTTGGCAATAGCTCATGAAAAGGGCCATAAAACGCGAAAACGACGAGTTTTTGGTCATATCTCTTAAACATGTAAGGGTTGTTACGAGGCATGAAAATCTGCCTGGAACTCAAAAACTGTGGGCAATAGCTCATGAAAATGACCATAAAACACGAAAACAACGACTTTTTGGTCATAACTCTCAAACATGTATCCTGTCTTAAGGTTGGTTTAAATCGCCCTAGAACCATAAAATTGTGGGCTCTCATGAAAACCACCATAAAACACGAAAACTGTGAGTTTTGGGTCATATCTCTCCGACATGTATTAGGTCATAAGGTCGTTGTAAATTGTCTTAGAACCCCAAAGCAGTGGGAAATAGCTCATGAAAACAGCCATAAAACACAAAAACAACGAGTTTTTAGGCATAGATCTCAAACATGTAATTGGTCTTAAGGTCGTTTTAAATCGCCCTGGAACCCCAAAACTGTTGGCTATAGCTCATGAAAACAGCCATAAAACACGAAAACGACGAGTTTTTGGTCATAAGTCTCAAACATGTATCGGGTGTTAAGGTCGTTGTAAATTGCCCTAGAACCCCAAAACTATGGGCAATTGCTCATGAAAACGGCCATAAAACGCGAAAACTACGAGTTTTTAGTCATATATATATCAATAATTTAACGGGTCTTACAGGTCTTGCAAATCCAACTAGAACCCAAAAACCATGGGCATAACTCATGAAAATGGCCACAAACACGAAAACGACGAGCTTTTAGGCATAACTCACAATCCTGTATTCGTTCTTAAGGTCGTTGTAAATCGCCCTGGAACCTAAAACAGTTGGCAATAGCTCATGAAAACGGCCGTAAAACGTGAAAACGACGAGTTTCTGGTCATATCTCTTAATCTCTTAAACATGTAACTGTTCTTACGAGGCATGAAAATCCGCCTGGACCTCAAAAACTCTAAGCAATAACTAACGAAAATGACCAAAAACAAGAAAACGACGACTTTTTGGTCATAACTGTCAAACATGTATCATGTCTTAAGGTTGTTGTAAATCGCCCTATAACCATAAAATTGTGGGCAATAGCTCATGGAAAAAACATAAAACGCGAAAACTGCGAGTTTTGGGTCATATCTCTCCGACATGTATCAGGTCATAAGGTCATTGTAAATTTCCCTAGAACCCCAAAACAGTGGGCAATAGCTCATGAAAACGGCCATAAAAACAAATACTACGAGTTTTTAGGCATAACTCTCAAACATGTATCAGGTCTTAAGGTCGTTGTAAATCGCCCTGGAACCCCAAAACTGTTGGCTATAGCCCATGAAAACGGCCATAAAACGCGAAAACGACGAGTTTTTGGTTATATCTCTTAAACATGTAAGGGTTGTTACGAGGCATGAAAATCCGCCTGGAACTCAAAAACTGTGGGCAATAGCTCATGAAAATGACCATAAAACACGGAAACAACGACTTTTTGGTCATAACTCTCAAACATGTATCGTGTCTTAAGGTTGTTGTAAATCTCCCTAGAACCATAAAATTGTGGTCAACAGCTCATGAAAACCACCATAGAACACGAAAACTGCGAGTTTTGGGTCTTATCTCTCCGACATGTATCAGGTCGTAAGGTCGTTGTAAATTGCCTTAAGACCCCAAAAGAGAGGGAAATAGCTCATGAAAACCGCCATAGAACACGAAAACAACGAGTTTTTAGGTATAGCTCTCAAACATGTACTTGGTCTTAAGGTCGTTTTAAATCACCCTGGAACCCCAAACACAAAGGTCATCATAAATCGCCCTGGAACCCTAAAACAGTTGGCAATAACTCATGAAAACGGCCATAAAATGTGAAAACAACGAGTTTCTAGTCATATCTCTTAATCTCTTAAACACGTAAGTTTTCTTACGAGGCATGAGAATCCTCCTAGAATCAAAAACTATGGGCAATAACTCATGAAAATGACCAAAAAACACGAAAACAATGACTTTTTGGTCATAACTCTCAAACATGTATCATATCTTAAGGTTGTTGTAAATCGCCCTAGAACCATAAAACTGTGGGCAATAGCTCATGAAAACCACCATAAAACACGAAAACTACGAGTTTTGGGTCATATCTCTCCGACATGTATTAGGTTGTAAGGTCGTTGTAAATCGCCCTGGAACCCCAAAATTGTTGGCAATAGCTCATGAAAACGGCCATAAAACACGAAAACACCAAGTTTTAGGCATAACTCTCAAACATGTATCGGGTTTTAAGGTCGTTGTAAATCGCCCTGAAACCCCAAAACTGTTGGCTATAGCTCATGAAAACGGCCATAAAACACGAAAACGACGAGTTTTTGGTCATAAGTCTCAAACATGTATCGGGTGTTAATATCGTTGTAAATCGCCCTGGAACCCCAAAAATATGGGCAATTGCTCATGAAAACGGCCATAAAACGCGAAACCTACGAGTTATTAGTCATATATATAAAAAAATTAACGGGTCTTATAGGCCTTGCAAATCCAACTAGAACCCAAAAACCATGGGCATAACTCATGATAATGGCCATAAACACGAAAACGACGAGCTTTTAGGCATAACCACTAGTAGAAAAGGGCCCATGCGTCCCGGTTGGTAAGGGCCATTAGTCCCGGTTGCCCAACCGGGACGGGGCAATCGGGACTAAAGATCTAACCATTAGTCCCGGTTGCGCCACCAACCGGGACAAATGGGGCACACTGCATGGCATCAGGCGAGCGAGGTGGAGATTAGTCGGTTCGTAACACGAACCGGGACTACAACCTGCCGCCGCAGTAGATTTGCCATTTCTTCGCCACGGCAGAATTCATTTTGGCACATTTTGTTGTCAAAGCATTTTCGCCACTTTTGTGCCGCGGAAGGGAATTCATTTAGGTTGTTTTATTTTTTATTTAGTGTTTTGCACTTATCAACGAAGGACCCTTATATTACACAAGATCATCATGACAACATTACATTCAATACACGGATCGAGCTCATGCACTACATACAAAAGTTGCTATTCGATACCGCCCAATTTCTTGAAAGTTGCTATTTTTAAAATTCCTATTGTCTATACACAATGAGTAGTATTCCCCTTGTGTGTTTAGGACTTCGCATCCAAGAATCCCGCCAATTCCTCTGAATTGCTCGTGTCACGATCCTTTGGCGTAAGACCGTCCGTAGACGCTCGATCGATTTAAAAAAGGAGTCACCTATATGAATATGAAACTAAACACAATTTGATTGTAATTAAAACTATAGAAATTGTTTACGACGTGGAGTTTCTAAATTTCTGCCCTTCTCATCGCACGTCTGGGATGAACTCGCATACATAGTATCCACATAGATTGTTACCCGGTCCCGTCGGGCACTTTACGAGAACAGAGTTCAATCAAAATAATAATCAAGCATGATAATAATCGTATCAAAACTAGAATAAAAGAGATGCGGATATAGATAGTGGTGCTTACATCTAGTGGTTGAAATGTAAGCTCCTCTTTCCAAACACCCCTAGCCTTCTTGGTGAACCGCTTACAAGCACCGCGAGAAAACGAATAAAATAAGTTATTAAGTACTTGATATCATAAAATTCACGAACGTTGCCGATATAGTGTCGTAATGATTAGAATTACCGTGGAGAAGTATCGCATGTCCTTCCACGTCTCAAGGGTTTATGTTTGAGTCCATGACTAGTACACGCCTTTGTCAAGTTGAATGATTAACGAATATAGTGGTACTGCGAATGCAGAACTAATCAATTATATACTTAACATCGAGTAAGCGAAATAGAAAGTGTATACAAGACAATAACACTCATCGGAAGTTGTAAGGAAATAGTATTTCCCTTTTGGTTTCTTGAAACCTTAACGCGTACTATATTATCCTCCGTATCCCGGGGCTTATTTTGAGATTAGCTTCATGAACCCAATATGGGTCAATGAAGCCAATGTCATAGATTTGTCCTCCGCTGCATTCGAGAATCTTCATTACGCATATTACAAGATGATTATATACATGCAATAAACAAAATAATATAGCTGGAGACTAAATTAATTACGAAATTAGTACTTACGCACAATAGGCACCGATGATCGATTTGTCCAAGGCGTCTTGATTGAATAATTGAAATAGTTCATCAAATTCAATGGATATCATGTCATCCTTATCTTTCCCATGATGCTTTTTGTAACCCTCAAGACTATCCGATTAGCCCCGCCCTTGTGGCATGCATGTACCGTTATGCAATCTTCGCATTTTGTTGGAAGATTGTTTACCTCCTCAGTTTGACGAGAGGTTTTCCGTCTTGGTATTTGTATGCTACTTCACCACGGGAAGAACTCTAACTGGGATAAATCTTGGGCAATGCTCATACCTTGAGCAGCGCAGCTTCTCCGACAGTAACTACCTGTGGATCATACTGTTCTTCGGCACCATATTTGCTCGACCCCACATTGGTTTGAGAAATCACCTTGAGAGGGGCGCAAGTCTGTTTTGCTTGTTCTCCGAGCTAGGCAACAGATTTCCCGCTTGCATCAGTACTGCTCTTCGAAGCTTTTTGTGCCGCATGTGACTTGAGAATAGAACGCTCATAGTCTGATGACAGCTTTGGCTCTGGTTGATGAAGATTCTTTAGCATTTTCAACACTTTGGATTTTTCTTCTTTGGTGCTGGGGAACTCTGGCTCTTTCGGCCGCTTAGCTTAAAACGCTGTCGCTTCCGCATCAACGATCGCCATCTCCTCTTCAAGATCATAAGCTCTCTTGGGAGGAATCGTTGGTACTTTTGGAAGAGGCTCTTGTTTACGCTTTCGCGATCGCCACGACGACAAGAGCGGTACGCTTACGCTTTTATCCTAAGGCGCGGCGATGGCTCCCGCGGGCGATGGCTGCACCGGAGATTGGTGAGGCGACGGAGCCGGTGAGGCGACGAAGACGGCTGCCGGGCGGAGACGACCTCGGTGACGGTGAGGCGGCGAAGATGGCCTTGGCGTGTGATTTGAAGCACGATACAATCCTTCGCCATAGAATGGTGACGTTTTTGCCACCCAAAGATCACATCCCTTCACCAGCCAGGTAGTGAAGATCCAAAACCTCAAAGGTGGGCATGATTTCATCCACGCCGACAACAGGTGTAGCCCTCGAACCGGACGACGTGGTACGTTGGTGTGGGTCCAATTGGTAAGGCATAGCCGACCGCCACCTTCATTGATATGTTCACAACTTTGACATGTAGCTCGCAGGTGTCATCTCCGTGATATCATCCACTGGTAGCCAACAGGAGCCATCGTCGGCATCATCGGCATAGCCATTGTCATCACCCGGACCTCGGTGGAAGCCACATCGCTTTTCGATTATTCGATAGGCGGTAGCATCGAATGCGTGTCTGCTGAGATGGGCCGTAGTACTTTGCTCTTTAAGTGTGTTAATTTCATCTTGTTGTTGCTTTAATCGTTCTTCAATTAAACGATTCGCTCTTTCGACTTTCTTCTTCAACCGCCGCCTGTCCTTACTCCTCCGACGGCTTCTATCAGGATATTTCTTCCTCTCTTCGGGAAACCCAGTCCTCCATGATTGGGAGCCTATTGTGCCTCGTGTTCGTCCATCATGTTCCTTATTTCCAAGGGCGAGTGTGAGCTCATCATTCTCTCTATCGGGAATGAAGTCCCCATCTTTAACAGCCTTTACTGCTTTTCTGATCCTCTCGATTGGCAAGGGGTCTTCTTTATGTCGTATGTTATATATACACCTCCCTTCCGAGTCCAACGTGCCCCCATGCCCGTAAAACCAATTCCTTGCACGTTCTACCCAATCATCTGTCTCTGGGGTGATCTTTTTATCACGTAGTTCCTGCTCAAGTTTCTCCCACTTAGGAATGCCAGCCCTGTAGCCACCTTGCCCCATATTATGGTGATACTTCTTCTTAGCAGCATTCAGCTTATTCGTTTCAGACATTTTCTTAGCCTTTTCTGATTTCTTGTATTCCACAAACTCATCCCAGAATGGTTTTATCTTCTCAAACTGAATATTCTTGAAGTCGGGAGTCTTATTTTTCACGACATAGTCAAGGTGCAATCTTTTCTTCCAGTTGGTGAAACACTGGGCCATCTTCTTCAAAGCCCACTCCCTGAGCTTAGCCTCCATGGCTATCCCATGTTGTAAGGCGTCCTCAACTGGATCCTCCGCATTTGGATCCAGCTCTATCTTCGGTAGTTTGAAATTAACCATGAGCCTCTTCCAAAGTAAATCTTTGGCGTGGTTAGGGACAAATAAACATGTTCCCTCTTCATCCGCATTAGCAGGCCTATTCCAATTTCTAATGGTGATCAGGATTAAGTCCCTAACGATTACTCCGCATTGTGCCACAAATTTGGTTGCGACAACTTCGAGCCGCTTGTCATTGCCTTCACGACATCTTCGATCTGAACCTCTCATGGTCTTGCAACTTTTTGGTTGGGCCTCGTCTGCTCTTTTTAGTAGATTCCTTCGATCCAGAGGTCTAAAAGAAGAAAGATCGCCTTTACTATTTCTATATAGATATAAGATGATTAATTAATGAATTTATTTATATTACATGCACCTCGGGAAGCGTGCGTCTTCTCGATTACACAAGGCATCGCCTTCTCCCTCATGAAGGCAACACCTTCAACCTCAAACAAGTTGTCTACTACGGTAAAGAGGATCATCCTCATCGGAGTTGTTCGAAGCGTTGATACGTCTAAATTATCTTCCCCACGGATCACACCTTGGATCAACTCTTCCTTTTCTTCGTCTCGGCGTGTGGGTCCATATTTTCGCATAGGTGGAAAAGCGAATAAGTCAAAGCGGCTAAAGGAGAAAGTTAAGTACGGTGTTGAGAGATATAAACCCTAATTAGAGAAACCCTAATATATACATACACAATAATAAAAATGAAGAGAAAGGAAACCGTAGTAGATAGGCACATCGTCGAACCCACATGCACCTAAGTTGCTTGAAAATGTGAATCGGTGCAGGGCTACCCATGGTGACCGGTGGGGCGAAGACCAATAATACCAAACTAATTAATAAACCTAATAATACCTAACTAATAATAAACCTAATAATCCAAACACCAAAAAGAAATGGAAACAATCAACACATGGCATCGATGCAATGCTCAAGCAAGTATGATGATATGACAATTTAATTTGCATTGGAATGTAACCCTAAGAAATGCTCGACGATTTAATCGGGGTTCCGAGGGGTGAAAACCCTAACTCGGAGAAACTCCGGAACACATGAGAGGGGTGGATTTGTTCTTCTAATTAAACTTGTAATTTAAGTTGTTGAACAATCCATGATTATAGCTTAGATAGCTAGGTTTCATTTTTCTGAACATTTTGATATATTATTCATATTTTTATGACTTATAGATTAAAAGTTATTGAATTTATAAGATTATAATTATTTCTGAAATTATTAAAATCTTGTTAAACTTTTTACACCGCAGGAATATCTAGCCACAATGACTGACAGAGGGGCCCGGAGCCACCTCAGCAGCCACACAAGCAAAAGTGGTCCAGGGGGGCATTTTTCACTCGGGCTGGGGCTAGCCAGAGATGCTGACCTGTGGGCCAGAGGCCACATAGGAAAGCCATGCAGGCAAAGTGGCTCCCTGGCTGGGTCGCGCTGATGCACGGGTGACGTCACGCCGGCGGTGGCTTGCAGGACGGTGATGGGGAACGACGTTAGGGGCGATCTAGGGCGCGTGCGTGCGCGCGTTAGAGAGAGGAGGTTGAGGCGAGCCAAAGAGTAGCGGCGCCGCCTCCAAAAGGTCACCGGAGAGAGAGCACGACGACGGTGAGCGGCGGTGGTGGCAGGTGGTCGACGAGGAGGATGAACCAGAGCGAGAGGGGGCGAGAGAGAGGGTCCACGTGAAGGGAATATGCCCTGAGAGGCAATAATAAATTGTTTATTATGTGTATTCCAAGTATATGATAGATGTTTATTTTGCATGCTATAATTGTATTAATACGGAAACGTTAATACATGTGTGTTTAATAAACAAACAGAAAGTTCCTAGTTAAGCCTCTCTCATAAACTAGCTCGTTGATTAACAAGATGATCAAGGTTTCCTGATCATGGACATTGGATGTTGTTAATAACGGGATCACAACATTAGTGTAATGATGTGATGAACATTCATCCGAAGTATAGCATTACGATCAAAGTCATTGAGTTTATATTGCTATAACAACTTACGAAGTGATCCTAATCCTTAGACCATGAGATCATGTCAATCACTAACACGGAAGAGTTTCTTGATAACATCAAACGTCACACCGTAACAGGTGATTATAAAGATGGGTTCAGAACTAATAAAGTGTTATGTTGAGGCTCATGGATCAAGAGTGGAATTTGTTCATCCCGATGACGGATAGATATACTCTGGGCCCTCGGTGATATCACATTGATTAGCTTGCAAGCAAGTGATTTGATCACTAGAATGTTATATCACGGAGCGAAAAGAGTGCATGTCGATAACGAGATCAAACTAGGTATGGAGATACCGATCGAATCTCGGACATGTAATATATCGTGAGACAAAGGGATTAAGATACTAGCGTAAAAGGTTAAGCGATCACAAGAAAGTCATCGTTGAATGTGTGGGAGTCGATATGGGTCTCGGATCCGCTCGATTATTGATCGAGAGGGTCTCGATCATGTCCGCATTATTCACGAACCGTAGGGTGACACACTTAAGAGACACCGACATCCAATTGGAGCAAAAGTTTCATGCCGAAAGAATAAACAAGCGCGAATTTATTTCACTAGATACCAAACAGGTTTTCGGTGAAATTGCATAAAGTGGTTATGCATGTGAAATAGAATTCTAGCAAGGGTTATTTGTGAATGTTTGTCATTAAAGTAATTGACAAAATTCTGAATAAAATAAAAGAGTTTTATTTAATGAGAGTTTGCATTAAATTTGGTGGAAATTTAATGGGATTTTGAGTGGGATTTTGAGTGGACTTTTGAAGGGTCATTTTGTGAGTGGAGTGTCCACCCACATGATGAGGGGAGGCAAGGGGCAGCCCCATGCGCCACCCCTTGGGGTTCCCCTCCTCCTATAAAAGGAGCCCTCCTCTCACTTCTCACTCACACCTCCTCGTGAAGGATCTCTCTCCCCTCTAGAATTTATCCCCATGGTCTCGGACTAGCGAGATACATGTTCCCGGTGGCTTTTCGGCAAGAAAGAGTTGTGCTTCCTGCATCGCTGGGCGAGGAGGCGGAGGTTGCTCGGTGCCTCGAGCGTGTGTGCGAGCACGGATGCGCCCGATTCTTGGCGCTAGGACTTCCTCTCGATCTTGAGATCGGCAAGAGATCGTCTACATCAACCACGAGTTTGGACTCGTTAAACGTTGTCGGTCTTCAAGGGTATGTTCTCTACGGATGTACATCCGCCCGTTGTTTGTATCTAGTATAAATAGATCTTGGTATATAGTTCACATCGTAGGAAAATTTTTGTTTTCTATGCTGCGAACCCTAGAGTGGTATCAGAGCCGGATCTATGCGTAGATACTTTACAGGTAGTACACATATGAGTATGTGGCGATGATGATCATGTTGTTGCTCCTTTCTTGTGATTTTGGATATTGGTGGCATAGTGGGATGAAGCGGCCGGACAAACTTTACATGTCCTCGCACATGAGACCTGTTCCACGCTTGACATGCAACTAGTTTGCATAAGTGGCTAGCGGTGTCATCTCTCCTACTATAGTCAATATCTATTTTGCAAGCGAGTTGTCAACAATTTGATTATCCTCGTTGTGGTTCATGTTCGTAGGTAAGAACGGTTCTATCTCGAAAGCCCTCACCACGTAAAACTTGCAATGGATAAATTAGAGGCGTCTAGTTTAGATTGTTCTGGGCTAGTGTTATGATATGGTAGTGTTGTAAGTAGAAGTATGAGATGATACTCTTACAACACACATAGCGGTAAAACCCATAGATTGTGGATTTACATATAGGTATGATAGTGATCATACCACGATGCACATGATAGAGATCATCTGCGGGAACCATATAATTTCACTATTAAACATATGATGTTTGATTGCATCTTATATTGCTTGTTTAGCGCTTTGTTAAGCATAATAAGATGATCCTCATTTTAAATATCAAGATAAGAATGTGTTCTCCCTTTAGTATGCACCGATTATGTTTTCGCTCCAAGACATCACGTGATGATCGGGTGTACTTGGATCCTCGACCATACTTGGTGTAAGAGCGATTACACGCAAATACTAAGGTTCTAACTTGGCGAGCCTAGCATGTACAGACATGGCCTCGGAACACAGATCGAAAGGTTAAGCATGAGTCATATAGTTGATATGATGCCCATTTGATGCTCGCCTTTGAAGCTATACCGACTCACGTGATGATCGGACTTGGTGTAGTGGATTTGGTTCATGTAATCACCAAAAGGACACGAGGGATGTCGCTTTTGAGTGGGAGTTCATTCGTAATATAGATTAGTTGAACTCAATCTATCATACACTTAGTCTAAACTTTACAAATTCTGTTGTAGATGGCACCACCTGCTTTTAATTTCAATGCGTTCATGGAGAAAGAGAAACTAGCAACGGTAGCAACTTTCTTGAATGGGCCATGAATTTGAGGATTCTCCTCTCTGCTGCACAAAAGCAATATGTGCTAGAAGCGCCGTTAGGCCCCCACCCTTTGACGATGCCCCTGACGAGGAGAAGAATGTCTATCTGACTCGTCAGGAGGACCACAACTTAGTTCATTGCGGCATATTGTATGGGCTAGAGCCGGAACTTCGAAAGCGTTTCGAAAACGGCAATGCTTTTGATACAATGGGTGAGTTGAAAATGATTTTCGACACACATGCTGCTGCAGAGAGCTACAATGCTTCAGAAAAGTTCTTTAGCTGCATGATGGAAGAGAACAGCTCCGTTAGTGAGCATGTACTCAAGATGTCGGGTTACGCCGATAAGCTTGTGTCCTTGGGAATAACGATTCCCATTGACTTAGGCATCCATCGTGTTCTGCAGTCTCTGCCACCTAGCTATAAGAGCTTCGTGATGAACTATAATATGCAAGGCATGAAGAAGTCTCTCCCGAGCTTACATCAATGCTTAAAGCTGAAGTGGAGATCAAAAGGAACATCAAGTGTTGATGATCAATAGGAACACTGGTTTCAAGAAAGACAAGAAGGAAAGCGGAAGGGAAGTAAGGCGGCAAGCCTGTTGCGCGCTGAAAAAACCCGAGTTGGACCTAAGTCGATACCGAGTGCTACTATTGTAAGGGGTCGCCATCGAAGCGAATCGCCCCAAGTATCTGGCGCACAAGAAGGCTGGCAAGGCAAACAAAGGTATATATGATATACATGTTATTGATGTGTACTTGACTAGTGCTCGCAGTAGCACCTGGGTATTTGATACCGGTTCAGTTGCTAATATTTGTAACTCGAATCAGGGGCTGCGGAACAGGCGACCGCTAGCAAGGGGTGAGGTCAAGATGCGTGTCGGCAATGGATCAAACGTTGATGTGATCGCCGTCGGAACGCTACCTCTCCACTTACCGTCGGGATTAGTTATAAACTTAAATAACTGTTATTTGGTGCCTGCACTGAGCATGAACATTGTATCTGGATCATGTTTGATGCAAAGTGGTTTTTCATTCAAATCTGAGAACAATGGTTGTTCCATTTATATGAATGAAATCTTTTATGGTCATGCACCAATGTTGAATGGTTTATTTCTGTTGGATCTCGATGATAATGTTACACATATTCATAATATTGATGCTAAAAGGATTAAACTTAGTGATGATATATCCGCATATATGTGGCACTGCCGTCTAGGTCATATTGGCATTAAACGCATGAAGAAGCTCCATTCGGATGGACTTTTAGAATCACTTGATTATGAATCATTTGATACATGTGAGCCATGCCTTATGGGCAAGATGACTAGAACGCCGTTTTCCGGTTCAATGGAACGGGCGACAGATTTATTGGAAATCATACATTCAGATGTATGTGGTCCAATGAGTGTGTCTGCGCGAGGTGGATATCGTTATTTTGTTACTTTCACGGATGATTTGAGTAGATACGGTTATATCTACTTGATGAAACACAAGTCTGAAACCTTTGAAAAGTTCAAGGAATTTCGAATGAAGTGGAAAATCATCGTAATAGAAAGATCAAATTTCTGATCGGCCGTGGAGGTGAGTATCTAAGTTACGAGTTTAGCACTCACATGAAAGAGTGTGGAATTGTTTCACAACTCACACCGCCGAACACCACAGCGAAATGGTGTGTCGGAACGTCGTGTCGTACTTTATTAGATATGGTTCGATCTATGATGTCTCGACGGACTTGCCGTTGTCATTTTGGGGTTATGCACTAGAAGCTGCATTCACTTTAAATCGGGCACCATCTAAATCCGTTGAAACGACACCGTATGAATTGTGGTTTGGAAACAAACCTAAGCTGTCATTCTTAAAGTTTGGGGTTGCGATGTTTATGTGAAGAAACTTCAACCGGATAAACTCGAACCCAAAGCGGAAAAATCGTCTTCATAGGATACCCTAAAGAAACTATTGGGTATTCCTTCTATCACGAATCCGAGGGCAAGGTTTTTGTTGCCAAGAATGGATCCTTTCTAGAGAAAGAGTTTCTCGCGAAAGGTGTGAGTAGTCGGAAGGTAGAAATCGAAGAGGTTATGGAACCTTCTCTTCAAAGTATGGCGAGTAGCGCAGCGCCGGAAGTCGTTCCGGATTTGGCTCCACCTGTTGAAGAAGGAACTAATGATAATGATCATGAAACTCCGAAAGAGTACTACCGAACCTCGCAGGTCAAACAGACGTGCGGCTCGAGCAGACGGAAATCTGTCATAAATTTCATGGTTGATGAAAATAATGACCTGCTGACGTATGAAGAAGCGATGATGAGCCAGTTCCAACAAATGGTTAGAAGCCATGAAATCCGAGATGGAATCCATGTATGAAAATCAAGTTTGGAACTTGGTGGAATTACCTCACGACCGAAAGGCCGTGGAGAACAAATGGATTTTCAAAAGGAAAAGCGATCTTGATGGTAATGTGACCATCTATAAAGCTCGACTTGTCGCAAAGGGTTTCGACAAATTCAAGGAGTTGACTACGATGAGACTTTCTCTCCGTAGCGATGCTAAAGTCGATTAGGATTATGTTAGCAATTGCTGCATATTTCGATTATGAAATATGGCAGATGGATGTCAAAACCGCGTTTCTCAATGGTAATATTGAAGAAGAGTTGTATATGATACAACCAAAGGGTTTTGTCGATCCTAAGGATGCTAACAAGGTGTGCAAGCTTCAGCGATCCATCTATGGATTGAAGCAAGCATCACGAAGTTGGAATCTCCGCTTTGATGAGGTGATCAAAGAGTTTGGATTTGTCCAAACTTATGGAGAAGCTTGTATTTACAAGAAAGTGAGTGGAGCAATGTGGAATTTCTGATACTATATGTGGATGACATATTATTGATCGGAAATGATATAGAACTTTAACAGTGTTAAAAGTTATCTAAACAAATTTTCAATGAAGGACCTAGGTGAAGCATCTTACATATTAGGCATAAAGATCTATAGAGATAGATCTAGGCGCCTAATAGGGCTATCACAAAGTACATACCTTGATAAGATTTTAAAGAAGTTTAAAATGGACGGAAGTAAGAAGGGGTTCTTACCTATGTTGCAAGGCAAGACATTGAGTAAGACTCAAAGTCCGGCTTCGGCGGAAGAAAGAAAGATAATGGACAAAGTCCCCTATGCTTGACCATAGGCTCTATAATGTACGCCATGCTATGTACAAGACCGGATGTGGCACACGCTATTAGTTTGACTAGTAGGTACCAATCGGATCCAGGTTCGGAACACTGGATAGCGGTCAAGAATATCCTTAAGTACTTGAGAAGAACTAAGGATATGTTTCTTGTATACGGAGGTGAAGAAGAGCTCGTCGCTAAGTGTTATGTCGACGCTAGCTTTGACACCGATCCGGATGACTCTAAGTCTCAATCCGGATCGTATTTCTCATGAATGGCGGGCGGTTAGTTGGAGGAGCTCAAACAACCTGTGGTAGCGGGATCAACGGAGGCGAATATGTTGCCGCTTTGCGAGCGGCTCGAGCGCTTTGGATGAAGGAGTTCATATCCGAACTAGGAGTTGTGGCAAGCGTTGGACCCAATGGTGATCTATTGTGACAACAATGGTGCCATTGCCAATGCCAAAGAGCCAAGGTCTCACAAGCATTCCAAGCATATTAAGCGCGGTTTCACTCCATCCGCGAGCATGTCAAGGATGGAGATATAAAGATTGTAAAGTACATACGGATCTCAATGTAGCGATCCGTTGACTAAAACTCTCCCTAGAGCAAAACATGATCAACACGAACTCAATGGGTGTTAGATATATCACTATGTAACTAGATTATTGTCTCTAGTGCAAGTGGGAGACAGAAGGAATATGCCACGAGAGGCAATAATAAATTGTTTATTATGTGTATTCCAAGTATATGATAGATGTTTATTTTGCATGCTATAATTGTATTAATACGGAACGTTAATACATGTGTGTTTAATAAACAAACAGAAAGTTCCTAGTTAAGCCTCTCTCATAAACTAGCTCGTTGATTAACAAGATGATCAAGGTTTCGATCATGGACATTGGATGTTGTTAATAACGGGATCACAACATTAGTGTAATGATGTGATGAACATTCATCCAGTATAGCATTACGATCAAAGTCATTGAGTTTATATTGCTATAACAACTTACGAAGTGATCCTAATCCTTAGACCATGAGATCATGTCAATCACTAACACCGGAAGAGTTTCTTGATAACATCAAACGTCACACCGTAACAGGTGATTATAAAGATGGGTTCAGAACTAATAAAGTGTTATGTTGAGGCTCATGGATCAAGAGTGGAATTTGTTCATCCCGATGACGGATAGATATACTGGCCCTCTCGGTGATATCACATTGATTAGCTTGCAAGCAAGTGATTTGATCACTAGAATGTTATATCACGAGGAACGAAAGAGTGCATGTCGATGCGAGATCAAACTAGGTATGGAGATACCGATGATCGAATCTCGGACATGTAATATATCGTGAGACAAAGGGATTAAGATACTAGCGTAAAAGGTTCCGACGATCACAAGAAAGTCATCGTTGAATGTGTGGGAGTCAAGATGGGTCTCGGATCCGCTTCGATTATTGATCGAGAGGGTCTCGATCATGTCCGCATTATTCACGAACCGTAGGGTGACACACTTAAGAGACACCGACATCCAATTGGAGCAAAAGTTTCATGCCGAAAGAATAAACAAGCGCGAATTTATTTCACTAGATCAAAAGCAGTTTTGGTGAAATTGCATAAAGTGGTTATGCATGTGAAATAGAATTCTAGCAAGGGTTATTGTGAATGTTTGTCATTAAAGTAATTGACAAAATTCTGAATAAAATAAAAGAGTTTTATTTAATGAGAGTTTGCATTAAATTTGGTGGAAATTTAATGGGATTTTGAGTGGGATTTTGAGTGGACTTTTGAAGGGTCATTTTGTGAGTGGAGTGTCCACCCACATGATGAGGGGAGGGCAGCCCCATGCGCTGCCACCCCTTGGGGTTCCCCTCCTCCTATAAAAGGAGCCCCCTCTCACTTCTCACTCACACCTCCTCGTGAAGGATCTCTCTCCCCTCTAGAATTTATCCCCATGGATGGTCTCGGACTAGCGAGATACATGTTCCCGTGGCTTTTCGGCAAGAAAGAGTTGTGCTTCCGCTGCATCGCTGGAGCGAGGAGGCGGAGGTTGCTCGGTGCCTCGAACGTGTGTGCGATGCGCCACTGATTTGCGGCGCTAGGACTTCCTCTCCTCTCGATCTTGAGATCGGCAAGAGATCGCTACATCATCAACACGAGTTTGGACTCGTTAAACTTTGTCGGTCTTCAAGGGTATGTTCTCTACGGATGTACATCCGCCCGTTGTTTGTATCTAGTATAAATAGATCTTGGTATATAGTTCACATCGTAGGAAAATTTTTGTTTTCTATGCTGCGAACCCTTCACCACGAGGACCAGCAGCATACCAGGTGTGCGGTGGTGGTGTCGGGGAGGCGAGGCGAGGTCGGGAGCCGACGAATCGACGGCGGCGATCGTCGGTCTCGAGGGTCGTTGGCGACGATTGGGAGCGAGCGGGGCCGATTCCTTCAGGGAGAAGCCTCGGGGCGACGAGGCGAAGCTTCCTGCACGCTTGGCTGGGCGAGGGGCAGCCGGTATGGCGTGCACGGTGGCGGAACGGCGGCGACGTCTTGAGAAGAGAAGAGGAGGAGATGGGAAGAAGAAGAGGAGGGCACCGGTTATAACCAAAGGACCTTTTGTCCGGTTGGTGGCTCCAACCGGACTAAAATCATACGTCGGTTGGAGCCACCAACCGGACCTATACTCAAAATTTTCAGCAGACCAAGGGTTGGCGCGTAGGTCTTTAGTCGGTTGGTGGCTCCATGACATATTCTCCGTTTTCAAAAATGTCGTATTTTCTCTCTTTTCCCGCCTTATTTTTTATTTTGGGGTTTAAATTTGTATTGTTTTTTAAATGATAATTAATTTGGAATTTAGAAAAACTTTAAACATAAAAAGTGTTTGGATTTGAATAAATAATTCAAAACCATTTTCTGTTTTAAAAAATAATTAATGTAACCATTTAAAATATGAACCATTTAAAATAAAAATTGAATTAACTTATATTTTTTTAATATCAATTTGGAATTTAGAAAAATTTAAACATAAGAAGTGTATGGATTTGAATAAATAATTCAAAAACATATTCTATTTTTAAAAAATAATTAATGTAACCTTTTAAAATGAATTAACTTATATTTCTTAATATTAATTTGGAATTTAGAAAAAAATTAAACATAAAAGTGTTTGGATTTAAATAAATAATTCAAAACATTTTACATTTTAAAAATAATTAATGTAACCATTTAAAATATGAACTATTTACAATTAAAAATGAATTAACTTATATATTTTTAATATCAATTTGGAATTTAGAAAAACTTTAAACATAAAAGTGTATGGATTTGAATAAATAATCCAAAACCATTTTCTATTTTTAAAAAATAATTAATGTAACCTTTTAAAATGAATTAACTTATATTTTTAAATATTAATTTGGTATTTAGAAAAACTTTAAACATAAAAAGTGTTCGGATTTAAATAAATAATTCAAAACCATTTTCTGCTGCAACATTGTTCTCCATACCAATGTCCACACACATGCATAATATGGGCACAACATCACAAACTATGCTGTGATTCAGCACATAACATCGATCATTTGGACCGAAAAAGCCATGAAACCTCGAGCATGATAGGTCATTTTGTGAAGGTTTTTTTGAAACATGATCAATATACCAAATCTGGTATTTTTCCTTTCAGCTATGTAACATAATATGGCACCACGCGAAGGATTTTCATTGTTCGGATTTGTTTTGAATTTATTATGCCCGTTTTGAATTATCTGAATTTCGAACTATGGTCGAACCGGTGTGCATGAAGATAGGGGACGAGCATCGTTAGAACTTGCATTGGATCTCTGAAGAAACCACATATTGCGAGTCTAAAAATGATTTTTTCAAAAAATCACGGGCGATAGATCATGTACCTGTAGTACAAACCGGACCCACTTCCTACCGATTCGGCAGACATTTGTCCTTTTTACCCGGAATAGACGAAAAGGTTTAAGATGTACCGGTTGGGAGATAGTCCATGTAAGGTGGTCTAGTATTTTAGGAAAATAGGACGGTAGCATTCTGAAACGGCATTTTGGTGGTTACTTCACAACGACCGTTTTTGCGCTCGGAAAATGGAAAAGGGCTTTTCCGTGCAACAAAACGGAAACCTTCATACTGCCACATTGTTCTCCATACCAATGTCCACACACATGCATAATATGGGCACAACATCACAAACTATGCCGTGATTCAGCACATAACATCGGTCATTTGGACCGAAAGCCATGAAACCTCGAACATGATAGGTCATTTTGTGAAGGTTTTTTCGAAACATGATCAATATACCAAATCTGGTATTTTTCCTTTCAACTATGTAACATAATATGACACCACGCGAAGGATTTTCATTGTTCGGATTTTTTTTTGAATTTATTATGCCCGTTTTGAATTATCTGAATTTCTAACTATGGTCGAACCGGTGTGCATGAAGATAGGGTACGAGCATCGTTAGAAATTGCATTGGATCTCTGAAGAAACCACATATTGCGAGTCTAAAAATGATTTTTTCAAAAAATCACGGGCGATAGATCATGTACCTGTAGTACAAATCGGACCCACTTCCTGCCGATTCGGCAGACATTTGTCCTTTTTACCCGGGATGGACGAAAAGGTTTGAGATGTACCGGTTGGGACATAGTCCATGAAAGGTGGTCTAGTATTTTAGGAAAATAGGACGGTAGCATTCTGAAACGGCATTTTGGTGGTTACTACACAAAATGACCCGTTTTTTGCGCTCGGAAAATGGAAAAGGGCTTTTCCGTGCGACAAAAAGGAAAACTTCCTCCTGCAACATTGTTCTCCATACCAATGTCCACACACATGCATAATATGGGCACAACATCACAAACTATGTCGTGATTCAGCACATAACATCGGTCATTTGGACCGAAAGCCATGAAACCTCGAACATGATAGGTCATTTTGTGACGGTTTTTTCGAAACATTGAATATGGGCACAACATCACAAACTATGCCGCCATTTCCCAAAGCTTCACGCCAAGTTTTCCCGCCCTTTCCCTCTATATTTAGGGTGATCGTGTCATGGCTATCCACACATCCACACCTTCCTCTCTTAGAACAATGGACAACGCCTACTGGGCCATTATGACCCTCGAGGAGACCGAGGCGTTGTGCGCCTCCAACTACCCTTGTCCGCCGGGGTACCGCCGGCCGCGGATGCCGATCTTTGCTGGAGGGTTCTGTCCCTCATCCCTCAAGGTTCCGCACGCCAGCGGGCCATCACAAACCACTTCTACCATGAGCTCACGCCGGGCGGGATGGATCCCAGTGGGATCCCGGCAACTCGACACTGGAATGCCTTCTTCGCTAATAGGCGGAAAGGGAGCTTGCAGTACGAGGGTGATGGCCACGGTGAACCACAACGAAGTCGGCCTTCGTCGTGGTGGGCGAACCGTAGTATCATCAGTGATGTGCTACATCGCCGGGAGACCATCTCGCCACGGTGCCACGAGTCCACCCGCCCCCACATCCGGCGGTGGCATCGTCTTCCAGGAGACCCCTCTCCCACCCGCCGTGAATCCGAGGCTGGAATGGCCCCTGGTATATGCCATGGATGGGCTGAGGATCCTCGGAGTGGCATGTGACAATGACGATGATGATGACGACGACGATGAAGACCCTGAAGCTGCGTACTATAGGACTAGGCATGATTATGACTAAAGGGGGCGGCTTTAGTCCTGAGTGTTAGCTATTCCCGGTTTGTCCCGGTTTTTAATATTAATAAATGTCTTAAGTGTTATCTAATAAATAGAGGGAAATGCCTATATAAAGAGAGGGTTCATATTTAGTCCCGGTTGGAGAAACCAACCGCGACTGAAGGGATTGCGGAAGAGTGGGCCAGGCAACACTAATAATAGGGTTGAGTGTCGACATTATGTCGTGCGGCTTGTACCTTGTCCCGGATGGTGTCACCAACCGGGACTAAAGATGAACCTTTAGTCCCGTTTGGAGACACCAACCGGGACTAAAGATGAGTCAGCACTAATAATAGGGGTGAGTGTCGACATTATGTCGTGAGTGTCGACATTATGCCGAGCTGCTTGTACTATAAATATGCATCCTTGTTTGTCCAGTCCTCCAGCCAGTTTGAGGCATCTCCAAGATGGTTTTAGAGAGCAGGGACACCACTACGCCATTCGGGGAGATGTCGTGAGCCCAGTCCTCCGGCATCTCCGAGAAACTGGTCATAGAGGCACTCCCTAATATGTGAAATTAGTTAGCTCCGAGGCGTATTGATCTAGTTAGTGAAGTTACAAGCTGCAAGATGGTTTTCGAGAGAAGGGACACCACTGCGGCCAGTTTCAGGGAGATGCCGACGGAGCCCAGTCCTCCGGCATATCCGAGAAACTGGTCATAGAGGCACTCCCTAATATGTGAAATGGCGGCATAGTTTGTGATGTTGTGCCCAAAACAGTGGGCAATAGCTCATGAAAACTGCCATAAAACACGAAAACAACGAGTTTTTAGGCATAGCTCTCAAACATGTAATTGGTCTTAAGGTCGTTTTAAATCGCCCTGGAACCCCAAAACTGTTGCCTATAGCTCATGAAAACGGCCATAAAACACGAAAACGACAAGTTTTTGGTCATAAGTCTCAAACATGTAACGGGTGTTAAGGTCGTTGTAAATTGCCCTAGAACCCCAAAACTATGGGCAATTGCTCATGAAAACGGCCATAAAACGCGAAAACTATGAGTTTTTAGTCAAATATATAAATAATTTAACGGGTCTTACAGGTCTTGCAAATCCAACTAGAACCCAAAAACCATGGGCATAACTCATGAAAATGGCCACAAACACGAAAACGGCGAGCTTTTAGGCATAACTCACAATCCTGTATTGGTTCTTAAGGTCGTTGTAAATCGCCCTAGAACCCAAAACAGTTGGCAATAGCTCATGAAACGGACGTAAAACGTGAAAACGACGAGTTTCTGTTCATATCTCTTAATCTCTTAAACATGTAAGTGTTCTTACGAGGCATGAAATTCCGCCTGGACCTCAAAAACTCTAGGCAATAACTCACGAAAATGACCAAAAAACAAGAAAACGACGACTTTTTAGTCATAACTGTCAAACATGTATCATGTCTTAAGGTTGTTGTAAATCGCCCTATAACCATAAAATTGTGGGCAATAGCTCATGAAAAAAACCATAAAACGCGAAAACTGCGAGTTTTGGGTCATATCTCTCCGACATGTATCAGGTCATAAGGTCATTGTAAATTGCCCTAGAACCCCAAAACAGTGGGCAATAGCTCATGAAAACGGCCATAAAAACAAAAACTACGAGTTTTTAGGCATAACTCTCAAACATGTATCAGGTCTTAAGGTCATTGTAAATCGCCCTGGAACCCCAAAACTGTTGGCTATAGCTCATGAAAACGGCCATAAAACGCGAAAACGACGAGTTTTTGGTTATATCTCTTAAACATGTAAGGGTTGTTACGAGGCATGAAAATCCGCCTGGAACTCAAAAATTGTGGGCAATAGCTCATGAAAATGACCATAAAACACGAAAACAACGACTTTTTGGTCATAACTCTCAAACATGTATCGTGTCTTAAGGTTGTTGTAAATCGCCCTAGAACCATAAAATTGTGGTCAACAGCTCATGAAAACCACCATAAAACACGAAAACTGCGAGTTTTGGGTCTTATCTCTCCGACATGTATCAGGTTGTAAGGTCGTTGTAAATTGCCCTAGAACCCCAAAATTGTTGGCTATAGCTCATGAAAACGGCCATAAAACACGAAAATGACGAGTTTTTGGTCATAAGTCTCAAACATGTATCGGGTGTTAAGGTCGTTGTAAATCGCCATGGAACCCCAAAACTATGGGCAATTGCAAATGAAAACGACCATAAAACGCAAAAACTACGAGTTTTTAGTCATATATATCAAAAATTTAACGGGTCTTACAGGCCTTGCAAATCCAACTAGAACCCAAAAACCATGGGCATAACTCATGAAAATGGCCATCAACACGAAAACGAAGAGCTTTTAGGCCTGTATTGGGTCTTAAGGTCGTTGTAAATCACCCTGGAACCCCAAAACAGTTGGCAATAGCTCATGAAAATGGCCATAAAATGTGAAAACGACGATTTTCTGGTCATATATCTTAATCTCTTAAACACGTAAGTGTTCTTACGAGGCATGAAAATCCGCCTGGAACTCAAAAACTCTAGGCAATAACTCATGAAAATGACCAAAAAACACGAAAACAACGACTTTTTGGTCATAACTCTCAAACATGTATCGTGTCTTAAGGTTGTTGTAAATCGCCCTAGAACCATAAAACTATGGGCAATAGCTCATGAAAAAAACCATGAAACGCGAAAACTGCGAGTTTTGGGTCATGTCTCTCCGACATGTATTAGGTCGTAAGTTCGTTGTAAATTGCCCTAGAACCCCAAAACAGTGGGCAGTAGCTCATGAAAACGGCCATAAAACAAAAACTACGAGTTTTTAGGCATAACTCTCAAACATGTATCGGGTCTTAAGGTCGTTGTAAATCGCCCTGGAACCCCAAAACTGTTGGCAATAGCTCATCAAAACGGCCATAAAACACGAAAACACCGAGTTTTTAGGCATAACTCTCAAACATGTATCGGATCTTAAGGTCGTTGTAAATCGCCCTGGAACCCCAAAACGGTTGGCTATAGCTCATGAAAACGGCCATAAAACACGAAAACAACGAGTTTTTGGTCATAAGTCTCAAACATGTATCGGGTGTTAAGGTCGTTGTAAATCGCCCTGGAACCCCAAAATTGTTGGCAATAGCTCATGAAAAAGGCCATAAAACACGAAAACAACGAGTTTTTAGGCATAACTCTTAAACATGTCTCGTGTTTTAAGGTCGTTGTAAATCGCCCTGAAACCCCAAAATTGTTGGCTATAGCTCATGAAAATGGCCATAAAACACGAAAACGACGAGTTTTTGGTCATAAGTCTCAAACATGTATAGGGTGTTAATATCGTTGTAAATCGCCCTGGAACCCCAAAACTATGGGCAATTGCTCATGAAAACGGCTATAAAACCCGAAAACGAGTTATTAGTCATATATATATATATATAAATTAACGGGTCTTATAGGCCTTGCAAATCCAACTAGAACCCAAAAACCATGGGCATAACTCATGAAAATGGCCATAAACACGAAAACGATGAGCTTTTAGGCATAACTCTCAATCCTGTATTGGGTCTTAAGGTCATTGTAAATCGCCCTGGAACCCTAAAACAGTTGGCAATGGCTCATGAAAACGGCCATAAAATGTGAAAACGATGAGTTTCTGGGCATATCTCTTAATCTCTTAAACACGTAAGTTTTCTTACGAGGCATGAAAATCCGCCTGGAACTCAAAAACTGTGGGCAATAACTCATGAAAATGACCAAAAAACACGAAAACAACGACTTTTTGGTCATAACTCTCAAACATGTATCGTGTCTTAAGGTTGTTGTAAATCGCCCTAGAACCATAAAGCTATGGGCAATAGCTCATGAAAACAACCATAAAACGCAAAAACTGCGAGTTTTGGGTCATATGTCTCCGACATGTATCAGGTAGTAAGTTCGTTGTAAATTGCCCTAGAACCCCTAAACAATGGGCAATAGCTCATGAAAACAGCCACAAAGACGAAAACGACGAGCTTTTAGGCATAACTCACAATCCTGTATCGGGTCTTAAGGTCGTTGTAAATCGCCCTTGAACACAAAACATTTGGTAATAGCTCATGAAAACGGCCATAAAACGTGAAAACGACGAGTTTCTGGTCATATCTCTTAATCTCTTAAACATGTAAGTGTTCTTACGAGGCATGAAAATCCGTCTGGAACTCAAAAACTGTGGGCAATAACTCATGAAAATGACCAAAAAACAAGAAAACGATGACCTTTTGGTCATAAATCTCAAACATGTATCGTGTCTTAAGGTTGTTGTAAATCGCCCTAGAACCATAAAATTGTGGGCAATAGCTCATGAAAAAAACCATAAAACGCGAAAACTGTGAGTTTTGGGTCATATCTCTCCGACATGTATCAGGTCGTAAGGTCATTGTAAATTGCCCTAGAACCCCAAAACAGTGGGCAATAGCTCATGAAAACGGCCATAAAAAACAAAAACTATGAGTTTTTAGGCATAAATCTCAAACATGTATCAGGTCTTAAGGTCGTTGTGAATCGCCTTGGAACCCCAAAACTGTTGGCAATAGCTCATGAAAACGGCCATAAACGCGAAAACGACGAGTTTTTGGTCATATCTCTTAAACATGTAAGGGTTGTTACGAGGCATGAAAATCTGCCAGGAACTCAAAAACTGTGGGCAATAGCTCATGAAAATGACCATAAAACACGAAATACAATGACTTTTTGGTCATAACTCTCAAACATGTATCGTGTCCTAAGGTTGTTGTAAATCGCCCTAGAACCATAAAACTATGGGCAATAGCTCATGAAAAAAACCATGAAACGCGAAAACTGCGAGTTTTGGGTCATGTCTCTCCGACATGTATTAGGTCGTAAGGTCGTCGTAAATTGCCCTAGAACCCCAAAACAGTAGGCAATAGCTCATGAAAACGGCCATAAAACAAAAACTACGAGTTTTTAGGCATAACTCTCAAACATGTATCGGGTCTTAAGGTCGTTGTAAATCGCCCTGGAACCCCAAAACAGTTGGCAATAGCTCATGAAAACGGCCATAAAACACGAAAACAACGAGTTATTAGGCATAACTCTCAAACATGATTCGGGTCTTAAGGTCGTTGTAAATCGCCCTGGAACCCCAAAACGGTTGGCTATAGCTCATGAAAACGGCCATAAAACACGAAAACAACGAGTTTTTGGTCATAAGTCTCAAACATGTATCGGGTGTTAAGGTCGTTGTAAATCGCCCTGGAACCCCAAAATTGTTGGCAATAGCTCATGAAAAAGGCCATAAAACACGAAAACAACGAGTTTTTAGGCATAACTCTCAAACATGTATCGGGTTTTAAGGTCGTTGTAAATCGCCCTGAAACCCCAAAATTGTTGGCTATAGCTCATGAAAACGGCCATAAAACACGAAAACGACGAGTTTTTGGTCATAAGTGTCAAACATGTATCGGGTGTTAATATCGTTGTAAATCGCCCTGGAACCCCAAAACTATGGGCAATTGCTCATGAAAACGGCTATAAAACGCGAAAACTACGAGTTATTAGTCATATATATATAAATTAACGGGTCTTATAGGCCTTGCAAATCCAACTAGAACCCAAAAACCATGGGCATAACTCATGAAAATGGCCATAAACACGAAAACGACGAGCTTTTAGGCATAACTCTCAATCCTGTATTGGGTCTTAAGGTCATTGTAAATCGTCCTGGAACCCTAAAACAGTTGGCAATGGCTCATGAAAACGGCCATAAAATGTGAAAACGATGAGTTTCTGGGCATATCTCTTAATCTCTTAAACACGTAAGTTTTCTTACGAGGCATGAAAATCCGCCTGGAACTTAAAAACTGTGGGCAATAACTCATGAAAATGACCAAAAAACACGAAAACAACGACTTTTTGGTCATAACTCTCAAACATGTATCGTGTCTTAAGGTTGTTGTAAATCGCCCTAGAACCTTAAAACTATGGGCAATACCTCATGAAAACAACCATAAAACGCAAAAACTGCGAGTTTTGGGTCATATCTCTCCGACATGTATCAGGTAGTAAGGTCGTTGTAAATTGCCCTAGAACCCCTAAACAATGGGCAATAGCTCATGAAAACAGCCACAAAGACGAAAACGACGAGCTTTTAGGCATAACTCACAATCCTGTATCGGGTCTTAAGGTCGTTGTAAATCGCCCTGGAACACAAAACATTTGGTAATAGCTCATGAAAACGGCCATAAAACGTGAAAACGACGAGTTTCTGGTCATATCTCTTAATCTCTTAAACATGTAAGTGTTCTTACGAGGCATGAAAATCCGCCTGGAACTCAAAAACTGTGGGCAATAACTAACGAAAATGACCAAAAAACAAGAAAACGATGACCTTTTGGTCATAAATCTCAAACATGTATCGTGTCTTAAGGTTGTTGTAAATCGCCCTAGAACCATAAAATTGTGGGCAATAGCTCATGAAAAAAACCATAAAACGCGAAAACTGTGAGTTTTGGGTCATATCTCTCCGATATGTATCAGGTCGTAAGGTCGTTGTAAATTGCCCTAGAACCCCAAAACAGTGGGCAATAGCTCATGAAAACGGCCATAAAAAACAAAAACTACCAGTTTTTAGGCATAACTCTCAAAGATGTATCAGGTCTTAAGGTCATTGTAAATCGCCCTGGAACCCTAAAACCGTTGGGAATAGCTCATGAAAACGGCCATAAAACACGAAAACGACAAGTTTTTGGTCATATCTCTTAAACATGTAAGGGTTGTTACGAGGCATGAAAATCCGCCTGGAACTCAAAAACTGTGGGCAATAGCTCATGAAAATGACCATTAAACACGAAAACAACGACTTTTTGGTCATAACTCTCAAACATGTATCGTGTCTTAAGGTTGTTGTAAATCGCCCTAGAACCATAAAATTGTGGGCAATAGCTCATGAAAACCACCATAAAACACGAAAACTGCGAGTTTTGGGTCTTATCTCTCCGACATGTATCAGGTCATAAGGTCGTTGTAAATTGCCTTAGGACCCCAAAATAGTGGGCAATAGCTCATGAAAACGGCCATAAAACACGAAAATAACGAGTTTTTAGGCATAAATCTCAAACATGTATCGGGTCTTAAGGTCGTTGTAAATCACACTGGAACCCCAAAATTGTTGGCTATAGCTCATCAAAACGGCCATAAAACACGAAAATGACGAGTTTTTGGTCATAAGTCTCAAACATGTATCGGGTGTTAAGGTCGTTGTGAATTGCCCTAGAACCCCAAAACTATGGGCAATTGCTCATGAAAACGGCCATTAACGCGAAAACTACGAGTTTTTAGTCATATATATCAAAAATTTAACGGGTCTTACAGGCCTTGCAAATCCAACTAGAACCCAAAAACCATGGGCATAATCATGAAAATGGCCATAAACACGAAAACGACGAGCTTTTAGGCATAACTCTCAATCCTGTATTGGGTCTTAAGGTCATTGTAAATCGCCCTGGAACCCCAAAACAGTTGGCAATAGCTCATGAAAACGACGATTTTTTGGTCATATCTCTTAATCTCTTAAACACGTAAGTGTTCTTACGAGGCATGAAAATCCGCCCGGAACTCAAAAACTATGGGCAATAACTCATGAAAATGACCAACAAACACGAAAACAACGACTTTTTGGTCATAACTCTCAAACATGTATCATGTCTTAAGGTTGTTGTAAATCTCCCTAGAACCATAAAATTGCGGGCAATAGCTCATGAAAAAAACCATTAAACGCGAAAACTGCGAGTTTTGGGTCATATCTCTCCGACATGTATCAGGTCGTAAGGTCGTTGTAAATTGCCCTAGAACCCCAAAACAGTGGGCAATAGCTCATGAAAACGGCAATAAAACAAAAACTACGAGTTTTTAGGCATAAGTCTCAAACATGTATCGGTTCTTAAGGTCGTTGTAAATCACCCTGGAACCCCAAAACTATTGGCAATAGCTCATGAAAACGGCCATAAAACAAAAACTACGAGTTTTTAGGCATAACTCTCAAACATGTATCGGGTCTTAAGGTCGTTGTAAATCGCCCTGGAACCCCAAAACTGTTGGCAATAGCTCATGAAAACGGCCATAAAACACGAAAACAACGAGTTTTTAGGCATAACTCTCAAACATGATTCGGGTCTTAAGGTCGTTGTAAATCGCCCTGGAACCCCAAAACGGTTGGCTATAGCTCATGAAAACGGCCATAAAACACGAAAACAACGAGTTTTTGGTCATAAGTCTCAAACATGTATCGGGTGTTAAGGTCGTTGTAAATCGCCCTGGAACCCCAAAATTGTTGGCAATAGCTCATGAAAAAGGCCATAAAACACGAAAACAACGAGTTTTTAGGCATAACTCTCAAACATGTATCGGGTTTTAAGGTCGTTGTAAATCGCCCTGAAACCCCAAAATTGTTGGCTATAGCTCATGAAAACGGCCATAAAACACGAAAACGACGAGTTTTTGGTCATAAGTGTCAAACATGTATCGGGTGTTAATATCGTTGTAAATCGCCCTGGAACCCCAAAACTATGGGCAATTGCTCATGAAAACGGCTATAAAACGCGAAAACTACGAGTTATTAGTCATATATATATAAATTAACGGGTCTTATAGGCCTTGCAAATCCAACTAGAACCCAAAAACCATGGGCATAACTTATGAAAATGGCCATAAACACGAAAACGACGAGCTTTTAGGCATAACTCTCAATCCTGTATTGGGTCTTAAGGTCATTGTAAATCGTCCTGGAACCCTAAAACAGTTGGCAATGGCTCATGAAAACGGCCATAAAATGTGAAAACGATGAGTTTCTGGGCATATCTCTTAATCTCTTAAACACGTAAGTTTTCTTACGAGGCATGAAAATCCGCCTGGAACTTAAAAACTGTGGGCAATAACTCATGAAAATGACCAAAAAACACGAAAACAACGACTTTTTGGTCATAACTCTCAAACATGTATCGTGTCTTAAGGTTGTTGTAAATCGCCCTAGAACCTTAAAACTATGGGCAATACCTCATGAAAACAACCATAAAACGCAAAAACTGCGAGTTTTGGGTCATATCTCTCCGACATGTATCAGGTAGTAAGGTCGTTGTAAATTGCCCTAGAACCCCTAAACAATGGGCAATAGCTCATGAAAACAGCCACAAAGACGAAAACGACGAGCTTTTAGGCATAACTCACAATCCTGTATCGGGTCTTAAGGTCGTTGTAAATCGCCCTGGAACACAAAACATTTGGTAATAGCTCATGAAAACGGCCATAAAACGTGAAAACGACGAGTTTCTGGTCATATCTCTTAATCTCTTAAACATGTAAGTGTTCTTACGAGGCATGAAAATCCGCCTGGAACTCAAAAACTGTGGGCAATAACTAACGAAAATGACCAAAAAACAAGAAAACGATGACCTTTTGGTCATAAATCTCAAACATGTATCGTGTCTTAAGGTTGTTGTAAATCGCCCTAGAACCATAAAATTGTGGGCAATAGCTCATGAAAAAAACCATAAAACGCGAAAACTGTGAGTTTTGGGTCATATCTCTCCGATATGTATCAGGTCGTAAGGTCGTTGTAAATTGCCCTAGAACCCCAAAACAGTGGGCAATAGCTCATGAAAACGGCCATAAAAAACAAAAACTACAAGTTTTTAGGCATAACTCTCAAAGATGTATCAGGTCTTAAGGTCATTGTAAATCGCCCTGGAACCCTAAAACCGTTGGGAATAGCTCATGAAAACGGCCATAAAACGCGAAAACGACAAGTTTTTGGTCATATCTCTTAAACATGTAAGGGTTGTTACGAGGCATGAAAATCCGCCTGGAACTCAAAAACTGTGGGCAATAGCTCATGAAAATGACCATTAAACACGAAAACAACGACTTTTTGGTCATAACTCTCAAACATGTATCGTGTCTTAAGGTTGTTGTAAATCGCCCTAGAACCATAAAATTGTGGGCAATAGCTCATGAAAACCACCATAAAACACGAAAACTGCGAGTTTTGGGTCTTATCTCTCCGACATGTATCAGGTCATAAGGTCGTTGTAAATTGCCTTAGGACCCCAAAATAGTGGGCAATAGCTCATGAAAACGGCCATAAAACACGAAAATAACGAGTTTTTAGGCATAAATCTCAAACATGTATCGGGTCTTAAGGTCGTTGTAAATCACACTGGAACCCCAAAATTGTTGGCTATAGCTCATCAAAACGGCCATAAAACACGAAAATGACGAGTTTTTGGTCATAAGTCTCAAACATGTATCGGGTGTTAAGGTCGTTGTGAATTGCCCTAGAACCCCAAAACTATGGGCAATTGCTCATGAAAACGGCCATTAACGCGAAAACTACGAGTTTTTAGTCATATATATCAAAAATTTAACGGGTCTTACAGGCCTTGCAAATCCAACTAGAACCCAAAAACCATGGGCATAATCATGAAAATGGCCATAAACACGAAAACGACGAGCTTTTAGGCATAACTCTCAATCCTGTATTGGGTCTTAAGGTCATTGTAAATCGCCCTGGAACCCCAAAACAGTTGGCAATAGCTCATGAAAACGACGATTTTTTGGTCATATCTCTTAATCTCTTAAACACGTAAGTGTTCTTACGAGGCATGAAAATCCGCCCGGAACTCAAAAACTATGGGCAATAACTCATGAAAATGACCAACAAACACGAAAACAACGACTTTTTGGTCATAACTCTCAAACATGTATCATGTCTTAAGGTTGTTGTAAATCTCCCTAGAACCATAAAATTGTGGGCAATAGCTCATGAAAAAAACCATTAAACGCGAAAACTGCGAGTTTTGGGTCATATCTCTCCGACATGTATCAGGTCGTAAGGTCGTTGTAAATTGCCCTAGAACCCCAAAACAGTGGGCAATAGCTCATGAAAACGGCAATAAAACAAAAACTACGAGTTTTTAGGTATAACTCTCAAACATGTATCGGTTCTTAAGGTCATTGTAAATCACCCTGGAACCCCAAAACTATTGGCAATAGCTCATGAAAACGGTCATAAAACACGAAAACAATGAGTTTTTGGTCATAACTCTCAAACATGTATCGTGTCTAAAGGTCGTTGTAAATCGCCCTGGAACCCCAAAACGGTTGGCTATAGCTCATGAAAACGGCCATAAAACACGAAAACAATGAGTTTTTGGTCATAAGTCTCAAACATGTATCGGGTGTTAAGGTAGTTGTAAATCGCCCGGGAACCCCAAAACTGTTGGCTATAGCTCATGAAAACGGCCATAAAACACCAAAACAACGAGTTATTGGTCATAAGTCTCAAACATGTATCGTGTGTTAAGGTCGTTGTAAATCGCCCTGGAACCCCAAAACTATGGGCAATTGCTCATGAAAACGGCCATAAAACGCGAAAACTACGAGTTTTTAGTCATATATATATAATTCAACAGGCTATGTGCCTTGCAAATCCAACTAGAACCCAAAAACCATGGGCATAACTCATGAAAATGGCCATAAACACGAAAACGACGAGCTTTTAGGAAAAACTCTCAATCCTGTATTGGGTCTTAAGGTCATTGTAAATCTCCCTGGAACCCTAAAACAGTTGGCAATATCTTATGAATACGGCCATAAAATGTGAAAACGACGAGTTTCTGGTCATATCTCTTAATCTCTTAAACTCGTAAGTTTTCTTACGAGGCATGGAAGTCCGCCTGGAACTCAAAAACTGTGGGCATTAACTCATGAAAATGACCAACAAACACGAAAACAACGAATTTTTGGTTATAACTCTGAAACATGTATCGTGTCTTAAGGTTGTTGTAAATCGCCCTAGAACCATAAAACTGTGGGCAATAGCTCATGAAAACGACCATAAAACGCGAAAACTGCGAGTTTTGGCTCATATCTCTTCGACATGTATCAGGTCATAAGGTCGTTGTAAATTTCCCTAGAACCCCCAAACAGTGGGCAATAGCTCATGAAAATGGCCATAAAACATGAGAACAACGAGATTTTAGGCCTAACTCTCAAACATGTATCGGGTCTTAAGGTCGTTGTAAATCGCCCTGGAACCCCAAAACAGTTGGCAATAGCTCATGAAAACGGCCATAAAACGTGAAAACGACGAGTTTCTGGCCATATCTCTTAATCTATTAAACATGTAAGTGTTCTTACGAGGCATGAAAATCCTCCTAGAACTCAGAAACTCTGGGAAATAACTCACGAAAATGACCAAAAAACAAGAAAACAACGACTTTTTGGTCATAACTCTCAAACATGTATCATGTCTTAAGGTTGTTGTAAATCGCCCTAGAACCATAAAATTGTGGGCAATAGCTCATGAAAAAAACCATTAAACGCGAAAACTGCGAGTTTTGGGTCATATCTCTCCGACATGTATCAGGTCGTAAGGTCGTTGTAAATTGCCCTAGAACCCCAAAACAGTGGGCAATAGCTCATGAAAACGGCCATAAAACAAAAACTACGAGTTTTTAGGCATAACTCTCAAACATGTATCGGTTCTTAAGGTCGTTGTAAATCACCCTGGAACCCCAAAATTGTTGGCTATACCTCATCAAAATGGCCATAAAACACGAAAATGACGAGTTTTTGGTCTTAAGTCTCAAACATGTATCGGGTGTTAAGGTCGTTGTAAATCGCCCTGGAACCCCAAAACTATGGCAATTGCTTATGAAAACGGCCATTAACGCGAAAACTACGAGTTTTTAGTCATATATATCAAAAATTTAATGGGTCTTACAGGCCTTGCAAATCCAACTAGAATCCAAAAACCATGGGCATAACTCATGAAAATGGCCATAAACACGAAAACGACGAGCTTTTAGGCATAACTCTCAATCCTGTATTGGGTCTTAAGGTCATTGTAAATCGCCCTGGAACCCCAAAACAGTTGGCAATAGCTCATGAAAACGACGATTTTCTGGTCATATCTCTTAATCTCTTAAACACGTAAGTGTCCTTACGAGGCATGAAAATCCGCCCGGACCTCAAAAACTATGGGCAATAAGTCATGAAAATGACCAACAAACACGAAAACAACGACTTTCTGGTCATAACTCTCAGACATGTGTCGTGTCTTAAGGTTGTTGTAAATCGCCCTAGAACCATAAAACTATGGGAAACAGCTCATGAAAACAATCATAAAACGCAAAAACTGCGAGTTTTGGGTCATATCTCTTTGACATGTATTAGGTCGTAAGGTCGTTGTAAATTGCCCTAGAACCCCAAAACAGTGGGCAATAGCTCATTAAAACGGCCATAAAAACAAAAACTATGAGTTTTTAGACATAACTCTCAAACATGTATCGGGTCTTAAGGTCGTTGTAAATCGCCCTGGAACCCCAAAACTATTGGCAATAGCTCATGAAAACGGCCATAAAACACGAAAACAATGAGTTTTTGGTCATAACTCTCAAACATGTATCGTGTCTAAAGGTCGTTGTAAATCGCCTTGGAACCCCAAAACGGTTGGCTATAGCTCATGAAAACGGCCATAAAACACGAAAACAACGAGTTTTTGGTCATAAGTCTCAAACATGTATCAGGTGTTAAGGTAGTTGTAAATCGCCTGGGAACCACAAAACTGTTGGCTATAGCTCATGAAAACGGCCATAAAACACGAAAACAACGAGTTATTGGTCATAAGTCTTAAACATGTATCGTGTGTTAAGGTCGTTGTAAATCTCCCTGGAACCCCAAAACTATGGGCAATTGCTCATGAAAACGGCCATAAAACGCGAAAACTACGAGTTTTTAGTCATATATATATAATTTAACAGGTCTTACAGGCCTTGCAAATCCAACTAGAACCAAAAAACCATGGGCATAACTCATGAAAATGGCCATAAACACGAAAACGACGAGCTTTTAGGAAAAACTCTCAATCCTGTATTGGATCTTAAGGTCATTGTAAATCTCCCTGGAACCCTAAAACAGTTGGCAATAGCTTATGAATACGGCCATAAAATGTGAAAACGACGATTTTCTGGTCATATCTCTTAATCTCTTTAACACGTAAGTTTTCTTACGAGGCATGAAAGTCCGCCTGGAACTCAAAAATTGTGGGCAATAACTCATGAAAATGACCAACAAACACGAAAACAATGACTTTTTGGTCATAACTCTCAAACATGTATCGTGTCTTAAGGTTGTTGTAGATCGCCCTAGAACCATAAAACTATGGGAAACAGCTCATGAAAACAACCATCAAACGCAAAAACTGCGAGTTTTGGGTCATATCTCTCCGACATGTATCAGGTCGTAAGGTCGTTGTAAATTGCCCTAGAACCCCAAAAAAGTGGGCAATAGCTCATTAAAACGGCCATAAAAACAAAAACTATGAGTTTTTAGACATAACTCTCAAACATGTATCGGGTCTTAAGGTCGTTGTAAATCGCCCTGGAACCCCAAAACTATTGGCAATAGCTCATGAAAACGGCCATAAAACACGAAAACAACGAGTTTTTGGTCATAACTCTCAAACATGTATCGTGTCTAAAGGTCGTTGTAAATCTCCTTGGAACCCCAAAACGGTTGGCTATAGCTCATGAAAACGGCCATAAAACACGAAAACAACGAGTTTTTGGTCATAAGTCTCAAACATGTATCGGGTGTTAAGGTAGTTGTAAATCGCCTGGGAACCCCAAAACTGTTGGCTATAGCTCATGAAAACGGCCATAAAACACGAAAACAACGAGTTATTGGTCATAAGTCTCAAACATGTATCGTGTGTTAAGGTCATTGTAAATCGCCCTGGAACCCCAAAACTATGGGCAATTGCTCATGAAAACGGCCATAAAACGCGAAAACTACGAGTTTTTAGTCATATATATATAATTTAACAGGTCTTACAGGCCTTGCAAATCCAACTAGAACCCAAAAACCATGGGCATAACTCATGAAAATGGCCATAAACACGAAAACGACGAGCTTTTAGGAAAAACTCTCAATCCTGTATTGGATCTTAAGGTCATTGTAAATCTCCCTGGAACCCTAAAACAGTTGGCAATAGCTTATGAATACGGCCATAAAATGTGAAAACGACGAGTTTCTGGTCATATCTCTTAATCTCTTTAACACGTAAGTTTTCTTACGAGGCATGAAAGTCCGCCTGGAACTCAAAAATTGTGGGCAATAACTCATGAAAATGACCAACAAACACGAAAACAATGACTTTTTGGTCATAACTCTCAAACATGTATCGTGTCTTAAGGTTGTTGTAGATCGCCCTAGAACCATAAAACTATGGGAAACAGCTCATGAAAACAACCATCAAACGCAAAAACTGCGAGTTTTGGGTCATATCTCTCCGACATGTATCAGGTCGTAAGGTCGTTGTAAATTGCCCTAGAACCCCAAAACAGTGGGCAATAGCTCATTAAAACGGCCATAAAAACAAAAACTATGAGTTTTTAGACATAACTCTCAAACATGTATCGGGTCTTAAGGTCGTTGTAAATCGCCCTGGAACCCCAAAACTATTGGCAATAGCTCATGAAAACGGCCATAAAACACGAAAACAACGAGTTTTTGGTCATAACTCTCAAACATGTATCGTGTCTAAAGGTCGTTGTAAATCTCCTTGGAACCCCAAAACGGTTGGCTATAGCTCATGAAAACGGCCATAGAACACGAAAACAACGAGTTTTTGGTCATAAGTCTCAAACATGTATCGGGTGTTAAGGTAGTTGTAAATCGCCTGGGAACCCCAAAACTGTTGGCTATAGCTCATGAAAACGGCCATAAAACACGAAAACAACGAGTTATTGGTCATAAGTCTCAAACATGTATCGTGTGTTAAGGTCATTGTAAATCGCCCTGGAACCCCAAAACTATGGGCAATTGCTCATGAAAACGGCCATAAACGCGAAAACTACGAGTTTTAGTCATATATATATAATTTAACAGGTCTTACAGGCCTTGCAAATCCAACTAGAACCCAAAACCATGGGCATAACTCATGAAAATGGCCATAAACACGAAACGACGAGCTTTTAGGAAAAACTCTCAATCTTGTGGATCTTAAGGTCATTGTAAATCTCCCTGGAACCCTAAAACAGTTGGCAATAGCTTATGAATACGGCCATAAAATGTGAAAACGACGATTTTCTGGTCATATCTCTTAATCTCTTTAACACGTAAGTTTTCTTACGAGGCATGAAAGTCCGCCTGGAACTCAAAAATTGTGGGCAATAACTCATGAAAATGACCAACAAACACGAAAACAATGACTTTTTGGTCATAACTCTCAAACATGTATCGTGTCTTAAGGTTGTTGTAGATCGCCCTAGAACCATAAAACTATGGGAAACAGCTCATGAAAACAACCATCAAACGCAAAAACTGCGAGTTTTGGGTCATATCTCTCCGACATGTATCAGGTCGTAAGGTCGTTGTAAATTGCCCTAGAACCCAGAACCCCAAAGCGTGGGCAATAGCTCATTAAAACGGCCATAAAAACAAAAACTATGAGTTTTTAGACATAACTCTCAAACATGTATCGGGTCTTAAGGTCGTTGTAAATCGCCCTGGAACCCCAAAACTATTGGCAATAGCTCATGAAAACGGCCATAAAACACGAAAACAACGAGTTTTTGGTCATAACTCTCAAACATGTATCGTGTCTAAAGGTCGTTGTAAATCTCCTTGGAACCCCAAAACGGTTGGCTATAGCTCATGAAAACGGCCATAAAACACGAAAACAACGAGTTTTTGGTCATAAGTCTCAAACATGTATCGGGTGTTAAGGTAGTTGTAAATCGCCTGGGAACCCCAAAACTGTTGGCTATAGCTCATGAAAACGGCCATAAAACACGAAAACAACGAGTTATTGGTCATAAGTCTCAAACATGTATCGTGTGTTAAGGTCATTGTAAATCGCCCTGGAACCCCAAAACTATGGGCAATTGCTCATGAAAACGGCCATAAAACGCGAAAACTACGAGTTTTTAGTCATATATATATAATTTAACAGGTCTTACAGGCCTTGCAAATCCAACTAGAACCCAAAAACCATGGCCATAACTCATGAAAATGGCCATAAACACGAAAACGACGAGCTTTTAGGAAAAACTCTCAATCCTGTATTGGGTCTTAAGGTCATTGTAAATCTCCCTGGAACCCTAAAACAGTTGGCAATAGCTTATGAATACGGCCATAAAATGTGAAAACGACGAGTTTCTGGTCATATCTCTTAATCTCTTACGAGGCATGAAAGTCCGCCTGGAACTCAAAAATTGTGGGCAATAACTCATGAAAATGACCAACAAACACGAAAACAACGACTTTTTGGTCATAACTCTCAAACATGTATCGTGTCTTAAGGTTGTTGTAAATCTCCCTAGAACCATAAAACTGTGGGCAATATCTCATGAAAACGACCATAAACCGCGAAAACTGCGAGTTTTGGGTCATATCTCTTCGACATGTATCAGGTCGTAAGGTCGTTGTAAATTGCCCTAGAACCCCTAACCAGTGGGCAATAGCTCATGAAAACGGCCATAAAACATGAGAACAACGAGATTTTAGGCATAACTCTCAAACATGTATCGGGTCTTAAGGTCGTTGTAAATCGCCCTGGAACCCCAAAATTGTTGGCTATAGCTCATGAAAACGGCCATAAAACACGAAAACGACGAGTTTTTGGTCATAACTCTCAAACATGTATCGGGTGTTAAGGTCGTTGTAAATCGCCCAGGAACCCCAAAACTATGGGCAATTGCTCATGAAAACGTCCATAAAACACGAAAACTACGAATTTTTAGTCATATATATCAAAACTTTAACGGGTCTTACGGGCCTTGCAAATCCATCTAGAACCCAAAAACCATGGGCATAACTCATCAAAATGGCCACAAACACGAAAAAGACGAGCTTTTAGGCATAACTCAAAATCCAGTATTGGGTCTTAAGGTCGTTGTAAATCGCCCTGGAACCCCAAAACAGTTGGCAATAGCTCATGAAAACAGCCATAAAACATGAAAACGACGAGTTTCTGGTCATATCTCTTAATCTCTTAAACATGTAAGTGTTCTTACGAGGCTTGAAAATCCGCCAGGAACTCAAAAACTCTGGGCAATAACTCACGAAAATGACCAAAAAACAAGAAAACGACGACTTTTTGGTCATAACTCTCAAACATGTATCGTGTCTTCAGGTTGTTGTAAATCGCCCTAGAACCATAAAATTGTGGGCAATAGCTCATAAAAAAACCATAAAACGCGAAAACTACGAGTTTTGGGTCATATCTCTCCGACATGTATCAGGTCGTAAGGTCATTGTAAATTGCCCTAGAACCCCAAAAATGTTGGCAATAGCTCATGAAAACGGCCATAAAACACGAAAACGACGAGTTTTTTGTCATATCTCTTAAACATGTAAGGGTTCTTACGAGGCATAAAAATCCGCCTGGAACTCAAAAACTCTGGGCAATAGCTCATGAAAATGACCATAAAACACAAAAACAATGACTTTTTGGTCATAACTCTCAAAAAATGTATCGTCTCTTAAGGTTGTTGTAAATCGCCCTAGAACCATAAAATTGTGGGCAATAGCTCATGAAAACCACCATAAAACACGAAAACTGCGAGTTTTGGGTCATACCTCCCCGACATGTATCAGGTTGTAAGGTCGTTGTAAATTGTCTTAGAACCCCAAAACTGTGCGCAATAGCTCATGAAAACAACCATAAAACACGAAAACAATGAGTTTTTAGGCATAACTCTCAAACATGTAATGGGTCTTAAGGTCGTTTTAAATCGCCCTGGAACCCCAAAACAGTTGGCTATAAAACATGAAAACGACGCGTTTTTGGTCATAAGTCTCAAACATGTATCGGGTGTTAAGGTCGTTGTAAATTGCCCTAGAACCCCAAGGGCAATTGCTCATGAAAACGGCCATAAAACGCGAAAACTACGAGTTTTTAGTCACATATATCAAATATTTAACGGATCTTACAGGCCTTGCAAATCCAACTAGAACCCAAAAACCATGGGCATAACTCATGAAAATGGCCACAAACACGAAAACGACGAGCTTTTAGGAATAACTTTCAATCCTGTATTGGGTCTTAAGGTCGTTGTAAATCGCCCTGGAACCCCAAAACAGTTGGCAATAGCTCATGAAAACGGCCATAAAACGTGAAAACAACGAGTTTCTGGTCATATCTCTTAATCTCTTAAACATGTAAGTGTTCTTACGAGGCATGAAAATCCGCCTGGAACTCAAAAACGGTGGGCAATAACTCACGAAAATGACCAAAAATCAAAAAAACGACGACTTTTTGGTCATAACTCTCAAACATGTATCATGTCTTAAGGTTGTTGTAAATCGCCCTAGAACCATAAAAATTATGGGCAATAGCTCATGAAAAAAACCATAAAACGCGAAAACTGCGAGTTTTGGGTCATATCTCTCCGGCATGTATCAGGTCGTAAGGTCATTGTAGATTGCCCAAGAACCCCAAAACAGTGGGCAATAGCTCATGAAAACGGCCATAAAAACGAAAACTACGAGTTTTTAGGCATAACTCTCAAACATGTATCAGGTCTTAAGGTCATTGTAAATCGCCCTGGAACCCCAAAACTGTTGGCAATAGCTCATGAAAACGGCCATAAAACGCGAAAACAACGAGTTTTTTGTCATATCTCTTAAACATGTAAGGGTTCTTACGAGGCATGAAAATCCGCCTGGAACTCAAAAACTGTGGGCAATAACTCATGAAAATGACCAAAAATCAAAAAAACGACGACTTTTTGGTCATAACTCTCAAACATGTATCGTGTCTTAAGGTTGTTGTAGACCGCCCTAGAACCATAAAACTATGGGAAACAGCTCATGAAAAAAACCATAAAATGCAAAAACTGCGAGTTTTGGGTCATATCTCTCCGACATGTATCAGGTCGTAAGGTCGTTGTAAATTGCCCTAGAACCCCAAAACAGTGGGTAATAGCTCATGAAAACGGCCATAAAAACAAAAACTACGAGTTTTTAGGACTAACTCTCAAACATGTATCCGGTCTTAAGGTCGTTGTAAATTGCCCTGGAACCCCAAAATTGTTGGCAATAGCTCATGAAAACGGCCATAAAACACGAAAACAACGAGTTTTGGTCATATCTCTTAAACATGTAAGGGTTCTTACGAGGCATGAAAATCCTCCTAGATCTCAAAAACTATGGGCAATAACTCATGAAAATGACCATAAAACACGAAAACAACGAGTTTTTGGTCATAACTCTCAAACATGTATTGTGTCTAAAGGTCGTTGTAAATCGCCCTGGAAACCCAAAACGGTTGGCTATAGCTCATGAAAATCGCCATCAAACACGAAAACTGCGAGTTTTGGGTCATAAGTCTCAAACATGTATCGGGTGTTAAGGTAGTTGTAAATCGCCCGGGAACCCCAAAACTGTTGGCTATAGCTCATGAAAACGGCCATAAAACACGAAAACAACGAGTTATTGTTCATAAGTCTCAAACATGTATCGTGTGTTAAGGTCGTTGTACATCGCCATGGAACCCCAAAACTATGGGCAATTGCTCATGAAAACGGCCATAAAACGCGAAAACTACGAGTTTTTAGTCATATATATATATAATTTAACAGGTCTTACAGGCCTTGCAAATCCAACTAGAACCCAAAAACCATGGGCATAACTCATGAAAATGGCCATAAACACGAAAACGACGAGCTTTTAGGCAAAACTCTCAATCCTGTATTGGGTCTTAAGGTCATTGTAAATCTCCCTGGAACCCTAAAACAGTTGGCAATAGCTTATGAATACGGCCATAAAATGTGAAAACGACGAGTTTCTGGTCATATCTCTTAATCTCTTAAACACGTAAGTTTTCTTACTTGTTTTGGGGTTATAGCTCATGAAAACGGCCATAAAACGCGAAAACGACGAGTTTTTTGTCATATCTCTTAAACATGTAAGGGTTCTTACGAGGCATGAAAATCCTCCTGGAACTCAAAAACTGTGGGCAATAGCTCATGAAAATGACCATAAAACACGAAAACAACGAGTTTTTGGTCATAACTCTCAAACATGAATCATGTCTTAAGGTTGTTGTAAATCGTCCTAGAACCATAAAACTGTGGGCAATAGCTCATGAAAACCACCATAAAACACGATAACTGCGAGTTTTGGGTCATATCTCTCCGACATGTATCAGTTCGTAAGGTCGTTGTAAATTGTCTTAGAACCCCAAAACAGTGGGCAATAGCTCATGAAAACAGCCAGAAAACACGAAAACAACGAGTTTTTAGGCATAACTCTCAAACATGTAATGGGTCTTAAGGTCGTTGTAAATCGCCCTGGAACCCCAAAAATGTTGGCTATAGCTCATGAAAACGGCCATAAAATACAAAAACAACGAGTTTTTGGTCATAAGTCTCAAACATGTATCGGGTGTTATGGTCATTGTAAATTGCCCTAGAACCCCAAAACTATGGGCAATTGCTCATGAAAAAGGCCATAAAACACGAAAACAATGAATTTTTGGCCATAAGTCTCAAACATGTATCGTGTGTTAAGGTCGTTGTAAATCGCCCTGGAACCCCAAAATTGTTGGCTATAGCTCATGAAAACGGCCATAAAACACGAAAACAACGAGTTTTTGGTCATAAGTCTCAAACATGTATCGTGTCTTAAGGTCGTTGTAAATCGCCCTGGAACCCCAAAACTGTTGGCTATAGCTCATGAAAACGGCCATAAAATACAAAAGCAACGAGTTTTTGGTCATAAGTCTCAAACATGTATCGGGTGTTATGGTCGTTGTAAATTGCCCTAGAACCCCAAAACTATGGGCAATTGCTCATGAAAAAGGCCATAAAACGCGAAAACAACGAGTTTTTGGCCATAAGTCTCAAACATGTATCGTGTCTTAAGGTCGTTGTAAATCGCCCTAGAACCCCAAAACTGTTGGCTATAGCTCATGAAAACGGCCATAAAACACGAAAACAACGAGTTTTTTGTCATAAGTCTCAAACATGTATCGGGTGTTATGGTCGTTGTAAATTTTCCTAGAACCCAAAACTATGGGCAATTGCTCATGAAAACGTCCATAAAACGCGAAAACTATGAGTTTTTAGTCATATATATCAAAAATTTAACGGGTCTTACAGGCCTTGCAAATCCAACTAGAACCCAAAAACCATTGGCATAACTCATGAAAATGGCCACAAACACAAAAACGACGAGCTTTTAGGCATAACTCTCAATCTTGTATTGGGTCTTAAGGTCGTTGTAAATCGCCCTGGAACCCCAAAGCAGTTGGCAATAGCTCATGAAAACGGCCATAAAACGTGAAAACGACGAGTTTCTGGCCATATCTCTTAATCTATTAAACATGTAAGTGTTCTTACGAGGCATGAAAATCCGCCTGGAACTCAAAAATTGTGGTCAATAACTCACGAAAATGACCAAAAATCAAGAAAACGACGACTTTTTGGTCATAACTCTCAAACATGTATCATGTCTTAAGGTTGTTGTAAATCACCCTGGAACCATAAAATTGTGGGCAATAGCTCATGGAAAAAAACCATAAAACGCGAAAACTGCGAGTTTTAGGTCATAAGGTCGTAAGGTCGTTGTAAATTGCCCTAGAACCCCAAAACAGTGGGCAATAGCTCATGAAAACGGCCATAAAAAATAAAAACTACAAGTATCAAACATGTATCAGGTCTTAAACATGTGGGCAATAGCTCATGAAAATGACCATAAAACACGAAAACAACGAGTTTTCGGTCATAACTCTCAAACATGTATCGTGTCTTAAGGTTGTTGTAAATCGTCCTAGAACCATAAAACTGTGGGCAATAGCTCATGAAAACCACCATAAAACACGAAAACTGCGAGTTTTGGGTCATATCTCTCCGACATGTATCAGTTCGTAAGGTCGTTGTAAATTGTCTTTGAACCCCAAAACAGTGGGCAATAGCTCATCAAAACAGCCATAAAACACGAAAACAACGAGTTTTTAGGCATAACTCTCAAATATGTAATGGGTCTTAAGGTCGTTGTAAATCGCCCTGGGACCCCAAAACTATTGGCTATAGCTCATAAAAACGGCCATAAAACACGAAAACAACGAGTTTTTTGTCATAAGTCTCAAACATGTATCGGGTGTTATGGTCGTTGTAAATTTCCCTAGAACCCAAAACTATGGGCAATTGCTCATGAAAACGTCGATAAAACGCGAAAACTATGAGTTTTTAGTCATATATATCAAAAATTTAACGGGTCTTACAGGCCTTGCAAATCTAACTAGAACCCAAAAACCATGGGCATAACTCATGAAAATGGCCACAAACACAAAAACGACGAGCTTTTAGGCATAACTCTCAATCTTGTATTGGGACTTAAGGTCGCTGTAAATCGCCCTGGAACCCCAAAGCAGTTGGCAATAGCTCATGAAAACGGCCATAAAACGTGAAAACGACGAGTTTCTGGTCATATCTCTTAATCTCTTAAACATGTAAGTGTTCTTACGAGGCATGAAAATCCTCCTGGAACTCAAAAACTGTGGGCAATAGCTCATGAAAATGACCATAAAACACGAAAACAACGAGTTTTTGGTCATAACTCTCAAACATGTATCGTGTCTTAAGGTTGTTGTAAATCGTCCTGAAACCATAAAACTGTGGGCAATAGCTCATGAAAAAAACCATAAAACGTGAAAACTGCGAGTTTTGGGTCATATCTCTCCGACATGTATCAGGTCGTAAGGTCGTTGTAGATTGCCCTAGAACCCCAAAACAGTGGGCAATAGCTCATGAAAACGGCCATAAAAAACGAAAACTACGAGTTTTTAGGCATAACTCTCAAACATGTATCAGGTCTTAAGGTCGTTGTAAATCGCCCTGGAACCCCAAAACTGTTGGCAATAGCTCATGAAAACGGCCATAAAACGCGAAAACGACGAGTTTTTTTTTATATCTCTTAAACATGTAAGGGTTCTTACGAGGCATGAAAATCTTCCTGGAACTCAAAAACTGTGGGCAATAGCTCATGAAAATGACCATAAAACACGAAAACAACGAGTTTTTGGTCATAACTCTCAAACATGTATCGTGTCTTAAGGTTGTTGTAAATCGTCCTAGAACCATAAAACTGTGGGCAATAGCTCATGAAAACCACCATAAAACACGAAAACTGCAAGTTTTGGGTCATATCTCTCCGACATGTATCTGTCCGTAAGGTCGTTGTAAATTGTCTTAGAACCCCAAAACAGTGGGCAATAGATCATCAAAACAGCCATAAAACACGAAAACAACGAGTTTTTAGGCATAACTCTCAAATATGTAATGGGTCTTAAGGTCGTTGTAAATCGCCCTGGAACCCCAAAACTGTTGGCTATAGCTCATGAAAACGGCCATAAAACACGAAAACAACGAGTTTTTTCTCATAAGTCTCAAACATGTATCGGGTGTTATGGTCGTTGTAAATTTCCCTAGAACCCAAAACTATGGGCAATTGCTCATGAAAACGTACATAAAATGCGAAAACTATGAGTTTTTAGTCATATATATCAAAAATTTAACGGGTCTTACAGGCCTTGCAAATCCAACTAGAACCCAAAAACCATGGGCATAACTCATGAAAATGGCCATAAACAAAAAAACGAAGAATAGGCATAACTCTCAATCTTGTATTGGGTCTTAAGGTCGTTGTAAATCGCCCTCGAATCCCAAAGCAGTTGGCAATAGCTCATGAAAACGGCCATAAAACGTGAAAACGACGAGTTTCTGGTCATATCTCTTAATCTCTTAAACATGTAAGTGTTCTTACGAGGCATGAAAATCCTCCTGGAACTCAAAAACTGTGGGCAATAGCTCATGAAAATGACCATAAAACACGAAAACAACGAGTTTTTGGTCATAACTCTCAAACATGTATCGTGTCTTAAGGTTGTTGTAAATCGTCCTAGAACCATAAAATTGTGGGCAATAGCTCATGAAAAAACCATAAAACGCGAAAACTGCGAGTTTTGGGTCATATCTCTCCGACATGTATCAGGTCGTAAGGTCGTTGTAGATTGCCCTAGAACACCAAAACAGTGGGCAATAGCTCATGAAAACGGCCATAAAAAACGAAAACTACGAGTTTTTAGGCATAACTCTCAAACATGTATCAGGTCTTAAGGTCGTTGTAAATCGCCCTGGAACCCCAAAACTGTTGGCAATAGCTCATGAAAACGGCCATAAAACGCGAAAACGACGAGTTTTTTGTCATATCTCTTAAACATGTAAGGGTTCTTACGAGGCATGAAAATCCTCCTGGAACTCAAAAACTGTGGGCAATAGCTCATGAAAATGACCATAAAACACGAAAACAACGAGTTTTCGGTCATAACTCTCAAACATGTATCGTGTCTTAAGGTTGTTGTAAATCGTCCTAGAACCATAAAACTGTGGGCAATAGCTCATGAAAACCACCATAAAACACGAAAACTGCGAGTTTTGGGTCATATCTCTCCGACATGTATCAGTTCGTAAGGTCGTTGTAAATTGTCTTAGAACCCCAAAACAGTGGGCAATAGCTCATCAAAACAGCCATAAAACACGAAAACAACGAGTTTTTAGGCATAACTCTCAAATATGTAATGGGTCTTAAGGTCGTTGTAAATCGCCCTGGAACCCCAAAACTGTTGGCTATAGCTCATGAAAACGGCCAAAAAACACGAAAACAACGAGTTTTTTGTCATAAGTCTCAAACATGTATCGGGTGTTATGGTCGTTGTAAATTTCCCTAGAACCCAAAACTATGGGCAATTGCTCATGAAAACGTCCATAAAACGCGAAAACTATGAGTTTTTAGTCATATATATCAAAAATTTAACGGGTCTTACAGGCCTTGCAAATCTAACTAGAACCCAAAAACCATGGGCATAACTCATGAAAATGGCCACAAACACAAAAACGAAGAATAGGCATAACTCTCAATCTTGTATTGGGTCTTAAGGTCGTTGTAAATCGCCCTGGAATCCCAAAGCAGTTGGCAATAGCTCATGAAAACGGCCATAAAACGTGAAAACGACGAGTTTCTGGTCATATCTCTTAATCTCTTAAACATGTAAGTGTTCTTACGAGGCATGAAAATCCGCCTGGAACTCAAAAACTGTGGGCAATAGCTCACGAAAATGACCAAAAATCAAGAAAACGACGACTTTTTGGTCATAACTCTCAAACATGTATCGTGTCTTAAGGTTGTTGTAAATCGCCCTAGAACCATAAAATTGGGGGCAATAGCTCATGAAAAAACCATAAAACGCGAAAACTGCGAGTTTTGGGTCATATCTCTCCGACATGTATCAGGTCGTAAGGTCGTTGTAGATTGCCCTAGAACACCAAAACAGTGGGCAATAGCTCATGAAAACGGCCATAAAAAACGAAAACTACGAGTTTTTAGGCATAACTCTCAAACATGTATCAGGTCTTAAGGTCGTTCTAAATCGCCCTGGAACCCCAAAACTGTTGGCAATAGCTCATGAAAACGGCCATAAAACGCGAAAACTACGAGTTTTTAGTCATATCTCTTAAACATGTAAGGGTTCTTCGAGGCATGAAAATCTTCGGAACTCAAAAGCGTGGGCAATAGCTCATGAAAATGACCATAAAACACGAAAACAACGAGTTTTCGGTCATAACTCTCAAACAGGTATCGTGTCTTAAGGTTGTTGTAAATCGTCCTAGAACCATAAAACTGTGGGCAATAGCTCATGAAAACCACCATAAAACCGAAAGCGCAAGTTTTGGGTCATATCTCTCCGACATGTATCTGTAAGGTCGTTGTAAATTGTCTCTGAACCCCAAAACAGTGGGCAATAGCTCATCAAAACAGCCATAAAACACGAAAACAACGAGTTTTTAGGCATAACTCTCAAATATGTAATGGGTCTTAAGGTCGTTGTAAATCGCCCTGGGACCCCAAAACTATTGGCTATAGCTCATAAGCGGCCATAAAACACGAAAACAACGAGTTTTTTCTCATAAGTCTCAAACATGTATCGGGTTTTATGGTCGTTGTAAATTTCCCTAGAACCCAAAACTATGGGCAATTGCTCATGAAAACGTACATAAAATGCGAAAACTATGAGTTTTTAGTCATATATATCAAAAATTTAACGGGTCTTACAGGCCTTGCAAATCCAACTAGAACCCAAAAACCATGGGCATAACTCATGAAAATGGCCACAAACAAAAAAAGATGAGCTTTTAGGCATAACTCTCAATCTTGTATTGGGTCTTAAGGTCGTTGTAAATCGCCCTCGAATCCCAAAGCAGTTGGCAATAGCTCATGAAAACGGCCATAAAACGTGAAAACGACGAGTTTCTGGTCATATCTCTTAATCTCTTAAACATGTAAGTGTTCTTACGAGGCATGAAAATCCTCCTGGAACTCAAAAACTGTGGGCAATAGCTCATGAAAATGACCATAAAACACGAAAACAACGAGTTTTTGGTCATAACTCTCAAACATGTATCGTGTCTTAAGGTTGTTGTAAATCGTCCTAGAACCATAAAACTGTGGGCAATAGCTCATGAAAAAAACCATAAAACGTGAAAACTGCGAGTTTTGGGTCATATCTCTCCGACATGTATCAGGTCGTAAGGTCGTTGTAGATTGCCCTAGAACCCCAAAACAGTGGGCAATAGCTCATGAAAACGGCCATAAAAAACGTAAACTACGAGTTTTTAGGCATAACTCTCAAACATGTATCAGGTCTTAAGGTCGTTGTAAATCGCCCTGGAACCCCAAAACTGTTGGCAATAGCTCATGAAAACGGCCATAAAACGCGAAAACGACGAGTTTTTTGTCATATCTCTTAAACATGTAAGGGTTCTTACGAGGCATGAAAATCCGCCTGGAACTCAAAAACTGTGGGCAATAGCTCATGAAAATGACCATAAAACACGAAAACAACGAGTTTTTGGTCATAACTCTCAAACATGTATCGTGTCTTAAGGTTGTTGTAAATCGTCCTAGAACCATAAAACTGTGGGCAATAGCTCATGAAAACCACCATAAAACACGAAAACTGCGAGTTTTGGGTCATATCTCTCCGACATGTATCTGTCCGTAAGGTCGTTGTAAATTGTCTTAGAACCCCAAAACAGTGGGCAATAGCTCATCAAAACAGCCATAAAACACGAAAACAACGAGTTTTTAGGCATAACTCTCAAATATGTAATGGGTCTTAAGGTCGTTGTAAATCGCCCTGGAACCCCAAAACTGTTGGCTATAGCTCATGAAAACGGCCATAAAACACGAAAACAACGAGTTTTTTCTCATAAGTCTCAAACATGTATCGGGTGTTATGGTCGTTGTAAATTTCCCTAGAACCCAAAACTATGGGCAATTGCTCATGAAAACGTACATAAAATGCGAAAACTATGAGTTTTTAGTCATATATATCAAAAATTTAACGGGTCTTACAGGCCTTGCAAATCCAACTAGAACCCAAAAACCATGGGCATAACTCATGAAAATGGCCATAAACAAAAAAACGAAGAATAGGAATAACTCTCAATCTTGTATTGGGTCTTAAGGTCGTTGTAAATCGCCCTCGAATCCCAAAGCAGTTGGCAATAGCTCATGAAAACGGCCATAAAACGTGAAAACGACGAGTTTCTGGTCATATCTCTTAATCTCTTAAACATGTAAGTGTTCTTACGAGGCATGAAAATCCGCCTGGAACTCAAAAACTGTGGGCAATAGCTCACGAAAATGACCAAAAATCAAGAAAACGACGACTTTTTGGTCATAACTCTCAAACATGTATCGTGTCTTAAGGTTGTTGTAAATCGCCCTAGAACCATAAAATTGGGGGCAATAGCTCATGAAAAAACCATAAAACGCGAAAACTGCGAGTTTTGGGTCATATCTCCGACATGTATCGGTCGTAAGGTCGTTAGATTGCCCTAGAACACCAAAACATGGGCAATAGCTCATGAAAAGCCATAAAAAGCGAAAACTACGAGTTTTAGGCATAACTCTCAAACATGTATCAGTCTTAAGGTCGTTGTAAATCGCCTGGAACCCCAAAAGCTGTGGCAATAGCTCATGAAAACGGCCATAAAACGCGAAAACGACGAGTTTTTTGTCATATCTCTTAAACATGTAAGGGTTCTTACGAGGCATGAAAATCCTCCTGGAACTCAAAAACTGTGGGCAATAGCTCATGAAAATGACCATAAAACACGAAAACAACGAGTTTTCGGTCATAACTCTCAAACATGTATCGTGTCTTAAGGTTGTTGTAAATCGTCCTAGAACCATAAAACTGTGGGCAATAGCTCATGAAAACCACCATAAAACACGAAAACTGCGAGTTTTGGGTCATATCTCTCCGACATGTATCAGTTCGTAAGGTCGTTGTAAATTGTCTTAGAACCCCAAAACAGTGGGCAATAGCTCATGAAAACAGCCATAAAACACGAAAACAACGAGTTTTTAGGCATAACTCTCAAACATGTAATGGGTCTTAAGGTCGTTGTTAATCGCCCTGGAACCCCAAAACTGTTGGCTATAGCTCATGAAAACGGCCATAAACTACAAAAACAACGAGTTTTTGGTCATAAGTCTCAAGCATGTATCGGGTGTTATGGTCGTTCTAAATTGCCCTAGAACCCCAAAACTATGGGCAATTGCTCATGAAAACGGCCATAAAACGTGAAAACAACGAGTTTTTGGTCATAAGTCTCAAACATGTATCGTCTCTTAAGGTCGTTGTAAATCGCCCTGGAACCCCAAAACTGTTGGCTATAGCTCATGAAAACGGCCATAAAACACAAAAACAACGAGTTTTTGGTCATAAGTCTCAAACATGTATCGCTCGTGTTAAGGTCGTTGTAAATCGCCCTGGAACCCCAAAACTATGGGCAATTGCTCATGAAAACGGCCATAAAACGCGAAAACTACGAGTTTTTAGTCATATATATCAAAAATTTAACGGGTCTTACAGGCCTTGCAAATCCAACTAGAACCCAAAAACCATGGGCATAACTCATGAAAATGGCCACAAACACGAAAACGACGAGCTTTTAGGCATAACTCACAATCCTGTATTGGGTCTTAAGGTCGTTGTAAATCGCCCTGGAACCCAAAACAGTTGGAAATAGCTCATGAAAACGGCCATAAAACGTGAAAACGGCGAGTTTCTGGTCATATCTCTTAATCTCTTAAACATGTAAGTGTTCTTACGAGGCATGAAAATCCACCTGGAACTCAAAAACTGTGGGCAATAGCTCATGAAAATGACCATAAAACACGAAAACAACGAGTTTTTGGTCATAACTCTCAAACATGTATCGTGTCTTAAGGTTGTTGTAAATCGTCCTAGAACCATAAAACTGTGGGCAATAGCTCATGAAAACCACCATAAAACACGAAAACTGCGAGTTTTGGGTCATATCTCTCCGACATGTATCAGTTCGTAAGGTCGTTGTAAATTGTCTTAGAACCCCAAAACAGTGGGCAATAGCTCATCAAAACAGCCATAAAACACGAAAACAACGAGTTTTTAGGCATAACTCTCAAATATGTAATGGGTCTTAAGGTCGTTGTAAATGTACGGAACCCCAAAACTATGGCTATAGCTCATGAAAAGGCCAAAAACACGAAAACAACGAGTTTTTTGTCATAAGTCTCAAACATGTATCGGGTGTTATGGTCGTTGTAAATTTCCCTAGAACCCAAAACTATGGGCAATTGCTCATGAAAACGTCCATAAAACGCGAAAACTATGAGTTTTTAGTCATATATATCAAAAATTTAACGGGTCTTACAGGCCTTGCAAATCTAACTAGAACCCAAAAACCATGGGCATAACTCATGAAAATGGCCACAAACACAAAAACGACGAACTTTTAGGCATAACTCTCAATCTTGTATTGGGTCTTAAGGTCGCTATAAATCGCCCTGGAACCCCAAAGCAGTTGGCAATAGCTCATGAAAACGGCCATAAAACGTGAAAACGACGAGTTTCTGGTCATATCTCTTAATCTCTTAAACATGTAAGTGTTCTTACGAGGCATGAAAATCCTCCTGGAACTCAAAAACTGTGGGCAATAGCTCATGAAAATGACCATAAAACACGAAAACAACGACTTTTTGGTCATAACTCTCAAACATGTATCGTGTCTTAAGGTTGTTGTAAATCGCCCTAGAACCATAAAACTGTGGGCAATAGCTCATGAAAAAACCATAAAACGCGAAAACTGCGAGTTTTGGGTCATATCTCTCCGACATGTATCAGGTCGTAAGGTCGTTGTAGATTGCCCTAGAACGGCAAAACAGTGGGCAATAGCTCATGAAAACGTCCATAAAAAACGAAAACTACGAGTTTTTAGGCATAACTCTCAAACATGTATCAGGTCTTAAGGTCGTTGTAAATCGCCCTGGAACCCCAAAACTGTTGGCAATAGCTCATGAAAACGGCCATAAAACGCGAAAACGACGAGTTTTTTGTCATATCTCTTAAACATGTAAGGGTTCTTACGAGGCATGAAAATCCTCCTGGAACTCAAAAACTGTGGGCAATAGCTCATGAAAATGACCATAAAACACGAAAACAACGAGTTTTCGGTCATAACTCTCAAACATGTATCGTGTCTTAAGGTTGTTGTAAATCGTCCTAGAACCATAAAACTGTGGGCAATAGCTCATGAAAACCACCATAAAACCGAAACAGCTGAGTTTTGGGTCATATCTCCGACATGTATCAGTTCGTAAGGTCGTTGTAAATTGTCTTTGAACCCCAAAACAGTGGGCAATAGCTCATCAAAACAGCCATAAAACACGAAAACAACGAGTTTTTAGGCATAACTCTCAAATATGTAATGGGTCTTAAGGTCGTTGTAAATCGCCCTGGGACCCCAAAACTATTGGCTATAGCTCATAAAAACGGCCATAAAACACGAAAACAACGAGTTTTTTGTCATAAGTCTCAAACATGTATCGGGTGTTATGGTCGTTGTAAATTTCCCTAGAACCCAAAACTATGGGCAATTGCTCATGAAAACGTCCATAAAACGCGAAAACTATGAGTTTTTAGTCATATATATCAAAAATTTAACGGGTCTTACAGGCCTTGCAAATCTAACTAGAACCCAAAAACCATGGGCATAACTCATGAAAATGGCCACAAACACAAAAACGACGAGCTTTTAGGCATAACTCTCAATCTTGTATTGGGTCTTAAGGTCGCTGTAAATCGCCCTGGAACCCCAAAGCAGTTGGCAATAGCTCATGAAAAGCGGCCATAAACGTGAAAGCGAGTTTGGTCATATCTCTTAATCTCTTAAACATGTAAGTGTTCTACGAGGCATGAAAATCCTCCGGAACTCAAAAGCTGGGCAATAGCTCATGAAAATGACCATAAAACACGAAAACAACGTTTTTGGTCATAACTCTCAAACATGTATCGTGTCTTAAGGTTGTTGTAAATCGTCCTAGAACCATAAAACGTGGGCAATAGCTCATGAAAAAAACCATAAAAGCGTGAAAGCTGCGAGTTTTGGGTCATATCTCTCCGACATGTATCGGTCGTAAGGTCGTTAGAGATTGCCCTAGAACCCCAAAACAGTGGGCAATAGCTCATGAAAGCGGCCATAAAAAGCGTAAACTACGAGTTTTAGGCATAACTCTCAAACATGTATCGGTCTTAAGGTCGTTGTAAATCGCCTTGGAACCCCAAAACTGTTGGCAATAGCTCATGAAAACGGCCATAAACGCGAAAACGACGAGTTTTTGGTCATATCTCTTAAACATGTAAGGGTTCTTACGAGGCATGAAAATCCGGAACTCAAAAACTGTGGGCAATAGCTCATGAAAATGACCATAAAACACGAAACAACGAGTTTTGGTCATAACTCTCAAACATGTATCGTGTCTTAAGGTTGTTGTAAATCGTCCTAGAACCATAAAGCGTGGGCAATAGCTCATGAAAACCACCATAAAACACGAAAGCTGAGTTTTGGGTCATATCTCTCGACATGTATCTGTCTGTAAGGTCGTTGTAAATTGTCTTAGAACCCCAAAAGCGTGGGCAATAGCTCATCAAAACAGCCATAAAACACGAAAACAACGAGTTTTAGGCATAACTCTCAAATATGTAATGGGTCTTAAGGTCGTTGTAAATCGCCCTGGAACCCCAAAACTGTTGGCTATAGCTCATGAAAACGGCCATAAAACACGAAAACAACGAGTTTTTTCTCATAAGTCTCAAACATGTATCGGGTGTTATGGTCGTTGTAAATTTCCCTAGAACCCAAAACTATGGGCAATTGCTCATGAAAACGTACATAAAATGCGAAAACTATGAGTTTTTAGTCATATATATCAAAAATTTAACGGGTCTTACAGGCCTTGCAAATCCAACTAGAACCCAAAAACCATGGGCATAACTCATGAAAATGGCCACAAACACAAAAACGACGAGCTTTTAGGCATAACTCTCAATCTTGTATTGGGTCTTAAGGTCGTTGTAAATCGCCCTGGAATCCCAAAGCAGTTGGCAATAGCTCATGAAAACGGCCATAAAACGTGAAAACGACGAGTTTCTGGTCATATCTCTTAATCTCTTAAACATGTAAGTGTTCTTACGAGGCATGAAAATCCGCCTGGAACTCAAAAACTGTGGGCAATAGCTCACGAAAATGACCAAAAATCAAGAAAACGACGACTTTTTGGTCATAACTCTCAAACATGTATCGTGTCTTAAGGTTGTTGTAAATCGCCCTAGAACCATAAAACTGTGGGCAATAGCTCATGAAAAAACCATAAAACGCGAAAACTGCGAGTTTTGGGTCATATCTCTCCGACATGTATCAGGTCGTAAGGTCGTTGTAGATTGCCCTAGAACACCAAAACAGTGGGCAATAGCTCATGAAAACGGCCATAAAAAACGAAAACTACGAGTTTTTAGGCATAACTCTCAAACATGTATCAGGTCTTAAGGTCGTTGTAAATCGCCCTGGAACCCCAAAACTGTTGGCAATAGCTCATGAAAACGGCCATAAAACGCAGCAACGAGTTTTTGTCATATCTCTTAAACATGTAAGGGTTCTTACGAGGCATGAAAATCCTCCTGGAACTCAAAAACTGTGGGCAATAGCTCATGAAAATGACCATAAAACACGAAAACAACGAGTTTTCGGTCATAACTCTCAAACATGTATCGTGTCTTAAGGTTGTTGTAAATCGTCCTAGAACCATAAAACTGTGGGCAATAGCTCATGAAAACCACCATAAAACACGAAAACTGCGAGTTTTGGGTCATATCTCTCCGACATGTATCAGTTCGTAAGGTCGTTGTAAATTGTCTTAGAACCCCAAAACAGTGGGCAATAGCTCATCAAAACAGCCATAAAACACGAAAACAACGAGTTTTTAGGCATAACTCTCAAATATGTAATGGGTCTTAAGGTCGTTGTAAATCGCCCTGGGACCCCAAAACTATTGGCTATAGCTCATGAAAACGGCCATAAAACACGAAAACAACGAGTTTTTTGTCATAAGTCTCAAACATGTATCGGGTGTTATGGTCGTTGTAAATTTCCCTAGAACCCAAAACTATGGGCAATTGCTCATGAAAACGTCCATAAAACGCGAAAACTATGAGTTTTTAGTCATATATATCAAAAATTTAACGGGTCTTACAGGCCTTGCAAATCTAACTAGAACCCAAAAACCATGGGCATAACTCATGAAAATGGCCACAAACACAAAAACGACGAGCTTTTAGGCATAACTCTCAATCTTGTATTGGGTCTTAAGGTCGCTGTAAATCGCCCTGGAACCCCAAAGCAGTTGGCAATAGCTCATGAAAACGGCCATAAAACGTGAAAACGACGAGTTTCTGGTCATATCTCTTAATCTCTTAAACATGTAAGTGTTCTTACGAGGCATGAAAATCCTCCTGGAACTCAAAAACTGTGGGCAATAGCTCATGAAAATGACCATAAAACACGAAAACAACGAGTTTTTGGTCATAACTCTCAAACATGTATCGTGTCTTAAGGTTGTTGTAAATCGTCCTAGAACCATAAAACTGTGGGCAATAGCTCATGAAAAAAACCATAAAACGAAAAGCTGAGTTTTGGGTCATATCTCTCCGACATGTATCAATTCGTAAGGTCGTGTAGATTGCCCTAGAACCCCAAAAAGTGGGCAATAGCTCATGAAAGCGCCATAAAAAGCGAAAACTACGAGTTTTAGGCATAACTCTCAAACATGTATCAGGTCTTAAGGTCGTTGTAAATCGCCTGGAACCCCAAAACTGTGGCAATAGCTCATGAAAGCGGCCATAAAAGCGAAAGCAGCGAGTTTTTTGTCATATCTCTTAAACATGTAAGGGTTCTTCGAGGCATGAAAATCCGCCTGGAACTCAAAAACTGTGGGCAATAGCTCATGAAAATGACCATAAAACACGAAAACAACGAGTTTTTGGTCATAACTCTCAAACATGTATCGTGTCTTAAGGTTGTTGTAAATCGTCCTAGAACCATAAAACTGTGGGCAATAGCTCATGAAAACCACCATAAAACACGAAAACTGCGAGTTTTGGGTCATATCTCTCCGACATGTATCTGTTCGTAAGGTCGTTGTAAATTGTCTTAGAACCCCAAAACAGTGGGCAATAGCTCATCAAAACAGCCATAAAACACGAAAACAACGAGTTTTTAGGCATAACTCTCAAATATGTAATGGGTCTTAAGGTCGTTGTAAATCGCCCTGGAACCCCAAAACTGTTGGCTATAGCTCATGAAAACGGCCATAAAACACGAAAACAACGAGTTTTTTCTCATAAGTCTCAAACATGTATCGGTGTTATGGTGGTTGTAAATTTCCGTAGAACCCAAAACTATGGGCAATTGCTCATGAAAACGTACATAAAATGCGAAAACTATGAGTTTTTAGTCATATATATCAAAAATTTAACGGGTCTTACAGGCCTTGCAAATCCAACTAGAACCCAAAAACCATGGGCATAACTCATGAAAATGGCCACAAACACAAAAACGACGAGCTTTTAGGCATAACTCTCAATCTTGTATTGGGTCTTAAGGTCGTTGTAAATCGCCCTGGAATCCCAAAGCAGTTGGCAATAGCTCATGAAAACGGCCATAAAACGTGAAAACGACGAGTTTCTGGTCATATCTCTTAATCTCTTAAACATGTAAGTGTTCTTCGAGGCATGAAAATCCTTTGGAACTCAAAACTGTGGGCAATAGCTCAAAATGACCAAAAATCAAGA